>JAEIGF010000408.1:2512500-3712500 GCA_018903485.1 Drosophila littoralis
TATTTAATCATCGCTTGAAATCACGCGCTCATCTGTGTCTTTAGAAGGGGCTGTAAATATTTGGGCACAGGTTGCGCGTGAAGTGCCATCGACTGCAGTCGCAACGAAAAAAAAAAATGTGTCAACAAATTATGAAAAGTACCTTGCTGCCCCCTCCGCACAACTAACCGCCCGCCTGCCCCTTAGTTATGGGCCTCAGCACAAGTCACGTGCATGTAAATTTCATAGTTTACAGTCTGGGCCAATGTATTATGACAACTGTCACGTGGCGGCATTTGCTTTCATTATATATATTTTTTTTCTAATGTCTAAAATAAATTAAATACAATATACAACAAAAGAAAGCAGAAAAAAAATAAGTTGATTTATGAGCCGCCTCGCTGCACAAATCTATTAACAACTAATTGTTCAAACGGCACTTTCTGAGGCCAGCGGCACGGGTTTGATGTGCCGCGCGAAGGGGTGGAGGAACAGCTGTCAGCTGTAGGCCAAAAGCAAATCGATGAATAGGCATTATTTAATATTTACTATTAATTTATTTTCTATTAATTTGAGATATATTACTATTTGGAATCTAAACGTTTGTAACTTAGGTATGTAGGCCTAATTAGAATCCATGAAAAGCGCATAGAAAGGCGATAAAGAGAAAATGGAGAAAACTTGTGGGACTTTGTGGAGTTATAGAAGAAGGGGAGTTAGAAAATAACTAAAAACAAACCAGGGACAGAAAAGAAAAGAAAAGAAAAGAAAAAGAGTAAAAAGGCATTTTTCAAATATTGCTTTACTATGCGATTCTCATGAATTTTAGTAAGACTTATAGATTTGTTATTCACACTAACTAACGCTCTTGCATCTCTCTTTCTCTTTATTTATTACTCTCTCTCTTTCTCGCCCTATCTTTCTCTCACTCTCGCTCTCTCTTCCTTTTCCTCTCTCTCTCCGTTTCTTTCTCTCTTTCTATCTTTTCCTCTCTCCCCCTATCATTCTCTGTCTCCCCTTTTTTCTCTCTCTCTCTCTCTCACACTCTCACCCTCCCTCTCGCTCTCCCTCTCTCTCCGTTTTATTCTCCACCTTTCTTTCACACTCTCTCCTGCCTGCATCGATCATACTCTCTATCCTCGTATAAATAAAAGCCTAACTATATATATCTAGGTACCACGTAAGTACTTTATATAATGTTTATTTTCTTCGATTTTTCTCCATTCAGAGTGCATTTCCGCTGAACACAACTGCACTCCATCGAAGGCTTTTGCTTTGAACAATGCCGCCTTCAGCTTTTTGGGGAGATTCATATGGTACGAGCAACAAAAATGCTGTGGCTATCGGAAACGATGGGGGCGTTAATCTGTGTGTACTAGCCAAGTGTTGCCCACTCGCCGTCGTCGTTTGCCAGCAACAGCAATTAAAGCGACGACAATTGCGTTTGGGCGTGCAACGGCAGCAACATGGCCTGGCCCGGCCCGGCCTGGCCCGGACCGGCTACAGCAGCCAAGAGACCAAAAAATTATTTTCAACACAATAACAGAGGCCTACACTAACGACTGAGGTGACGCGCAGCGCCATGAAGTGCAACATTGGCGGGGCGGAGCAGGGCGGCAGGGCGGGGCGGGGTGTTGCTGGTTGCTGCGGAGGCGCCGGCGGCGGCAACTAAAGCAGCCCGCGAACATTGTTCAGGTGGGTGTTGCATGTGATGAGGTGGAGGAGGAGAAGGAGAAGGGGGCTAGGGGAAAGTAACGACAACCGTCGCGTCACAACGTGGGAGCTTTTTATGAGTTTCTCGCAATGGAGACACAGATCCACATCAGCATCCACAGCCACATCCAGATGGCTGCCACAAAACGTGGGCAGCAACAACAACAACAACATCAAAAACAACAACAACAATGCCAGCGGCAGCTGTTGCCGCCAATTGATTGAAATGCCGCCCGTTCGCATATACAGTTGGGCGGACGGACGGTCATCTGTCCCTGGTGCCTGACCCCCAATGTGTAAACCCCCCCCCCTCACACCCTCCTCCCGTCCCAGTGCCTGCTGCTGCCAACCCCCTCTTTGTATTTGTTTCTTGAAGGGTGCTCGAGTGTTTTTTTTGTGCGGTTTGAACGAACAATTTTTATGAGAATTTTCGTCGGTTGAAAAACTTTCAATTTCGTATTTATGAAAACATAAACCAAAAAACTGCCAGAGAAAAAGAGAGAGCGAGAGGGCGAGAGAGTTAGAGAGTAGGTGAGAGTGAGATAGACAAAGGCATGGGGCAAACTATGCTACAAACTGTTACAAAATGGAAATTCCATCGAAGCAAAAGCAATCGCTATGAGTTATCGCTTTTGTTGTACTCGACGACGTGCAACGGCAACATCAACAACAACAACAACAACAACAAATATGCAGCCTAACGAGGCAACAATTGAATGTGGCCAAACCGGAAGTTTCAGTCGATGATTGAAGAAAGTAAGGGAAGTACAAAAGGTGAACTGAGATCTATGATGAAAACATCTACAACCACAATTAAGACATAAAAGCAAACAAATTTCTTAGACAGCAATTCAAAAGGCAGCTGCGACCGTTAAAGTCATTTAATGAATAAATCAATTTTAAAAATGCCAACTTTTTTTATTAGTTTATATTTATTAAACAGCTTGTAAAATTCAAATGTATTCATGCAAATGTTAATGTGAATAAATGAAAATTAATTAAACGATTTTAATGATTGAATGTTTACACTCAATAAATGTTTATAGCACAAATGTTCAACAATTGCCATAAAATGAAAAGTAAATAAAATATTAAACAAAACTTTTCCACATTGTACCTTAAATATTTGTATATTATTCTTAAGTGTATTACAATTTTGCAATGAAATATTTACATAGCTTTTTGGGAAGAATCTGTTCTCCAAGGTTTTTTCCATCAAGCTCAGCTTCAACATCAAGCTCAGCTTCTGCACACTTCTCACACATAAAATCTTCGATGAAAAACTTCCTCTCTCGCTTTTCCGTGATTTTCTTAACACTTCAACTAAAGAATTCTGGCAACGCATGAAAATTGAACATTTGCTTTGACCAACTCGACCAAAAAGTGAGCAAGAAGGTTTGTAGAAAGCGTTTTCTAGTTACAATTAGCGAGCGATCACTGTACTGTCTCTACGCCAAACTAGTTTGTATGTTGCATATGCAAATGGCACATATTTAAAAGAAATTATCTAGTGAAAAAATCAACATAAAAGCATTCAAGTCGACGTCTTACAATTAAATGCTCATTTTATAAATATTAGTGCCTGTTTTTCTTGCCACATTTCGAATGCAAATGAGACTTGAAAGAACGGTTATAAATTGTTGAATAATTAGCCAAGCCAATCAGGTCTTTTTTATTTTTTTGTTTGTTAGCAACAGACAAAACAATTGCTCTAGTTACCAAAGCAAACTCCCCTTCGCCAAATTAGTGAGCGCTGCTGCTGTTGACTTGTTGCATTGCAGTTGCAATGATCACTCATTAAATACTCATTAGCATTGCTCTAAAATGCTGCGCTTGGCCAATTCGAAGGCTATAATTGAACGCCTCTAATGGCAAATCAAATTGTGAGCAGCAGCAGCAGCAGCAGCAGTTGATGCTGATTATCATATGGCATCACGAATATGCATTACAGCCAGCTGCCTTCCGTATCAATTGGCAGGTTCAATTCACTGCACCCGCTGCGATTCCCAGCAATGGCATTTCATAATATAGTTAGTGGCATAAGGTAGTGGTACTATATATATGTATATGTATATATGCATATATGTAGGTAATGCAAACAACAACAGCAGATACAGCAATTGGGTTTTGAATTACAATAAAAAGTGAGGCGAATCTACAATTAAAATTCAATTGCGGCTATTACACAATGCGCAAATACAAATTTCCAATAACTTTGTTTACTCGCATGTGAAAATGCAGCAGTGTACCCCTCCACACTCGCCCCGCCGAACGGCCTCGTCGCCGTCCCTTTAGCCCGCCCACCACAGTCAAAACCCACTTTGGCATGCTGCATATTGCGCAGCATCTTGAATTTCCGCCCTTTGGCGTTGCCCACCAAACAAAGACGAGAAACGAGACTTAAGGTAACACTGCGCAGCACGAGATACAGATACAGATACAGATACAGATACAGATACAGATACAGATACAGATACAGATACAGATACAGATACAGATACAGATACAGATACAGATACAGATACAGATACAGATACAGATACAGATACAGATACAGATACAGATACAGATACAGATACAGATACAGATACAGATACAGATACAGATACAGATACAGATACAGATACAGATACAGATACAGATACAGATACAGATACAGATACAGATACAGATACAGATACAGATACAGATACAGATACAGATACAGATACAGATACAGATACAGATACAGATACAGATACAGATACAGATACAGATACAGATACAGATACAGATACAGATACAGATACAGATACAGATACAGATACAGATACAGATACAGATACAGATACAGATACAGATACAGATACAGATACAGATACAGATACAGATACAGATACAGATACAGATACAGATACAGATACAGATACAGATACAGATACAGATACAGATACAGATACAGATACAGATACAGATACAGATACAGATACAGATACAGATACAGATACAGATACAGATACAGATACAGATACAGATACAGATACAGATACAGATACAGATACAGATACAGATTAATATTTTATTTTCATAATATCATAATATCGATAAATATCGATCTTGGGAAATGCTTTCTTATGGTCGAAACCTTTAAACTAGCTCTTAAACCACCAAACTTTTATAGCATACAAAGCTTAAGATTATTTCACTTTTGATTTATCACCTCCCGCCCCCTTTACACACCTAGAATTAAGGAGAACTCATTGGTTAAGCTAAAGACCTGCGTCTGGGTATGTGCACAGTTAAGTGCCATTTGGGCGCACAGAGAATTTCACAACGATCGGACTATAAGCCCCGAAGTTATCCAAGACTGCATTTGTGTACATATGTATATACAGAATGTTTCTAAAGGCAGCTGGGTCCGGAGTATCTTATGGTCGTGCACTCCCGACTAGAGCGCGCTTAATTGTTTTTTCTTTTTTCATTTGTATCTCTGCAATTGCGCGACAAAAGTATCAGTATGTTGTTGTTGTTTTAAGTTGTTTTCTGCTGTGTCGCAATCTTGTGAAATTCGACGTCGCGAATTTTCTGTTCGCCCATCTAAACAAAAACCAGACAAGCAGAAAACCAGGCCGTAAGCAGCGCCCCACACTCATCCGCCTCTATGCCGCTCTCCCTTCTCCCGCTCTTCACCTTTCGCCAGCTCTGTTTCAGTTTCTTCTTTGGCTTTTTTTTTTTGTTTTGCTTTTTGCTTTCGCATCTGCAGCAACTACGTCGTTTGGCTTTTGTTTTTGTTTTGGTTGCCGCTGCCGTTGCCGTTGCCTTTGCTGCTGATGCTGCTGCTGTTGTTGTTGCATCATCAACTGGCAACATGCAACAGCCGCGCCAAGGTATTATTGCCGCCCGTGGCCCCTCCCTGCCTCTGGCCGCCCTCCATGATCGCTGATCGCCAGCCAGCGACTATTTTTAGTACGCTGCGCATCTATGAGATACAGATACAGATACAGATACAGATACAGGCACAGGCACAGCCAGCGAGCATTTGCCTCATATGCCGTGGCCCACTCGAAACGCCCAGTCATGCCACGCTCGTGTGATTTATAAGGTCTTTGGCCCCCACCGCGCCGCCCTTCTCGCTCCACACTCCACGCTCCCATCTGTCTATCTCTGGCTCTGTCGTTTCTCTGTTTGGGTTTTGCTTGGGTTCTGCGTTTTGCGTTCTCTTCGACTCTTTGTTTTGCTTGCCTTCTTCTACACTGTAATACTAATATAATCATATCAAGCCAGTCAGGTTGCTCTTTGCGGCTCGACTAGTAGATACCCTTGTCATGTTATGCCTCATGCCGCAAGCTTAGACCTTGTGCAGTTGCTCTGCTTCTACTCTCCATAGCCCCTGACTATGGGAAGTGCTTTCGTGACTAACTTCGGTACACATAGTCCGATCTTTATCAAATTTTCGGGTCATAAATATGACTTACTAAAGTGTGTATATTCTAAAGCCCAAGACTATGCCTCCAAATTTAAGGGTTACATTACAATGGAAGAGATATTAGAGAGGACAGGGAGAGCTAACAAAGAGAAAGAGCCTACATATCATATCTAGCTGTTACAGGCTCTGGGATGGGCGCTTTCAAATGGGGAGAGCTATCTGAGAGAAGGAGAGTTATCTGCATATAGTATCTACATATCATATCAAGCTCTCTCTCTCTTCTGGGTACGGACATACAGAAAGATATTGCTTGGCCGACTCGGATCAAGAGTATTTGTACCTTATCAAGCCGAAAAAGCTGCCTTTGGCCCATGATACTCTTTTAACCCATTGTCAGTTAACACAAACAGATACGCATTCCCCATAATTATCAACATCATTCTGACTAATGCCTGCTGCGTACTTAAGTACTTAGATAAAAAAGTTAAAAATAAAAAATAAATATTACAAGAATGCTGCGCCATTTCTGGTGCTAAAAAATAAAAAGCCCCCATTGCACGATTGTTGTGAAACTCAATTGAATTCGACCCAGTTAACAGCTAGCTAGATTGCTGCCACCCCAAACCTCCCTCTCCCCCTCTCCCGTATGCCTGGCTCGAAGCGATCTTCGCCACTTTTTGTTGCGCCCATCCATCATCGGTAATTGCGCCGCGAGTCGCAGCGCATCGCATCGCATCGCATCGTCATCTTTTCGTCACCGTCTACTGCGCACTGCATTTATTTTTTTCGTGTTTTTTTATTTGCTGGCCAAATATTTTTGACAAACACTGTAATCAGATGCTGACAGCTGCGATGCTGGCGCCATTTGAATCTTCAAATACAGTGTCTGCGCTTCTCTGTCTCCTCTCTCTCTCTCTCTCTCTCTCTCTCTCTCTCTCGTTTATCTCCTCCCTTTACCCTCTCTCTCTCTCTCTCTCTCTCTCTCTCTCTCTCTCTACGTCTCTCTCTCTCTCTCTCTCTCTCTCTCTCTCTCTCTCTCTCTCTCTCTCTCTCACCTACAAGCTGCGTTATCATTAAATAGAATTCTTTTTAATGTTAATTTTTTTATATTTGCCATAATTGTTAATGGATTATTTTATGGCCCTCTAGAATACAGTTTAAATGTTCCATAAATTTTGATAACACTTTTGAAATGGGCTTTAAAGTAAGCAATTGCACATAATCTGTGCGATCTTGAGATATATTTAAATAAAAAGGTAGATCATAACCGATCTTGCCTAAGGCAATTAGTCCGATGCCAGCAATAAATATAATATTATGATGAGAATCAAAATCCAGCACAGTTTTGTATCTAAATCAAGATATCTTTAAAACTGAGTTAAGCAAGAGTATATTAATAAATAATATAAAGATTCTAAATATATATACAATATATGTAAACACCTTTAGTGAGAAAATTATAAGACCCTCTATGCAATTATCTACTACCAGATGTGGGCTTAAGGGTTTTCCCCCAGCCAGCCAGTTCTATTTCTGGTTAAGCATTATCCATAATTAAAATACAAAACAAATAAGTTGCTCGATTGGTCAATTGATTCGACAGCTCTCTTTGCATTTACATATGCCAGAACTGGCCCAGTTAATTAGCCAAAGAGCCAAGCTAATTAAATTGAATATATATATATAATGTAAATGTATATATATGTGTGTGCGCATTGAAAAGTCCCTAGAGAGAGTTTAGCTATAGCGTTATCCATATGCAAGCCAGCTAATCAGACAGTCAATGGAATGTTTACCAATCCATTTGAGCAGCCGAGAGTATTATATGCCAACTAATTAGATTCTCCTTTGCAAGACGGCAGTGCAAGGCCCACCCACACACACACACACACACACACACACACAGAGCGAAACGAATACGCGTTGACCTTTCGACGGGGGCCTTAGAAGTGAGCAAAAATAAGTTCAAAGGTCACGGGGAAAATTTTATTACTACACATTTTGCTGCTGCTTATCAGGCTCTGTGTGTGTGTGTGTGTGTGTGTGTGTGTGTGTGTGCGACTCTGTGTGTAGTTATTTTGATTTCTATTTGCCCGGACAGGCAATCACTTATCGTCCAGAGGGGCACAGCGCAGATTCACAGACAGACAGACAGACGGACAGACAGACGGCCAGGCAAACAGACAATCAGACATAAGTAAATAAATAATAATACAATTTCTACTCATATATCTATAGACGCATAATTTTTTTTTTTTTTTTTTTTTTGGTACACTCGCTCGGAGCGAACATCATCAAAACTAACTGCAGGCAAATTGTGTACACATAAATCATACGACACGTTGCCGCAGCCAAAAAGGGAAGCGTGAGCCACAAAGGTCGAGTATTAAAGCATTCACAATTCAACTAGCTGATTCACACACACACACACACACACACACACAGTGTAAAGAGTGAAAAAGATGATCTGACGCTTTGACCCCGTACCGACAGACAGCCCGACAGTCAATTTGATAAGCCGGCCCCGGCCACAGGCCCGGCTGGCTGCTGCTGTCAGCACAGTCATGCGATTTGTTTATGAGTTCTCCATATGCCTACAGTATATACTCGCTATCGCAAACATATGTTCAGGTCAAACTCGCTGAGGCAACATGAATAGTTAATGAAGCTTGCCGCATGCATTTAAGGCAGCTCCGTGTGGCATAATAAACATAAATGTTTTAGCCACAATCTTTAATCGAATTGGTCGAAATAATGGATTTTTAATGATTTAATGCAAGAAGCTATAAGGAACTTTTGATTATGCATATATAAAAAAATTTCATTAAAAGTTAATATTTAAGAATGAGAAAGTTACTTTTTTTTTATTTGATTTTTTATATATATTATTTATTTACCGATAACTATTAATTTTTTATTCCATTTTTTCGTTTCGTTCTTTATTTTTTTATTTAAATAGTTTTTAAAATAATTTTCCTAATAAAAAATTACGCACATTCGAAAAATATTTCTTCAATTTCTCAATTGAATTATTATTATTTAATTTTTTTATTATTATTAATGTATTTATTTAAGCAATTTTAATCTTTTTTTAATTATTTATTTATATGACTTTTAAGTTGCGCATATCCGAAAATTATTTCTACTTGAATTTCTGAATTTTTCAATTTAACCTGAATATGTATTTTTCCCTTAATAAAGAAATAAAGAAAAACTAAATAAAATATTTAAAAATGCTATTGATTTATTTATATGAGATATATATATATATATTTATATATATATAAATTGATGACAAAAGATTTGTCTACTCAAATTGTAGGACAAATTTGAAGTCGAATAACTTCTAGAAATATCAACAGAATAATGTGAAAACCATATTAATTCAAACATTTGTAGTGTATTCGTGCTGCGGTGTGAGTTGTTAAAACTAGTTTATTTTTTCTTCAATTATACAGTTTTTTGTTCCATTAGGCGTAGTATTAACAATAATGAAAAAAAAAAACTACTACAACAACAAAGAGACGACGACTTAATGGCGCTTGTCGCTTTGTTTTGGGGCTTTCATTCACTAGATTCATTCATTGATTCACATGAACACACACATAGATACGCGCTCGTATGTGTGTGTGTGTCTGTGTGTGTGTGTGTATGTATATAGTATACAGCATGTAGATTTTCCATTAGAGGCGTAGTATATTTATTCTTGATGTTCATATTTGTTTCAGTACTTTACTCAATGTTGTTGTTATTATGATTGTGGTCGCTTCCATGTTTACATGGAAGGTCTAGCCTATCCCACCCCCTTGGCCGACCCTTGCGCCCTGTTCGCACTCTTGCTGCACTCTGGTATTATAATCACATCTAAATCTCTCATTCAATTAAATTAATTGCCGCCTTTGTGTTTGTGTACCATGCGCAAAAACGGCGTATTATTTACATGGGGCCCGGACGTGGCTAACTCTGGCTTTAACAAAATATTTATTGACCGCCGGCAGAGTTTCAGTAATACCCGCTGTACCAGTTCGAAGCCATTTTGCCAAACGAACTTAATTGATATTAAGCGCAAGGCTTCTCAAGATAGAACAACAACAAATAACAAGTGTACGACTAGAAGATACCCTATGACCCGCCCCAAGCTGTCCGTCTTCTTTCCTTTGCGTAGCAAATTCCTTATTGATTAAAATCGGCTCTTAAAGTCCGATCATTTTGAAATTTTAGCCAATGTTCAAGGCTCTGCATTTCTTAATTCAAGGAGCGTGTGAAGGAATGCTAAAAATTAAATATTCCCAATCTGTGTATAAGAATCGAGAAGCATTTGTTGTACTCAAATCTTATAAATGTCTAATTATGCTATATGCATAAAATTTCAAAAGTTCAACTTGTAAGATCGTGTCTTCACACAGACGAACAGACAGTCCCGATCAATATAATATAAACTTTAAGGCTTCGCATTTGCTGTCTTCCGCCTGTTACATACAACTGTACAAAATCAACATACCCCATTTTACCCCTTTTCAATGGGTTCAGGGTATACAAAAATATGCCAAAGTAAACATTTTGAAAATGAAGAACACACGCCTCCGTACAAGCTCGAGTTGAATGACCTGCCTCACCGATTTCGGCATTTGTGGCTTGCAAATTATTCTTCTTTTTTTTTTCGTTTCGTTTAAGGGGTGGAGTGGGGGTTACACACACGCACACAGGCACACACACACACACAGACACCCGCAGGTGATCTATGTGGCTGCAGACTTGATTTATGTACATGTTTTGAAGCTGGTCCCCCGAATTTCGAATGACTTTTGCCGCTTGTCGCATGTTGTGAATTATAACAAAAAGTATATGCGAGTGTGTCCATGTGTGTGTGTGTGTGTGTGTGTGTGTGTGTTTGGGGGAGAAATGAAGCAGGTCCTTGAATATCAGCAGAAGTAAAAGTATTTTTTTTTGCATTTGGCCCGGCCAGTCATTGGCATCGTGAACCAGATACAAATCTTAATGGCAGGCAAAAACAAAATTCTATTAAAATAAAAACAAGCCTTTTAAGTCATAAAATCCATTGCAAATTTATGTGACTCTTAGTTGAAAGTGTGTGACATATAATTTATTTTGTTTATTAACTTATTACAGATCAACGAACTGCTGAGACGGGGCTTATCTTTTAGGCAATAGTTTAAGGCTAACGAGATTTATGGTTTAATTAACATACAAATCATAAAGCTGTGCTTAAAATTCAGGTTGGTTAAGTATACTATATTATAAAATTCTTCTACGTCAATGGGTGCACATTGTTGGAAAAGTTCGAAACTTCGGTGCTTATTGTCCGATCTGGAATCGGAGATGCGTCCTGCTGCCCTTTACCTTGGACCCTCTTTACCCCTTCCAATGGATTCAGAGCATTTAAAATATCAGGCAATTAAAAATTAGTTAAAAGCTAAAAACATTATCCAAATAATATTTAAATAATGTTGGCAAATAAAGCGTTTTCAATAACTGCTCACGTATCCATTCAATATTTATGTTAGATCATTTATTGGCAAATGTGAAACACAGCAATTAATTTTATATTTTGGTTTCATTTCACACCGAATCAACTTTTGGCAATGCAATTAAACTATTTTGCCATTGCCTGGCGGCAATTAGCAGCATCGACAATGCCGTGTCGCATGCGAAGAGTCGACAATATAGAGAAAATACCATTAATTAAAACTTAATTTTGCAGCGACAGACAAAGGACCACAAAGTCCCTGAAGGGCTGCGGCTTCGTTAAGCGAGTTTAATTAAAATTTTGTCTGTAAATCTAATTAGTGTTCGATAAGTGGCAAATCGAAGGACCACAATACACAAATACTTGTTCTTTATATCTTGAAGACATCCTTAAGCAGTGCAGCGTATGAGGGGCACATTGAAGTTGTGCTAAGGCATGCAACAGGCAGAAGAAGACTTTAACAAACAAGACTGCAAAGGCAAAAAGAATCAAACTCGATTTGAACCAGCGACTTTCTGCCTGATGGTTCGACGCCTGTGCATAAAAGCTCTCCCAAACCAAAGCAAAAGGAAAGAATTCAACTTGATTTGAACCAGCGACTTTCTGCCTGATGGTTTGACGCCTGTGAATAAAAGCACTTCCAAGCCATAGCAAAAGAAAGGAATTCAACTTGATTTGAGCCAGCGACTTTTTGCCTGATGGTTTGACTCCCAACCCAAAGCACAAAGAAGAAATTCTACTTGATTTGAGCCAGCGAGTTTTCGCCTGATAGTTCGACACTTGTGCATAAAAGCACTTCCAAGCCAAAGGTCCACAAATCTGTTTAGTTATAAGAACTTTCTCAATTGCCAGCTGTTGCTTTGTAAATCAAAATTTTCCAGTTTGGCGAATTGAATCAAGCGTATTAAAGTTGACGCTTGGCAAACGGCATTTGCAGTCCACGACCCACGCAGCCTGACGATGCCGCTGACGCAGGCTCTAGAACTCTAGAGAACTGGAGCGCAATCGCCCACGCAGGACAAGCCCACGGCAGCTCCTGTGGCCGCTGTTGACGCTGATGACGTAGGTTGCCCTTTTTCGCATTACGCATCCGACGCGTTGGCTCGCGTGGGTTGACTGAAATAGAAACCTGCTGTGTAATCAGCAAGAGCGTCTGTGTCTGTGGGCGTGGCAGTGATAACAGCCAGCCCACAACTGCTGCTGCTGCTGCTGTAGCTGGTGCTTATTATTATTGAAGCTAGTTCGACACGCAGAATGATTGAGAGTTTTTCAAAAATCCATTCAAGCAGCTGTGGCCACACTCAGCACGCGCCCGGACTATGCAAATAAGTTGCCATTTAAATGCCGTTGGCTGCTGCACCACCAAATCCCACCCAAACCCACGACTTGTCTCACATTATTGCCTGACTTGACATTGATGTATCTGGTGACAAACTGTTGCGGTTTATTATCGTTCAGCGTTCATAGTATGGCGGGGAGGTAGGGTTTACGGACTGGGCCGAGTCAGTCACGTAGTTGCCCGAACAAGGATAACACAGCTCCAGCTGAATTCCGAGATGCAATCGATAAATCATTTGAATTGTTTTGCAATCGAAAAGATAATGCACTGGTTAGCCAGCCATATTCAGGTCATATCAGACTAGATGGCAAGACAGTTAAGCTGAAAACACACACTAAGCGCGCCATTAAAAAACGATTCATTTATACGCGGAACCCCTTTGTAAAATGGGCAGAAAAGTGTAAACTGCTTTTGTGCAAAGTTTTTGGCCAGTGGAGATTTATCCGACTACACAAAGAAATTATATTCTTGATTGAGCTCGGTTTATTTAGTCATATCTGTCTGTTCTTCTAAAATTGCCGGAGCATTGATATTTTAAATTGAAATATTACTTCCATTTCTTAAAATATCGATAAAAATCGATTTTCTGACTCGCTTTTTGGGCACAATTAAAAAATTTCGAAAGCTGGGTACACCTAGATGCTAGATGCTAGATAGATAGCTGGAAGGATAGATAAAGAGAAAGACCAGTTAGACAGATAGCTAGATAGATGGATCCAAAGATAGATAGATAGAAAGGTACGTAGATAGAAAGATAGATAGATAGCTAGATAGATGGATCCAAAGATAGATGGATAGAAAGGTATATAGATAGAGAGATAGACAGCTAGATAGATAGATCCAAAGATAGATAGATCTAAGGATAGATAGATAGAAAGATAGATAGATAGAACGTTAAATACATAGAAAGATACATAGATATCAAGATAGATAGATTGATAGCTAGGTAGCTAGACAGCTAGATACACCTTGCTAGATAGACAGATAGATAGAAAGGTAGCTAGAGAGCTAGATGGATAGCTAGATTGATAGCTAGATGGATACCTAGATAGATAGCTAGATTGATAACTAGATGAATATAAAGCTAGATAGATAGCAAGATAGATCCAAAGATAGACAGCTAGCTAGATAGCTAAATAGCTAGATAGGTAGCTATATAGATAGATTGATAGCCAGATACAACTTGTTATATAGCATTTTGGATAGCATAGATAGTTTAAAAACCTGGCTAGATTGGCTAAAAATCATATTTATAAAGTTAACTTTATTATGATTTTATTAAATTCTGAAGATCTCATAAAGATTCGACTTTAAGCAATGGAGTTAAGCAAGAACATATTTCCTCCAAATAGTGTGGAGCGTTAGTTGGAAGAAGCAGATACTCTACATAAAGTTCGCAGCATGCAGGCTGAGTGCTTAGAGAAGGTATGTATGTATGTATAGATTATATGTATGTATAGAAGGTATGTACGCATTAAAGGTATGCATGTATAGAAGATAGATAGAGTATTTCCGACGTCAGCTTGATGCCCGATGATGTTCTCCCACTCGAGCACTCTCAGCTCATGCTTTATTAGACTGTTGACTCGTTTTTTAACAAATATAATTGCTTGTCAACTAAAAAACCTAATGTCAAATAAAACATCTGGTAATGGACGCCACGCTCCTCAAGAATATATAAAATATATATATATATATTTTTATTTTTTTTTTTTTTTGCCCCAGTTGAACGAACTTTTGGAGCGTTTTGGGATTCGCAATTTGAAATATTTTGTAGTTGCGCTTGATCTATGTGGCTGGAGTGTTAATTTACGAGCTGGTTCCGAGTCCAGTCACCCGATGTTAGCGCGCACTCGATTGCTTTTATTTCAAATTTATTTATTTATTTTCATTTATTTGCTTTCTTCTTTTTTTTTTTTTTTTTTTGACGCACGTGTTTTGAATTATGAGAAATACCCAAAACCCAATAAGATGCAAACGTGAAAGTGCAGAAAAAACATTTAGATATTGATCTTTGTTTTATGATTTCTTCAAAATAACTTGACAAAAATGTTGTTTGCATAAATGAATGAATGCCAAGAAACTTATAAATCGGTTAAGTTTTGATCTGGTAAAAGTTTTGTTTTGATCGGGTAAAAATTGTCATAATTCTTGACATTATTTTGGATAGACAAAAACCCGCATCAGAATCTTTGCTGGAAAAGTACTTTCTGCTCATTTTGAGCAACAAAATAAAGCTATTAATAAAATATCCAGCCCCAAAACCAAATGACAAGTCAAGATAATCTAAAGAACCCTTCTATAATACCCTATAAAAAGTATATACCTCATAATACCTGCGCACATTTTCAATCGTCAACTATAATATCTGGCATTTAAGTAATAGACAATTTGCAATTGGCTATTTTCGGATCGAACAGCTGCTATGGATAGAGTCCGCGTATTGTGATGGCCCAATCAAGGCCCGCGCATTGATCAGGCTGCAACTTGCTGGGCGAGAGCTCCAAGCGCGCCCAGGACAATTCACATAAATTTTCATTAGTTGTTTTGCCCACGCTTCGAAATTGAAGCCGTAACATTATATGGGCGAATGGGGCGAATGGGGGCGTGCAGCATGTGCCCGGGGGCAAACGCAATGCCATTTCGCGCTCATGGGGATGAAACGGGTTGGCCGTCATACGCAATTGCCACGTTACGTTTCCATTGAAGAAGCCAGGCTGCAGTGCATCGAATACATATCGCATATATACTATATATATATACTATATATATATACTATATACTACAGTTTTGTATATATGCCAATGGCCTGCTCTATATAGTGTATATGGTTGCCGTTTATATATACACTTTGTACAAGTGCACGAGTTCCCGGCGTACAGTCGCTTCCATTTCCAGTTGCATTTTGTGGCGCCACATTCCATTTAACGAGTAGATACGACCAGCTGCCCCCGCCGCGCCCGCTATCCTGCCACGGGCATGTTTTAGCCCTCACCGCCCGCCTCGCCCGCCTGGCAGTTAACCTATAAGTTTTGGCCATATCAAACGAGCTGAGCTGCCATGGCATAAACATCTCGTAGCTACATTGTTGCAATAAAATATTTACAAGATACATTTGCTTTTGTTCCATGCCAAGCTCTTTGGCCGCGGCATCTGCGGCAACAGAAGTTCCTGCTGCTTCTTCTGTTATGGAAATGCCGCACGTTCTTTGCTACACACAGACACCCCCCCTCCTCCTCCTCCCCTCTCTCCACCCCCCCTCACCTCGTTTGAGAGCTTATCCTGTTGCTAGTTACTCGGCAACCGTGCAACACTCCGCTGGCTATCTTTGGTTAGCTCTTTCCTATAAATTTCTTTAAAATTCATTAGCGAAATCTCTGGAAAACAATTCTCTCTGCGTGACTTGGTTTTACTTTTGAAAAAAAAACCAACTTTAAGCTTAGTCTAAGATATTTTTAGTACAGCTACAGTAGTCGCTCCGTAATTAGAACTTTTAGGAGCTATTAATTTTTTAGAAATTTAGAGAAAATTTTTGCTTTACGATATAGTGATTCGATCCGTCAAGCTTTGATATATGTTTTGACTCCACCAGCAACAAAAACGAATCTATGCAAAGTTGTATGAGGTTAGGTTTAAGACTAAGAGACTAGTTTGTAAACTTGATTTGGTTGTTGATGCTGATCTAGAAGATTAGGTCCATTTTGATAGAGAGAGAGAGAGAGAGAGAGAGAGAGAGAGAGAGAGAGAGTCCAGAGTCTTGTCATAGACTGGCTCTTCTTAACACAAATGCTTAACATGATCTTTAACATAGATGGAACAGTCACACCCTTTTTTTCTTAACAGTAATCCTTAACATTGTCTTTAACATGTGACGTCAATATACTAATTCAATATATCCCGACCAAATTTATCACTTATAGCTTTGACTATGCTCCTTACAGATAGACCCAGTTCCTTTCAACATCGGTTCCCTATATCTTATAGCTACCCTAGGCATGATCCGTAGAATATAAAGTTCTTGCATGAAAAACTCTTTTCCAAGCAATCTTCAACATAATTAGCTTTTATGAGCTCTAAAAACCTACTCCCACACCTGCAACAACATAAGCTATATGTCTCAATTATAGTCTAAACTTTGAAATGAAAATGATGAAATGATGAAAACATCTCGGAGCCAGGTCCCTCTGTCTGTTCTTTGTGAATTAGTCTGAGAAGAAATCAAACATTCTCCTGGCGTTTTCTATATATGTTGCCAAGAGTTGGCCGGCAATTTTGGCTATAACCTGACAGATAGGGTATATTATCAAATTCTTCTACACAAATTTCCATTTTGTCTTTTATCAATTTTTCTCACATCTTATTATTTATATAAAATTTAAATGCATATTTTTTTGTATATTTTAAGCATTCATTTGAAATTGTTTTCTTTTAAAATTTAAATCAAATGCCCGTTTCGCAGCACAAAAATTACTCAGCTATATTAAATTGTATAAAATGAAGGTAAATTTATTTAAATGCAATTTTTCTCAAATCAAGCTCGGGCCTTAAATGAATTTGAATGTATCCTTTGCGCTCATATTCATTTTTCTATTCACTTTTGCGCTAGTTAATTTTGTTAACTGTTTTTTATTTACACAACTTTTAGCTCAGCTTCTGACTCTGACTCTCTCTCTCTGTCTCTGTCTCTCTCTCTCTCTCTCTCTCTCTCTCTCTCTCTATATCTCTCTCTCTATCTCTCTCTGTCTCTCTGTCTTTTTCCCCTCTCAATAGCCCCTTACATTTCACGCTCAACATCAGGCATCATTCAATGCAAAATTCATTTACGTTGTCCTGTTTCAGTTTTACGTTACGCTACGCGTCCCATATACACGCTCTATGTAAAAGATGCACTCGGGCTCGTGTGTGTGTGTGGGTGTTCGTGTGTGTGTGTGTATCTGCATCTGTGCTGCCATTTAATGTCATCTTCCATTTACGAGCGGCCAGTGACGTAACACGACGACGACGACGACGAGTGAGTGACGAATGTTTATCCTCGGTTCCGGGGTTCCAGTTTGCCCAACTCCGGCCCAAGCTCCGTCTCCAGCCCCACCCCCACCCCCGCTACACACCCTACCCCTCCCAGCCCTCCCGCCATGTACTCCCACGTAGCGTAAATCTTCGTGCGGCTCACTTCGTGCGCGTAGTAACCTATATACGAGCCACACGAGGCAACACCCACGTCTATGTACAAGTTGCCCCCCCCTGCTCTCTCTCTGTCCATCTGCCAGTTGGCCTGTTGCAGGCATCGTGCCATGGATTTTTCCATATGCCGAGCGGCGCTTCGTGTTGTCGCTGCGGCTATAAACAATGACGTCACAATGACCGATTGGCAGCGACACGCGCCTGCAGCTGCCACATATATATATGTATATATATATACATATTACGTATACGCGTCGTAGTACGCCAGCTAGTGAGTGCTGTGCAGGTGTGTGCGTGTGTGCGTGTGTGTGTTTCAGTTTGCCATTTACAAGCATCGTTTAAGCGGCCGTAATGAGCGTGTCTAGGTCTAGGCGACGCTTGGGCGTCATCGACAAATTGGACGCGGCTGTAAACTGTAACCAATTTGGCCAAAACACGTGCCACCGCCCAGTCACGGCTCAGTCACGGCCCAATCACGGCCCGGTCACGGCCTGCTGGCCATTACACATTTCACTGTCACCACATTTCACACAATTTCAACTCTGACGTCCGAAATCTGTCGTCACTGCGACAACAACGACAACAACAACAACAACAACAATTGCTCATTTCACGTTGCCAAAGATCAAATGTGGCCATAAAGAAATTTGTCTACTCAAACGATTCCATTGATCAACTGCATCGCATGGGAAACGGGTTAATAGGACACTCACGAGTCCACCTGAATATACACACAGATACAATGTGTGTGTGTGTGTGTGTGTGTGTGTGTGTGTGTGTGTGTGTGTGTGTGTAGGTCGTGTCGCTGTCTTTGTGTGCGGCAGTACAGTTACGACATTTGATTATTCGTTGCAAAAATGCAAGGCTATAAAAACAAGGATATAAAACGAAGCTAACTTCATGAGATAACACCAAAAAAACAAGGCATATAGCTGCCCAGAGAGAGAGAGAGGGAAGAGAGAGGGTAGAGAGGGAGAGAGAGGGAAGAGAGAGAGAGGGAGAGTCCAAAGAGGTAGCCCCATTAAAGAAAGAGAGAGTTAACTAAGGAACTACAAACAGACATTTGACGATCTATTAAAGTTTTCCAATAATCTCTTTTTCAAGTATTTAATACAAACTATAACTATATATTTTAAAAACCTTCCCATTAGGTACATTTGAGTATATTTTATAAATATTTCGGGACAATAAACCGAGCCTTTCTTTGCAGTTAACAAATATATCTATTTCCTAATTAATTTCCTTTTTTAATGCCAACTAAATTTTATGTATTTTATATAACTTTGTGTATTTTATAGCTATTTTAATTTTTTTTAAATAATAATGAAATTATAATTTATCAAAAATTTAAAAAGGAATACTACATAAAATAGTACTGAGTATTTTTTTATTTCTAGGATATATTCTTTTAAACATTTGATGACTAGTAAACATTTTTTTTCCCTTTTTTTTCAATTAATACCATTTTAAATACCAAACAAAATTTACAAGTCATCAAATATTTGAAAGAAAATTTCCTTGAAATATTTTCTTACTATGATTTCTATATTTTCTCCCAACTGAATTTAATATTAATATTTGCCTTGCCAAACAGTTTTCCTTCGTATATTTTTTAATGATGTAAATATTCGAGGAAAATAGCAAAGCTTGAGTTTTTCAATTAATTTGGTATTTTATTATTCCCTTGAAATACTGTCTTGCTATATTTTATTCCTAGAATATTCTGTATTTTATTCCCAGAAATACTTTCTGCTTATATTTTATTCCCAGAAAAAAATTCATTTTATAAAATTGTTAACATATGTTAATATTTTCCTAGAAATATTTCATACTATTTTCTTACTAGATTTTCTACTAACTGAATTTAATATTTTATAAACTTTTTATTAAATAGATATTAAAAAGATTCCTGTAAATATTTCCCTTCCTAACCGAATTTTATATTTTATAATCCGTATCTCCCATTATTTTATTTTATTCTTGATCAATTTTTAAATCTTATTATTTATATATTCCTTCATATCATTCTTATGTATGTATACACAATAATTGCAACATTATTCGATATGTTCGGAACATTAACTAGTTCAACTTTAGTTCTCCTTGCTTATGTAGAAAACAGTTCACTTCGAACTAATTGCCAGCTTCTGGTTCAGCTGGAAAACAGTTGTCGAAGTATTGTATTACATTCGAATGATTCATTTCACGCTCAGATTTCGTTATTAATCACCTAAACTGCATGCCTTAAATACTTTTCAACAGAATTCAAAACATATGTATTTTTTTGAAAATATTTTTTAACAAAAATATTGTTTATAAAACATTTGTAGACAATGAATCACAGACAATTTATGATATATTCATTTCATTCCCACTTGCCTGTGCTCAACTCAGTTTTCCACGTTTGTTCCGATCATAGACGTGGATTTGTATGTATTGAAGTTTTTTTTAGGCATTCAGATTATTATTAAAAAATTATTTGAAAATACGAAATTTTACATTTAAGATCACAATTTTTGCAATTTGAAATTCTTATGAAACAGTTTTCTCTCATATTCCACGCTCATGGGTGAATTTTACTAAAGTCAATGTGCAATTTTTAAAAAACAAATTTCCTAATTATATTACACTTTTTCCACCCAAAGTAAATTATTTCACTAATATCAATGTGGAAGTCTTATGAAACATTTTATATTCATATTCCACCTTTGCGTGTGATTCTTTTAGGAATTTACTGAAACAAGTTTTTCACCCAGATTCCACGCCTGCAGGTGAATTTTCACTAATGTTGATGAAGAAGTTTAAGGAAACAGTTTTCAACATATGTATATTACAATGTGGCAATCAAATGAATCACACTTTCACTTAAATTTCACGCTTTCAGGTGAATCTTCACTAGTTTCATGAGAAGAGAGAAGCAACTTTCTGGCTTGGATCAGGCAAACAACAGGGATCTTTATATATTTATAGATATTGATGAGAATCAATAGAAATTCGCCTGCGAACTTATGACAATTTTCATCTCTCAATATTGTTGCATTCATTAGGCACTCACGACGCACGCACTATGCCCCAACCGAGATGAGCGTCATGCTGTTGCAGCCGAAGGTTGCCCATCCGCCCGCCCACTTGGCGGGTGACTTGGGCGACACGTGGGCGGTTGCCCTTTGGATCCAAAGTCCATTAGTCAGCAGCCTACGCTGGCCTCGGATGACACCTCAACGGACACCCTGTAGACGAGTGCCCCCTACGCCCTAAGCTGGCCCCTTTTGTCGAGAACTGTTGCACTGCGTCTGGCGAGCTGGTCTAGCTGGCATTATTAACATTTGACGCCGTCGCTCAGCTGCCGCCTCAGCTAACGTCGCTGCTTTTCTTTTAAGCTCATTGCTGCTGCCGCTGCCGCAGTTGTTGTTGTTGTTGTTGTTTTTGTATTGCAATACATATTTAAGCGACGCCTGCAGCGCGACTGCAGCTCAGTCGGTCAGCGGCAGTTTGCATTTCCATACGCGCTCTTGAACCTGACAAAACCCCGAAAAGCGAAACGCAGCAACAAACAAACAAAAAAACAACAACAACAACAACAACAAGAGCGTGTGTTGCGTATTTGACAATTTATCTAGTTCGGTGTGAAAAATTTGCGCGCCATTTGGAAATTGAAATTGAGTCTGTGTGGGCTGGAGTTGTGCAGGATATGAAAAAGGTGATATACTAGAGCATAATTCATTTGGGCTCTGGCAGGTGAGCGGAAGCGGGGGCAGGCTTGTCGAAATGTCAGAGCGCGCAAAGGTCAAAGGTGCAACGCGGCACACGAATTGCCAAAGCCACAGCCACAGCCACAGCCAAAACAATGCCACACACACACACACACACGCACACATATACATGCTCAGCCCACTCACCTTCAGCAGCCAAAGGCAACCCCCCCCCCACACACCGACCCACTCGCCCCTCCCAGCGCATAGAAAGGTCACATGGCGCAATGTCGTCGCAGTTGTCAGCGCTGCGCAGCTGCATGCTAAAAAACGAAAAAAGGAAAAAGAAAACAGACGAAACACAAAGCAGCAGCAGCAGCAGCAGCAGCAGCAGCTGCGGCAGAGAAAGAACTAGAGAAAAAACCCAACAAAGTGTCGCCCACGCCCACGCCCCCTCCGCCCGGCCAGCAGACACCCCATCCCCTTCGGCAAAGCCGGTCAAACATTTTCGCTACGACGCAATTGGAAAACATATTCATGCAATCATCAATTGCGCTTCAAGAAAATGCTCGTAAATGGGTGAAAGCACTAGAAAGGGAAAACAAAGGCGAAAAGCACGAGAGTGGACACAAGGTGATACCCTGTAAATCAAAATGTATACGGGCAGGCAATACAGATCCGTGCGTGGTATACACTTTATTTCATATTCAAACAAAATGCATTTACAGGGTATTTTGCTGAATATAAACTTAAATTAATTTACAGGGTATTTAGCTTAAATAAAAGTAGACTGAATTAATATATAAGATAAATATATGCGCTTACCCGAAAATTTCTCACAATTTGCTCGATTATTTACGAGGTAAGCGAAACACTGAAAGAAAAAAGAAGTAGAAAGCGAGTTAGAGTAAGAAAAGGAGACAGATAGAGAACTAAGTTGAGAGAGAGAGAGAGAAGATCTAAGTTTTACCAATTATGTGCTACCTTTGATACAAAAACTAAAATCATAAGTTAGTTGAAACCATGAGAATCGCATAGTAGGGCGTTAACTGCTGAGGATTTTCTGTAATTGGGGTAATTTTTCCATGTACTGTTCCACATTTTACAGGGTATATCAAATAAACAAATAATGTAATAAGATTAATTAGCTCAATAAAAAAAAAAAATAATCAAACTATGCAAAACAAACCAAATTAAACAAATTCGTATTATATTATAAAAAACAATTGCGCCTTAGCATAAACATTTTCCCTTACGTAACATGCCAGGGATCTATTTTATTTGTAGAATTTCTCTATAACATAAAATTTCCCACAAAATTAACACGTTCAGCTATTTTATTGACAAAAAATTGCAATTGGGAATTTCCCTTATAAAAAAAGTATTCCTAAAAATAAAATTTCAATTTCAATTATGCACTATTCTTGGCATTTCCCATGCCATCCATCGATCCATTCTATTAACCAAATTTCCCCATTGAATAAAATTATTTACAAAATTCACATTCTATTTCAATTTTGCCTTTAAGTTAGCATTTGCCTATATATAAGACGAAAAGATGAATTCAATTCATCGAATTTCCCTCTAATAACATTTTCGTACAAATTTTATTTCGATTGCGCCTTAAAGCGAGCATTTCCCTATATAAAACGTGCCTTTGATCCATTTTATTGCTCAAATTTCCCTATAAAATAAGATTACCCCACAAAATTCAATTTCAATTTCAATTACACCCTAGTACACGAATTTCCCTATGTATTCCATGCCTTTGATCCATTTAATTGCTCGAATTTCCCTATTGCATAAAATTTCCCCACAAAATTCCTTGATGTTAACATGCACTCGAAACCCCGCCCAAAAGAAATGTTTTCTCTAGAATGCATTCGCTGTAATTGCATGGAAAACTTTGGAGTAAAACTTTCCCGCCAATTGGCAACACGCCCCCGCTGCCCCCGCTGCCCACCCCCCATCGCCCCCCCCTCGCAGAATGCGCATTCGATTGGCGCCTCTGTCAATTATTTATTGTACGCGCTGTGTAATATCTCGCACGGGACACGCCCCGCGTTGTAGGGCCGCGTCCATTCGAAACAAAGTTACGTTGCGTTTAGAATTTATTAATACACCAGTTGTACTTTATATTTATATTTTTAATTGACCGTTGCGAATTCGTTTGGCGCCAATTTCATTTTCACGCCGCCTTCGCCTGGCGCCAAACACTTTTCAAAATTGAAAGCTGGCTTCAGTTTTTATCGCACTTTTCACTACATAAATATAGAGAGATGTGTCTGTGTGAGTGTGTGTGTGAGTGTGTGTCTGTGTGTGTGTGATCTATGTGTGAGAAGTCGTGTGTGGGTGTTAATTCGATAATGTTTTCAGCCTTGATTACATTTTCGCAGCGCATAGAAACACGCAGCATTTAAAAATATCTTTTTTTTATGTTTTAATTTTGATTTTTATTTCTCTTCATAAATGACTCTGACTTATGTTTAACGTGTTGAAACTCTTGGAATGCATTTATTTCATTATTATCCAGAAAATCGGAAAATTTCTTTCAGATCGCGACAGCTGAAGTCAAGTTATGCATAGGTTAAGATACCCAATCGGGGCATATTTGGAGATATATTATAATACAACTATTTTGTACGAAGGGATATAAGTATCTTATATATATGTGTGTGTGTGTGTGTGTGTGTTAGTGTATGAATATATGTATGTATGCATATATGTATGCATGCATGTTTGTTTTCCAAAACCAAACGCAGTCCAAGCTTATTTGTCGCTGTGCTGCAAATTGAAATAAACCGAATTTCTGCCAAGTGCTCTTCTCCTCGATTCTCAAGAGTTCTAGTAGGCCTTGCTGAAATAGAACAAGGCAGGAAACGTTGGCTCCAACGGCCTGTGGAGGAGCAGTGGGAGGGGGTGGTTGAGGGGGTAAGTAGATATGTATGTACATGCATGTATGTAGATGTATATAAGCGGATGTATGTATGTGATGTATGTATGTAGATGAATGTATATGGATGTATGTATGTAGATGAATGTATGTAAATGTATGTATGTGGATGTATGTATGTAGATGCATATGTATGTATGTATGTATGTACATATGTATGTATGTATGTATGTATGTATGTATGTATGTATGTATGTATGTATGTGTGTACATATGTATGTATGTATGTATGTATATATGTGTGTATGTATGTATGTATGTACGTACGTATGAACGTACAAATGTACATATGTATGTCTATCGAGTAATGCATTGGTTAAGAACCAAAATCAGGGCTTTATAATAGATCTTCAAAATGTTGCTATGAAACTTTGAACCCAAAGTCTATTTCATCCGCTTTCTTTTTTCAAAATGTTGTATATTTATGGGTATTTTATTAAGTATGTTAAAAGCCTATAACTTTTCGTTCTTAATTTTATCAAGGTTTTCTAAAAATTCGAAACATTTGAGCAGAAGTCAAGTTATGCACAGTTTCTGTCTCAACTCAAAACGACCTTCAACCTTTTGCGACGCAATATATTAAAATAAACCAAAAAAATTGTTTATTTTGGAATTGATTACGTGGCGATTTAGTAGCTTATATTAAGAGTTGAGTGCCCGCAGCTTGAATGAATATGAGCATGAATATTCACGCCGCACTCAACGGATCATTAGGGCGAAAAAAAAAAAAAAACAACAACCATTTTTGTCGCTTTCACTGACAAAATTGTAAAACTCCAAACATAATTGGCCAAAGCTAAACCCCCCACCCCCCTCTCCGAAAGGAGGTAAACACCAGCCCAGGGTCAAAATGTGGCGCTCTGGGCTACTCATAATTAATGGGCTAACTTAGTGACAACTAAATGAGTGTTGCGTTCAATTGAGTCACAAAAACTCCCGTGTCGGGAGTGCACGACTAGCAGATACCCTAGCTAAGCTAGAAGCTGGGAAAAAAGAGAAAGAGAACAATAGCTGTGCTTCTTCTTCTCTTGGCTTAACACTATTTATAGGAAGTGCTTCCTCTTTGCCCCTTTGCCCCGCACACAAGGTATAGGGAAAAGCCCTTCTCGTGTAACTCTGGTGTTAACAGTCCGATCTTTATGAAATTTTCGGAGCTTAAATATGGCGCTCAACTATGTGTACATCCCAAATTTGAGAGTTCTATCTCTTCTAGCTTCGATAATAATCGTGTTGTAATAAAAGTGAAGCGAGTAATCGAGAAGAGCATGCTATTTGCTATAGAAAAATATGTTTATACTTGAAATTTTAGGTAAAGTTTTCGAGAAAGATGCGTTTTTACAAACGAACAGACAGATGGTCAAGAGATCCCCGAGCCTGTTGCATACATGTGCACCCAGACATGATACCCTGCAATGGGTACAGGGTATAGAATAACAAAAACTAACTCGGAACCGGTTCTCGGGGGGGGGGGCCGCCAATTAAACGGAACAGGTGAACAAAGTGATCAGCGATACGAGCTGTGATCGCTGCGGACCAGGCCAAAGCCTCAAAAAAAAAAAAAAAAAAGTAAAAACAAAACAAAATACAAAACCGAACTCTGCTCAAATATGCGCCGTTCATTTATCAAGTTTGAAATTCGCGCTAATGATTCGGGGAATGCGTGAGCGAAGTCTGCGTTTTGAGAAATTGTTGTTTTATGCTAAGCAATTACAACAACAACAACAACAACAACAATAGATATAAGACTTCGCCCGATTTTTATGCAAATCCCAGCAGCCGTGTTTTATTTCTATTAAATTTTCGGCTTTGGGCCAGGCGACATTGTGTCTCGTCTTGTTGCCCATTAAAAATGCTAATTTACAAAATATTTTCGCCAAAAACAAAAAACACAAGCAAACAATTTCAAGAAGAAGAAGAAGAAGGAGCGAAAAAAAAACTACAACTTTTTGTTTGCTCATTAACAAATGAATTAGCCAAAAAATGCTAAGAGCCAAAATCGAAAAACCATAAAAACAAAATCCCCAACGTTTTTTTTGAGAAAATTTAAATCCAGGCATAAATAAATAAAAACTAAATTCAATTCGAAAAAGCAAAAGAAATAACTATAAACTATAAAAATCGTATAAAAATAAATTAAACAAAGCTGCAAATTGATTTTATTAAGTCTACGAACCGCAATTCCCCACTAACTCAAACAACAACAAAAATTATAGATCCCTTAGAAGATTATCAGCGCTATTTTAACTTCTTTTTAACAAGCGAAAGTTGTCCCCAACTTGACTCGGCCTCATTTGTCAAATTCCTTTGAGTACAAAGGAAATTGCTTAAGCTTGAGTCCAGATATGACTCGAAATGTTGAATAGCCTATTCATAACTCGAGTTCCCGACATGCGATTATCATCAAATTTGTCTAGAACTGTTTATAGGATTATAAGTTATTAAATTCTTCAGATTCCACAGTAATACTCCAAGTAAGAGTCGAGATATGGCGACAAGTTCGAATAGCCTATTCATAACTCGAGTTCCTGACACGCGATTATCATCAAATTTGTCTAGAACTATTTATAATATTATAAGTCATCACATGCTTCAGATTCCGCAGTAATACTTCAAGTAAAAGTCAAGATAAGACAAGTCCATTCGCATGGTCTATTCATAACTCGAGTTCTTGACATGCGATTGTCATCAAATTTGTCAAAAACTATTTATAATATTATAAGTCATCACATGCTTCAGATTCCTCAGTAATACTCCAAGTAAAAGTCAAGATATGACAAGTCCATGCGAATAGTCTATTCGTAACTCGAGTTCCCGGCATGCGATTATCATCAAATTTGCGCTGGATTGTAGCTTTTTGGTGTGCCTTTTAAATACTCCAAGGTCCATTCATATATTTGTAGGGCATATTTATTATACTACTATATGCTATACTAAATATATCCATGCTATTCGTTTAGTCAGCCGTCTTTCTATAGCTACTTCACTTTGATCAAGCCTCGCCCCAATAGGTCCCAAAATATACTATGACAATTCTTGAAGCTCATTCATAACTCGACTTCCCGACACGCGTTCCAGATAAGCTTGTCGGGAGCTGTTTATATGGTCATAAGTCATCAAATTTCTCAAATTCGACGCTAATGCCTCCAGTAAGAGTCGAGATATGACGAGACAGTTCGAATAGCCTATTCATAACTCGACTTCAAGACATGCGATTAACAACAAACTCTTGCTAAACTCTTGTCGATTGTTGTACTTGAATTTATTCCTCTAAAATCAACTATATAATGCCATAACATTTGTCAGTAGTAGTTATCAACTATATGATATATGGGCAGATTAAATAAAGTTGTCTGTAGGCATTTGTCAGGTCGTAATTCTTCACATGCTTCAAATTCTCGAGTTATTTCGTTAGCTAAAGTCAAGATATGATATGACAATTTATATGGCCCGTTCATAACTCAAGTTCCAAAATTTCGACAAACACAAAATTTGGTATAGGTAGAGCTAATAGACGTATTATTGATATGAAATGTACTCGGTTCCAATTGCTCAAGTATTTCTAGAGAAAGTCTACAATATTTAACAATATATTATTGAACTAAGCCTGAGATTTAATGGGTTTTAGGGGATTATGAATGATTGAGGAATTGTACAAAATGGAAAAAAAAAAAAATATTAAAAAAATTCGAAAAATAAAGTATATTTATATTATAAAAGAAAATACATTCTCCATTTGAGCAAAGAAATTTCATTCAAATTTCCGTTGCTAATTTCTCGAAAATTCTCATTTAATTCGAGCCCAAGTTCCGAATAGTTTCTGTATAACAGCATGGGTCGTAATCTGGAGAGCCTATCATATCGGAGCAATTGACTAAATTTAGTAGCACTCACTTATTTTGTACTCCTATTTTGAGTACTTTATCTAATCGGGTCGCATTTTCGGGCTAGATTATCGGGCGCCTATATGGGAAATTTCTAGATTCTTAAATACAAATCTTGCAAGAAATTTGCATTCAAATTATGCGACAACAACAACAAGAAGAAGAAGAAGAAGAAGACGAAGAACAATGCGCACAAGAAAAGCGCCTGAAAATTGCTGTGTTGTGACGAAACGGCGCCGACTGCGACGCGAGCAGCGAGCAGCGGGCAGCGAACAGCGCAGCTGGCAGTGCAGCCTGCAGCGGCTGCTGGCCTCAAACGTAGCTTCCCCTTAAATTTAATGTTTTGTTTTCGCTGCGTCCCGCTCGCACTCGCATGCATGCGCGTTCTCGCTCGGCAGCGTGTTCGACTTCCGTTCGTTTTATAGTAAAAACGTAAACGAGAGCAGCGCAGCGACAGCAGCAGCAGCTAGACAAGTGAATTTCTACACACAAGCAAGAAAAATGCGCGCGCTTTGCACACACACACACACACACACGCAGACACATTGAAATGGAAACCAAAACAGGGAACGAACTGGCAACGAAACAACAAGCGCTCTCTTCACAGCGAGCGAGTGAACTGTGGAGCGTATGTGTGTGGAATGCGTTGCAACAAAATGAACCGCAAAGAGCGATCAACCCGATCAGCGGCAAATAGTTCAAATTCCAATCGTGTCTTTAATTGGGGGAAGCGAACAACATACAGATATGCACGAAAAAACCACAACAACAACAACGAAACGAGCGCAGCATCGAAAGCTCGAGAGACATTTCATCTGAGTCATGGCTTTTCCGTGCAGACACAAAAACAAGTGCGTCATTTTGTCATAAATAATGCAGCAATTGTTAAACGAAATGCAAAGCAAACTAACGGTACGTTGATTGATTCAGTGTACGCAAATCAGAGCATGTGGGTGGGAGGGGTGGAAGGTAAAGGAGTGGGGCTTATTAAATTAAATGCGGCTCTGCTGCGACTCTGCTGGCGCCCTCTTATTCCTCTTAGCGATCAATGCTTCTAACGGTGCATGCGCTGCTTTGGCGCCGGCGTCGCTGTTGCGAACATAAATTGCTCTGCATGCGCCTGTGCATGTGTGTGTGCGTGTGTGTGCAACTGCAAGGAACTGGACTCAATGCATGGCAATTGAGCAGTGGCCCACACAATCCACACACACTGACAGACCAGACAGACATCCCGTTTGGCGAGCACAATTGGAATTGAAACACGCTCTCTTTAGCTGTGCTGTGTTCCACATGCCATGTTGTTTACAGTTGCGCTGTGGGTCTTTGTGGCTTACTCGCTAGCCTCTTGTTCCAGCACTTTCAGTTCCATTTGAAACTTTTTACCGTTTGGTTGGAAGCGCGCATCGCGAACAGCACAATTCCCAAATAAATCGCCTGTCGGCCGTCGTCTTTCTGTTTTTCTCGTTTTGTTTTGTGATTTACTCGCCTTCTGGTAGAAATCAACGCGCGCGCCAAACTGCAAAAGGAAGCCTAGCAAAAAGGAAATACATCAAAATAAACAACAACAACAACAAAAAACCAAAAACAATTTCTTTAGTGTACACTTTGTGTTTTGCTCGTGTGTCCAACATTAACTGTTAACTGTTAACTGTAAACTGTAAACTGAAATATGGTTAAGTGAAGCATAATGCAAAGCACAAGAAATGGCAAACAGCAGAAACAACAACTGTTAAAGCCCAAAGCATAACGGAACTATTCAAAACAAAAAAAGTGTGACCAGCTTAGTTACAACACATTACAAACACATTACTTTGTAACGGGTTCGAATTTCGTTACAATTTCAATAAACGCATCTGTGTGCGTGCGTGCGTGTGCGTGTGTGTGTGTGTGTGTGCTTGGTTCAGGATCGGAGCTCCTACCCAACAGCCACCCCGCACCTCCCCCCCACGGCCTACTCATGAAATGCAAAAGCTGGTCCAATAAAATCAACAATTTTGTTGTGCGAAGATTAAAGTCCATAAAGGTAAATATTATTCAAAAAAAAAAGTCTTTTATTTAAGTTCAGACTTTGTTTAAATGTTTTTTAAGAATTGTTTAATTTTTTATTAAATTTAAGTACAAAATTATAAAAAAAAAAAATTAGGAAATATTAGCAAACAAAAAATACTAAAACTATTTTGAAAAAATTATAAAACACGCAAATAAACAATTTTTTATGTTTCAATATTTTCATTGATTAAACAAAGTAAAATTTAGGTAAATAATAATTACTGAAAAACTTGTGAAAGGAAAGAAAAATAATAAATAAAAATAAAAATATACTATACAAAAATATACATTTGAAGAAAAAATATTAAAAGACGAAAAAAGTCTGAAAATTTTGAAAAACTTTAAACTTTAAAATGTGCTCAAAATTTAAGTTTTAAGAAAAATGCGAAAATAAATGATAATAATAAAATGCATAAACTACATTAATTACTCAAAAACAAGAAGTTTGCTTTTCACGCAGAATTTCGCTTTAAAAATGTTTGAGAAAAAATTGTTCAACAATAATTAAAACGAATTAGAAAGAAAACAACAATTGCATGCGTAAATACGTAAATAGTTCAATTATTTTGCTTTAAATAAAAGAAAAAGCAAATATTTATCAAATTGTTGTTCGAGTTTTTTTTTTAGCAACAAATTGCAATTAAATTGTTTTTCTGGCAGCTGTTTTTTTTCTCTCTTCGCTTTTTATTGACAATTAAAATAAGCAAAAAAAAAAAAAAGCAACAATGGGAAGAGAGAGAAAAACAACAACAACAACAACTAAATAATAAATCAATTTATTTATTTATTTCATTTTTACTGTAATCGGCCGCAGCCCCGCTCGCAGCTTCCCTCTCTCTTCCACACACACGCACACAGACTTTGCTTCCTTTTGCGCCTTTCACTTGTGCATGTCTCGCACACACACACACACACAATTGCATATTTTATAATATTTATTTACATTGACGTTGACGTTGACGTCGCCGTCGGCGTCGCTGTTGCTGTCGCAGCCGCGCCCGCCATTTATTTTGTTTACTACAGGCTTTTTCTCAGGCCCCGTTGTTGTTGTTGTTGTTGTTAGTGTTATTATTGTCTCTTGTTTGTGTCTTGTCTTTTGCCTTCGTTTTCGTTTCACACACACACACACGCACACATTTTGTTTTGTTCGCCGCTTCCTTGTCCTTGTCTCTCCTACACGTATTGTGTGTGCTCGCGCGTGTGTGTGTGTGTGTGTGTGTATGCTTCGTGTTTTTCCACCCGACTTTTGTTGTTTATTTTTACATCTCGTCGTCGCTTTACGCGCTCTCTTGTGGGCTACAAATTCTTGAAATTCTTTTTCTGTTTGTTTTTTTCTTGTTGTATGTTGTGTGCCGCACATTTTTCCAGCGGGAAAAACGAGTTTTTCCAGGCAGCGGCAGAGCTGGCGTTCTGCTTCTTGCTTGTTTACAGTTAGGAATGCGGGTGCCTCTTGAAACAAAAACAAAAACGAAGAAAAGAGCAGCGAAAACAAAACGCACGCTCTCCTCCCTTGTTGGCAGGAGGGGTGAGGGGGGGAGGGGTATATGTTGTGTGGATGCCATTTGGTGGTGTGCATGGAAAGCCTAGACAATATTATGTATGTATGTATATACATACAACAACAATCATAAAGCATTAAGCTTGCAATTACCAGGCGCTCACTCGCGCTCTCTCCCTCGCTCTCTCTCTCTCTGTCTGTCTGTCTGCCGCGCTCTCAAGCTGTGCGCTCTCACGACCTGGCGCACAAGTTGTTCGCCTTGTAAAAGAAAAAAGAAAAAAAAAAAACAAAATTGAAGGCGCCAGCGCCGAACAACAACAACAACAACAACAAATCTCATTGAGCGGCGGCTGCGCTGCTTTGGCCCCATTATGAACATAACATCGGCTCGCTCTCAGCGCCGTGTTCGGCTCTCTCGTGCGCTGCTGCTGCTGCTGCGACTGCGGCGGCGACTGCGGCTGGCTGCTTGTTGGGGCTCACATCATTTTGTGTTTTTCGCTTCTGATTAGTTTTTGTGGCGCTTTGAAACCGGACGTGTCGTCGTTTCGTCTGTGCACGCGTTTCGCTCAAACACACACACACACACACACTTGCGAAACGCCCCAAGCCTGTCTACACATATATATATATATATATATACGTGTGTATGTGTGTGTGCGCGCGCTCTCCTTGGTGCGATTAAATAATACACCGCAAAAGGCCAAACAAATTACATTACAAATAAAAAAAAAGAAAATAAGTTAATAAATAAGAGGAAGAAGCAACAGCAGAACTTCTCGTTCTCGTTCTCATTGCATAAATTGTTGTGTTTGTGTTTTCGTTTTCGTTGCGTCTTCGTTCCGTTCTAAATTCCGTTAAATAGCAAAAAAAAAAAAAATAACAGTTCCTAAATACACACGCACACAACAACAACAACAACAACAACAAACGTCGTCATCATTTTTTTTGGTTCGTGTTCCTGTTCCCGTTCGCCTTTTTTTTCATGGAAATTTTTGGAAAAAATTTAAAAAAAAAAATAAAATAAATAAATGTGAATTCCTGTTAATCTGAAAATTTATAAGTGCAAAAATTGTGTCTAAGCAAATTTCACAAGCCAAATAAATATTAAATACACACACACACACACACACACGCACACAGCTAAAACATAAACGCGCGCGCATCTGCTTCTTCTTGTGTGGCAGACTCTCAGTGCGTGGCCCATTGGAATTTGTACCGTAAAACGCAATTACAACATAAAATACACAAACAGAGCGCGCTCCAATGTAAACGACGTAAGCCAAACAGAGATAGAGCGAGAGAGTGGGAGAGCGTGCGTCTGTCTCTCTCTCTCTCTCTCTCTCTATGTGAGTGTGTGCATTATGTAGCGGAATGTTTTGTGTGCATGTGTGTGCGAGCGAGCGGCCGAGCTTGTTCCAATTGGAATTTGCAGTTTGCATTTGCATGTTTTTTCTCTTGTTGTTTGTGTTTGTGTTTGTTTTTGCGTTGCGTGCATTTTCATTCATAAGCGCATTTTTACAACTTCCGCTCAAATGGCAGCAGAAGAAGCAGAAACAGAAGAAGGCAAGGAAAAACAGTTAGCTTTGTGTCGTTTCCCTTTTGCCTTTGCAGCAGGCTTTGCGTTTACCGTTCAGATTGTCCGTTTCATAAATCCAAATCCTAACGTTCAACTCGTCGAATTTTTGTTCCTTTATTTTTTCTATCTCTCTTCTCTGCCCTTCCGTTTTGTTAATGTGCGTTCCTTCTGTTCAGCTCTTACACGCTGTTTCCTGCGAATCGCCGAAAAGAAGCCGCTTGCAAAAATTCATTTCAATTCCCAATGCAGGTATCGTAAATGTTGAATTCTTAATTTCCTAATCAAAATTTCAAATAAAAAAAAAAAACCGATCGGGTTTTGCCCAACACGCACCTCTCTCTATATAGAGAAACCCACCCCACTTGATCTCAGCAAAATAGCCCAAAATTATGCAAAACATGTCGCTAGAAAAAAAAAAAAAAAAAAAAAAAAAACAACAAAAAGAATAATAAAATAATATAATTCCGAAATACTCGTATTATTATTGCCCGCTCGATGCCTCTTCTTTTTTTTTTTTTTTTTTCTAAATTAAATGCTTCGCTATAAATAGACGAATTTTTTGCGAATTTTTCCGTTCTCTATTTTCCATGTATTTGGGTTTTCTTTCAATTTTTCACGCCCACAGTAAAGCGAAGGTAAGACACAGGGGGGGGAGAGGGGGGCTTTGCTGAGGTATCTGCCTGGGGTTTCGGTTTCTCTTACTGCTGCAGTTGCCCTTTGGCAGTAGGAGCTCAAGTCTCGTTTGCAGTAAAGTTACTGCTGCAGCCAGGTGAGTTACTGCGCGGGCTATTTGTCCAGTAAAGCATACTGCTGCAGCTAGAATAGTTACTGCCCAGTCTAAGCATGCTGTAAGCTTTAGTAGAATTACTGCTACGTCTAGATTCGTTACTGTGCAGCGCAGTAAAGTTACTGGGAGTCTAGTACAGTGTACTTACTGCTGCAGTCAGACATATTACGGCTGGCAACTTACTGTGCAGCGCAGTAAAGTTACTGGTAAACGAATGGGAGTCCAGAAGAGCAACTGTTGCACCTTGAAGATATTTTGCAGTGCACTTACTGCTTCAGTTAGAACTTTTACTGCTGGAAACTTACTGCAGTAAAGTTACTGCTGAACGAAAGGGAGTCCAGAAAAGCAACTGTTGCACCTTGAAGGTATTGCAGCAGTGTATTTACTGCTGCAGTTAGACATTTTACTGCTGGAAACTTACTGCAGTAAAGTTACTGCTGCTTCATATAACTCCCCAGTTAGGCTGTTCCTTCTACTGCAAGTGTTACTGTGGCCTACTGCTGCAGTAACTGTAGCCTACTGCTGCAGTAACAGTAGGCAAAAGCAATTGAAATATATTTTTCAAATTTGTATATTTATTTAATGTTTATGTTTAAATAAACTGTTTTGTTTATGTAGCTGCAAGTTTTGTGCGAATGTTTGCCCGTTTCCATGTATATTTAGCGCATTTCTGTTTCGAGACACCTTGTAATACCCCCAGCACCCCCCTCTTCCCCCCTCTCCACTTTGCTGCCGCTTGCAGTTTTTTCTTTTTCTCTTTCAATTGGTTGCAATTCGCGCGCTAGACAGAAATTGTTTATTTATAAAACCTCAATTGAAGATTATGTAGGCAGGCGGAGGGTGAGGAGGGAGTGGTGGGTGGGGCGGGGGGTGTGCTACGATTGGAGGTGGGTTCTTCTGTGTTGAAATGGCGACGAGGCGACAATAAAATAGATTCATTTAAATGTCATTTTCGTCTAGACGCCGCCAACGTCGTCAGATCGGATCGCCGTCGCATAGATCTAAATATACGTACATCTAGTATATATGTACATATGTATATATGTACATACATATGTGTAGGGTATGTTTGTGTATAGCATGCCCCCCGTTCGGTCAGATGTTTTGTGTGCTAAGCAACACGCCCACGCACGCAAATGAGGGGGCGCGTTCCAGATTTGTTTCTTTTTTTTTTCTTTGAAAATTTTCCACATATTTGTGATTTCGTACACTCGCAGAAAAAGTGGGGCAAGAACTCGTAAAAAAAAAATAAAATAAAATAAGAATAAAAAAAATCAATAAGTAAATAAAAAAATAAATAAATAAAAATAAAAAAAATCAATAAATAAAAGTAAAAAAAAAAAAAAAATATAAATAAAAATAAAAAAAGAAATAAATTAAAATAAGTAAATAAAAATAAATAAATATAAAAAAATAGAAATTAATAAATAAATCAAAATAAAAATAATAAATATTATGGAAATTTGCATCCGCACAAATCGATTCCCTTTCCACCCATCTTTCACGCATTTGCCATAAACTGTTCTCACACAAACCTGTCGCTGCTTTTCTCTCAGTGTATGATGCCAGGCACAAGTGACATGTTTCAATCAGAATTATGTATATGTATCTAATATGCGCTCTACATATATGTATATATGTATGTATATATAATCGGAAGGTGTTTCAAAGTTTTCGCATTTTGTAGCCTCGTGTTTCCTGTTACTTATTTTTGTTGTTGTTATTGTTATAGTTGTTGTTGTTGTTGTTTTCGTCCCGTTAGCTACCAAGTTTATTTTAATTAATTTCTATGTTTGTTTTTTTTTATGGTTTTTTGACCAGTTTTCGATCTGTGACGCAGTTGAGAGGCCCAAAAACTTCGGCTAATTAGCCAAAAAAAAAAAAAAAAAGGAGGAAAGATCCAAACCAAAAGTCAAATACAAGACCTTAAAATCAAATAAAAAAAAAAGTAGGTTGCGGCCCGCTCGAAAATACAAAATAAATTGTATATATTTTTTCTTAATATGATTTTTGTTTTATGTTTTAAGTGCCATTCGCATAGGCAGTGCGTGGGCGTGGCAGCTGTTAAATGCTTGCCTATATGACGTCATGTCTGCAGAGCAGGAGAGCACGGGCAGATACCCTGTAAATTGCAATTGCAGTTTTTGAGATGTAAATCATTAATATGAAAAGAAAAACATCATCATTTGAGCTTTCCTTGAGTTTATACGCAGTATATACCCTGTAATTTGTATTGAGCATGCAATTCTTCAGTTTCTTCGAATTTGTTATCATCAATCTTAAGTAAAAGATGATGCTGCAAGTATTTAAGCTTTCTAGCTTTAATAATCTTCGAGTTCCTTGAGTTTATTTGAATATTGTTGAGTAGATACCCTGTAATCCAAAAAGCGCTTTCACTGGGCATAAGCATTTACAGATATATTTTCCATGACGTTTTCGGTTGATTTCTTCTTAACGCCATTACAATACCCTATAAATAACATCAGAAATTCTTTTGTTTGTTTGTATGTGTTGTGCCTGCGCCTGTGTGCCGTGTGTGTGTGTGTGTGTGTGTGTGCTTGAAGCCTGGTTCCATTTTTCCATTGTGCTTTTTGACTTAAATTAGCTGCCGTCTTTGACTTTCATTGACGCATTTGCTCACCTTGTTTTTATTTAAATTGGTTTTTTTTTTATTTGGTTTTATTTGTTTTTATTTTTTTTTTCTTTGCCTTTGTTTTGCATGCGTTTTGCATAATTTGATAATTTTGCGTTTTTACGACAAACGTCGCGATTTGTGGACGGGGAAAAAAAAACCCGTCACAGACAACGCGTCGTCTGGGCCAAGTAACTAAAGCGGCAGCCCCCCTCCCCCTGTGATCACGCCACAGAAAGATTTCTTGACCAGCAGCAACAACAAGAATTTCTCAATTCTCATAAGTTTTAATAGAAATGTGTAAACAGGTGGCAATGAACTTTATTATAGTTTTATGCCAAGTCCTTGAACCCGGAACAACAACAACAACAACAACAACAATAGCAAAGGCCAGACTAGTGCGTGCGTGCGTGCGAGCGAGACAGCACTAGCCTGATCTTGACGTCAGCCGCACGCCAAGAAGTACTATAAACAGCATAAAGCGTAGGCCTAACAAAATAAATAAATAAATAAATGAAAAGCTAGCTGTCTCGCTCTGGCCGCTGCGCCTTGCGTGTGGGACCTGTTCTTGCGGCTCTCCGCAAAGTTCCGCTTTGTCGCTGCCTTTTTTGTTGTTCTGTTTTGTTTTGTTTTTGTGTCTGTTTTGGGCTGGTCGCGACTGCGCGCTTTAATTTATTGCGTTTTCAAATTAACGCGCACACACTCACACACACACACACACACACGCAGACATAGGCTCAGCCTCGCATTGATTGATTTTGACGCTCTCACGACTTTTATTAAACGTTCTCTCTCTCTCTCTCTTCGTCTCTTGCGCAGATTAACGGCACACAGCAGCTTCAATCGCCAAGCAGCGCCGCCAGCATCGCAGCCGCCGCCGCCGTTGTCGTCTCTGCCTCGAGCAGCAGCAGCTGCAGCAGCAGCAGCGTTGCCAACAGCAGCATCGAACAGCAGCAGCAGCAGCAACAACAACAACAACAGCAACATTTGAACACAACGGCAACAATGCCGGCGATGCCAAAAGAAAAAGCCACAACTGCCGTTTCTCTAAGCGAATCAAATTTCTCGGCTCTAAAGCTCAAGGAGCTGGCGGTTGTTGTTGGCGCAATGGCCACGACAGCGACGCGACTGCAACAGCAGCAGCAGCAGCAGCAACAACAACAGCAACACACGTGCGGCTGTGGCGCTGCGTCGGCAGCAACAGCGACACCCACGTCGGCAACAAACACAGAGAACAACAACAATAACAACAACAACAGCAGCAGTCGCTACAGTCGCAGCAACATGTTTCTGACAACAAACGGTAAGCAACAAAACAAAAACCGTTTAGCAACAAGTTGCCAAGCTCACGCACGCACTCTCTCTCCCCCCCTCTCTCTCTCTCTCTCGTAGGCTACACATCGCCTCTGGCAGCAGCGGTGGCCAGCAACAGTTCATCAGTCGTCTCCACGCCGCAGCGCATCAAAATGTGTTGTCGTGAGTCGCTGTCGTATCAACGCCAGCTACAACAACAACAACAGCAACAACAACAACAACAACAACAGCAGCAGCAACAACAACAAGAACAACAACAAACGCCGCCGCCGCCCCCTCCAGCCGTACAGCAACTACAAGCAGCGCAGCCCCCCCGCCGATCGCCAAACGATTTCATCTTTGGCCGTTATATTGGCGAGGGTAGCTTCAGCATGGTATACCTCGCGGTGGACATACACTCGCGGCGCGAGTATGCAAGTGAGTACCGTACCAAGGTGTATACATCTCGATTGAATGATTGATTGAAATGATTGCCATATTGCTTGAATTACACCAGATTGACCGACTCTATTGATTGATTGATTGATTGAGTGACTGATTCATAGCTTAATTGCCTGATTGATTGATCGATTGATCAACCGGGTGATTGATTGACTGACTTCCTAATTGAGTTACTTGCATAATTAACTGACTGAATGATTGATTGAACTGATTGCCATATTGCTTGAATTACGCCAGATTGACCGACTTTATTGATTGATTGACTGACTGATTAGATGTGTTCATAGCTTAATTGCCTGATCGATTGATCGATTGATCAACTGAATTACCAATTGACTGGGTGATTGATTGATTGAATGACTTACTAATTGAGTTACGTGCATAATAAACTGACCTATTGATTGATTGACCGATAGCATGGGTAATTAGTATGGATTTCAAATGTTGACCCGAACAAAACCGGATAATACCTGCTAGTCTGTGGGGACACATATACTAACACCCAATACCCACCCCCCTCGGCGGCAGCATTTGTGGGGCTGCTTGGCGCCGGGCAACTAGCGCGAAATGCGGTCGCAATTGCAGACAGCGGCGACGTCGGCGCGCCAACGCCAACGCGCCTGCCAGTCACCTGCTGTTGTGGCGGCTGCCAACAAATCAAAACACACACAAACACACCCACACACACACGCACGCAGCTGAAGCTGAAACTGAAACCAGCTGTTGCTGATTTGAAAACGTTTTGTTCATGTTTGTCGGCTGGCTGCCGCATGCAAACACCGTGTGACAGGCGACAAAGTTGTCTAAGCCCGAAACGAAAGTAGTAGATAACAACGGTAGAGTGGGAGAGGGGGAGAGGGAGAGAGCGAGAGCTATGACGTGTTGCTGCAGCAACATATGTTCCCGCTATTCTATTCATTTGTTTTGCTGGTCACTCGCCAATCACGTGACTGCCTCCCTCTCCCTCTCCATCTCTCGCACTCTTTGCACGCTTTTTGTTGTGATGTACAGCCACACTATAAATATTCATGCATATACATATATATTGGAAATTTCATCAGCTAGTCGAAAACTTAAGCTAATGACATTTTTATCTCGCAAAGGCTATGAATAGGGGCAACACACACACACACACACACACACACACACTCGCATACATTGTACTGGCTTTGACGTCTTTTGATAATCAACACATCAACAACAACTGCGACGTCGACGTCGCCGTCTGCGTTGCCGTCTCCTCTGCTGTGATAACGCGACGCCGACGGCGACGCTGACGCCCTCACGCAATTGACGACAGTTTATTTTTCGCATTGTTATTATTATTGTTGTTGTTGTTGTTGTAGTTTGTTTGTTTATCGATTGAAACAAAAAGGCCGCAGCGGGCGAAAAGCTGACGTCGTTCAAGATCAGCTGCTGAGCAGCGCACGACAGAAGGCGATAAGCGTCAGCGAGAGAGGGACAGAGTGAGAGGGAGAGCGAGTGGGGGTGTGAGGGAAAGAACGCCTCCCTTCGTTTCACTTTCCACATTTCCATGCAATGCAAATAATAAATAACTGTTTAACTGTATGTATGTGTGTGTGTGTGTGTGTGTGTGTGTGTGTGCAGCTCACTGTCAGTTGTTGTTTATTTGTGCTAAGCCAATTTGCTTTGAGATTTTCGCCTGCAACAGCAACAATGATAAATCAATAAACTTGCAAAGTCGCGGCTTTGGCACGTGTCGCCGCGCTGCGCTGCCTGCAGCGAACGCAAACGCAGCTGCAAAATGCATTGTGTGCATTTTATTTATCTGCTTCTTCTTTGCCTTTAATGCTAAACAACAAAAGCAATAAGCGCGAAAAAAGCGCAACGCAAGGCGGCAAACGGCGCGTGTCTGCAATAAGCTTTTGACTTTTTCTTCTGATAAAGCACAACTCACAAAAGCACAAATATAACGGGTGCAAGAACAACAGCAACAACAGCAGCAGCAGCAACAACAACAGCAACAGCAGCAGAGGGCAGCATCAGGTGCATGTAAACAACAACAGTGCGCGCTGTTAACAGACAGCTTAAGTATTGTACGGTCAGCGGGAGGGGAGGGGAGGCGAGCAACTGTTGTTTTGCTCTTTAACTTTGGTTGAGCGGGAGAGAGGAACGAGAGTGCATGTATGTGCGTGTGTGTGCGTGTGTGTGAGTGCAACTGTGTTGTAACCGTTGTTTTGCTGCTGTTTGTCGTCTGAAGCTTAAGTTGTGTTTAAAAATAGACGCGCAAGAACATGAGCAACAGCTTCCACTCTCTATCTCTCTCCCGCTCGCACACACGCTGTAAATTAACATTTAATTACAGCAACAATTGCACAGCTAATATGACTTTCGACTTTGCCTTTTTGTTGCTGTTTTACAAATGTAAAAAAAAAAGAATGAAAACATTGACATTTGTTTATTGCACTCACTTTTTGAAGGTCAACAGATGTTTTTTTTTTTTTTGTTTTTTTTTTGTTTTGCCGAGAGCAGCCGCCAGTCTTTTTTTTTTTTTTATTGTTATTGTGCTTTATTGGCATACATTTTCCAACGAGCGCAAACCGAATTCAACTCGTATCATTTATGTTTGTTTGTTGTTGCTATTAATTTGCTTATAAACAGAGCGTCGAGCAGAGAGACGGCAACATTTTTATGGACTTGTCTGCCAACATGTTGCCAACTGTAACGCCCACTCTCTCTCTCTCTCTCTCACTCGCGGGCTCTCACGCGCACTCAGCAGCTGCCGCTGCCCACAACTCCCACAAGTCCATTCACGATGAACGTAGCAAATTTCGTTTTCGTTTTCATTTTGTGTCACATGAGAGAGCCCTGCCACACACACACACACACACACACACACACACACACACACACACACACACACACACACACACACACACACACACACACACACACACACACACACACACACACACACACACACATTTACGTATGTGTGCGTGTGCGAATTGTTGTTGTTGCTGTGCGGCGTCTGTTTGACGCGCTACGCAAATTCTTTTTACGCATTTTCACATTGTCTGTTCGGCTATTTCATCATTCCACGCAAAAGGCTTCCCAGTGTGTGTGTGTGTGTGCCTGTGCGTGTGTGTGTTTGTATCTTAGTTTTATTGTTGTATTTGAGCGCAGCTGTGTAGCAGTTTTCCTACCTGAGCAGCGCGTTAGCACGTGCTCTGCCGATCCTGCGCAGCTGCAGCTGTTCCTTTTATTTGCCTTTCTTTCACACGCTTTACTTTAATTTGTTGTTGTTGTTTTTGCTGCTGCTGCACCCACGCATCGAAATGCAGCTTGTTGCTGGAACGCTTTGGCATTGGTACACAACGCCGCGATCGGCCGTTGAACTGTTCTCTCAACTGTTCCCATATTCCACGCTGGAACACTCTACATGCTGCTACGTTCTTTTTTTTTTCCCACACTGCCAATTTTTGGCCACTGAACTTGCCAAAAGATGATTAAAAACATTAGCGCAGACATTTTGCTCCATTCCGCGTCTCTCCTTCCTTCGCTTTTGCTCTGCTCTTTACCGTTTTGTTGTTGCTGCTCCTTTTGCTTCGTGTGTTATTTTTAATTACAGCAGCAGCTGCTGCGCCGCCGTCGCCGTCGCCATTGCTGCGCGCAGTCGCAGCTGTCTAAGGGTATTTAACCTCTGCTCGCTCTCTCTCTCGCACGCCCCCTCTCTCTTTCGCTCTGTGGCTTGTAACATAATATTGACAAATATTTGGGTCATTCAACTCGGATCCTTTTCGCATATCCCTTTTCGCTTGATTCATAACAATGTTTGCATTTGCTGCTGCTGCTTCTTCCTCTTCTTCTTCTGTTTGCACCTGCGCTTGTATAATTTCTTGCAGCTGCCATTTATCAGGTAGTCCAAAGGGGGTGTGGCACGTGGCATGGCCTGTTGAGAACCCCCCGCCCCGCTCAGTTTTTACGAGCGAATTAAGTCGCGCCAGGAAGTCGCCTTGGCCTTGTTTTTATTACTATGCCGCATACACACACACATACATATGTATGTAAAAGAGAGTGGGGGAGAGTGCCGTTATCTTCTGCTGCTGCTCACTTGTTGTGCAAATTGTCGTTTGTTTAACAACCATATTCAAAAAAAAAAAAAAGAGGTCCTTTGCGTGCCGTCAACTTGTCGCTTCGCACCCCCCTCCCCCCACCTCAAAGGGCAATAAACTTTTGCCCAACCACGCGGCAGGCAGTCAGCAACAATAACAGTAAAAAAAAAAAAAGGAGGCGCACTCAAAATTTGTTATATGACTCAGCTGGCAACAACAAGAACAACAACAACAATAATGCGAGGCGCGCGCTCCTTGCCGTTCCATTTTTCCATATTCCCATTCCACTTCCACTAAATGCTTCTGTGCTGCGTTACCTGTGAGCCCCCCACTCTTCTTCCTCTGCTTCTTCTTCTTCTGCGCTGTCATAAGCTGTTTGGTTATGCGCGACATATTTAAATGAGTTTCAAGCGAAACGTCAAGTTACGTCATGATGAGCAAGCATCATGCAGGGGTGGGGGGAGGGGACGCCGCCGCCAATGTTCTTTGCCAATTTTGGGCAGCAGTCGCTAATTAATGAAATTGAAATGCGAAACAATGCGAAATGGTACACACACACACACACACACACACACGCGCGCGCGCAGACAGCCTGCAAGCTCGCCGCGGCGAATTCACAATCGACTTTTATCGCAATTTTGTCAGTTTTATGTCAATTCGCTGTGTCGTGCCAAAAAGGCCGCCGCCGCCGTCGCCGTCGCCGTGACAATAAATTAACCGAAAAGAGCATTAAAAGTCGCGTGGGTCGTTTTTTGGAGTTACTTTTCTCTCTTTTGTCGACTGCCGCGTTTATCAGACGCAAGTAATCAGTTTTATTGCAAACCCCACCCCCACCCCCACCCCTCGTTCTCCCTTCCAAAGACACACACATTTCCAATCGCCTACGCGAAACAAAATTTTCCACTACAACAAAAATTGGCGAAAAATATATTTTACACACACGCACACACACAAACACACACTCATGCATATGCGGGTAGGAATCTAAGTTCCTTTTGAGCTTTGCTCTTCACTCTCCCCCTCCCCCACTCTCTCGATCTCGCGCTGTCTTCGACTTGCGGTTCAAACACCTCTATTGAGACTTCCTGTTTAACGTGTTCCAATTCCAAAACATACCCAAACGGCCTTGCACCCAATTAACTAACTATGACTTTTGGCTTTGGCGCTCGCTCTCGCTCTCCCTCTCTCGCTCGCTCGCCGTGTGCATCTGCTGCTGCGTCTGGAATGCCATCCAGCAGCATTTGTTGCTGCAGTCGTCGCTGCTGCTGCTGCTGCTGCTGCTGCTGCGTTGTGTACAGTTTTCTATTTTGCTCTCTTTTGGTCATTGTCCTCCAGCAATAAGTTGCAGTTGCGTCTTCTGTCTTATTTATAGAATCGTTTGACTCAGTTGTCTTCCAACAACAACAAAAACAACAACTGGTTACAATTGCAATTTATGTCTCCCACTGCACTCTCTCTCTCGCTCTCTCTCTCTCTCTCTCTCTGTCAAACTCGTTGTACTGCGTTCCAATGGAGACGCAACAAGTTGCAATGCACGCGCTCGCATGTGTGTGTGTGTGTGTGTGTGCGCTGCATTTTTGAAATTTAACTACCTCTCCCCCTCTCGCTCGCTCTCTCTGCTGATCAGTGGGACAAAACTTGGGCAATATTCATTTAATGCTGTGTCTTACCTTTTTGTTTTTTTTTTTTTTTTTTTCTGTACTTTTGCCAGCTGCCACACACACATTTTTTTATTATTGCTATTTACTTCTGTGTGTTTCTTTAACTTATTTTTTTTTTATGTTTTATTTTATTTTTTTTTGCACTTGCGCCTAGTTCAAGGCTGCGCTTTCGTCGCCTTATCAGGGCATTAAACCCATAAAAAAAAGCACACACACACAAACACTTTTATAAACCGCAGCTCAACAAACGGCGCGCAAAAAAAAAAAAAAATTTAAATAAATAATTAAAGCCAACAATAAAAGAAAATAGAAAGAAAAAGAAACACACACACAATTCCATTCCCATGCGTTCCAATCAGAGTCACAGAAAAAGAAAGAAAGAAAAAAAAAGCAACGGTAACGGATTTCAAGGTCAATTTTATTTTTACGCACTTTTTGTTGTTGTTCTTTTTTTTTGGCCTGGGAAATTTAAAACGCATAAAAAATCGCGCACTTTTGTTGTTGTTTGTTTTCTTTTTGTGTTAATCTTTTAATTGCGCCTGTTTTGTTTTTCCCTCTTTCGCCGTTACAGTGCGTGCGTGTGAGTGAGAGAGAGAGACTGTGTGTGTGTGTGTGTGTGAGTGTATTTAGCTGCCACTCGACAGCTTATCTGGCCCCTGATTTGTTTTCTAGTCTACAAAAAAAAAATACAAAAAAAAAATTCAGTTGCGATCTTGATAAAACGGCAAAATAAAAACAAAAGCAAAAGCAAATTAATATTTGTATTTTCTATTGCCTATACACACACACTCACACACGCACACACGTAATTTATTATATCAACGTTGTTTATTCGCTTTTTCGCAAATCAACAAATTTGCGTTTTAAGTTTTGTTTGTGTCGAAAACTGTTTTCTCACTTTTTTTTTTTTTATTTTCGTTTTATTTTCATTTTATTTCTTTGCGTTTTGTTTGCTGTCTTTGCGTCTCGAGAGTTTTTCTGCACGAATATTTTCAAGTTTCCCACGTTCCTTCCACTATGCACACACACACACACATATACACATATTTTATGTAGAGTATGTAAAGCGCATCGACACTTGATGAGGACAAAACTGTAAAGCGTAGAGGGCAACTGCTGATTGGCGATCATAATTGTGAGTGGGAATAGAGCCGTTAACCTCTCTCCTGCTAGTGTGTGTCAGGGTGAAGGGGCGGCGGGGCGGCGCGCGGGGTTCAAAGCTTAAAAGCGTCTCACATTTTACTCACTAAAATGTTTCAATGCCAACAGATTCCGCAGCCCAGCTTACACGCGCGTATGTGTGTGTGTGTGTGCGCGGTTTTGCAGTTCAACAACCAGTTTAGAATTTCTTAGGGAGCAGCAGCTAAGCAAACAAAGTATGGAAGCGCGCCCGCGGGGGGAACTGCAAACAAGTTCCCAAAGCGCGCTCGCTTTCGTTACTGCTGCCGCTGGCAACGTCGCCGTCGCTGCCGACGCCGTCGTTGTCGCCTGTTAATTTAGCAATTTGAGCAAATTCCTTTTTTTTCTTCAGTTTTTTTCTTTTTACTGTCTTGCCGCGCTTCCCTTTTTGTCCGTTGTTCGCGCACTCTGCTGCTCTCTCGCTCTTGCATTCATTTCAATAAATCACACGAGGAATATGTATGCCAAATTGAAACAAGAAAACGACAAAAAATCACTGTGTGTGTGTGTGTGCACATATGTACATACATATAAAACGAACTAAATCAAAGCACAAAAAGCGACGAGCCAAAGGAGAGGCACAGGCGACACACGTGATGCTGGCAAGTTGTGCGCTCGAGTCGGGCTTCTAAGCCTATGACCACGCTGTCGCCTGTGCAGTTGAGCTGGGCTGTAATACATACACACATATGCATGCATGTGCATGTGTGTGTGTTTGTGTATATATGTATTTTGTAATGCTCACCAAAGGGTCGCTGGCAAATTGTGAGCTACAGTGCAGCACTTTGTTGTGGACAATCATGTCGCCTGTGCCGCTTAGCTCTTCATTTAATGCTGTATGGGCGTGTATGTGTGTGTGTGTGTGTGCATTCCTTTTGCTATCATTCAGCAAAATCTCTATTGGAATTTAACAGTTGTTTCATACATTGCTCGCTCAGCTGTTTTTTGATTCGCCAACATTTGACTAATCCGTTATCTCTCTCTCTCTCTCTCTCTGCTTGCAGTCAAAGTGTGCGAGAAGCGTCTAATCTTGCGAGAGCACAAACAGGATTACATCAAGCGAGAGCGCGAAGTGATGCACATGATGACCAGCGTGCCGGGCTTTGTGAATCTGTCGTGCACGTTCCAGGACCAGCGCTCGCTCTACTTTGTGATGACCTATGCCCGCAAGGGCGATCTCCTGCCCTACATCAATCGCGTCGGCAGCTTCGACGCCGCCTGCACCCGCCACTATGCCGCCGAGCTGCTGCTCGCCTGCGAGCACATGCATCGCCGCAATGTGGTGCATCGCGACCTCAAGCCGGAGAATATACTGCTCGACGAGGATATGCACACGCTGATCGCGGACTTTGGCTCCGCCAAGGTCATGACCCCGCACGAGCGTACCCAGGCGGCCGCCCAGCTGGCCAGCATCGGCAGCCTGGACGCCGCGGCGCAGCGACGCCGACGCTCGGCGCGCAGCTCCGATGACGATGACGAGGACAGCGAAGAGCTGTACGATGACCTGGACGAGGAGGAGCAGGACCAGGAGCAGGACGACAGACGCTTCTACTATGCCGTCGACGACGACGACGAGGAGGAGGCGCCGCCCGCCGGTGATGACGTAGATGCCTCCCGCTCCCCACGCCATCGCCACTTCCGGAATCCACGGATGCGCGCGCGTCGCGGCAGCTTCGTGGGCACCGCGCAGTACGTGTCGCCCGAGGTGCTCCGGAATGCGCCCATCACGCCCGCCGCCGATCTGTGGGCATTGGGCTGCATCGTCTACCAGATGATCTCGGGCCTGCCGCCGTTCAGGGGCAGCAACGATTACTTCATCTTCAAGGAGATACTGGGCTGTGCCGTTGACTTTCCGCAGGGCTTTGACAAGGATGCCGAGGATCTGGTCCGGCAGCTGCTCAAGGTCGATCCACGCGAGCGCCTGGGCGCCCAGGACGAGTTCGGCTACTACGAGAGCATCCGGGCGCATCCCTTCTTCGCGGGCATCGACTGGCAAACGCTGCGCCAACAGACGCCGCCGCCCATCTACCCCTACCTGCCCGGCGTCAGCCAGGACGATGCGCTCTGCAGTGCGAACGGCACCAGCTACTGCCTGCCCATCAGCGTGGATCTGGAGCCGGGCCTGGACGAGCGCCAGATCACGCGTCTGCTCAGCGCCGAGCTGGGCGTCGGCAGCAGCGCCGCGGCGCCCGCCCACAAGCCCTCGGTGGCGAAGAGTAAGTGGCTCCGCCTCCAATCCGACTCCAAACTTGACTAATCTCGCGCCTTTGATCCCCTCCAGATTCGTTCGACCTGAGCGACGCACAGAAACAACAGCGCCTGGAGGCACAAAAGACTGACAAGTGGCACGTGTTCGCCGACGGCGAGGTGATCCTCAAGCGCGGATTTGTTAACAAGCGCAAGGGTCTCTTTGCCCGCAAGCGTATGCTGCTGCTGACGACGGGACCGCGTCTCATCTACATCGATCCCGTGCAGATGATCAAGAAGGGCGAAATACCCTGGAGTCCAGAGCTGCGGGCCGAGATCAAGAACTTTAAAATCTTCTTTGTGCATACGGTAAGTCGGCCGAATTGTTGAATTGAGGCTTTGTTTGTTTTGGTATTTATTGTGGTATTTTTAGTATTTATCGTGGTATTTTTAGTATTTATTGTGGTATGTTAGTATTTATTGTGGTATTTGCAGTATTGTGGTAGTTTTTAGTATTTGTTGTGGTATTTTTGGTATTTATTGAGGTATTTGCAGTACTGTGGTAATTTTAGTATTAATTGTGGTATTTTAGTATTTATTGAGGTATTTTGTTATGAATGGTGGTATTTTTAGTATTTAGTGTGGTATTTTAGTATTTATTCTGCATTTTCAAGACATTTTTCGTTTCCCAGAAGTTAGCTTTTGAGATTGTAGTACGTTTTATTTTTGGGCATTGTTGTTGACAGTTTGTTGAACCAGCCGATTGTTGATGACGTCATACTGTGCCATAAAGTTGCCCCCGAGCACACGCTCATTTGGGCCCAGTTTATAGCGACGGCACGTGTTTACGACCCAACAACAACAACAACAACAACAACACACAACTCAATTATATGCGACACTGAAAAGTGCACACGCAACGTAGATAAAAAGGAAAAAAAATAAAAGCGAAATCGACAAAAACGGCGCTAATAAACAATAGTTTTTAACGGCCTTTGGTCACACTGTTTTTTTTTTTGCACACACTCGCTGTCAGCTTGTTTCTAACTGTAACTCTCTCTCTCTCGCACTTGCAGCCGAATCGCACCTACTATCTGGACGATCCCGAAGGCTATGCCATACAGTGGGTCGAGGCCATTGAGAACATGTCGAAACTGAGCTACGGCGACGCAGCTGCCGCAACGGGCGCAGATGCTGCCGCTGCTCCCCAGGCAGCTGCGTCCTCCACAACCAACAGCATCTCGTCCTTTGCCGCCTGTTCGACGGGCGGCAGCAGCAACAGCTTGGCTGTCTACAGCACGCCGCTCGCCAGCTCGAATTCGCCCGCCTCCAATAACAGTTCGCCGACAGCGCGGCGAAGTTCGCCGGCAGCGCAGCAGCGACAGCAACTGGAAACAACAGCAGCAGCAGCAGCAGCAGCAGCAGCAGCAGCAACAACAACAGTTACGACAACAACAACAACAGCGCGGGGCAAGAAGACAGTGTCCAATTGAACAGCTGAACACGTGTCTCGGCCGTTTCGTGACTGTTGTTATTTAGATTTAAATGCAAATTAAATTCTAATTTAGTTGAAATTTAGTGCAAACATCAAAAACAACAACAACTACTAGCAAAAACCTACACACACACCGACACACACACACACACAGATAGAAATGCAAGAATGTGTCTAGTGCTAATTCGAAATTTGTTTATATACATATATAGTATATACATATATATACATGCATACATATATCAAATAACAGTTTCTGTTTGTTGTGTTGTGTCTCTCGTTTAATGTTAAACTTTTGTGCATATACATACATACATATATATATACATATACATATAGAAAGAGCGGGAAGAAGCAGCAGCAGCAGCAAAAACTAAAATAAGCAGAAAACACATATAAAATCTATATATATATATATATATATATACATATAAACTAAATTTAAACTAAACTAATTTAAATTAAATTCAACTAAACTAAATTATTACAAAAAAAACACATATAAACATATATATATATATATATTTATGAACGCTTGCGCCCCACTGTGCGGCAATTGGACAGGCGAGTGGCGTCTGCGCCCATAGATGGCGCCAGCAACTTGTATACATAGTTTAACCAATTTTTTTTAGCGCGTAGTTAGTCACAATTTAAATGAATTACAATTAAATAGCAGAAGCTAAAGCTGCGGCGCCATCTGGCGGCCACAGTCTGTGCCACAGTGGGGCGCAACACTAAACTTAAGCCTAAAACTAAATTCAAATTGTATTCAATAGTAAAACAGCGTAACTAGCAAATGATGTATGTAAAATTGTCAAACTGTAAATTATATATATTTATATATATATAGCATATATACATATATATATATATATATATACACACACTTATAACTATAGTAAAGGGGAGTGTGTTTGTCGCCTAACTGTAAATTGTAACTATGTAAATCTATTGCATATACACACACACACACACATATATATAAACATATACACATACTGTACATTAGCTATATGCGCACGTCTAAAGCGAAAATGCCTATAAAAGTGGAATGAGAGAAGAGAGAAGATGAAAAAAAAAAATATTAACAGTTAGCTTAGCCGAAGATTAGGCCGAAGTGAGAGACGGGGCCCAAGTATATAGTGTATTGTCGCTGCCGCCAGATGGCGCCACTAGCACCCGTCGCTCAGCTCTCGCGCTCAACAATTTCTAGTAAGAATTTTTTTGTATGCTAATTTTTTGATTTCTACATTTAATTTATATAATGCTTTTTTGCCCTATAAAGAAACGTATAAGACTTTGAGAAACTATTTAAAAGCAGAAATTAAAAACAAAAACAAAAACAAAAACACATTCAAAGAAATACACATATATATATCTATATATATTATTATATACAACAAAAACAAGTGAAAAATATTTAACAAAAAAGAAGCTGAAAAAGAGTTTAAAAAAAAAGAAAAAGTTGAAATTTAGTTGAAATTACATTTGAAAACAAAAATAACAACAAATATATATTTGTGAGCGTGAAATTTTTTGTTTTTGTTTTTTTTTTTTTCCTTGTGCATTTCGCAAGCAACAGAATGCGAGGGAGAGAGAGTGGAGAGTGGAGAGTGGAGATTGGAGAGTGGAGAGTTACAGTTAGCTTGAAAAGTTAGATACAAAAACAGGTATAAAATTGAATTTTAACTACATTTAAATGGAAAAAAACCGAAAAAAAACTGAAAAAAAAACTAAAAAAAAAAATTAAAGCTAAAATTAACAATAAATTGAAAAGTTTATTGTCGCATAATTTGTTGTTCGGCATTTTGGTTCGTTCATATAATGAAAAATGTTTCTAAAACTCGCGCGTATTAGTTCAATTGTAAAGCCTAAGTTATGCCTAGACCACGCCCCCAACACACACACACACACACACACACACACACACAAACACACACACACAACACACACACACACAAACACACACACACATACACTCACCCTCCTTAGTCGTAAGCATTAAAAAGCATGTGAGAGTTAGCAAAGAAATCGAGTGGAAAGGCAAGCGAAGAAGAAGAAAAAGTAGTAGACGGAAGACGGAAGAGAGAGAAAATGAAAGAAAGCAAAAAATACATTTGTACATACATATCGCGTCCCGCATTTTGGTGGGCGTGGCCGTAGCAGCAATTTAACTATAGATCATTAAGTTACGCAAAGTATACAATTAATTCAATTAAATTAAACTAAATTAAACTAAATTAAATTAAACTAAATTAAATTGTATAATTTATTAAAAAAAAAAAAAAAAAAAAAACAAAAAACAAAAACAAAATATTGCAAAGAGAGATGTAAGCAACTAAATAGTGAGAGAAAATGTAAATTATTATACACACAAACACACACACACACACACAAACACACACACACACACACATACACCTGGTATATATGCCTATACACACATAATTGGTAAAGAAAACTACAACAACAACAACATTAAGAAAACGTATCATTAAAAATTAAAAATGAAAACATTTTCAAAAACTACAACAAAAAAAAAAAAATGAAAATTTTGCAAAAAATTTGTTTTTATTTCACTTTGGTTTCCACACAACAATTGGCAAACATTTCCGTTAACCGCATTTTGGCATCGGTTCCAAGGTCAACTACGCCCCCCCCCCCCTCCACTTGCCCCCTCTCCCACTCTACACATCGATTAGAACTTTACGCATAGGTTTCGACACTAACTGTAAAATACAAACCCCCCTCCCCCTCGCCCCTGCCCGCCAAAAGAAGAAGAAGAAAGTAAAATACAGTAAGAAATTGAAGAAGAGCTCAACTTCGGCTTACCGAAGCTTTAATACCCTTGCAGTTAATCTTATGAAAGCTGATATGAAAGCTTTTTTGATCTAAATAAAAGCTCAATTGTTATACTTGTCCTATGTGAAAGCTGAAGAAGTTCCTCATTTGAGAAATTGTTTGCGGAAAATGTTCATAATTTTAGATCAGATTTTGCGAGTTCCAAAAGGAGATTTATGAGCTGTATTGTCCTTAAGTGGAAGCCTGAAAAAGTTCCTCATTTAAGAATTAGTTTAAAGAACAATTTTGATATCAGATTTTGAGAATTCCAATTGGATTTTTTGCGCTATATGGTCCGAAGTGCAAGCCTAAAAAAGCTCTATATTTGAGAGTTTGTTTAGATAGTTTTTGAGTTCCGATTTTCTCAGTTCTAATTGGAGCGTCATGCGCTATATGATCCCAAGTGAAAGCCTGAAAAAGTTCTATATTTGAGAGTTTGCTTAAAGATAGTTTTTCATATAAAAATGCAGATTTCAAGCGTGAGTTCCAATGAAAAAAAGTGAAAATGTTAAAAAGTTTGTCATTTCAAAGTTTTTTGAGGAAAGTTTTTCATACAAGTCTGATTTCGTTAGTTCCAATTGGAGCTATATGATATAGTAGTCTGATATGGGTTGAAAAATGTTCTTTATTTGGGAGTTTTATGATATAGGAGCAATTGGAGCTATTTGATATAGTTCTTCGATTCTTAAGAGTTGTTGCTTTGAATGTCATATGTGGAAAAACAAAAATGTTTTCTATCCCAGCTATATGCTATAATCGTCCGATTTGGCCGATCTGCGTGCCATAAAAAGATGCAACTATGTCAAGAAGAAGAGAGAAGAAAACTCTGAGACTGAGCATAGATCAAAGCAGATACTCAATGATACTGATAAGGCCTGATAAGTATATATATATATGTATATACTATCTCTATATAGTATAGATATATGTATAGACGCATGCAAGGGCATTAAAAAGTCGCATATCTTTTTCTTTGAATTCGACCTTATGTGCTGCAGTACCTAAAGAAGTCCTGTCACTGGAGACTTGAAAGTGCGGACATCGCCAATTCGTAAACCCTACTACGTATATACACACACATACAAAACCATATATATATATATATATATATATTCTATATATATGTATATATAGCGCATTTCCGATCAGATACCCTTCGAAAATCATTTGTGGAGAGATTCATGCAGAAAACGGAGAGTCTCTATCAAACAGAAGAAAGTGCCTAGAGAACAAGCAGTAGTGAAAGTTTGGATCAAAAACTTTGCCAATATCTCCCTCTTATAAAAAATACCATATTTATATATATACCTAAGGCCTGGGCAATGTATGTATACGATTTGTGCGTTAGGAACTCTACACTTATGTTTGGTTCCATGCAGAACTTGAGTTCTACGATAAATTACTCAAAAACCTAGAAGAAAAATTTATCTAAAATCAAGAAACTTGTTTCGTTTTCAATTTTTGAGTGTGTGTGAGAGTGAGTGTGAGTGAGTGTGAGTGTGTGTGAGAGTGTGTGAGAGTGTGTGAGAGTGTGTGAGTGTGTATTTAGTTAAGTCAAATTTTTAGTGCAAGCCTTGACCTTGATTATATAGTTAATTCATATACTTATATAAACTATATATATATATAGCCAATATTATATGAGTTTATTCATGAATAACATACACACACACATATATATATATATAGATATAGATATATAGCTATATATTTGAACATTCCACATTGTATATTGATAAATTCGAGAGCGAATCGATCCGTTTTATCCAAGTTCAATCTCTAGGGGTGCTAGACTGAGTTAAATAAGCCTAAACGTAAACTCTTAACGTAACGTAACGTAACGTAAACGTAAACGTAAACGTAATTCAATTACTACCTTTGCAAACAAAAATAAGAAGAAAAATATGAAATTAAATCAAGTATCAAATACACCAGACTAATTTGCAAGCTATGTGTACATACATACATACATATTTGTATACCTATACATATATATATATACATATATACATAAGATCGCAATATAATATACATACATAACCTATATAGTTAACCCTACCAAGCCCCTATCCTTAAACCATAACGGTATTTAATGAACCTAACCTAACAAACACACACACACACACACACACACACACGGACACACATAAATCAATATATATATATATACATATACGACTATATATTTACATATATAGATTTTAAGCAGAAACGTATGAATTATTATAATACCTACACACACACACACACACACACACACACACACACCACCCCACACACACACACACACTCACACACACACACACACACACACACACGCATCTACCCCATTTGAGTAGCCCTCAAGTACATAACTCAGAACCGAAAGTTATGGAAAACAAAAGTCGAGTTCGAAACGTTTTTCGCATTCGACTGCAATGTTGTATTTTTCAGCACGTAAAACAAACAACAACAAAAAAAAAAAACAAAAAACTAAACTAAACTAAGTTCAACGCAGAGCAAAAACACACAAAAAGTTCGTTAAATTCAGGACGCATTCGCGCTGTTTAAAAAATTTCCCAAACAAAAAAAAAATACAAAAAAAAAACGAAGAGGAACCGTACATAAATAACTATGAAATATGTCTCCAAAACAAAGCAAAAAAAAAAAGTACAGTTTGTTAATGAAAATTAAGGTTTGAGAGTTGTAAAAGAACAGTTAAACAAAAAGAGAGTTGAGTGTAAGAGGTTTTGATTGAAAATAAAAAACAAAACGTGACGCAACAGAGAAAGAAAGAAAGAGAAAAAGTACCAAGTGTTTCAATTTTAACGGGCATTAAAGAGATTCTCATAGCAGTTAGCCTTATGTCAGCTGCGTGCTGCTGCCTGAGCAGCAGCAGGGAAATTTTCAGCTTGGCTCATTAAGATGCGAGACAGAGCGAGACAAATATATGTTGCGCTGTTGTGCTGCAGCAGTCAGCTTTTGCTTGCCCAGCAGTAGGGCGCGCGCTTTGAATTTGAACTGTGAGGTTACATTTGAAGCATGGATTGTGCGCGATTTACAAACTAAATTGTTTCCTGGACTCAAAGAGTTTTTCACTGTAGTAAACAAAGGCATGTATATCTAATAAGAACCCCATTACCAGCTGGAATATCTAATTAGCTTTGGTTTAAGTGCCATTCGCCTGAAGCACAATGAAATATTTGAGGCACGTGGAAGAGTCCCGAGAAATTTGGCCACTCAAATGGATAATTCCGTTAGTCAGCTGTGGCTATTTGTCGGGCATCGGACTCATCCTGCTCTGGTACGAATGGCAGCCGGCGCAAAGGGAGCGGGATCTGACGCAGCTGTGGCTGCTCTTGGTCCTCCTGGGTCTGCTCTGCATGATGATGCTCTTCAGCCGAACCGTGCGGTGAGTCGAACCTGTATCCTACTTCGATTGGAACTCCTAGTCCGGCCTAATCTTTGGCTTTTCAGGTGCATTCTGACGCTGGCGCTGCCGTCGCTGTGCAGCTCACGTGGACGCGCCCTGCTCATTGCCCTGGCCTTCTATGTGGCCGCCCGCGGACCCACCGCCAATATCCTGGCCAATCTGATGGCACTGCTGCGCAGCCTGGCCTGTGGCCAGGAGCTGCTGCGTCTGGCTATTGGCCAGATGCTGGACGTGATCATGGAGCCGGTGCGTGCCATTCACATGGCCATCGATCAGCTGCTCGAGGAGCTGCGTCGTGTGCTGCAACAGGTGCTGCAGCTGCTGCTGCGCATCCAGAGCTACCTGCTGGTCATCAGTGAGTCCTCCCGCCCCCTTTCTCCTGCTCCCGCTCATGCTGCTCGTCTCGCTTGCAGTTGACGCCTTCAAGGTGTGCGCCGCCTGGCTGGAGTCCGTGCTGGAGCTGTGCAACTCGGAGCTGGGCACGCCCTGGACACGCTGTCGGCAGGCAGCTGAGCGCGCCCAGGCCAAGTGCCGCGCCAGGCTGGGCATGCTCAAGTCCCTCTGCCATGCCGCCAAGCTCTTCTTCGCGCTCTGCTATCCCGCCAGGCTGGTGGACGTCTTCTGCGCCGGCGTCTGGGATGGCAGCTGGCAGATCCTCGACACCATCATGGCGCGTAAGTCCCCATTGAGTTTTCCTCAGCCATCTCTGGCCTTTAATCCGCCTCCAGGCTATTACGAGTTTGTGGCCCAGCTGGAGCAAATGTTCGATGTGAGCATTAGCTTTGACCACGACTTCTATTTCCATACGAACGCGTCCAAGAACCTCTCCGATGTGGGCGACGAGGTCATGCAGGACATACAGCAACGTTTGCGTCCATTCATCATATTCCAGAGCTGGCTCGATCTGCTCTGCTGGATCATGCTGCTGGCCATATTCATCAAGTAGGCAAGACTTTCAGGCATGCATATCTATATAAAGTATATAAAACAGCTCTGATTGACTGACTGATTGATTGACTGACTGACTGTCTGATTGACTGACTGATTGATTGAATGACTGACTGACGCTCTAATTGACTGACTGATTGATTGACTGACTGACTGATTGACTGACTGACGGTCTGATTGACTGACTGATTGATTGATCGCCAAGTTTTGACTTAAAGCTTTTTTTCACAGATGTACGTGAAAAATTGTTTGATCCTTTATTTACACTTTTTCGAAGTTTCATTCGATCCAAATTATTCTAAGAGCTCTAGTTAAAAGCATACAGAAAGCTTAAATCAGCGCATTCAGCCAATTTCACCCGCAACTGTGGAAAATTAGTGGAAAATGTTTACATGAAATCTTTTCTTTCTTGTCATCCGATAAAATTCACTATTTTCGTTGTCATTTTTCTGTAATTCCGCCGTTCTAGATGAGATAGACTAACCCATTCTTCATGAACATTTTTTTTCCTAAATCTTTACATTAAAAATGAGTTTATGTTAAATAGATGGAAATCTAATGCTTTTTGTAGACCACTGAGCTGAAAGGTTGTGGAATATGGGTGGAAAACTGATAGCTAAAATGTAAAATATATGATTAGGCCGCGCAAAGCCGCTTAATGCCTGCTAGTATATTCATATCAACAATATCAACCAACACAGGGCCATCTATTTCTATCTGCGCTATATGCTCGGTCGGGAGTATCAGAATATTTATGTGACCAGCGCGCTTTATGCCATCGACAGGAATTGCGAGGCAAGGGGCCAGCCCACGGCTCTGCCGCTGAAGCGTCTGGAGCGCGCCAAGTACTTGAGGGTAAGTACTTGAAGGACCATCAATTGGCCAGGCAGTCCAACCCAACCTGCAGCTAACCAGCCTGCGGCTGTCGGCCGGCGAGTGCCTGATGCTGGCGGAGAATGCGTTCTTTATGCTCAACACGTGCGTCCAGCTGGTCAGCATTTGCCTGATGGACTACGGCCTGTTCTGGCTGCTGGACAGCATTGCGTATTATGGCGAGGAGCAGGATGATCTCGAGATACCCGCCTACGTGGATCTGGAGATTGAGGGCGGCGGCTTTGTGGGCGACATTATGAGAGGCATTGTGAATGCCTTTCGTCCCATCACCCAGAAGACGAAGCTGGACTCCAAGTCCTGCCTGCCGCTGCCCGTCGAGCCGGACTACAGATACTATGCGGGCATCTTGCTGCTCTGTCTGCTCGCCTGGCTCATCCTGCTGACGGAACCGTATGCGCTGCGTCTGCGCCATCAGATCATGCAGAGATTCTATCCGGAACGCGCCCATGTCCGAGCGCAGTATTTGCAGCGGAAGATAATCGAAAAGCGAGGTGGGCGCTGGTTCAAACCCAAGCCTATTTAAACTGTGAACTCTCTCATCCTCTCACTCTCCCTTTCTTCCTAGGCTGCTTCTTGAAGATGGCCCGTCGCAAGGCACGCGCCCTTTTCAGGCACCAGCAGGCGGGCGGACACAGCGGCTACCTGGCCAAGCTCCTTCGGTTCGTACTTCCCTCCATTAACTGGTATTTGATGACCTTATGACCTCCGCCCCCTTAGGTGCTGCTGTTGCCTCTGTTTCTGGCCCGTCCGTGGCGAGGATGTGTGCATTCTGTGCGCCCAGCCGTTGAGCTCGTTAGTGTAGATTAACTCGTGCCTCAGTTGAGTCTGTTTTGAACCAGGACCCTGCCCTTTTCAGCTCGACACGCTTTCACTGCGATACGCCCGGCTGCAAGGGTGTCTACTGCCAGGCCTGCTTCCATGAGTCCAATGGCAAATGTTGCCTCTGCCACCGGCCCGTTGATTATGGCGATTACAGCGACCTCTCCGAAGTTCAGTAAGCACAACCAGAGTCAGGGCTGCAAGCCGATTTTCCTTTTATCATGAATCGCAGCCTGAACCAAACCAGTTCCTTATGAATCGAAACATGGTTTTGGGTAAAATCTAAACAATTTTGAGAAAGTCCCAGCTAGGTTTTCCAGCTTTGATTAACACCTGGGCTCATGTCTGGGGAAAAACCTTGCCCTAAAGACAGGCAACTGGTTCAAAACGTGAACTGAACCATTATCCGATTCTCATTTGTGTTTGCAGCCCTGATCACATCTTCTTCTTCAAATAATCGTATTAACTGTCTTTGCAGAGACTCCTCCGATGATCCGGAGGCGGAATCGTTTGGACAAGTCAGAGCACGACTTCTCTGCAGCAAATATCGCAGGCAGCACAGCAAAAAGGAGCCTTAACAAGTGTTTGTTGATTATAACGTAATCCATTTGTAAATATTTCTAATAAGATTATTATAATTCTTTAAAGGCCGGGTCAGGTGTAGGTAAATGTAGCCCAGTTCATGTAAAAGTTCTCTCTTTGTAGTTTTGCATAGGTTGCATGAGTTCGAACCCACAACTTCGTGCTAAGTTCGCCAAGGCTTGGCTCACTTAAGCGACAATTAACGATAACATGTGCCTGCATTGTTATCGATAACTTTTTGAAATGCGATCATATTTCAAGCAGGGCTGCAAAACCGATTTGAACCAGATCAGTGTAAGCTCGGAACGGAACCAGCAAAAAGAACTGGTTTCATGGTCATAAAAGAGTTTTACGAACCAAAGCTTAGCAGGAGGAAGTGATTCGAACCGATTAATAAAAAAACCAAGTCAAGTGAAAATTCAAATGTGTTTTAAAGGGAAATTAGTTTTGAGTTTAAAGTCGAGTCACAGACTAATTCGTATATATAATGTCAACATATAGTCAATCATTCGCATCACCGACATCCGAGGGCGACTACGTCCGCATAGACGCTGGCCAGGGAGAAGGAGAAGCTGCCGGAGCCAAGGAGAAGCAATCAAACGATAGCAATGCAAGACATGTCGGGATTGTCATTGAGGAGAGAAAGGATAGGCCAGTGCCAGAGTATTATTACGGCAGGCAGAAGGTGTATCGTGAACGAAAAGTTCGACGCAAATACGCAGATGCGGAAACGACCGAGGATCCGAGCGATACGAACGATGCGCCCATCTATCCGGAGGATCGACCGCCAGCTCGCTTGGCCGACAGCAAAGCTGATCCCAGAGAGCGGGTAGTCTACGACAACCTGATGATCTACATAATACTCGGCTATATAACGGGCATATTCCTGGTGCTCTTCTGGTATCTGCTGCACCATCGCCGGGAGAGCGCGGAGCTGAACTTCAGATGGTTCTCGATCGTGCTGCTGGGCCTGCTGCTGCTGATCATCTTCTACAGCCGCTCGACCAGGTGAGCTCACAGATCCAACTTGAGAACCTGATCGCCTGATCTCCAACGAACTTAGATGCGTCGGCATCCTGGCCCTGGCGCTCATGTGCAGCTACAAGGGTCGGGCGCTGCTCATCGTCTTCGCCTTCATCCTGGCCACCTTGGGTCCCGTGACGAACATTATGTGCAACATTGAGATCCTAGCACAAAGCCTCTCCTGTGGCCAAATACTGCTCAGGAATGCGCTGACGCCCATGCACGAAATCATGGGCGAACCCGTCTACGTTGTGGAGCAGGCGGTCTACACATGCCTCAGCCAGGTGCGCAAGCTAATGGAGCGCTTGGATGCGGTCTTCCATCGCCTCGAGGTCGCCATTGTCCAACTGCGTGAGTGTGACTAGGGTGGGGTGACCAGCTGAAACGTCTAATGACCTTCTAGACATATGTCTAAGATATCCTATATCCGATATCCTAGACATAGGTCGAAATTTCCCACCCCCCTAACTCGGTCAAATCTGATCCGATTTTCACGAGGTTTGACTTTATGTTTATGGTTTGGCCTCTTGATCAATTTGGCATCTAAATTTGACATCATTCTGAGTAAAAATGCATGTCAAAATGATACCCGCAAATAACCTATATAGACACAGGTCGACATTTCCCATCCCTATAACGCGGTTAAATCTCTTACGATTTCCACGAGGCTTGGCTCTTTGTTCATGGCCGGGTTATACCCTCTAGTAAAGTTTACACTTCTTAAGAGTACGTTACTTTTTTGGGATACCTCCCTGGGAGGAATTGCAGTTAAGTAATATAGGGGCCCGTTCCGACTGATTCCGACATACATATATACCGTCTGCAACAAAAAGACAAACCTAATCATGATCAAACAATAATCTGTCTTATGTAGATACCAGCTATAAGGGCTGCGATCAGTGGCTAATACTTGAGCAGACTTTCTTTGACAACCAAATGGGTTCGCCCCACGATCGGTGCTTGGGCGCAAGCACGGTCGGCGTGCAGGATTGCATGCTGAAGTTTAAGGAAAACCAATCGATTTGTGTTCTGGAAGAGCGCTTTGCGTGGTTCTGTGGGAATCTCAAGGACTTGCCCAACTTCTTTGATACGCATTTAAAGGATCAGCAGCAAATTGTCGATCAGGTGTTCGGACGTAAGTTGCACGATCAATAAGCTGAGCTCCATTGCAATCTAAAACTCACAGGACCGCTCGAGATCTTTGCCAGGATCAGGGCCCACTTCGAGGTGAGCATCACGTTCGATCACAGCGCCGCGCCCAGCAAGGAACGTGGCACATCGCTCAGCGATCTAGAGCAGAGGATCGCCTTGGAGCTCGAACGACAGACGAAACATTTGCTGCTCACATACATCTGGCTGGACCTGGTGATCGTTACCCTGTTCATTTTCATATTCGTGAGCGCGATATACTTTCGCATGAACTACCTGGGCAGCGAAAACTTTCGCAATTGCTACTTGACCAAGGAGTTCTATGCCTACAACAAGATACAGCTGATCAACCATGCCAACAATGCTCTGCCCCTGCGTTCCGCGGAGCGCAACACATACGTCAAGGTGGGTAAAAAACTTTTAAGAGTGTCTATTAGTGTTGGAAAATCTCTACAAATTCCCGCTAATTCGTTATGTGGTTTGAACCAGCTTCCTGCTTTTAAGTTTGATCATGAACCTGGTTATTTTACTCATGTAGCCAGTTTTATGGTTTTGGCTAAATTCTAATTTATATAATTTTCTCTTCTACTCAGAATCCAAAAAATTAGATCCAGATCATTTTTCTTACCTGATTTAAAAAAAAAAAATGTTATTTATAATTTTTCTTTTCTGGTTTAAGTCTGATTTTGGTCAAATTTTAGTTTATAATTTTTTCTTTTACTAAAAATTTTGCAAAAAATTGAACTGGAACTATCATAATGTTTTTGAGCTAGATCATATTTCAAACCCGTTTTGCAAAATTTTGATTAATTTTCCTTCTACTCTGAATATTACAAGCCATACAATTTGAACTGGAACTTGCATAGTTCTTTCAATTTTGAACCAGATCATTTTAGAACCGAAATATGAATCCGTTCGCGTTTCGTTTTTTTTTTTTTGGTTTTTAAAAGGCTTGTTGATTATTTAAAAACTACATTGCAGTTCCAGGCTCCGCGTTGCGGTTCGTTTATTTATTTAATTTCATTTCTTGATCCGCCCACAGCTGAGTTCGTTCCGCGTCGTGTCCCATGAGCTGTTGTATGTGAAGCGTTCCGTGGTCTTTCTGATGATCATCAGCCTGCAGCTGTTCATCATTTGCTTTGTGGACTATAGCCTATTCTGGATGCTGGCCATCATGTCCTTTCATTCGCACAAAACAGCCGAGCTGCAGCGTGAGTGGACGTCCTCTCTCTCTCTCTCTGTCTCTAGAGAGAGAAGCTTGACTAGGCTTAACTTATCTATTTTCCAGCACCGGCTTATACGAAGATTGTTATCAGGGGCGGCGGACTGATCGGTGACATTTTGCGTGGTCTGGTACAGGCCTTTGAGCCCTTGGCCAAGAATCTGATCGTAGACATCCAACATTGCCTGCCGCTGCCCAGGCCGCCCAAGTTTCTGCGCTACTGGGAGATCATGATGCTGTGCATCCTGGCCTGGTGTCAGCTCTTCTGGGAGCCATACGGCACACGTCTGCGCCACAAGATCATGGCCAGCATGTATCCACACAATGCCAATGTGCGTGCCGTCTACTTGCATCGTTGCCTGCTGCTTAATAGAGGTAGATACTTATATAGAGACTAGATATATGTATAAAGTACACTCAGAGAAAAGTCTAAGCTTTCTATTGCAGGTAACTTTATAAAGATCGCCAGACGCAAAGCTCGCTCGCTGAACTATTATTACAGTGAAAACTTTTTATCCAAATATGTTGAAATTTATCGTGCGAAATTATATAAGTATGCTAATATTATTTTCTTGCTCAATAATTAACGCTTAGGACTTGCTGCCAGGTTATCCTGCGGCTATTCGGGCACCTACAAGGGCAAATACTGCATTATATGCATTGCAAAGCTGACCAGGTATGTAATGGTCTCAGTTTCCCTTAGCATACATTTCAGTTAATCTTAAAAGTTCATTTTCAGATCGGACTATGTAAACTGTCATACCGCGTGCTGCAGGGGTGTCTACTGTACGTCGTGCTTTCTGGAATCGAATAGCCATTGCATTTTGTGCAGCCTACGAGCCAAATATGGCGATACCAGCGATATTACAGACATTGAGTAGGTGTATATGAATAAGCTAGCTGATTTATTTGCATATATAACTTTTGCAGGGATTCATCTGATGATCCGGAATGCGTATCGTTTCGTCCAGATAACATTTATTGCACCACAAGCAAGAATCGACAAAAGTCTGCTTAGACTTGTGACTCTATGGAAAATGGAAAAAAACTATATAGCTAGGAGGCTTGTGCTGAGAGCGTTATTTATGGTTCGGTTAAGTTCGTGTTCAAATATCTTGCGTGGAATACAGACTTAAAGTCAGTGTGAAATCAAATCAATTTAATAAGAGAATAATTTATAAACAATAACAGTTTTAATATATCATAATTATACGCGAGCACATTAATTTCCCTTACTTGAACTCCTGAGAATTGCATAGAAAGGCCATAACTATGTCGGAGTATAAGCATGTATGTTCTATTGTATTATCAGAGGCGTTTAAAATGTTGTGTTGTATTTTATTGTGATTAGTATTCAAAAACTTCGATTATTCCAAAACATATTCAAAAAAGTCAAGCGTGTCGTGCGAGTCCATCACGCGCCCATCTCTGGAGCAAACAGCTCGAGTTCCATTTCTTTTCTTGCAGCAGCAACATCTTTCTCTCGGCCGAGCTGCCTCGCTGCCCCGCTGCTGCTGCTGGCCTTACTTGGCCATGAGAATCTCAACAATTCTGATGAATCGCAGCTTTTATTGGCAAAATGACATTGCGTCTGGCCTCATCAGCGGCTCGTTCTGGTTGACTCTGTCATGGCCATAACAGCTACTGTAAGCTCGTTTGTCTCCTTGTCAGCTCCGACCACGACGACGACGACGACGACGACATTGTTCACGATGATGATGGCCGTCTTTTGTCGTCGTCCACTGGGCTATAACACTTTGTTTTCAATTTGTGCGCCGACCGCTGACCGCCAGCCTCTGGCCTGCCCCTTGCGGCCTGGTGGGCATAGCTTGGCGCACATGTGGGCTACAATTAAATGTTCATTAAATGCGACAACCACGACAAGGCTCAGATTGTTTCACAACAATTAATGCAGCTGCGATAGAGGCACAGGCACAGGCACAGGCACAGCCAGAGGCAGAGGCAGCATTTAGCTGGACAAGGATTGCGTCTGCTGCTGATGATGACATCCAGCGGCGTTTTAGGTCCCAAGCCCCTCGCGACTTGCCGTTTGGCTTGGAATGTGCTGTGTAATTTACGGCCATATGCGACGGTGTGGTCCACTCCTCGGAGTGGACCTTTATTTATGGGCCACAAATTTTGACATTTATTTCTATTTTTCTAGTGTGGCCCAAAAATGTTGGAAAAACATCGTGTGCGCTTGTCGGTTGTACTCGACTAGGCGATACCCTTCCTTTAACTACAAAGAACTCGATATTTGGGTAAAAACACTCTCAAATAACTTCGATACTTATAGCCCGATCTTAATGATATTTACAGACTTTAAATATGACCCCTAACTGTGCCTACACACTTAAGCACAAGGCTCTAGCATTCATATTTATATTGTTGCATTTTTTAAGGGTGACCCATGTAGGGTATTCGACAAGCGAACTATTTCCAATCTGCGTGTGCTACATTTGAACCCATATACCAAATTACGAGTCCCTAGCTCTTATAATCCTCGAGATATGCTTAACAAATGGTTTATAAATCGATATTTATCGATTATCTGGAAATTCGATGAGTTCTCGTCTCCTTTTTCTGTTACATAAATTAACTTCGCATCAAGCTAGCCTTTATATTTTAAGCACTTTCAATGATTACAGGGTATCGGAAAAACTGTAACACGGGGTTTATCTTGGCGGTTTGGCGTTTGATCGGGGCTCATGCCCGTTCTCCTTTTCCCTATTCATTTTGATGGCTGTTTAATAAATTCCCCTGCCTGCGCTTTTCATCTTTGTATGCTAATGTGTGCACAAGTGTGTTTATTTGTTATTTAACACCCGGAGAAACCACACATTTGACCACCATCGTCGGCAGTCGGTTGACATTTAAACCTCACACACACACACACACACACACACACACTCAAGACCAAGAACTCTTGAGCGCAGAGGGTCATCATATTTGCCGCAGTGTGCCTCTCCGCACAGGTAATGCTCGGCTGTGTCTTGAGTTACCTGTTGGTCTGATGAAATTTGATCTGTTGCCGCGGAACTGATCGACCGGCAACTGATCCAATTCCAGACCGTTATATAACAATGTTCGGGCGTGTAAATACGTAGCGACAAATTTACGAAGGTCTCAACAGCTCTGAGCTTTGTCTGTGTTGTCAGAGTGAACCGCATACCTTGAACCCGGAGCTGTGGTTCAAGTTTGCTTTGAAGGAAGTTCTCATGACCTGGGTTGCAAGCAAGGCTTGCACTCGTTGAATTGTTAATACATATGTAGTAAAAGGAGTAAAATTAAAGGGCATAATGAGAAAACAGGCAGTGGGAGATACTGTGATCCCATATATAGATTATTAATCAGCCGAGCTGATCTAGTCTTATGCATCATATTGCACGAGGGAAATCGGTTTCTGGGCCAGGTTCTTTGAGCATACCTTGGTTAATATAAGTGCCACTTTTATAGATTCGCCAAATATCAATTTTGAGACTTCGTTTTGTAGGAATAACTCGAAAACTATAAGAGTTATATGCACCATATTCGGTATGAAGATTCTTGTAAAGTTAATACAGATTTCACTTCTTGAAACCTTGCCCCACATCGAAATATAATTAAATCCCTGTGTATGATAAGAAATATTTCATTTTTGAATGTCATTTCCGATTTCCATTTTGTGGATGTTAGGAAAGAGAAAGAAATTACGAATACAGGTCATGAGTGTAAGGTGAATGCTTGGGTCCAGATACTTGTTGTTTTTATAACTCCAGTTTAGCTTGGATGTTATGCACACTTTTATTAGAGGTACATCCGAGCCGGTGTCCTTATCTACTTCCAACTCCAACCTTCCCACCCCCAACCACAATCATAATTTAGCCTCATTTGGGATTTAATTTACTTATAACTTTGACAATGTATTTGTGTCGATTAAGTTCTCATGCATTGCTTGTTTGGATAGCCAAAGAATCCAATGCTCTTGAGCTCAATAAACAATTCCTGATCGTTGCCAATCGCCCTGTAAATGGCCTTCTCCAATTCATCGTACTGAAAATGTGGTGCAAAGGGCATGTCATTGAGGGCCTCAAATAAGGAATTGCCACGTTCATTGCCCACCAACAGAACTGTGCCGCTGTTGGAGAATCTGTGTGGAAAGCATAGATTGAGTCACAAAGTATTACATATAGAGATCGTAATATACTGGGCACATGTGTTGTAGGAGGAGTCCGTTTCGTGCTTGCCCATGGGCTTTAGAATGTTGCGTCGAAGATCCCAAATACTGCAAGTATCCCGATTGATGGACACAATAATTGTGGAGTGGGTGGGACTCCATTTGGCCCAGTGGATGGGCTGAAAGTCGTCCAGCAGTTCGATCAGGGGACGTGTAATGCCATCCACCCAGACCCGAACATACCTGGCAAATGGAAATTGCAGATGAGCTCAGCAAATGGGAGGGAGAGAGAGAGAGAGAAAGAGGTCTACCAATCGTTGCCGCAGGTGAGAAACAGCTTGGGGGACCAGGGCGAGAACTCCATGACATTGACGCCCCCATCATGACACTTGAGCACCTCCAGATACTGATGCTGATAGTTGATTGAGCACTTGTGGATGCAGCCCTCATCGGTGAGTATATAGTAGATGTCCTTGTGCACTGGATGGGTGGTTATGTAGAGGCCTTGGGGATGCCGGTTGGCGGCGACGGTTATGGTCGGTGATATGGGCACGTGTATGCCCTCGGGATGGCCCTCGATGCGCTCGAGGGTCATCTGTGTGAAGCCCAAGAGGTAGGGACTCTTGTCCAGGCGATAGCGCGTCACCGAGCCGTCCTGCGAGAGGCTGAGAAACGGATCGATCTCGCCGGAATCATCGTCGCTGATCTGCTTGAGCCAACGTATGGCCACCACGGGCGAGCAGCCCGGCGAGTTGCCGCGCTGCGACACGGCAATGGGCATATCTGTGATATCCGCCACATCCCGCACCTCAACGCTGCCATCGTACATGCCAATGGCAATCAGGGAGGGCAGATAGGGTGAGAAGCAAATGGCAGTTACCGGCTTGTCATAGTAATAGGCGCGTTCCGGTTCGCCGGGATTCTTGATGCTCCACACATAGACATCCCCCGTGGTTGGGACACGCTGCGAGGAGAAGGAGAACAGGCCATAGCCAATGGCCACAATGTCGCTGTTGCTATGACAGAAGCTAATGTCGCTGACCGCCTTCCGCTCGTCCAGGCTGAGTATCGGGATCAGGCGAAAGAGCAGCTTCATAGAGTACTTGTACTCGACATCCGTCGAGCAGCGATCCACCTGCTTGAAGTTGCGAAAGCGCTGCATGCCCAACTTGTACAGATTGCTTGAGAGTGTGCGTCCAATGAAGAGTATCGCATTCTTGAATGCGGGACTCTTGAACAGCTCCTGTGCTATCGAATGCACCTTGTGCCGCTCCTTGGCCTCCTCCTCGCCAAAGTAGTCGGTCACCATGGCATCGCCGAGCTGCTGATTTGTCTGCGTATCCGCATCGGTGCCTTCGCTCAGCCTGTGCATGGTGAATTGCTTCTGGCTCACGCCCTTCATCGTGTCGTACATCTCGAAGTTGGACACATAGGAGCCCACCGTGGTGTAGTCCACGAATATGGTGTTCACCGCCCGCGAGTTGGTCAGCACCATATCCGTTTGGGCATCGTTGTCGGAGCGACGCCGCACCTTGCCCTTGCCTATGGTCAGGTAATCATAGTAACGATTGTCCGCCTCGACGGCATCGCCCTGGACTGTGCCCTTGGCCACGGTGCTGCTGATCTGTGAGTGCAATTCGATGAAGTCCGACTTGCGCAGTGTCACCTTGACGAACGACTTGTTGAAGGGCACGGGCTCGTGAGTATCATCCGGTTTCTCAATACTGCTGGCCGGATCAAATAGGATCGTTTCATACACAATCTAAGGCGGTAGATCGGAAAATAGTCTATAAATGAGGGAGGGTACATCAAAAAGTCATTTTGACTTTGTCAAAATCATTTTGACTTTGGGGTAAGACTTTCGCTGTGTGCAATATACAATGTTTCATACCTCATCAGACTTCAAGTCTTTCCCCGTTTTCGTAATATCGATAAATATCGATGTTAGGACTTGGGTTTTTAGTATATCTCGAGAACTTTAAAAGCTACATAGGCCAAACTTGGTAAGTAAGTTCTCGTAAAGTGTAAACAGATGGAGGAAATTTCATTTTTTTGGCAACCTTACTCCATTCTATTCCTTATATAGCAACAAAAGAATGCTTAAAGCTAGCGCCTTGCGCTTTGGTATACACACACTTTTGTATGCCATATTTTAGCTCTGAAAATGTTGTAAAAATCGGATGTTAGGCACCGAAGTTACAATAGGCTGCATTTCTTATAAATACTGCGGGGCGATGGAGATGTGAAGCACAAAGAGCGCAGCATGTGGCGTACTTGTCTGAGCTTTAGTGCATGTAAGAATGTAAGTATTTCTGAATGTTTGTAAGCACAGCTTGCTGCTGGGTTTGGGGTATCTTCTAGTCGAGCACACTCGACTAGAATAACCTCTCTAGTGGTTTTTTTTTCATAAGTTTGCAGCCCTGATAAATATAATCAAATGAAAGTCTGTTGCTTACACCATTTATGAGCTCATCCATGGACTGCTTGTTGCCACCGATTCCGCCGCGCATGCTGGAACGTGTCCGGGATCGGGCTGTGCTGCCCCTGGAGTGCACCTGTTGCATGTTGACCATTTCGTGTTTGAGATGCATATTGAATTTGAGGAACTGATCGCTGAACAGCTTTTCGGGTATATAGTTGGGCGTCAGGTCCACCTCTTCGCCACCGATTGTTTCCAGCACCTGGCAAATGGAATCAATTAACAGCTGCAGCTGGATGTTGGAGTTTATGGCCCACCCGAAATTGTGCCCGGTACTCAATATCTGTATTGATTTCAATGGCGTAGGTGTGCAGTTCCCGTTGTTTCTTTTTAACCACAGTTTCTTCAAACATGTCCGGAGCGACAATCACAGATTTCTTTTGCGATTTGTGCTCGCCCTCAGGCTCCTTTTTCATATTCGACAAGGGTTCCATATTTGATTATTTAGTTTTAGTTTCAGTTTCAATGTAAAGTCTATTAAATCTAGTCGAAGTATTCCTCAATGCTATGGGATGGAATGCTGGGAATTGAATGATCAGGTAAATTCTATGTGTGATACAAAATTATGATAAGCCATGCAACAGTGATCGAGTCGGGTGTGCCCGACTAGACGATACCCTGGACCTTCTTCTATCAACACCAAATGCAGTCTGCCTTAGCTTTATCTTTTTCTGTCTGTTGCATATATACGCACCCTTTACCCAATACCCATATACCCATTTCTAGGGTATAAATATTATAGTTTTGTTTGCCTATTTAAAATTGCAAAGAATATCTATTGACCCTTCAAAATCTAAGGTCGAACTTAAACTAATTCATGTGTTTTAATACAAATGGAATTGTGTCGATTTTTGGCTCGAGGTAAGCATTAAAATGACGGGTTTGAACCAGCTTGCTGCTGGGACTTCTGTTTATCATTTGCGGAAATCAGTGCATGCCTTTTCTTATCAATTTTCCTTTAATTAGCTACATGAATACTTGTTAATTTTTCATTAAATTTCTTGGTGTTTTGCTGCCCCAACTCCAGCTTGTTAGTGCGTTTTTTCCGGCTGCTGCTGCTTATCGGCGGCAGCTCACGTGGCGACTCCTTGTGAATTTCCCCAGCGCCTGACGTTAGATAAATGCCAGATAAAGTTAACCCCCGGCTGCCCGGCTGCCCGGCCAACAACCACCATCCGAAGGAAGCAGCTCCACTCGGCACTCGGCACTCGGCGCGCGCGTTTCAGTTACAGTTGAACTCGCGTGCCGTGCAAAACGTTACATCAAATCCGGAATCCGGCAACCGGAAAAATTCGATAAAGTTCGTTTCATTCGCGGCGGCCATAAAAAGTGAATTTGCATGCGTGTATCTTTGAGATACATTTCGTCTAATCGATGTGGTGTTAGACACAAGATATATTGCTCTCGCAATCCAAATCTCAATAACCAAGCAGCTAATTACGAGCATGTCCATTGCACAACAGCAACACGAGACGGCATTGCCATCAATGGACTACCAAAGTGAAAACCGAGTACCAGAAAACTCAATTAGGAATGTTGCAAAAACACAGACAACATTGTCGGCCAAACCGCAGTCAGCTTCAGCTTCAGCTGCAGATCCAGCTCTGGCCAAGCAGCAACAGCAGCCGCAGACGCAGTACGTCATAAATTCAGCGCCAATGCATGCCAAGGCGACCACCGCGGGGGTCATCACCGGCGGCACGCTCCATCTGCATCGAGTGAAAAGTGCGCAGGTACGTAAAACGTGACGTTAATTGAAAGTTAACCAGCACACGGGGATGCACTTCCAATGTCCATTAAGATGTCGGGATATTAGCTTTAGCATACTCTATAAACGAGGCGTGCTCAAGAGGAATCAACAAATGTCCGTGGGGTATATCGATAGGAATAGGTAAACACAAGGAAGAGCGAGATATAGATAAAGATATAGATGTAGGTATAGATATAGATATAGATATAGATATAGATATAGATATAGATATAGATATAGATATAGATATAGATATAGATATAGATATAGATATAGATATAGATATAGATATAGATATAGTATAGATATAGATATAGTATAGTATAGATATAGATATAGATATAGATATAGATATAGATATAGATATAGATATAGATATAGATATAGATATAGATATAGATATAGATATAGATATAGATATAGATATAGATATAGATATAGATATAGATATAGATATAGATATAGATATAGATATAGATATAGATATAGATATAGATATAGATATAGATATAGATATAGATATAGATATAGATATAGATATAGATATAGATATAGATATAGATATAGATATAGATATAGATATAGATATAGATATAGATATAGATATAGATATAGATATAGATATAGATATAGATATAGTATAGACATATAGACATATAGACATATAGACATATAGACATATAGACATATAGACATATAGACATATAGACATATAGACATATAGACATATAGACATATAGACATATAGACATATAGACATATAGACATATAGACATATAGACATATAGACATATAGACATGGAAACATGCAAACATGTAAACATGTAGACATGTAGACATGAAGATATGTAGATATATAGAAATATAGATATATAGTTATAGATATAGGTATATATCATGTGAACTAGTTGAACAGCCCTCTCTCTAAGTCCATTGCAACGGGGACATTGTGAGAGAGAATACTTAGATACAGCTTATGAGGATTTACAGATACAGATACAAATACAAAATACAGATACATTTGCAGATACAGATATATGCGAGTGCCCGGCTCTTGTATAGATACCTTGCCACAGTGCAGGGTGCGTAACGTAAATTTGTGAGTCTGTTTTTTCTTCGTCTTTTTGCTACCATTATTTCTTTTGTTTTTTTGCCGGCACCGGCTGCCGTCCTCGGGTCTGTCCCAGCCCGGCTGGCACGGAGCTCAATGGAGCTCGCCGCATGCGTGTGAGCCTGCGCTGGATGTGGCGAGAGGCGAGATGCGAGAGACGAGAGGCTGGCAAAGCGTCATCATAGCCATGTTATGTAAACATTGACTGGGAGGACTTGCGTGATGTGCAGTGGGGTAGGAGGTGGGATGGGCAGCGGAGTGGGGAGGGGTGTGAAAAGCAGAAAGCCGAAGCGACGAGCAAACGCGACGCAGTTGCCATCGCTGACTGCTGCCTGCCTGATGCGCGATGGAGACGATTTGGCGGTTTTACTGCTGCTGCTGCTGCTGCTGCTGCTGCTGTTATTACTGCTACTGCTGCTGCCTCCACTGCTGCTGTTTTTTCTACTGCTGCTGTTGCTATTTCTACTGCTGCTGCTGTCAAAGTCATGTCATTCATCTGATGCGAAATGAATTTGTTGACGCCATTCAAAGCGTACTTTCAGGGTGGCTGCTGTGGTTGTGCGTGGCTGTGTGCGTGTGTGTGTGTGTGTCTGTTTAGTTGTGCGTATCTGTGTGTGGCTGCCTGGTCGATTGGGTGGTCTGAGCAGGCAACAAATCAAAGCATTGTTGCCTTTAAGTCGCAGCATCCACATTTGCATTTGCCCACTTTTCGTCTGGAGTAGCCCGCATAATTTCTTTGCCCACTTGGCCGCTGCGCCAAGTTATGCAAACTTTTCTCCCAACTTAACGTCATGAACATTTTTTTGCCAGAAAAAGCAAAAGAAAATAACATTTTGAAGCTCTTCCAAAGAGCATGGTAGTCCTCGTTGACTGAGCTGCCTAAGTGACCCAGTCATTCAGGCAACTCCGAGTTCGATTTCCAGACTGAAGATCTAATACCTGATCTAAGCAATCTATCAAGTTAGCTTCCCCAAAACCTAAATCTTACCAACACAGGACTACCATATCATATAGCTGCCATATTAAAGATCGGTTGCAAATAAAGTTCTTGTTTGATAATCTTTTTATATTAAGATATTTTGATCAAATCCGTCATTTATTAGCTTCATTAGTTTCATTCATTAGCTTCACTATGCTTCTTACTTATAATCAAACTCTTATTAAAATCGGACTTCTATATCATATAATTCTAAATGAAGAATTGGTGGACAGTTCTTAAAATCGGACAGCTATATCATTGAATTCAAAATATAGAATTCTTTAAAATTTAAGTTTCTTGTTTCAATCAGCAATTCTTCCCGAAGCCACATATCTTCAAGGGTATTACAAGTTTCGTTTCTTGTTGTTTTTCTTTCGATCTGCTATCCCTTAAAGTTTTTCCCGGCAGCAGCTTTGGAGGGCTTTGGTGGTGGCTTCTGCGACTTGTTTATGCTTGCTTTCAATTTTATCCCTGACACCGTTTGCATCCTTTTGTTTGGGCTTTCGATTACGATTTTCCGTGTAGTTTCGCAAAAAAAAAAAAAAACTCAATGCCAACGGGCATGGGGTGGGGTGTTGGGTGGGGTGTTGGGCTGTGCTTGGCAGCGGCCTTGCCCGTTTGCGTGTCCTGCCAGCCGAGGACAGCCTTGCACTTGCCCGCAATTGAACTTCACTTGGGGTTGTTTCGCCCACGGTTCCGACAACAAAGAGAATTTCATCGTTGTGCTGCGCTCCCATTCAGCGCCTGGCATTCCTTTTGCTGAATTTATCTGAGAGCCCAAATCGCCAGCTGGAGAGTCTCCAGTCTCTCTGACTTTGCCCTTTGGCCAGAGTTTGTTATCCTTTTCTCCCTCTCTCTCTCTCTCTCTCTGCTGTGGTCTCCTTTCATCTTGGGCTCGTGTTTGTTTTGCTTTAGCAGCGTCTCGAGGGGTTAATCAACCTTCTTCAACTGTCGCCCGAGCTGTAACCGAGACTCGAGAATTTGTTGAGTTGCCCGCAATTTCAGCTCGTCCCAAGGATAATGCACAAAGCAATTGAATTTATGAGCCGTACTTGTCTTTAGAGAATCCATAAAGTTAGTTTGTAAGTGGATTTATGGCCTGACTTCTTGCACAGCACGTGTAGCTTTTTACAGTCTTTTGTCAATGCATCTCAAGGGCAGCTGTGATGTAAATCAGAATATTATTTATTAACTTATCATACGTAGCGCATAGAAGGTCACGTCTCTAACTACCTAAAGTACATATTTGCATATGCTTGATCAGAGAGCATTTATCCGGAGAGTGGACATTGTGAATATTGTGACATAGTGGGAAATTGTTTGCTCCCAATATTGGTATTAATGCGTTTGATACCTTCACAGCGGTGAGCGAGGAATTTAGTTGTCTTGGGTGAAGGAGGAGGGGAGGGGTGAGGTAATTCCCATATGCACTGCACGCACGCTATTGGCTGTCAGGCTGTTGATCCCGCTATCTTAGTTCTTATGCAGCCGAAAATGCTTGCGTTTGTGCTCTCAATTGCTATGGTAGTATTAGTGTAAACGCCGGCTTAGCGTAGGCGCGAGCTTAATGAGGCAATTTAGTCTGGGCCCTTCTCTCCTGCTGATCGGTCGCGTCCTCGGCGCGTGTTAAGCAAATCTAATCTCGGTTTTAATAGATTTAAATTAAATGTGTAGTGTTAAATGCGTTTCGTTCGTATTGTGTGTGTGTTTGCAAATTTCCATTAACTTCTACTGGATTATTATTTAACAATTGGCAAAATACTTCTCGCATACATTTTGGATGCTGAGCTTTTTTCACAAGAGCCAAATTGGCGTGAACCCATGCACATGCTACATGCAGAGAGAGAGAGTGAGAGAGAGAGGGAGAGAACAATATGGACAGAGTGAAGCTCTTATTTAACAGGTAATTGTGCTCCTACTGTGCATACATTACATATAAACTATATATCAATATATGTAACTTATATTGGTGACTTCACAGGCTCTGTTAACCTTTTACATAATATGTGAATGAAGAGAGTAGAATTTTAACAGTTTAGCCTACTGATCTTATTCTACAGCATTTGCAGCTACAATGGTGTTCAGTTAACTAGGTACATTTCCACTGCTTTTAAGTAAATTAACTAGTTGCTGGCAGAAATTTGCGCATTCAAATTAGTTCAACTACAAAAAATTATCTACAATTGTCATATTTATACAGATTTTGATTTATAAGTGGCCGAATGTCAAAAATATATGCAAATGTGTGTGTGTGTGTGTGTGGAAAATCAAGTGAAACTCATGCGTCAAATGCATTTTGTTGCCAGCTCGGAACGGTCATTGAGCCTCAAGTGGAAACCCATGGCAAATGGCAAATAATCCAAATCCACTTCAGACTGAATTATTGTGCATGGCAAAACATTTCGGGGTCGTAAATTGAAATGCATGTAAAGCAGATTTGCCGTTGCGGCGGGGCATCACACGCAGCGGCCCCGCCTTGCCCCTCCCCCCTCCCCCATCAGTGCATGCCTCGGCGCTAATGGAAGCCAGCGACGCGCTCAGCTGCCTGGCGCCAACATATTTCGCTGTCGCACTCAAATTATGAGCGAAAATTTGCATAAAGTCAACGAAAAAAAAAATAAAAAACTAAAAACGAACAAATAGACGGTTAAAAAATGTATCTTACAGAATGCAAAAGGTGAAAGAAAGTGGAAAGCGTGTGCAGCGAAGAATTGATGTGTACGTGCTGGAAATTCCTTAATAATAATAGTAAAAAGATGTTTTGTTACCTGGCGGCTTTTCCAAAGCCAAACAAACATTTTCCTCACGTCATGTGCAACTTCTTATGCCCGAAAATAAAGAAAGAAAATAACTTGTTGATTACGTGCGGCACATTCAAGAATTTTTCTCATGTTTGGCGACAACATTTGATTACACAATTTCCTTTGCTTCGGAAAAATTTGTGTGTGTGTTTTCCCACTGCAGGAAGCTGCGCCTGGAGCCTCGTCAGCGTCCATTTAAGACAGCTGCCATAAATTTGGCTGGGAAACCGGGAAACTTGGGAATCTTGGATGCGCTAATCAGCGCTGTCAGGCGTCGCAGTGGCAGATGCAGATGCGGCGGCAGCCACAGATGCAGATACATACATATGTATCTGCAGATACTTGGGCAGCTTGGCAAATTGTTGGGGCACAAATATATCTCACGCATTCTTGCGACGCTTTGCTTTTTTTTTTTTTGTGTTGTTGTTTTCTTGTAATTAATTTATGCAGTTGCGCCGAGATTTTCCAGCGCAGATTAAAGTCGGCGAGGGCATTTAATAAATTGCTCTTAAATTCAAGAAAATGCGACAAAAAAAAAGAATAGATATATATGTATATATAGTACAGATTTATGGCAGAGTTGTAGAGCACAGCAGATGACAGCTCGCAGCCAGGGTTGCCACCAAAACGCACATTTAGGGCGTATCATTAGGCATTGTCGCCGCTTTTAGCCAAAATTCTCTGACCCATTAATCCGGAAAGTTGTCAGCCGGCTGCGCTAATGATCGCTGCTCGCGGCTTCAGTTTGGATGCGGGGGGTGGGGCGCCCACGTTTTGGCCCCGGGTCGCCGTGTTTTTGGTGTCAACTCGAATATTTGGTTGCATTTATTTTGGTGCTCGCGCTGACCTTATAAATCAGACTGTTGGACAGATGGGCGGGGCACAATCAAAAGTTTTCGATGGCGTCCAAAAATCCATAAAGTTCGTTTTTATTTTTTTTTTTCTTATTCATCTTGTTGGTTTTCCAAAAATCTAAACATAAAGTTTTGATTTACGCAATGGGCGCGGGCGAGCGCCGCATTTCTTTTGATTTATCTGCCCGATTTCAACAGCCATCGAGTAATTTGTGTTTTGGACAAATTGGAAATGGCGCCCAACAATAAAAAAAAAAAAACAAAATTGACATGGTTTTTCTTCATTTTTCCTACCGAGAGATTTCTTTGGATGCTATCGATAATCGTGTTGGGCGCATAAAAGTATTTTATTGGCCAATTATCCAAAAACTGTTTATTGTTGTTGCCGCTTTCGTGTGGCTTACATCGTTTATATGGCATTCAGTCGGATCACTTTGTAAGTGTGTCCATATTAATGCCCTTTCGAACACGGGCTCATCCAAAATAATCCCATATTTATGGCCCTTATAAACGGGCTGCTTTGTATCACGTTGATCACTGATCATATTTTTAGATGCTGTATATCATTTCTCTGAGTAAACTAGAAGACGCTTTAATCGGAGCAAATAGAGTTATCATTGTGAATATAAATTTGTCTCGTTGTCAACACTTTATCTTGAATTCCTTAGAAAATATCTGCAAGCTTTTTATACCCTGAACCCATTAAAAATGGGTAAAAGGGGGTATAATGCTTTTGTGCAAAATGTAAATGTATGTAACAGGCAGAAGGAAGCATCTCCGACCACATAAGGTATATATATTCTTGATCAGCATCAATAGCCAAGTCGATCTAGCCATGTCCGTCCGTCAGTCTGTCCGTCCGTCCGTCCGTATGTATGAACGCAAGGATCTTAGAACCTATAAGAGCTAGAGACTTTTATCTGTAGGTTCTCCTAGTTCCTACGCAGATCGAGTTTATTTCCAATAATCGATAACATACTCCGTTTCCAAGCAATCGATAAAAATCGATATCGACAATCTGCTTTTTGAGCAAATTGAGTAAATATTAAGAGCTAGAGTCGCCAAACATGATATGTTGCTTCTAGAATATTATATATATGTCAAGTATCTGTCATTTTAGACCCATCGCCACCTCCCCGCTACCACCTGTAAGAGGGTTCAGGGTATTCCCTATTCGTGAGCTCTCGACTAGAACCTCTTACTTGTTATTTATTAAGCTTATCTACGCAAAATTCCAGGGAAATATTTTTCTACAATCAGTTGAACATTTCGCTTGTATTTTTATGCCTAGACAAAAACCTTAACTTTTCACGATCTTCATATTTGCTTAAGTTGCGACAACGTATGAACTGAGTTATTTATGAAAAGTTCTTGATTCAAAGTTGTGAGTTGAGAGTGGGGCACGCTCTATTTAAGGGTTGTTCAATTGGCGATAAAACTGGGCTGCCTACTCTAGACAACTATCTAATCTTATCGCGGCGCTTACGTATTAACCACTTTTTTGTTTATTTATTTCGCATTTCTGCGAGTTTGTTTTGCCAACACTGAGACAACAATATACGGAAAGATATACTTCACCAAAAGGGGGTTGTATTTGTCAGCTGCGAGCCACGTGATAAGATATGAATATGGCACCTCGCATGATAATAATTGGCAAGCCGAAATGTTGGATCAAACTGACTACGTAATACTCGTTCCGGTTCAATGAAAGCTTAAGTCTAGGATTCTCCTATGATTCTAACTAAGATTCTTCAAATATATTGAGATAAAGCTAGCTTTTCACTTTGTGTTAGGTTCGATCTTTGAAGGAGATGAATTCCTCTGCGAGATTTGCTGACTTAAGCTTAAGACTAGAGATAAAACTAGTTTCTCGATTTACATTTCTGTGTCGATCTTTAGAGATGACCTGGACCCGGGTCTATCTGTAAGATATAATATCTCAAATATCTTGACATCAAACTAACTTTTCAATTTGTAAACTCGGTTTGATCTTTAGAGATGACTTCCTCTGAGCTATCTGTGAGATCTACTGACTGTCGCCTTAAGGCTGGGCTAGATATAGAGAAAACCCCAGTTTCTTGCGGCCTAGCGGGCACGGATACGCTCGAGTGTCCAAGCTAAGTCTGACATCCAGATGCACACAAAACCAATATACCCGTTTATAATCTGTGAATGAGTATGACAAATTTAACTCTTCGTGGAATTTTGCATGGCCATTGTGCAATCGGTAAAAATAGCCCTGCGTGCATATATAAATAAATGTATTTATCAGATGGCCCGATATTACACGGCTTGTTTACTAGTTTAGCTCCAAAAATCTATATATATATACATATATCTAAACAAATCAATCATAAATGCGCAGCTCATAGATACATCAACAAGTACAGATACAAGCTGTGGCTGTTGATGGGAACAGCTGATTGATTTATTTACCTAATGATGTGGCTCTTCCATTAGGCAGCCCCCCCCCAACTGCACCCCCTCGCCCGATCGAGCTGCGACTGACGTGTTTCCAGCGACAGCCTTGTGTTTTTTCCTGCTGCCTGGCACCGTTATGTCTGCAATAAATGATAACAACATGGCTGATGAGTTGATAAGATGTAATGCATGAAATCATGTATTACCTGTCCTCATTAGTCAGCTCGCAGCGCGTCATCAGAATTTCCGCCCAAAATCCGTTTGACGTCAATGGGAAACATTGTTTACATCTTTTTTTCGCCAATTGCCGCATTTGTAATTGCTGCTGTCGAAATTTCCAATTGAAATGATTGCCATAGGTCGTTGTTCCGAACAAAAACAAGTTGATTCTTATGCCAAGCGAGTGCGAATTCTTCAATTCTGTTTATACACTTGCTTGATAATTTAGTCACGAAATGCCCAATTCTCAAAACTTGATTAAAATCTGATCAAAATCAATTTACCTTTCACATATAAGAAGTTAGAGTTATGTATCTTACGCTTGATAAGGGCATTTCCCCCTCGGCTTACTGAACTTATGCTGTCGCATTTGTTGCCTTTTCCTCAATGCTCTTTTTATTATCTGCAGCGAAAACAATCTGTGCACAGACTCGTTTTCAATTTGCTCGGTTCCCAGGCATTTAGAACATCCTGCATGCGCCTACGCTGGCTTTTACAGCCCCAGCTCCACTTGGCAGACGCGTCTGAGTCATGCGCATGCGTGCAGCATCCCAGGCGACGCTTTGCATGCGAGCTTACAGTACGTAATTGTTGTTGTTGTTGTTGTTTTTGTTGTTGTTGTTGTTGTTGTTGCCAGCTGTCGGCTGTCGGCTGTCAACTTGTGTATCCATGAGATACGCAGGCGAAAAACAAAGCGCATTGATCGCAATTACGCGGCAAAAGTGTCGGCGACGCACAATTGGTACAAAACAAAAAAAAAGAGTTCGAAGAGAAAATGAAGTGAAACAAGAAGCAAGGGATATCGTTGATACGCCGAATATGAAATACCCTTCTTTGAAGTGCTTTCATGCAACTAGTTTCTCCTGTACGAGCCATAGAATGGAGTAGATAGATTTGATATGCACCTAATTGAACATTCTTGTTGCACTTAACTTCAGTTTCTGGTTGCTCTTTTTATATTTGAACGAAGAATGTGGTCAAGATATCTAGAGAAACAGATAAGTTATTTATATGGAAACTTTATTTTTGAAGGTTTCTTTCAGTTTCAGCTGGTAAATTCCGACTTAAAGCTTAGCTGAAAGCCTAGCTTGAAGAGAGATATTTAAAGATACATGGCTATATAGACTCAGTTAATAATGCTGATTAAGAGTATATATACTTTATAAATTCGGATATATCTTCTTCTATGGGTCACACAATTGATGACAAAATAATAATACCCCGTGCTAGGGTATTATAAGGGAAGTGAGTTGTTTTTGTTATTGGGTTGTCAGTGTACGGTAATTGCAAGCGGTATCTGCAGCTTTGGCTGTATCCGTATCTGTATCTGTATCTGTAAAAAGTATCTGTATCTGCTGGATAGCTGCTGCATTGTTTGTGGTTGTCACTTGAAGTGCTTGAGGTCGCAACAGTTGCAACACTTTCTCAAGAATTCCAATTGTGACGCAAGCAGCGAGCCAATTGTATCTTGTATATTGTATCTTGTATCTTGCAGATGCAGCCGCGACCGACACGAAAAACAACTTTCGATAGCGAGCATTTTGGGCCACACTCGACACTCGATACTCGATACCCCCAACTTGCTTTATATACACACATTATGCACGTCTGATGAAGTTGTCGTCGTCGTCGTCGTTGTCGTTCTCGTTCTCGTTGTCGTCTTTGGCAGCCGCGTAACAGTAGCTCAAGAATGTTTATTCTTGGGCAAAGTATCCGCTGTATCCAACCTCCCGCAGAGAGTGCTCTTCGCTTTGCCTGCAATTACCGCAAGTCAAGTCGATTTGTAACCGAATCTTTTGTCTGGACTGCGTCTGCGACTGTGACTGCGACTCGTTTCTGGCATCAGAGCGCCGCATGGCAGCGACCTTAGTCATAAAGTTCCATTGATGAAACTCGACAGACAGACGGACAGACAACCGGACAGACGGACAGAACAGAACCAGACCAGCCCAGACCAGCCCAGCCCAGTCCCAGACCCAGACTGACCACAATCACGCTCATGAATGAAACCGAGTCGAGAGTGTATGAATGAATTGTCCAGTTGAACATATTGCAACCGTATGCTGATTTCCTCACTTTGTACTTTCCGCTGAGAGTTGCTGTTAAGAATTTGTTAACCCAATTCCAAACTCGACTCGTCGCGTCGCTTCTCTTCCTAAACAGCTCGCAAAACAAACAACTTTTATGGCCGGGTCGTTCAGTTGAGTGTTCACAGCGCATTCCTGTATTCGTTTAGGGATACACCAAGTCGAGTGTTTCTGGGAATTTTCATAGTTTGTGTTTCTTTTCTTTCATTTCTTTCATTTTGCGTGCCAACAGAAATAACAGATACTCTTAGCTGCAGATACGTTCTTGGCCATCCATTGCCACTTTCCAGCTACATTTATGTGGACTTGAGTTGAGTTTTTTGTGCGCTGAGTGTTGATTGCAGTCTTAAAACAATTAAAAACTTTCATGTCATCGTAGGCATCATTTGAATCCGGCCGTGCAGCGCCTTAAAGTGGTCAAGCGGACTGTTTTGGTTATGGTTTTAACGGATGTTTCTTTCGGGCCCTTGAGTCAATCAAGCTATAAATGTTAAACCCTTAACTGATCTTTGGATAAGCTATAAACTAATTGGCAACAAAAGCTGAAAGCTTAGCCCTCCATTAGCACAGAATTGACTGTAAGAATACCTGAACAAGCTTGCTCTACGATAATAACAGAAAACGATCTGTTCTTTTCGGATAGCCAAATAAAGGCTTGTGTATTATATATCTGATAATAATCCAGAGGTTTTGGTTTTTGGTTTTCTTTAATACTTACTGTAAGTCTTTACAAATTAACAAGCTTTATTCATTGCACAGGACATGTAGCTAATGCTGTTTTTAAACGCCCTTCGCTTATAATTCTCAACCAGTTTAAGCGGACGAAAGGTATATCTTGTCGTTTGTTGAACCTCGGTTCTCCTCTTCTTTAATTATTTGCTTACTTACTTTGGTTAAACGGGAAGGAGTTTAAACTGTGCTATTCGCTTATAATTCTCAATCAGTTAAAGTTTGAGGCAGGTTGCGCCTTACTAAGAAAGTTGAAGAAACTTAATGAACATCATTCAGAAGACTATGTTTCTTTTCATAATTCTCAACAGTCAAGCGATTAAGAAACTAAGCTGTGATAAAGAAACATTCGCTTATAATTCTCAACCAGTTAAAGCCTGAACTAGGCCTGATGTGCACAGCTGATTTTGTTGTTTACTGAGCCAACAGTTGTCTTCTTCCTCAATTCTGTGCTCACAAAGGAAGTTAAACAAACTTTATGAACATTCAGTGAATATACACTGTTCTCTGGCATATTTCCTCTACTGTTAAACGAGTAGGAATCCAACCCTTTTCAGCATTCATCTTCAAGCACTACAAAATGCCAAGTCAGCAAATTGAAATTCAATTCTTATTTGTGCATGTGTCGAGTTGGGATGCTTCGTTGGCCAGCATTATCGAGGCAAACACCCCCGCACAGCCGGCAGAGCAGCCATTATTTATGCTGGCCATATCGATATGGCAGAGCCCAACACTCGCTGACTTTTTTTGTTTTCGTGGCAGTTTTGTATCTCAATTTGCAATGTGCTTGTAATGAATGGCTGTGCCATGCGATCTGTTGAAGTAGGAGTCGCCGGCTGCCACTCGAGCCATGTGGGTGCAACTGCAACTGCAACTGCAGCCGATCGTCATGAATTATGCAAACACGAGCAAAATGCAGCCATGCCCGGTCGCCGTCTGACATTTCTCTCCCTCTCTCTATCTGGCAACAAACAAATTGTTTGTTATTATCGTTGGGTGGCACTGGCCACAGATCGTGCGTCTGGAAAGCTGCCTCCGGAGCTCCGGATTAGGAGTCCGCCTCAGATTAGAACGCGAGGCGGCAAATTGTCAAAGGCGCCGCAGCTGCCAACCATTTGCTTAGGCTCTGCTGCTCGTAATATTTACTCTCCCATATGCCATTTATTACTTGGGAGTACTGCTTTCTGTTTCACATACATACATATATATATATATATATTTATTTATTTTCATTCTTATTTTTAGGCCTTGCACAATGTGTGAAATTGCCGACAGACATCGAGGCAAATCTTTGAGATTTGCTTTTGCCTTGCCCTGACTTTTTGAAGTCTCCCAGTTTTCAATGATGATGATTAAGTCGTTTGCTCTTTGACGTTTCTCCTGGAACGAACAGCATTAATATTTTTCGAAAATCGTCTGGGCGGGGCAATTAACCCATTGAGTTGGGGGGGAGCTATAAGGACACACGGGCGAGAGATCTTGAGTGAGGAGTTTCTGATAGGCTATGCGAGTAATTAAATATTTGAAAAGATGTGTCTTATGATAAAGAAAATGGAGAGTAAGAGGAAGCAAAAATCATTTAATCATGACAACTTGGAGGTGAAAATAATAAGATTTTCTCATAGCAGTAGTTCGGCTTTTGGGAAAGGAATTCCCAATGTCCCGAAAGAAAAATGTGCATTTTTCAATTGTTTTCTCTTTATTTAATTTATAATTCTTGATATCTATAAGCCATCAGACTCTTGGGCAATGCCTTAACTTATAACCTTAATCGTAATATGCTTTACCGAACTTATCTTCATTTTACTTATCGCTAAATCCTTAGAGAATTTCCTTCATTTCCTCTTCACATCATTATAGTAAAAGGAAATATAAATACTAGGAAATTATTTCCTTAAAATGCATAAAATTCCTTTATTATACTATTAGAAACCACATTTTAAAGTCATTATTAAATTCTTCTTGAAAATTTAAATAATTTTGTAGGATCCCGGTTCGAATTCCTTGCCTTTGTCAAGATGAAGTCTTGTCTTAGCCGAAGGTCATGGCTTCTGTTGCTGTTCAGAAAGTTGGGTCTATAGCTTCTAGGTATATTCTATAACCATGATAAAAATAAACATTGTTGCAGAATCTTCCATGGCGATTGTCTTAATCGTCTCTTTCGGAGTTTTTTCTTCCGTTTTGCGGCTTGAAGTGCAGCTGCTAGGCATATATTTACCAGTATGTGGGCTAAATCAGCCCAATCTGAAAAAATGCTTCTGCTGCTGTTTCAGTGAATTCCGTTTCCATATCTTTCGGCACTCGGCTGGCCAATTCTTTTGGGGCTTGGGTTGCTGGCAATGCGTGCTCCATAAATGTGCAGAACGTGCCGCATACGAAAACAATGCAAAATCAAAGCCACAACACAAGCACAACAATAACAACATCATCGACAATGGCATTTGCCTCAACATGAGCCAATGGAAGCATCCAATCTCCAAACCAAGTAGCTAACCAAACATCAAGAGTCGAATGTCGGCAACAAAGCGCACTGAACACAGATTGGAAATGAGGCGAGCAGCCCGAAAATGCATTTTGTAGTTCCAAGAATCTATTAGGCCCAACGGCAAGTGGCGTTTTGTTTGAGGAGAACGCTTCTCCGATAGGGGGAAAGAGTGAGAGAGAGAGAGAGAGAGAGAGAGAGAGAGGGGGAGACCCGTGCCAGTTCAATTAGAGAAACCAGCGAACGGCTGGCTGCACTTCATCAGCTCAGCGGCGCGTGATAAGCCGCACTTGCAATCAGTAAAAGTGATGTGGAAATAGTCCAAAAAGCATGAGTACTTCATGTTGTGCCATAAATTCATCAATTATCTGGCGACTGCCTCCTCCACCCCTTGGCCACACCCTTTTGCCACTTGTGGCTGTAAAACAATAGATGCCGACGCCGACGACGTGCCCAATTTTGGGTTGGAAAGTTGGAAAGGATCGTCTTCAGCGTTGTGCAGCTGTGGGCGCAATTAAGATGTGCATCTTAATGAAAGTCAACCTCGACTGATGGCCTGTTGCCTGGGACAAGCCATGGCTGATAAGGAGTGGAGCGCTGCAAGCGGGGCGACACTCCTTACTCGTATACGCTTAATACCCGAGGGAGTTACATTGAATTGGTCTGGTTTCAGGCAACAGCAGAGTGAACAGGAAATACACGTTTTATTGACCTACAACCCCATAGACGTGGAAGTTGTCCACTGCAACAACTAGCTTTCAATTTTGTGATTGACTGACTGATTGACTGACTTTGTTGATTGATGATACATAACCAGAGTTAAGAACCAGCTCGCACAACTAGCAAATGTCTTTCTTTTTATATTTTTGAATTTGTTTTTGCTGACTTCATGATTGACTGATTGATGGTCAAGTAACCTCGTCAAGAGCAGTGCTTGCCTTCAATCTGTATGTCTAAAACTGTTTGTGCTGGATGGGTGATTGTCTGAGTGATGATTTACTATCACTGTCAAGAACAGGGCTGTCAACTGTAACAACTAGCGATTGGCTTTCAACCCTGTAGCTACTGACTGATTGGTTGACTGTTTGATTGAAAATACAGAATCACAGTTAAGCACAGGGTTGTCAGCTGGCACAACTACTCATTAGTTTGTAATCTCTATATATATCAACTAGCCGGTATAACACAAATTCTCTCAATGATCTTTTAAAATGAGTTTGAGGCCAATCGGATGGTAAACAAACCAGTTTTATACAAACGTTTTTCGCGATTTTTCCACACTTGCGAGGGGAATTTCCCAAAACCCCGCCTTAAGATGCGCCTTCATGACAAAAGGTAAGTACAGTGAAAATTTCCGCTTCCCAGCTCTTACGGTATGGGCTGTGCGTTGATCACCAATCTGTCAGTCAGTCAGTCAGTGAATAAGTCAGTCGTCAGTCAGTCATTCAGTCAGTCAGCCAGTTACTCAGTCACGACAAACAGTTTTATATTTACATATGCTTGTGTTGATTGAGTTTCTGCCCGATTGATTGTTAAGTAACTCCATCAAGAACAGGACTGGCTTGCAATTAATATTCTCAAACTTGCGATTTGCTTTCAATCTAACATACGTAAAAGTGTTTGTCCTGACTGATTGATGTTCAACGCACAGCCCAAGCCGTACGAGCTGGAAAGCGATTTGGAGTAGTCAAACGTAGGAAAAGTGATTCAAAATTAAATGGCATATACTTTGCCTGACAAAAGCCGGGAGATTCCTACTCGTAGCATAATAAAGTTCGAGATGAATAGAGACATCGTTAGACGGCACCCAAGGGAGTATTGGACTATTCTGGCTGTGCCACTTGGGAGTGTGTGTGGGGTGCCATTAAAACTGAGGGTTGTTTGGCGACACAAATGTGCAATAAAAAGTCATTCTTCGGCGGACGGTCATACAACAAATTGCTCAATTAGGAGGCGACAAATATTTGCTATAGACGCCGCCAACACTGATTGCGATATTGAGAAATGGGCATTATTTTGTGGGGAGGAGGATGCTGAAATTTTGTTTGGCAATCTATTTTATACCTGCGACTAGCAGGTGCCATAATTCCCCAGAGAAATAGACAGATCACGAGAATAAACAACAAAATGTTTTAGATAAAAGATACGACGCCTACAAATTGTGTATTGTGCAAGCGCAATGGGCCAGAAGATGTTTATATATTTTGGATGCCCAAAGAGACAGAGAGAGAGAGAGAGAGATATTTATGATGCGTGATGCGTGGTCGCATTAACATATATTATTTATTCAGCTTCCAAATTGCAAACAACAGCATTCCAGCATGTTATGAGGTGTCATGAGAGGGGCATGCGACACGGGGAGACGAGGCTGTTTCATTTGCATATTTGAAATGCCCAAATTGTGGCAAGCAATAAGGTCATGTATGGAGTAGGTGGAAGAGCGACAGCTTTAAGACAATTTCTGCTATGTTGTGGGGCAAACAGATGCTCAGCTTCCAGTACTCGGCTCTGACTAGGCAATTAGAGTTTCAGTTCGTGGTCAGCTGGCAGTTTTGCACCCCACGACTGACCCTTGCCTATTTAACAAGTTCTCTAACAAAAATGCTGACGACTAATTCCATGGAATGCGGGCGTATTGCCGCAAATGAAAACCTAGGCAGGCATTTAATTGTTCGTTTGAAAATGGAAATGCGGCACGGCATGAAAACAAATGGCATGAAAAACTGAACATGGACCCAACCCCAGGCTATGCACACACACTAGATAAATGCCCGAGCGTGACAGCGACAAAGGCAGACGGCATCCAGGACATGCTCTGTTATTGTTGCCAAAAGGACAATGGCATAATGATAATGGCCTTAAGGCAGGATAATGCACATACCAATGCCAACAGAGGCAGCCAACTGCAAAGTTGATTTGTGTCCAATTAGACTGAGGCATCAGAAAGAAAGGCTGCAAACAAATTCTAGTATATGGCTTAGAAGCGTTTTTATATACATAAAAGAAAAGCTTCATTTGCGAGTGATTTTTCCTATAGGAGACATATAATTTAAAGTTGTTAAAAGATTGTTCCTATAGGAGGCATATAAAGATATCTAGAAACATGAAACGTTTTACCAAATTAGTTTTCCAGCGATTCTTCCCATAGAACTGTATAATAAAGTACTCTGATGTTGGAAAATGGTATGGAACATGGTATGGAACATGGTATGGAACATGGTATGGAACATGGTATGGAACATGGTATGGAACATTATGAAACTCATATATGCATTCTTACAAGAACTCTTGACCAATCATCCCATAAGAAGCTATATGATATAGTTGTCCGATCCGGTCGTTTCCAACATATGTACAGCCAATAATAGAAAGACGATCTATCTACCTCTGTATATCTATCTCAAAACTGAGAGTCTTATTTGCATACTAACAGACAGACGGATTTGATCAAGAATTTATATATACAATTTGAAATCGGATATGGATGTTTCATACCATCGCAGAAAACGTTTAAAACCCTTTCACCCGTTCTCGATGGGCTCCAAAGCCAAATGCCGTCTACGACCCACGCAACGGAAATGACTTGGTTAAATTGTGTTAACTTTAACGATTGCGATAAGAACTCGCCAGAGCCGGGCTAATAAAACTAATTGATAGAAAGCCAGGCCGGGTTAAACGCTTCCAGGCCGTGTCTTCTTCTTCGCTTCAAATCACATCAGAAATGTGATTCAATCAAATCCAAACTGAAAGCGACAATAAAACTCAACGAGTGTCAAGCACTACGTCGGGTCCCGGGTTCATTTGCTGCTCGCTCGCCCGATCCTAAGCCAACTCTTTGGTTCGCTGTGTATGTCTCGCTGTCAGTTTGACTGACGTGGGCGTGGCACTTGGCATGCAAATCATGTCAAATGTCACTTTCAACTGCACAGTTGCAGCTGCGACCGCACCTCAGCTCTGCTCTGCGCTCCTCTCTCGTCTGTTTCGGATTCTGGTTCTGTTTTTGTGCTACTGAATGGCGGCTTGGGCCAGCACAGCTTCCTTCTGTTGCGGAACGGGTTGACCTTCGGCACAGACTTGTCGTGCCTACCCTTTCGCAATCGCATGCAGACAAACCCAAAGAAAGTCACACAACCCGAATACATGTCCCTGGGGAAGGGCTTGGTGCAGGCGACAATACTTAGCACGCCCCCTGTGGCACGAGTTCGAGGAGAATTGTTTCAGTCGATTTGTTTGGACAGCTGCAGTTGCAGCTACTGTAGCCAAACCGCCCCCTGACCATGCCTCACTTTTTGGGTAATATGAGCTTTGGTGTATCATCTGTGCTCCATCAAATGTTTGGCTACAGCTCATAAACTGTCTGCATTCGATATGCCTCGAAAAAGAACGAAAATATGAAGAGTGTTCACTTACAATAGATAGCTGAGTGAAATTTAATGGGTTTATTTCTCATATAACCAAAAGTATTTGAGATATCCAGCATAAATAGAATGTGAATGTGGCGGGGCACTGAACCTCAAACGACATCCACTGATAGAACGTATGAAGTTACCCCTAAATAGATCGTATATTAAGTGACTGAATTCTATTCGCATCGGTTACCAAAATTCTACTTAATTGCTCCATTTTGATTGTGCAAAGGGTATTAACATTTCAAAAGGTAGCAGAACCAGCTACTACTTTTTTCCACACACTTCGCTTGTGTAAATAGCATTAAATTTACGAGCAGAGCCGAGTGGGCTTCGTTTACGTTCGGCTTTTCACGCAGACGCACACACACACATACTCAAAAGCCGAATGCTTGTCAAAGTCACGCTGTTTTGAGAGAGCACAAGAGAGTACGTGTGCCCAGCAGCAAATAGAAATACATATGCGGCGCTTGAATACCCTTGCTTGTTAGTGTTGTGTGTTGTAAGACTTGTATAGTTGGCACACGATTGTATAGAAGATATTTATGATTATTTGTAAGCCAATAGGTATAGAAGGTAGTTATAGATTCTTAACCCTAGGCATCACTTGATGCACACGCTAGCCTGTGGATTCGAACTCTTAGGATTCGTATTCGTTGCTTAGTGGCAAAGTTACTTAAATAACTCAGGTCTGAAGACTGCGTTCTCTTATTATATTATTATATTATCAGTAAAAGTTGTACGATAGTATCTTAGAATTGATACCATTTTTACGGCCTGATTTGAAACTAATTGTTAGAAAACTCTATATATGTTCACATTATGGTTTTCGATAAATAATTATAAATATAACATATAAATAATGTTAACAAATTTATAAACGAAACGATGCTGTTATTTATTTTATCATAAGACAAAAATGTAGCATAAATATGAAATATAAATAATTATAAATAATTCGAAAACAAGAAGAGCATATATCTACAGACTGAGTAGCAAACCGAGTTAAAAATATCATAGCACCCCACGTAAGGGTATCGGAACAACAATGTTGGTGGTAAACGGCAACCGGCTGAAATGACTGCGACCCGCTGTTCAGTGTCTTCTGTTGTTTGCTGCGGTGCGGAACGTGTTGTTGCGCTGAACGCACAGCCGACAAAAAGAAAATAATTGTCGCATACAATTTGTTAAGAGTTTTCTTTGGCGCGATTAGAAACGCTATCAAGTCGCGGCTTTACGAAGGTGGTGCGATAAAAATCGCTTGAATTTGGTAAAAATATTGGCCATATAAAACGTTGTTGCGGTTTTTGTTGTTGTTGCTGGCGCGTTTGTAGTTTGGGGCATCTTTTGTTAAAAAGCCACACGAATTGGGGTTTTTTCTGGTGTCTGGCGAATTTGGTGGCTCGCGCGCAAAACTTGAATCTTTAAGCTGATTCCGCAAAAACAAAAAAAAAAGCAAAGTCAAAACAAAAACCAATGCAAAAAGCATAAAAATAAAATAAAATAAAATAAAGTAAAAAGCGAAAAACATATGCTGATGCGAGCATTGTGCTGAGAGATACAGAGATACAGATACAAGTGAAGTGACATGTGAAGTGAAGCCAAAGTCGAGATACTTTATCTATATTGTCCTGGATTAAATATATTTCGGGTATCTCGATTGCTCCGCAAAAAAATAAAATAAATATCATGTGCTAAGCCAAGCAGCTAAGAACTACTTCAGTTAATCCTCAGCTCAGACAATTCGAAATGCTGGAGAAACAAAGCGCCATTTCAGTGTCCGGCTCCTGCTGCAGCTCGACGGCGACCAATGCGGACCTGGACTACGATGTGCCCGTGTCGCGGCGCATTCACATTAAATCGGTTCGTAGCCATCATCATAGCTCATAAACTATCTGACTTTATGCCCGCGCCAATATCTACGCGATGCATAGGCGCCGATAAAGTCATTGACAACTCATTACCAGCTAAACTGTCTAGGATCGGCCATTCCCCTAGCCATTCCCCCAGCCATTCCCGCAGCCGTTCCCCTAGCCATTCCTCTGACCATTCGTATCGTGGTCGCATCTTTCTGGCCGCCTCCTGGCTTCATTTTGTTGTGACAGCCGTGTTAAACGGCGGTTCGTGTCTGCGTTTGCTCAGGAAATTGTAACGGATCTCTCTTGGCTATCTGAAAAGCACTCGAATTGGACGCGTTTGGAGCGAGGCAGCTGCCACTTGCCGCTTGCCACTTGCCGCTTGCAACTTGGCAGTTTCCGCAATTTTGCATTGGTTATCACCTCCGTCCGAACGTTTTTGATGTGCCAGTTATATTTATTGCCCAGGTGCGATATCTGAGAGTCGTGTGATAACTCTCTAAACAGATGCCAGGCCGTCTTCAGTCTTCAAATCAATAACATTTCGACAGTTAACACTTTGAAAACAATGAGTTCATCAGTGCATGTATGTAATGTCATGTATGTGTGTTGATATTGCCTTTGCCGATACCCTGTTATCACGCGTATGAGAAGTGATTAGATAGGGTCTCGCGGGCGATTTCAGTGCGAAAACTTTGCTCAAAGAAAAGCAGCAGAAATGTCTGAGGAAATTTCTAGAGAGTAATATAATATTTGCAATAATACAAATATTTAAATTAATAATAATAATAAAATCAAAAATAATATTATCATTATAATAATGAATAATGAAAATATACAATATATAATAGTATAAATTTTCTAAAATGACTTCAAACTAAAATGCAGCTAAAATGTCGCAGACTTTCTTGGATAAACAAAAACAAAGAATCATTAAGGCCCTCAATAAATAAAACAACAAAAGTAAATTTGGAAATATTTTTCAGTCTCTCCAAAAATAGAAAAGCTTACTATCTTAATAGTATGTATTATTGCTCTACTTAAAAGATTAATATAGGCAAATGCCTGATAAATTACAAATGTTTAAATAAATTATTGAGAATAATGCCTGCCAAAGTTTTTCCTAAAAAAATCACAAAAGTTATTTTTTAAAAACCATATGAATCTATAGATTTAGACTTTCTTCATAGACTTTCTTTAATATTATATAGAATCTTAGTCGTAAAAGAATTTAATTTTAATTTCGATATTTTTGTTTAACTTCTAAGAACTGTACACTCTGCAAATAATTCACAATTAAGCAGCAAAATATTGTTAGAATAATGTCATTAATTTTCTCGTCTAAGGCCAAAGCGGTTTTTTGTCAAGTTTATATACGCCCAACATTTGCCATATTAATAATCTCTTAATTGCGTGAGAATGTAGTTTCTATTATCATTTAAAGTCAGACTAATTGGCACATTAAAAAGCATGTTTGTACTTAAAAGTTTCCATATGGAAAATTTCTAAAACTCAAGCAAACCTCGCAATTTTGCCAAAATTAACCTTGAATATTGTTTTTGAGACAAACACAGCTACACACACTGCATATATGTTTAATTATTATCATTCTTAACAAACAAATGGAGCTGCTAAACAAATTTCAATTTGTTTGCACAAAACTGAAATAAAGTAAATTAGTTTACACATGAGCACGAGTTGAGTTCTTGCTAGAATTTCAGGCGAGAGCCAAATGCAAATGAATGCACTCACACACACTCACACTCACATACACTCACACTCACAGCTCTTGGGTATTCAGTTCCAAATTAAATAAAAACAACAACTAATTACAAGCGTCGCCTCGGAGAGCTGACCAGGCGAGGGGGCTGGCCCAATGGGCTGGCCCACTATGGCAATACTTGTTTTGGCCTAACAGCCGCTGACACTAAGTACACCATAATTAAAGTTGGCTAGGGGCGTTGCGCGGGGCTGAGGGGCGGGGCGGGGGGGATTGATAGACTGCAGCTGCGTCCAGCAGACGCAACGCTGCGGCCAGGTGAGATTAAAATAAATGTGCTCCAAATGCGCAAAAAGCGAAAAGTAATTGACGCTCCCAAGTCCAAGCCGGTTGGCCAAGGCTCTGGCCAGCTAGATAGCCAGACTGTGCTGCGGGCAGCGGTAGGGGCAGGGACAGGGGCAGCGAGCTTAGATTTCGAAATGCAAACAGCGGAAAACATTGAAGATGGCTTTTTCCGTTTCGCAGTTCCACACAGAGACGCCACAGACGTGTCCAGGACAAGAGACGCAGACGCAGGCCAAAGGGTCTATTAGCATGGCGCGCTGACTGCTGGCAAATTAATTGTTGCATCCAGTTGCAGGTCTGCCAGACGTGCCACAGCTGTCCATCTGGGTGCACGCAATTAATGGAACTGGCCAGCGAATAAAATCAGTTATTAATAGTTGTGCGCCTTTTTCCCTCGCGCTCTCTGCGCATGTTGATTTCCAGCTAATTTCAACTGATTGAAAGTCAATTGCTGGCGGCAAGTGAGAAGCTATAAATAAGCGGCAAGGCCACAAATCCTGCCACAATCCACACGCACGAGGACCACTCACGTCGCCCAATCGGCCCTGACTTCGGCCCTTTATCAGACGAGCGTCTTATCGGCCCAAATTGAATGGCAGCGTTTAGGCGTGACCCGTACGCTGATAAGGCCCAAGGCCTCGCGGCTAACTTATCGCCGGCATATTTTTTGGTCTGAGCAAATCTAATCGAGCCTCATATGCCGGAACATAAATTGTAAGCGAAAACGGGCTGCCAAGTTGCCAAGAACCCCAAAAAGAAAATAACTAACGACTTCTGTCTTCGGCATGCCAACAACTAAATACCCTTCTATGACTATTTTTTCCCAAGAGCGCCTTTTAATATAGTAGACCGTTTCGATGCGCTTTTGCAGATATTCTAGGAGCATGGTGAAGCCCGATGTTGCAGAGTCTTTTGGTTAAGATAAACTTCGTTAAAGCCCAAGTTAAATGTGTTGTAGCATATAACGTGACAAAAGTCGAATACCCTCTACAAGGGTATAGAATATATGTCTGCTCAATATTAATTACGAGCCTGTCTGAGGAGGTCTTTCCCGGCGCAGCGAGTGAAAGTCCTGTCAAGAGTTTATCGCGCCGCTCGTTAGACAGATATGCAGACAGACTTTATCCCTCCTGTGGGACTCTCTTGTTCCTCTTCTTCTCTCTCAGCTTCCCCCAGTTTGATTAAGTGGCGTCCCATGGTTTCAGGGCACAATTTGACTCGCTGCCTGGCTAGGAATCTGCCTGCCTGCTTCTCTCTCCCTCACTTATTGGGCACTTATTTTTTAGTGCCAAGCGCCTGGAAATTGATTAGAATTAATGTGCGCGTGCGGCGTCAGCATTTTCAATTTGGAAAATTAAGAAAAAACCACAAGAAAAAAAACTTGTAGCTTTGTCAAACTCACGAAATTGAAATTGATTGAACGCGCGGCGTTGAAAGAAAATGTCATGCCCGAAGCACATAGGCATAAATATATTGATCTATTGATGAAAATATATGACACCATATCAATATTTTGTAAGACCAGCTATTAAATCATTCTTTCAGCATCCCATTTTATTAGCTCTACAATTATAGCGCAGAAATACAAAAAAAATCCATTCTCAAGTAATTGGTGTTGTTTAAGTTCGTGTAAATTAACTTGAAGTGCTGCAACGGATCGGCTTGCAGTTAATGGAAAAATATGATCGTTATGAACAAGAAATAAAACAAGCCAAGACCTGTGTAAAGTTAGCTGAACTATGGCTTCACAGATCTTTAACATACTGAACTCTGGCCAAGTGTTGCCACATTCAAATATATGTAACTCTCTAATGTTAAGGGTTAGGATTCTGCTCAGCCAACCTTTTCGACATGGCAAATAGATTTTAATGCCTTGTGAAAGTCATTTTAGTGCTCAAAGAAAAACAAAAACTTTCGCTTACCTTCAGTTATTTTGCTTTTATCTAATTGCAATTGGCTGGCAGCTCTACACGCTGCGTACAGTTGCACCCCGTGTTGTTATCTAACACTGGTTCGCTTTGGGGCAATCTAGTGCGCAGTAGCTGCTTCCCCTCTTTGCTCCGCCCATGGTCATTAGCGCATTTCACATTTAAGACCTTTTGCTACCACCATAATTAAGTTATCAATTTGGTTTTCATTTCATTTTTCGCATTGAGAGCTGCGTAAACATGTCAATAAAATGGATTGCGAATGCCAAAGCGGGCAGCTCTGTGAGAAATTATGCACTTGACTAGCGATAATGAGGCGAATACCTGCGCAGAGCCACCTGTTGCTGTTGCCAGTGCTGGCCTTTGGAGTCTTTTGCACCTTTTCGCACTCGGCTGGCAGGCCGTCAGGCCAAACGTGCCCAGCCAAGACAAATGTGCCAGCTGATAAGACGACTGTGATAAACGGCTAGAGGACAAACTGGAGGCAGGCTGTGACTGGCAAAAGGGGGGCGCAGCTCACCATGGGACTGGCCCCTTTTGGCATTTTACACATTTGCTGCATGTTAACATGGCAACGGCAACAACAACTACACTCGGCAACAAATTACATGCACGCGAACTTTGCTACTTGCCAAGTTGTTATACCCTGTGCCCACTGAAAATGGGTATACGAGATCTCTGACTACATGGAGTGTATATATTCTTGGTCTGCAGCGTCAATTTAGCCATGTTTACGAGATATTTGGAACGTAACTCATCCTATTAAGCGCGCATCTCAATATTATTTCATACAATCAATAGCACTTTCTCTCACGTTCATAATCTAGGCTCACGTTAGGTCCTTGGAGCATAACGCACAGCTTATAAGAGACACAAACTTGATACACAGATCCAGAATATACAACCTTTTGGAAACAAAAGATAAAAGGGAAAATAAGGAAGAAGGATTAGGAATTTTCGTATATATATAGTGATGCGCTTTGGCTTATAAGCACTTTTGTATGCTATATTAAGACCCTGGAAATTTCATAAAGATCGCAGTGTAAATACCCGAGTTATTAAAGATTTTCCTTAGTGGGCTAAGAGAAGAAGAAGCTCAGTTGTGGCATGTGTGTGTACGTTCCTGAGAGTGTATATGTGTTTTTGTGGATGCACGTATGTGTATAGAAGATGCTTTGAATTTTCGTAAGGGCAGCTCGACCCTGGTTGCAGGGTATTATCCAGTCTGGTACTCCCTACACTTACTTGCCGTAGTTGTTGTTGTTTGGCTTTCTAACGCTTTGTCTTATCAGCGGGTTAAATGCGCCTGCGGTTTTTCCCTTTTGTATCTGTCAGATACAAAATGTGCATGTTTGGGTCTGTCAATGTTGTTGTTGCTGTTGTTGTAGCATGTTTAGTACGTGACGGCTATGCGGCATTTATGAAAAACATATTTGAAATACATCAGGTCACGTTCAGGACAACATGAAAGCAGCCCCAGCAGCTGACTCATCGCCATAATTGTTGCTGTTGTTGCTGCTCTTGTTGCTTGAATGTAAAGCACACAAGGTGCCTGCAATGCTAATTAGGCAACACCTTCATCGAGCTGGATTGCAGCCACGCCCCAGAGCAGCCATAAGTCATAGACCCAGACGCGACATTGAGTTGTAATTACAATAACAGCAAAAGGGCACTGAGATACAAAGGCGAACAAGGCGAAACGGCATTGCGAAGCTCAACAATAAATAAACAATTGCAAATTGTTGCCAACAGGTCGACAACGATAAGATGCACCACATTTCTTATTGGGACAGCGGATATTTTATGGCCCCAGCACCGGAAACGACAACGCTTACTACAACTTGCACGCTTCTCTCTGCTGCAGATAAGACAACATATCGGTTCGAACCACAAAATGAGTAATAAAAACTTGTATACAAGTGGGGTTGGCCAGACGATGTGCAGTCAATTTGCACGCCTTCGGGCCATGTTAATGGGCCCCATATTCATTGGGCTGCGGCTACTACACTGCACTACACAGCCTAACTGAGGCTCTTCAACAGATTTCTGCCTGAGTAGGGTCCATCATTATCATCAGTCAGTTACTGGACAGTTGAAATGCTGCTGCTGTAGTTTACTGCACATTTCCTACACTGGGCCAAAAACCATGTTCTCTCTTCTAGTATGATTGGGTGAGGAACTCATATTATTCCGAAAATATCAAGCTCATTTTGTTCTTGAATGTTTCTAGATTAAATATAAGTCAGACTTCATTAGGTATATATTTCCCTTTTTTTTCAAAATTCTAAAAAGAAGACTAGAATTAGGAACAGAAAACTTATTACAGACTCAAACTTGTGTTAATTGTTGTTCATAGTTCAAGACCAGGTATCTGCTTGATTTGAGTGCTTAGCTCTACCTTTGTTTTCTCTAAATGTAGTACCTAAAAAGTGTACACAGCTGGCAGACCTCGAGGGCTTGTCTTATATCTACATATTATGTCCATTGTAATCTTTACTTTATTCACTTTCATGCCAAGGCCCCTCTTCAAGCTGACATTTGCGTGGGTCCAAAGACATAAGCCTTAGTATAAACCATTTGTAATCCATCACAAAACTCCTAACGAACTGTAAAAACTGTCGCTTGGGCCATTTCTCGGACCAACACCAGGTTCAAGGTTCGTTCTACGTGGGTGCCAATTGGAGGAGCGAGCAAACGATCTTCAAATCGTAGAGAAACTGGTTGGCAGCGCAATAAATTGATGCCACATGACGCAGACAACTAAGCATGAGTCATATACACATCCGGGGTGTTCCACGGCAGCCAAGTCTCTACCACAACAATCTCATGACGTAGCTAGTCGTCGAAATAGTTTTTAGACTCGTTTACAAAGCGGAAGAAGTCTATTGGCTTTTTGAAATGTGCGTCTTACTCCTCACCTGTCTGAAATTAGAGACTTGATAGTTATAGTTTGGATAATATGTTGTCTATATCTTCCACAGCTTAAAAGTTCCAAATAAGCAATAAAGGCGATTGTCAAAGGGTTGATCCGATCACTGAAAAAATCGATATAGTAAAAGAGTCAACCTTGACTGACTGACAGACTGACTGATTGATTGCTGATTAACGCACAGCCCAAAGCGTAAGAACTATGCAAAGGCTTGCCGGTTCAAATCCAGCAGAAATTGAAGCACAGATGCTTGTTAGTAATTTGAGAGGCTTTGTATATATCAGAAGTTGGCGCGACGTAGACAAAGAATTTGTTCTTAGTCCCTTTATAAATTTTTGTTTGAAGAAAAGAGTAAAAGGGTATTGCCCCGTCGACTACAACCGACTGTAACATTTATGCTTGCTATTGTTGAAGAATTTGAGCAACATTTTCAAATAACCAGGAAAATCGAAAATGACTGTTAGGCACCACAGTCCAACTCTTAATTTATTCAAATAAATCTTTAAAATGGCTTTTTAATTTGTTGTGCTTGTTTTCATGCGCTATGCATAGATTTTATGGACATTTTTTTCTAGGTTTTATGTTGCCCAAGTCCCTTGCATTGCCTCCGGGGCACTTTGCAACATTTTTTGGGTTTTTGCTGCGACATTTATATTCCCTCGTCGCTGGAAATCATTTATTATTTAATGCTTGTTTGTATGTTCGTTTATCAAATGATTGATCTTTTGTTTATTGGCTTTCGAAAAACTTTTATGGCGGTTCTGTTGCTGGCAAAATCTGCTAAATGGGGGAATTTCTGTCTTTGTCTGTGCCACAAAAAACAAAAAAAAAAAATAATAATAAAAAAAGAATGCAACAGACGATAAAAATCGACACAAAAATTCATAATGCTTTAGATATGAAATAGCAAAACTTTAGCTACATAAAAATAAAAACTTTACAGACACGCTTTTAAATTGATTTTCTGCAGTTGATTCATGAGCTAAAAAAAGTGTGAGGTTTTTTTTATTATTTTATTTTATTTTGTTCGTTTGGGGAAGTCATTTAGCAACGCTTTTGTGTTGCGTATTTCACTTGAAATTGTTTTTATTTATTTTTATATTTTTTTCGCGAAGGTCGACAATACAATTTGTGAAACCGTTTATTTGTTCTTAAATATAACAGCCAACAGTTAATTTGCAAAGGGGTTTATCCAAAAAATATAAAAATGAACAATTTCCATCTTAAGTTTGTGACTCATTTAACGTGTACACAAAAAAAAAAAAAAAAACGCAAAAAACAGGCCCTTAGAATATATAATCAGCCGCATCTGGCCAATTTCATAGTAAATTTATTTGCGTCGCACGCGCGCTATAAAAATAAAAATTATTATTCATAAGCGTTAGCTAAATGCAATATTATGTAAGCGACAGTGAGAGATGCAAGTGCCACCAGACGATCCATCAAGCTGGGCCCAATCCATTAAACAGCCCGAAATGCAATCAAAAGTGATCGAGGATTAACGCTAGCTAAAGACCAGGGCAACATCTAGCTTGAAGAAAAAACAAAACGTGTATAAGTATGTATAACAAATCGCAATAGCCTGAGGTATTTCGATTTTTATCGATATCAAGCTAATGTAATTAATCGATATTTATTTAATCGATATTTATCCCCTAAGTAATGTCTTGTATAACTTAAGAGGTATGCCTAAGAAGCCACATCTAGCTCGTATAATTTTTTATTTATGATTAAGAAGTCATGCCTCTAAATCGATATTTATCGATACCAAGCGAGTATAATTTTCGAGTTGTGCCCAAGAAGTCATGTCTCTTAATAGATATTTATCGATATTTATTCCCTAAGTAATGTCTTGTATAACTTACGAGGTATGCCTAAGAAGCCACATCTCACTCGTATAATTTTTTATTTATGACTAATAGACATGTCTCTAAATCGATATTTATGTAGTATAATTTTTCGAACTATGCCTAAGTCATGTTCCGTTTAGTTTTCTAGTTATACCCACGAAGTCATTTCTCAAAGTCGATATTAATCGACATGAATGTCTCAAAATAAATCGATCATTTATGACTCATCGATATTTATCGATATTGAAAAAGTGTGTACATTCAGTTACATTAAGTTGAATTACTTGTTACACAATTTGTAGTAAAATTTGGTTTAAATTTATCTAAATTGCGGTCCATAAGGTTATTAGTTGATCTGCTTTTCACTCAATTAAACCATAGATCAGCTAAGCTACAACTACAACAACTATTAAGAAAATCAAAGATTCTTCGCAGATTAGTTCAATTGAGCACAAAACCTGAGGGTCAACTGGAGCAGCCCTCAACAAGGGGCAACATGCCTGAGGCCCAACTGATTACGCTCGAGTCACATTCATTAAAGCTGATTTAAAGCTAAATGGATCAACAGACACTTGCAGTTATTTGCAGTGCAGTCGCTGACATGTGTCCCACTGTGTGTGTGTGTTGGCGGGGCGTGGCACATCGGAAGCAGAGTATCTGTTGCACTTTCGCTGACTCGACTTGCGGCTCAGTGAAGCGTGCAACATGCATCTTGTTCCAGTGTGGGGGAGTGTACAGCCAAGGAGTCGATGAACAACAACAACAACAAAGGCAACTGATTTTGACAAGTGTCAACGCATTTTAACGTCAAGTTTAACAGTCGGTTAGCTGCTGCCGCTCGGCTGAGCAACTCGCGGAACGTGTTTTTTTGCGCTGTGCAATCTTTTTGGCCTGCTTTAAAGTTTTATTGTCGCATTTTTTTGCACACGTCTTGACGAAATGTGCCGAAAAGGCCGAGGCTGTCAAGACGCAAACATTTTGTTTATTTTTGCACTCAACAACTGCAACAATAACAAAAACAACAATAAAACCAGTTCAACGCAACATATGGCGTTTTATTTTGTGCAGACAAGTGGACTTAAAAATCAACATATAAATATATCTGACTTGATATGGCTCAAATATTTGCCATACGGCATTTCGTATATAACCCTTTTGATACCCTTGCAGAGGGTATTACAGTTTGGCCACGAAATCTGTAACGTGCAAAAGAAGACGTCCTTATTCCCAGCATAAAGTATATATATTCTTGATCAGCATCAACAGGCGAGTCGATATGGCCGTCTATCTTTTTCTATGCAAGCTAGTTTTTCAGGTTCAAAGCTATCTTCTAGATACTTTGCATAGGTCCTTCCCTTTGTGCATATGTTGGCCGTGGCCAGATCGGTTCACTATTTCACAAGGTTGAAATTTAGTTCATTTATGAAAAACCTATTTTGTTTTTGAAGATATCTTGAGGCATGAACTAAATCTTATCATATAGCTGAATAATTAAGTTTTTAAATGGAAAAGCTTGCCGTCTTTCAAGATATCTTCAAGAAACTTAGCACTAACGATCGTCTAATAAATCTGAAAAGCCGTATCGAATCTGTATACGATATCATAAGGCTCCTATAGGAACAACTAATCGGAATTAAAGCTTTTAAGCCATATGTCTATCTATAAGCCATATATATCTACAAGGGTATTTCATGCTCGGCGTGCCAAAGTTTGCCATTATATCTTTTGTAGTTTTTGTCACATTACTTTAACAGATTAAATTCCTGGATATTATTTAATCAGCCACAAACACTTTAGTCCAAAGGTTGACCACAAAAACAACGAAAAATGACGTGTTTGCTGTACAAAAATAAATAGCGCCTAGTCACAAAAGTGATTTCTGCTAATCAAGCCAAAAGCTCAAAAGGGGGTAAATAATATATATATATATATATTTATATATAAGACAAAGCTGACAGATCGATATTGAGCCAATTGGATTAATTAAAAGCAGCGAAATATAAAAAGAAAAACAAACACAAAAGTTTATCAGTCACGCAATGAGCAAAAACCCTCAAAAATAAATATACATATACCAAAACACACAACTTATCAGCGGGGCGGGGGGGTTATCACTAAGCCATTTTCTATATACGATTTTGTACACATTTTGTTTGAGTTTTTGGCATTTCAACTTTTTAGTTTTGTTTGACTTAATGCGGTTAATGGGCTCCTCAAAGTCAAATTGTCATGTCGAGGGGCGACTTAGAGCTCATCACGGCTTAAATACAATTTTTGACAAAATTTTTGAGCTTGTCTATGTGAATTCGGTTATTTATGGACTTTGAATGTGCTCAAGAAATTGCAAAACGTAGCAATTCAACTGGCTAAGGTCATGCACTCGCGCCATGGAGCTGAGCAGAAACAACAGATCGTATAATGTACAATATGTGCTTTATGGACGGCGCTTTCTACAAATCCCCCAAAACTTTGGCTGTGTTTCTGCTTTATGGCCCATATGGTGAATAACCTTTCAACGTAGGCAGCCAAGCTGAAATGGCGAAAAAAATACAGAAATTGCGCACAAGAAATAAACAAGAAATATAACGATTTTTGTTGTTTAATGTTGGCATTGTTGTCTCTGGGCCGAATCTGCGTACATGCGATTCATGTGGAACTGGAACTCGGACTTAAAGCTGTGCTTTTTTTGCTTTAAAACTATAAATCGATGGAGCTCTTTCACTTTGGGCTTGAAGCGCGCCAAACGAAAGGAAACACACGCAAAATGGCCCAAAGGCAGAAATTAAGTTTATTAATTTTTTCGTTGTTTGGCAGATTTATGACAGCATTTTACATGCATAATTTGTAAATGCAATTTAAAAAGCTGCTGCATATATTAATGCAAGAGATTATCAGTTAAAACTTGCACTTTCTTTGAGTAAATCGTTTTTTTTAGTTTCAGTTTCAAGCCAACAAAAATCTATCGTGAGTATTGCAAAATATTCAAAACTCCTTCAAATCTCCTTCAAAAAGTCGATCTTTTCGAGCTTTTCAGTTCCGTTTCTCGGTGTTGCAGTTCCATTGAGCAAATGGAATTTACTAGTTCCAATTGTTAGATGCGTCAAAATGATAAAAATCTAGAGCTATTTATTGCAAATACATATACAATTTCTGCATTTCGAACTTTTTCTAACTTTTCAGTTCCATTTCTCAGTGGTGCAGTTGCATTTTCTAGTTCTCAAAAATCTATCGATAGATTTTGCAAAATACACAAATCTTCTTCTTATCTCCTTTGAAAACTTGAGCTTTTCAGTTCAATTTCTCATTCTTGCAGTTCCGTTGAACAAATAGAATTTTCTAGTTCCCGTCCAAAATTGGAACTTAAAAGTTCCACTGTGAATCGCGTCAAGAAATGCGCTAAGCAAACCAATTAAAGTCGCGTCAAGCAAACAGAAATCTATCGATATTTGATTTTTGTTTGCTTGTGACAACAAAAACAACAACAACAACAACAGAAACTAAAACCACAAGCATCGAGCGGAACTTGAATACCAAACGCCCAACTGTAAATATTTGCCCATACAATTAGCGCTGTGTTAAAAATCTGTGTGAAGAAGAAAGCTAAGCAAACTGCAAGTGGATGACAACCCTGGCAGCTGGAGAGCGATCTCCGATTGTTTCCTCTCGCTCGCACTCTCACTTCTCCATGCATCGATTGCATTTGTCGTAGGCAAATTAACAAATATTTCTTTAGCTCGCATTTTTGTGCCTATTCTTGTTGTTGTTGTTGCAGTTGTTGTTTGCGGCTTGCGGCTTGTCGATTGTTGTTTGAACAACGCAACGCTCAAGTGTCAGTTGGCAGCCCTGGCCCTCTCCATGCCACATCAATTGCCCGTGCACATGAACTTCAAGTGCGCTCATTTTCTTTTGACATTTGAACGGTTTCAGCTTTCGAAATTGAAAAGTAGAATATACAAAACGCGCATACCCCTACCCATAGTTGTTATACCCTGTGCCCAATTGGAAATTGGGTAGGAAGGGGTATTACGGTTTTGGACAAATGCGTGTAGAAGGCAATAGGAAGTTTCTCCGACTCCATTTAGCATAAGTATCAATAAGCGAGTAGAGCTCACGAAATCGATAATTATCGATATGCAGTTATTGTTTTTTAAGCATAGCCTGAAGCTGATAAGAGCTGGAGAGAGGCTTGTTTAAGGGCTTCGGATAGTATACACAGATACAGAATCAGAATTTAGTATCAATAGGCGAGTCGAGCTCACCCCTTTCCTTGAAATCGATAATTATCGATTTTCAGCTATCGTTTTTTAGAATAGCTTGGAGCTAATTAGGGCTGCAGAGATAAAAGCAGATATTTAATACTTAAATAGTATACACAGAGCTAGAATTAAACTTTTTGGATATCTGAGGGAATAATGTTCATGGGTGCAGCGCATCTCCTAGTCGGGCACTGCCGACTAGAGCACTCGTACTTGTAGTTGTTGTCGAAACGGGTTCCGCACTCACACAAAACCGAGTTGAAAGTTCAACGGCGATTCATCGCGCGATATTGTAATCGCTGGAGTTTTGTGTGCGAGAGTGTGTGTGTGTGTGCCCAGCTCATATTAAATGAGTCCAGGAGCAGAGGGTTAAATGAAGCGAAAGGAAGGGGGCACAGGGTTTTAGAGGCAGAAGGGGGGGACCAGGTACAAGTTGTACTAGTGCTCCCCAACTGCCAAGAGTGGAAGTCACGGGCAACGGCAGCGGCTGCGGCAACGGTGTCGGCTTTGGTTGGAGTTCAAAACGTTCGTTTTGGATTTTTGTTCGATGCGGTGGCGAAATTAAAAGCAACACGCTTAACCCGAGACCGACACACAGATACACACACACACACACACATCCATAGATAAACACATGGATAAATCGGCTCATTCATTGAAGAAACCTTTGCCCGCCGACCCATACAATGCACAGTCGTGCGCATTGCTTTAGAAACGTTTTAATAAAGGGAAGTTGCATCGTTTAAATGCGTATCTAAGGAATGTGGCAGATGATTATGGAACTGTTGAGGCAACAATGGAAAGGCCCTCACTGTTAATGGGGCATACATAGCAAGAGTAGAGTGTCAGTAATCGGTATTTAAAGTGCTACACTTGGAGAAAAGGTCAAGCATATTGTGCTCTATTGAAGTTCAAAAGTTTTCAAACTGCAGTCAAATTAAACTGAGAACAAAGACTCGAGGCTTTTCAAAATACTTTTCATTAAAAATTACTAATAATCAACAAAATATTAAATTAAAAATGTAACAACTTTTTGAAACAACCTTTTGTATATTTGCCAAATGTCTCAGTATATGTCTCAAATACAGAACTAATTATAATAAATTTTGTGATTCTTGTGAAAAGTATTTTATATTAATTTATAACTTTTTCTATATATATTTTATGCTTTCAATATAAATATAATATTGTAGGTAGTTTCAATTTTAGGAACAAAACGATATGAATTCCATTTGAGTTATACTAGAACTCTGTGTTTCTCTAAGTGTATGTACTTTATTGTTAATGCCCAGCATCATGCAATAATTACATGCTAGATCTTAAGCGCAAAACGTTATGAATTCCAGACAGGTTTTGCCCGAGTTTAGAATGACGCTTTTTTCTAAGTGTAGCTCGGCAGCTACTGTGCACTGCAACAAATTGTTGTTGCCTAAAATCATATAATTATCATATGCTAGCTGTTTGCTTGAGCTGAGGTGCTTGAAACTTGATAACTCGCATATCCGCAAGCATTTCAGCTTATTTAATAAGCTCCGTTTCTGCATGGTCTACCCGAACTGTGGGCTGTGCTCCGACAAGCGCAGTTGACCTGAAATTCCAGGTAAACTAATGAAGCGCATGGCATGAGCTAAAAGACAAAACAAAATAACAAAAAAAAAAAAAAAAAACAAGAGCTCGCTTTGTTTTAAGCTGCTTTGTTTTTCAGTTTGCCCAAAATTCGTTTTGCACTTTGTGCAATTTTTTTGCTCTGCAAAAAGCGATTTATTTATGCCATAAAAAAACGAAAAAAAAAAAAAAAATAAAAAATGCTACCTGTAGAAACCGCAGACGAGTTCTTATGAATGATGTTTTGCTTTAGTCCAAGATCGAGCTGGATTTAATGTTAAAGTTGGAGTTAAAGCTAAAGTTAAAGTCAATGTCGGGGTCGGTCAGTCGCTGGTCAAGCTTCACGTCTTTGAAATTCCATTGAAATTCGGGGCCGGTTCTCGATGTTTTTTTTTTTTGTTTTCTTTTTGATATTGTTGCGGCTTCTTAGAAGTTTTGGCCGCAAGCCTTGCATGCAGTTCATTATGGTCATTATACATCCGAATTCTTAGCACACGGCATAAAAATTGCTTAATTCTGATAAGACATACACAGAAAATATAATATATACATATGTACATAACTAAAAATGATTTTAATTGTTTGTTGCATTCTCCATTTTGCCTGATTTATTTGCAGAAACTTTATGCTAGAGCCATTTATGATAATCACGCCGACGACCCGGACGAGCTGCCCTTCAAGAAGGGCGACATCCTCACAGTCATCGAACAGAACACCGAAGGCATCGACGGCTGGTGGCTCTGCTCGCTGCGCAACCGACAGGTGAGTTGCTTAGATAAGAACGGGGCTCCAACTGGGAGCTGCCCCGCAGAGGGCATCTTCCTGTGCACTGAGAGAAAGTGGCATGATATTGAGAACTCTACACGCTAGGGCGGAGTGGGGCGGCGGTAGCTATAAAATGAAAGATACTTGATTTGTTAATGCTATTCCAGAAGCTACTTGTCAAATTTGCGACTCTAGCTATTAATACCAAAGAGGTTTGCCTAATAATAAGGATTTCGATATCGTTTTTTATCGATTACTTGGATACGTGGTGAGTTATCGATAACGACTATCGATGACAAGCTCGTACTGCGCTTTTACTAAGAGGATCTACGTCTTAGGAGGATCTCGACATAGCTATTGCAAATATATATACTTTATGAGATGCTTCCTTCTCCTTATTACATCTCTCTAAGCCCGTTTTACCCATTTTCAATGGGCTCAGGATATATCGATAGTATTATATTAATAACCAGAATAATAAAAAAGTTCTTCTAATGCGAATTTCTCGCTCAGGCTCAAATATTTCCATCTTCATCCAAAATTTTGCAGCTTCTGTTCCTGACTTAAGTATAAGACGCTTCGTATTTTTCTTCGAGTGCAGGTCCATTAAAGCCCTAAAGGGCAACGCCTTTGCGAGCTGTTTTGGCCGCGTATTTGTTTTGTTTGCTCCTTCTTCGGGTATCTGGGCTCAGCTCCTAATTGCCAAATGGCTGCACAGCCACGCCCCATTTCAGCTGTGCATCTGTAATTAAACAATTGTGGCATTTGCATAAGTTCTACCGCCCTCTCGAATTGTTGCGCATTCCATTTGGTAATAAAAAAAAAAAACCTAATTTGAATTTATAATTTAATTTTGTAATACTCCGCCGTTGAGTTGAGAGTCTGGACAGATCCCAGGCCTCGTTATGTTCATGATTCATCAACATCATCTCGGGGCACGTGGCCGACACCCGCCGCCACCCGCCGCCACCCGCCGCCGCATGCGGGACTCGCGGGATGCATATAAATTTCACATTTGGCACTTTAATTGTGTCCGCAGCTGTAATAATAATACCCATAATGCCTCGGCGAGCATTATGAGCGATTACCACAGTGCATACAACATTATTTGGACATGGTCGAAGCTGGGCCATGCTGGTCCAAAAAGCCCCGGAACGGGGCACGAGCTGCAGTTCGGGGGGGGTGTGAAAACGAAAAACGAACGTAAAGAGGTCGATGTTGTTAGTTTGATTGCGTACAACAAAGTGGAATGAAATGTTTCACAGTTTGTTAAGCTTGTTCAACAAACAAAAAGAATATCAAATAATTGGGCTAAATGCATGAAAATAGTCGGAAAAGTGGGCAAACAAATGCTTCGAATTATGCTCTGCATGTTGATTAACTCTTTATTATTATATGTGCTGGAATTTGAAAAATATTTTCAATGTATACAAACTATGCCGAGAATTCGGTAAAGATTTTGTTCTGACAAGTTTTCGTAGAAATATTTTAAAAATAATAAAAAGTCATGAACTAATATGTTACGAAGAGAAGGGACATCTCCGATCCCATAAAGTATACATATATATATTGCGGATCGTATCATATATCACATATCACTTTCTTGTATGGAAAACATGTTTGTTTGTCAAGATATTTTGAGAAAACTCGGCATTTATTAGTTTAACTATAAATGATGCTGATATAAGCCAAATCTGATAAATATCGCACTTTTATATTATATAGCACAATAGATTGAGATTTTGTTCTGATTTCCATCATATTTTAATTTACCTAAGCATTTACCAGAATAACTTTACTCAAAAACCGCAAGGCGAATGTCTACAAGAGTAAATCTTCGTCGTGTCGAAGATGTCCTTGAATCTTTACTCCATATAGCCTTAACTTCTGACAGTCAATTCTGTTAATATTCTTTTATTCTTACTTATTATTTCTATTTTCTCCATTCGATATTTTATAATTATACGTTAAACAAAGGAAGTGTACTCCAGATGTGTTTCATATTCAATGCATTATTTATTATAATTGTTATAATCGCATGATAGAATATTAAATGTTGCTTGGGCTGTGGCCCAAGTATTACTCAAATACATATAGGCTGGTAATGAAGCAATGCGAGACCGAGACCAACCGCAATCTGTGCTTAATAATTAATTGTTCAGAGAACTGAACTTTATATAAATATAATTTCTGGCATTTTTCAACACTAATTTCATATATTACCGCGCTTCAACTTAATAACTGTATTTCCTCAATTGTTTGGCAAATAATCTGTGATCTCTTAATGTTCACATGTTCCAAAATACGCAACCTTGAAGCTCTGTCCCGATTAGACCCAACCCAACTAAAAACTTGCAAATGGCAAGCCGAAAGTTTCCCCCCTCCAAAACACACACCCGTTGTCTAAATTAAAAACTGATCAACGGGCAAAGCCTGAAAGCATTTTTGCACGTCGCTGGCAAAATTGCAGCTCCGAACATATTTTTAATTAACAACTCAATTGGCCCGGGCTCAGCACTCAGCACTCAACACTCAGCACTCAACACTCACGAGCACTCATGAATACACTCATGCGGCGATAGGCTGGCGGTGTCTGTCTGTTTGTTGGTGTCAAAACACATATCAAAATGGAAATCAAAATCGCTTTAGATGGCCATAGACACATGGACACATGCCTAGCTGCAGATACACAGATACACAGATACGCAGATACACAGATACGCAGATACATAGATACTCGGTGTCGGCCAATTGTTGTTAATTAAAAAGTAGCCGCACTTTTTAATGGAAACAATTAACCCAAAAACGGCCAATTGAGTGGCGACAGCGGCAACAACAATGTTTTCCATACATAAATTTAAAATAACATGAAAAAAAAACTAAAAAAAATTTAAAAATGTTTTCAACAAAAAAGTATGTAGCATAAATTATTCGGCACTTGCTAAAAAAAAAAAAAAAATCAAAAAGAAACGGGGCGCAATTTTCGTTGTTTACGGCTAAAATAAAATTGAAATAAGCTGCAACACATGTTGACAAGATTTTTTCTTACCTCCTCTGAAGCTGGCAATGGAAACCCAGTTCGTATATCACATCAAAAAGTCTCTCACACAGATGTCAGCAAAATTGACAAAAGATCGGAGAGGGAAAAAAAATAAACTGCACTCGATTTTAAGTCGGCTTGACAGGCAATTAAAAACATTGCAATTTATTTTATGCCTTTTTTCATATGCTATATATATTTCTATATATATATTATTTATTAATTAGGAATGCACTCAGCATTCAGTTAATAAAAAGGCAATCGAAATCAATTGGACTCAATGAGTGGCAGCCATGAATGTCGACCGATAGCCCAGTTCACTCGAGAAATATTCCGTCATGTTGTACTCAATTCGCACACAAAATGCAGCTAAGGTCGAAACTTACCAAGTTCTAATTTTGAGCCCGAAATTCTAAACTCAATCTAAGAAATTTGTCTTGTAGAAAATATTTTTCCTTAAATTTAACAAGTTCTGACTTAAAGCCCAAAATCCAAAACTTAATCAAAGAAATTTGTCTTGTGGTAAATATTTTCTACTTAAATTTAACAAGTTCTTATTTTAAGTCCGAAATCCTAAATCTATGAAATTTGTCTTGCAGTAAATATTTTCTACTTAGCTTAATTTTAGCAAGCTCTTATTTTAAGCCCGAAATTCTAAACTCAATTTAAGAAATTTGTCTTGTAGTAAATATTTTCTACTTAGTTTAAATTTAACAAGTTCTGATTTAAATCCCGAAATCCCAAATTTAATTAAAGAAATTTGTCTTGTGGTAAATATTTTCTACTTAAATTTAACAAGTTTTGATTTAAAGCCCAAAATCCGAAACTTAATTTAAGAAATTTGTCCTGCAATCAATTTTTTCTACTTAGTTTAAATTTACCAAGCTCTTATTTTAAGCCCGAAATTTCAAACTCTGTCTAAAAATTTGACTTGTAGAAAATATGTTCTATTTAATTTATATCCCTTTTTCTTGTCAAGGTTTAGTTTGAGCTAATTTAAGGTCAAGGTTTGTCAAGGTTTATTTTGACCTAATTTAAGAATATTCCGAGATGAAATAAACTTTAATTTAACAGATCAAAACCAGAACTTACATCCATTTTTTCCCTGAGTTTGCTTTAGTTTCCAAAATTTGTTGCCTTCATTTTTGCATAGTTCTAAACCTAGCTTTTTGTTTTTGGTCTATTTACAGGGTCTTTGCCCCGGCAACCGGTTACGCATCTTGAACTCATACGATTCGGGCTGTTTCTCGCCATCGCCGGCCAGTTCGCCAATACCCTCGCTGGCGGCCAGCACGGCCACGTTGAACAGTTCCATCTGCTCGGCGGAGATCTATGAGAACGGTTCTATCATCAGCGCATCGGGCGCATCTGGCAGCAATGCGGACAGCCAATCCACAGGCTCAAACTCATCCAACGGCCAGGGCCGCGGTGCACGCAGATCGTGGCATGTCTCGCCGAACAAGGTAGGGTTAAAGGAGGTTTCTTTTTTCTTTTTTCTTCTTTTTTTTTAGTTTATTTTGAATTTAGTTATTTTTTAATTTAACGCTTCGTCTGCGTTTCCTTGACGGCAATCAACTAGCTCGAGACGCCCCTGGGGCTGCTCCTAATTGATATCATTTCATTTAGTTTTCATTTAATTTGATTTTTCTGCTGCCCTTTGAGAGGGTCGTTTAGCTTTGTCACAACATGTGTAACACAGCGAAGGACCGATATGGAAGTCGACCGAATCGGATCGGTATATCATATAGAAACGATCGGTCGAAAATCAAGTTCTTTCATAAAGTATTCTTTGTTTTTTTTTTTTAAATATCCTAAAAAATTTATTTAAATTTATGCTCCTTCTCTATGGGAACTAAATCATGTCAACATTGGACTACTAGTATATAGATTTATGGCTAAAGGGTAAGGAAAACTTGTCTTTTTCCCGAGATATCTTGCCCCAACTCGGAAATATCTAGCTTAACTTTTCTCCTCATAGAACTGCAAAATCGTAAGCAATAAGGGTATTTACTCTTCGGTGTGCCAAAGTTAATTGCTTTTACTGCTGTTTTTTTGCTGTTTCTTCTTTTTTTTTGTTTTTTGGCATTTCTGGCATCGTCTGGCTTATTTATTTTTGGCTTGTTCGTCTTTGGGTCGTGGCTACTGCACTTTTTTAATTTTGTGTTTTTTTTCTTGTCTGAATTATGATATCCGTCTGGAAAGTGAAAGAAAGTTATTTCTCGAGTCCGCCGGTTTTCCATCATTATGGCCCGGCCATCGTTCACTCTGCACGTCAATTGCGTGTCGTAATTGTGCAATTAATAAGAGCCAAGTGGAGAGTCTGCAGGAGATTCCAGTGAATGCCGACGCTGAGGCTGAGACTCAGACTGAGGCTGAGGCTGATGCACTGCATCGCCGCCAGCTGCAGGCTGCGTGTGCGCATGTCCAACGGGTTTCCGTTTTTCCTACTTAGTTTCTTCTTTTTTTTCGGTCTGTCTTTGCATATGGCTCGTAATTTGCCAATTTGTCAGCTGGACATGCGTTTTATTTGCATTTCAGTTGATCTTCTGCTCGCTCCATGGACTAGTCTCTCTCTGCCGCTTTGATTTGCCAAATCGATGTCCGTAATTAAAGGAAATGAATAATTTGCACTTGGCCTGGCAGCTGGCATTTGTTGCAAAAACATGAAAATCTATAAGCAAATAGCTGAAGCAGCTAGCTCAAGTAAACTTGGACCAAATCGAATTTGTGATACTCTGAGCAAGGCTTTAGGGTATTACGAGCTCAGAATCACAATAAGTTATTGACCCTGAAACGAACCATAAGCCGCAGCAGTTGGTTTAAGAACAAGCTGAACCCAAGCCTGAACCGAACCCTTTTGAAAAATGTGGTTTTAATATTGGTTAAGCTTAAAAATATAACAGAGCTCTAAGTCAAATGTGAAAAGCGGGTTCACGAGCCGCAACCCTGAGGCGAACCACTTAACATTTTTGTCGGGTTCACAGCCATCTCCATCTCCAAGACATCATCGTGCTGTTTGACCCAGTCCAATGGACAATTACCCATGGCAATTGTTTCGTTCAGGCCTTTCAATTTCATTTGGCAATCCGTGTCAGTGTACTCCTCCTCCACCAGCTCCTCCTCCACCAGCTCCTCCTCCTCCAGCACTTTGAAGCTTGCATAACCGCATTCATAATTGTCCATTATCATTAGCACCACATGCAATGTAGGCGTTCCAGCTTTGAACTTTGCCATCTGTGTGGATGGTTTTTTTCCCATTATTTTTATTTTTATGTTTTGTATAATCTATGGGTCTGTCGGCCTGTCGGCCTGTCGGCCTGTTGGTCTCTCAGACTTTCGCTTTTCTTCGCACTTGGCGCTGCAAATCAAATAAAATAAACTACAAATTATAGAGTCTCGTAAACATTTCCTCGCATTATCGGCAGCTATCAATCTTTTGGCAGGCAAGTGAAACCATAAATTCAAATTTCAAATAAACGCTGCGCCAGAAGGAGAAGCGACCACACCCCCTCCTCCTGCCCCTCCTCCACCATCATCAGCCATTTGATTTCTTGTCTGTCCATCGGTTTTGAGTCCAATCAACAAAAGCTGCAACTGCAAATTGCAACGGATTTTGTTGCCACTGGCGCAGTGGAAGATTGCGCTGATGCCTGGTGAAACCTTTCCATGGCGGAGACGAGACCTCGACATTTTCCGCAGCGAAATGCAACTCTGGCTGCGAGGGGCTGCGAGGGGAGGAGGAGGAGGGAGAGTCTGAAGTGGTAGCTGTAAAAAGTTAAATGCCGCTTTTGTTCAATTTGACTTGTCTATGCTGTTAAGTTTTATTGATTCGGCCACAAGAAACACAAGGAAAATCACACGTCAAATTGAAAAGCTCCACTCGAAAGCGTCAAAAACTTAACGCAGCCGACACTGGCCTGGCCAGAGGGAGGAGGGCGCGCAGGAGGAGGAGGAGGAGGAGCTGCTTCACTCTCACCTCTCGCACTTGACTTGGAACCCAGCCGCGTTGGCTAGCCACTAACACCTGAGTGCCGCCAACAGGTGGAAACGAGTTGAACAATTTCTGAAGTGCCGTCTTTAGCTGTGTGTTCCGAGTGCCACATATCTTGTGCGTATCGGCTGCATTCCCCCAAAACTTAATTGAGAACGGAAATGTCTTGAACTGAATGGTTGCGCAACATTGTTGGGCAGCCGAAATGCTGCAAGTGTCTGCCGCGAGGCCAGCCCACGTTCCACGACAAATCTATTCGCAGCCAGCCAGATAAGCTGTGAGTTTGTGGCTTGCCTCGAAAGTCGAAGCTTGAATACCCTAAGACAAGTCAACAAGCATTTGCTGCTGGCTTAGAACTCACGAAGGGCTCCAGAGAATTTTTGCTCAAATCCAGAGCAAAAGCTCCACGAAATATTTATTGAGCTTAGAACGGGAACTTTTAGCTTATGATTTTAAGCCTTAAAATGCCAGACTGAAACATTATAATTGAGTACTATCTAAGATAGTTAGTATTTACATTGAGAACGTTTTCTTGTTTACTTGCAAATTCTTAGGCATTTTTTAAGAAATTTTAGCTTAAAAAGTAGGGAAAAAGTAGAAGAAAACAATTCGTGATCAAATTAGCAACTTATTCTTTGTTAAATTCCATGGACAAGCGATTATAATTTATGGCTGTGGCTAAAATATAAACCCTCGCACATTATTATAATCAATTCTAACAAAATATATAATATTGTGCAGAGGCCTGGTGTCTGGTGTCGTCAACAAAATAAGAAAAACCACATAAATATTTACGTCTCATTGTCGGCCTGACCAAAAATAAATCCCAGTGGGGACAGTGGCCAAATCCGAGTCTCAGACTGAGAGACCGAAGCAGCCAAGCGGACGGCTCCACCGTTAGGCAGCGGCCAAGATTGTGACAATTTCGAGTTCTTTGAGCCCACATGCGAGTCTGAGAGACCAAGACTCCGCCAAGCGTGGTCACGCACTGCCCATAAAACTGTGCCCGCGTCCGCGTCCGCGTCTGCCTCGGCGTCTGAGAGTCCGCGAGTCCAAGTCCAAGTCAGGTTGCCGAATGGCCAACTGCATCAAGATTTATGGCAATGTGGTCGGCTCTCTGGCTGGAGCTGAGACTTCGCTTGCTGCTGCTGTGGTTGTGGCTGCCGCTGGAGCATTTCCAAAAAGAGTTTTCGAGTTTGTGTGTGAGGAAAACATGTCATTTTTATTTCAATGACCAAAAATGGACACAAAATGCCAGCCAGAGCAAATGCGACAACAATAACTCTTCATTGTTGTTGTTGTTGTTGTTGTTGCCGCCGAGATTTGTGCATGACCAAAGTTAGACGAACTTATAAAGAAGAGAGCTCTGCCCCTTAAGGCAAGACCTGGCCCCGGTCCGTGCAGGAGGAGAAGGAGGATGAGGCCAATGCGAATGCGGATTTCTTTGCCGCTGAATGTTGTGAAATCGCCTGCGCTCCAAATATATATAAATATCTTTGTGTGTATATATATGGCAAGGTCGCAAGTGCCAATCCTAGGGATTAACGGTTCCAATTCAACCTAATGACCAGCTCTGGACTTCAATAAATAGCCATTAATTAAGTTTCCCAAAGGCAAGCACTTGAAATTCGCAGCACTGATTGAGGCAAGATCTCAGCATGACGCCACACAAAAAAAATATCACAAAAAAAGCAAGTAAGAGTGCTGAAGCGGGGAGTGTGCGACTATGAGATACTCTGTGCTTGTGGTGCTCATTTATAAGCTTCATTTGAGAGCGCGTAGAGAAAGGCAGACAAATGGGCAGAGCGAAGGGCGGGGCTAGAGCGACACCCCATACCCAATGCGTACAGGGTATCAGTTAGAGATACTCACTCCAAACGCAATTCCTCACCCTCGCTTCAATAGCCTCCAGCTTAAATTTACTTAACAACAATTTGCATATATGTACAAATGTTTTTCTGTTCTTGTATTTGGTACGTGAGAAAATGTTGAAATTTTGTCAAAGAACTGTCCATGCCCCTTCTCTGATACGTGTGTGTGCGGGTGTGCGTGTGTGCGTGTGTGCGTGTGTGTGCAGGTGTGGAAGGTGTGAGAGCAGCATTGAAATGCATCAAATGAGCTGCAAAGATACAAATCTTGTGCGGCTACCGTGCTCTGTGCTCCATGGAATTTAAACAGGGCCATAAAAAACAAGCATAGAATGTTGTGACAGCCGAAAAGATTTGAAAGATTCTCGCACAGCAGCAACAATCCTGCCATAAACAAAAAATAAACACAAAATGTAAAAAACTAAAAAGAAACGTCTGCGATCGTGCTGTGAATTTCAACTTTCAACTATCAAAATCCAATTAAAAATGGCCGAAAGCCAAAAAAAACGAAAGAATGAATTAAACCAACAAACCGAGTTGTTGCCAATTTTATAATGCTGCGCCCCCTGGCGGCCATTTTAATGGCCCATTTCGCAGCGCTGCCGTGCCCCACGGGCGGGCCGGGGGGGGTGTGGCAGGTGGTGCGACCCATTAAAAACTTGCCCCAAATGTGTCATAAACATAAATTTCCGATCTCTGGCAACAACAGTCGCTTTCCATAACACAAATCGAGGCCAGACAAACAATAAGAGCATAAAGAAAAACAACAACAAATGGAAAAGTCACGCAAAATTGCCTGGAAAAATCAGCATGAAATATCAAAGAAAAGTGACCTCCTTGAAGCCGGGTCCCGCTGTGCTGACCCATATCATGAAAACTAGATTCAGGCCGAGCCCAAAAGAAACGCTGTGCACCGAGTCTTAGGTTACCCAATGGCTCCTTTCGTATACCCTTACAGAAAGTATTATAATTTTGGCATGCATTATGTGACGCATAGGAGGAGATGCGATTCCATAAGGTATATATATTCCTGAACGGTATCAGATCTGAGTCTGTTCGTTTTGCATTGAAACTAGTCTCTCAGTTTTGAAGCTATCATCATCTGCCGCATCGGATACCTATATCCTATAACTTCCATAGAACAGAGCAAAGTAAGTTTTTGTATAAAATATGTGTTTGCTGCTCGAGATATGTTAAGAAAACTTGGCTTTTAGGAGTTTTCCCAAGCTCCTTAAATAAATTTCAAATCCTATCAACATCGGACTACTATATCTTATACATATCTAGATAGAATCAGGGGAAATTGACATTTTGCAGAAATAACTTTTCTGCATTACATTATATCTTGAGTAAACTCAGCTACTAAGCGCTTCTCTATTTGCCTCAACTATTCGCCAAGCCCTTAGACACATGTCTAGAAGAGTATTTAATCTTCGGCATGCCAAAGTTAACCACTCTCTCTGTCTTGTCTTCTAAATGGAGTTCAGCTGCCCTGATTTATCCCAGTTGATAAGAGCCTCGTTTAGTTCCTTTTTTTTTGTTTTGCAGCTGTTTCAAGGATCGACTTTTATATGTGTGAGCATCCTCTTCAAGCGGCATATTTGCTGTTGGCGAATTGTGACTCGTGTTACGCGTCAACTGACACTTGAAAAGGACTCGAACGGACGAGGGAACGTAGGGCAACTGCCGCCAAAGTGGACGCACTTCAGGTAGCCGGCCAAGGGTTGCCACTGGCCCTATCTTAGGGGGTTGGCTTTAACGGTTTACCTAATTGCGAATCGATTCAATATGCTGCCTATTTGTTTTTTGTTTTTTTTCGGCGGTAGGCGTGGCAGCTTGGTGCGTGCTCATTATAAACAGGGTAGCTGCGGCTATTGATGCATTTGGCATATGCTGTAATAATATTTCATCAATCGAGCAGATGGCCCAGCCATGCCGCGGCATATTACGAATAAATAAGGAATGTTTAGGGTCTGTTTTCTGTGCATTACGTGGCATTAAGCATATTGCTTGATAATTTCTTTTCTTCTCCCTTTAAATGCAGAATTATGCTCTTCCCAAGTTTCTCTCCTCTTTCCATTGCACTTCTATGCCAATTCCCCCTATTTGGTTCAGGTTCAGGTTCGTTTTACCTTGACACTGAATGGCTGCCGCTAAATATCCCAGTATTTTTGTGCGCATGCCCCAAACAGTTCCCAGTATTTTCTTACAAGCTGCATTATTTGCAATTTCATTTCGAGTCCATTTCACAGTCAAGTTTTTCCCATCGAACAGTGAAGTTTTCTTCAACGCAGTTTTTCATTTTGTCTGCCTGATTTTTCTTTCCTTATTAATTGGCATTAATTGATAACAAAATGTGATAGTTGCCCGGAATTAACAACAGCCAGAGAGACAGGTGTGCGCTATGCTCGTGCTTGGATATTTTGCTTTTCATTCATAAAAAGTGGAAAAGGTCCTATAACAACAATTGTGAAAATCGATAGAAGTCACGCGTTAAGTAAAGGGCGGAGTTTCACGGACTTGCCTAGCCACGGCAACGGCTGCTATAGACACAAATATATACTAAATGGGAATTACCACTCAAATTTCAGATATTATTACAATTGAAATTTTAAACTAAAGTCTAACTACTTTTTTTTTTAATAATATAAAATCAAACAGTATATTAAAAATATGTCCGATGATTAAGAAATTATTGAATTTATTATTACTACAAATTATTTAAAACTTGTCCGATGATTAAGAAATTGAAAATGATTTTTCGTCTTCCGTTTTCTCGGGAACTTGGACCCTAAAATTCGTGATCTCTGTGAATGAACTATTCAACTGATATATTTACGATAAGCACCAGGAAGTTCTGTATTCCCACCTAAGTAATCCGGACTTCTCCTTTGCCTCATGGTTGCCTCATAATGAAAGAGTTTCCGCGAAGAACTCGCATAATGAATATTGTAAAACTTCAAATATATATAGATATTCCAATGGGGCGTTCAATTGGATTGTATTTGTTTTTGTGCCAAGCCCAAGTCAAGAGCCCTACCCAAAAGGCTTGCCTTGCCAAGAACTTCTCTAATTCGCTTCTCTCTTCTCCAATTGCAGGTCATTACGCCGCAGCGGCACGGGGATGTGTACATCTATAACAGCTCGCCGGGTACATTGTGTGGAGCGCCGCGTTCACCGCATCCTCAGCAGATTTACGGCAACCAAAGCATCTATCAGAACCTCGGCATGATGATGGGCACACCGAATGGCAATGGCAATGGCAATGCAGGCAGCGAGTTCGAGACCTACGACATACCCAAGCCAGCGACGCCCGTTCCACTCAATTATGATGGTCCGGGCAGGCAGGGCGTGCGAACGCCCACAACGGGCTCGGCGCTGGGCGCCCGATTCGATTCGCTCAAGAGCGTAGGGGCTTCCATGTCCATTGAGGAGGAGTCCTACGATGTGCCACGCCCACTGCTGCAACAGCAGCAGCAGCCGCACACGCTAACGCCCAGCAGTTCGGCATCCTCGCTGCTGACCAGCGACAGCCTATCGCTGAGCTTCTCCAGCTCCAACCGCAGCTCGCTGGCCAACATGCCGGACTATGATATACCGCGCCGTAACCCGTTGCCCGTGCGGCCACATCAGCGGCCGCATGCCGCCAGCTACGACTTTCCGCTGCTGCCGCCGCTCCAGGAGCAGGATCAGCACCAGCAGCAGCTGCAGCGGATGTCGACCCACCAGCCCACCAATGGCAGCCAAGCGCTGGGCGGCAACAAGGAGCTGCCGCTGGAGCTGAACTCGGCGCTGGACACGCTGGCCAAGCTGCAGTCGCAGACAACGCAGGCCATAACGCGGCTGCTCAGCTTTGTGGTGCCGCATTGGCGCACCCGAGCACAGCTGGAGCCGCACATTATGGAACTGCGGCTGGCTGCACTGCGTCTGCGCACCGCGCTGCACGATCTGGCCGAGTTTGGCGAGGGTGCGCTGGGCAATGCGCAGCGTTCCGAGGACAGGAATTTGGCCCTAAAGCTGCGGCCGTTGGTGCGTGCCCTGCGCGACGCCAACAAGCTCATCCAGGACTCGTCCGAGGCGTTGGATGCACAGGGCGGCGGCTGGTCCGTGGAGCAGCTGGCGCGCAGCGATGAGAAGCACGGCTGCCGGCCACCCGACAGTCTCGATCAGCTGATGGCCTGCGCCCAGACACTCACCGAGGATGTGCGCTCCACGACTAGCTTCATCCAGGGCAATGCCTCGCTGCTGTTCAAGCGCCAGCTGCCGGCGGAACAGCCCAGTTCACAGAATGGCGGCAGTCGTGGCAGCGCCGAGTGGCTGGAGGACTACGACTATGTGGCCTTCGAGTCCAAGGATGCGGCTGCCAAAAAGAATCAGGCGCTGCGAGATGCCATACCCGCCGGCCTCAAGACCCAGTTCGATTGTGCGCTCAAGATTGCCGAGTGCACGGCCATGGGCACGTCGGTGCCAACGGCGGTGCCCACCACGCCCACAGCCGCGCCCAACAAGTCGCCGGAGATGACGGACAAGGACAAGAAGGTGGTGCGCTACTATGCCCAGCAAATCACGACGCATATGGGCAATCTCCTGCAGGCGATCGATTCGTTCCTAGAGACGGTGGAGAAGAATCAGCCGCCGAAGTTTTTCATTGCCTACGGCAAGTTTGTTGTGGTCAGTGCCCATAATCTGGTCAGCATTGGTGACGATGTGCATCGCAATATCTCGAAGGAGGCGTTGCGCGAGAAGATACTGCATTGCACCAATGCCCTCTCCGACGCTCTCAAGACCTGTGTGCTCAAGTCCAAGAAGGCGGCGGCCCATTTCCCCAGCGGCAGTGCCGTCCAAGAAATGGTCGACTCCGTGGTGCACATCAACAATCTGGCGCGTGATCTCAAGACGGTGATGCTGCAGGCCGTTAAACTGTCCGCCGGAGATGGCGCCTGAATTGATAGCTGTGTTTCGAGGCGACAGTCCCAAGCAGACAGTATTTCGTAGGCTTCCAAGGTCTTCCAGGCAGGCAGCTGGCAATGTTCCTTACTCTGGTAACCACGCTTTGACTATGCAATAAACCCAACAGCATCCCCGCACGCATCGATCCTCGAGATATATGTATATATATATGAATACGTATATCATTTGCATTGTGATATTTTGGAGCAAACATCTAAAAAATGCACAACCCCCGATATCATACATATATGTGTACAAGGATCACGCATATGTAAATATATATTGCGATTAATATGCATAATAATTACGATTACGATTACGATCAAGACTAAGATTACGATAACGATAACGATAACGATTACATTTAGCTTATATTTATTGTTTTTGAGGTTAAGTCTCTGTAAATAGCACTCCTTAATACTTACATCTAGGTTTCCTTTTGTACATTTATATTTCAAAATGCGACACACGCAAAATTATGTTGTATCAGTAAAGCATTTCAGCAGATAATATTATGTATGTAGTATATCGTAGAAATAGCTTTAACGCTTCGTATACCCATAACTAATAATAATACGCCCAACCTAGCATGTAGCGGAAAAACATACATATACACATACATATATACACATACATAGTCAAAATCTGTAAGATTTGCAAAAAACATTTTCGTTTGCGCAAGGCAATAGTCAGCAATAAACAAGAAATATAAACATTAGCCATACCATACTGAAGGTAACAAATAAATATTATGACGCGATTCAAAGTAAGCGCAGACTATAAATGGATAGTAATAAAATAATATATATTCAAAAAATTGTCATTTTTCCTGTTGTAATCTGATTAAGAATTTCGGAAATGGTTCTAGTTATTAAAATTTTAATTTAAACTTTATTAAGGCGATTGTCACCTGTACGAGAAGTTTCGCTATCGTTCGATAATATAGATATCGATAGCGTAATGTGAACCTCACATCGATCAGATTAAAACAATTTTATAGATCTGGGCTAATGATCAAGAAGTTCAACAGAAGGTGCAAGCAACATCAGACACGAAGATCAAGACAAAAATATCTTTTTCATCCGAGTGGATGGCCATACATGAAATATTTAAATGGACAAAATGCGGCCTGAAACGATGCTTTAAGAAAACCCCCCCGTGTCATACAAGCGCGCCCATGTCCAAAAAATAAAACATCCAAATTGTTTGTATATGTAAACATAACATGGATTGTGCTTTATTGTATAATCAATATTACTCATTCTGTGCATAAGATGGAAAGCAAAAGTATCCAACTATCGACGTACGACTAATGGGATGTTTAACTCTTAAGAAATGTTAACAGGTCTTAAAAATATGTAGACATTTTTAAAATATATCCAAAGACAATTCCTTTTTTCTAATTAGTATTACTTAATTAATTATTTCTCTATGCTCTACTCTTTTGAATTCAAATTTCGGTAATGCTTCGTTTTGTCTACTCTACAAAAGTCAACACCAAATAAGTCGGGTGTGGTATCTATTCCACGTAGTTTTTTCTCAAGGTTCCATTTCCAGCGGCGAAACTTAACTTTACAGAGTATTTTATTAATTAAAAGCAATTAAAAGTTGCCGATAACCTAGTAGCAGCACGGTTGGCAGGTGTCGTGCAGCAACGATACTACTTTACGATGAATTTCCGATAATTATTAACTATCGTCAACACTTCGAGATGAGCTAATGAGAGCTGCTAACTATCGATAATGAATCATTATAAATATCGAATTTTCAATTTGGCGGAAGCTATTGTGTATTTAAAGTGTATGAAACTAAAATACCAAAACAACTGTTTGCATTTGTAAATGTAATTGTAAATTAAATTGAATATTTTGTAATCGATGTAAGCTATTAAATATTGTTGTATAATAAATTTCAAAAATAATAATATATATATAAAAATTGATATATTAATTATACTTATGTTTTACATTAGTAATATAATTTGAAGTCTAATTTTAAAACAAATTTATTAATTGACCAGCGTTTATAAATCGGTTTTAACCAGGCAACGTTATTTGATCAAATGCTTGCTCGTAGTTGAGCGATCGGTGAAGGAAGCGGGGCATAAGGTCCATTGATCTGTTTATTATGTGCCGCTGGATTTAAACAAAGCCATGGCCACAATTTCTGTAGAGTGCACAGGAGGTTATTCGTGAGGTTAATAATATATTCATAACTTACTCGCACTTATACGTCTGAACGCCAATGTGGAATTTATTCTGCTGGACGCTCAGACGCATCCAGTAAATGTTACCACAAATAACTAAAACATTTATGTTCGTCGTCTCCTTATGTCGTTATTGCCCTTTGCGTGTATGTCGTACACAATCCAGCAGAGCTTCTGTAATCCTGCGTGACATGGTCATCTCCAAAATGCAAGTGAGAAAATTATCTGTTTTTGTAAATAAACTGATTGATACTTACTTACGGGTATCCCAGCAGAGAAGTGCATCATCTGATCGTGGCGGGTGCTGACATTTTATTTAAGACGTTTGGTCATATATATTCAACCTTGTTGTAATTGCTTGAGCATTTCCTATAAAAGAAGCTAAACTTTTATTTTTGTAAAATTATAATAATAATACCATATGTACGTCCCTTGATGCGCTTGCCAAAACAATGCGCATGTACATATGTATGCGTGCACATATGATCACACTTTACACTGATTTTCTCACGCATACACTTGTACATTATTTTGCAAATAAGGTTTGACTGTATGTATACATGGGATACACCAATTGGAAATGATCATGCTAACGGACTAACTTACCAATGGATGTGTTAGAGAATTTACACTAACACAATCGTATTGTGCGTTGTATCTCCTACGAGTTCTTAGAAACGTACGTATGCTTGTATGCATTTGCATGTTTGTAGTTTCTTTCATCTAGATCTATTCGCGAGTGCATGTTATTAGCTGGAAAATTAATTTGTTTAATAAAAAATGGACAAATGCAACAATTGTAAAATTTCTGCAGGTGCATTCTATTTAATAACACAAGATGAAGAGAAATTAATGTCTTGGTTAAGAGACCACGGACTTATTTTGAAATCCAAGAACTGTCCTGGCTGTGGCGAGCCCTGCAAATGTGTCCCATTGAAAGGCGATTTTTATTTTCGGTGTAGTCTGACGCACACTTTTGTAAAAAACAAAAAAAAAATTACAAAAAAGTGTAATTTTGTACAAAGTGTGCGGGCGAACACGTTCTTCGCGGGATCTCGTCTGACTATTAGTAAAATTTGCCTTATTGTATATTACGAACTGATGGGAGTTGAACCCATTACTGCATTTTTAAAAAATGAGCTCTCATTGACTTATGAAACAATAGTCAATTGGCGGAATTATCTGCGAGAAGTTTTTCAAGATTGGGCTGCAGAGTTAAGCCTTGGAAAGCTTGGAGGAGAGGGCAAGGTAGTAGAAATAGACGAAAGCCTTGTTTCTAAAAGAAAAAATAAACGCTGCTGCGTATTATAAAAGAAAAGATCGCGGATGGGACAACGATCATTTCGGATTGTTGGTCTTCATACCGCTGTTTAACCGATGAAGGTTTTAAGCACTTGACAGTGAACCACTCCATGAACTTTGTTGACCCAAATACAAAAGCGCATACCCAAAATATTGAAAGAAAATGGAGGGACATGAAGGATAACATTCCGAAATATGGGCGTTCAAAAAAACACCTAACTTGATATCTAGCGGCCTACTTTTTTAAATCGCACTATCCAAACCACATGGATAGATTCCATCATGCTTTTGCAGCCATTGCAAAACTCTACAATCCCCATTGTGGCAGAGCGAACATTAATCTAGACTGCACATATCAAGATGTAAGTATTTTAAGAATAGTCTTCGTAATATTTTTAAATTCAATTAAAGAAAGTACTTATTAAACAATTTTTTGTTACAGTATGAAGACGAGCTGGAAGATCTCTGCGAAATGCGCATAGAAGAGAAGAAAAATTAGGCCATAATTTCGGTAAGTTCCCTAAAAAGCTCGCATAGCATTTTAATTAAATTTTCTTCAATTTCAGTATTAACACGAACAAATATTTTCGAATGCGCTGTCCTTAATGGCTCAACAACGTTTTTAGATTTTCAAAACAAAAATTATGAAAAAATAAAAGTTGATTTAGATATAATTATAAAATAATCGTAACATCTTGTTTTAATTCCGATCATCAGTTAAATTAATTGATGCAAATGATACAGTCAAACCTTATTTGCAAAATAATGTACAAGTGTATGCGTGAGAAAATCAGTGTAAAGTGTGATCATATGTGCACGCATACATATGTACATGCGCATTGTTTTGGCAAGCGCATCAAGGGACGTACATATGGTATTATTATTATAATTTTACAAAAATAAAAGTTTAGCTTCTTTTATAGGAAATGCTCAAGCAATTACAACAAGGTTGAATATATATGACCAAACGTCTTAAATAAAATGTCAGCACCCGCCACGATCAGATGATGCACTTCTCTGCTGGGATACCCGTAAGTAAGTATCAATCAGTTTATTTACAAAAACAGATAATTTTCTCACTTGCATTTTGGAGATGACCATGTCACGCAGGATTACAGAAGCTCTGCTGGATTGTGTACGACATACACGCAAAGGGCAATAACGACATAAGGAGACGACGAACATAAATGTTTTAGTTATTTGTGGTAACATTTACTGGATGCGTCTGAGCGTCCAGCAGAATAAATTCCACATTGGCGTTCAGACGTATAAGTGCGAGTAAGTTATGAATATATTATTAACCTCACGAATAACCTCCTGTGCACTCTGCAGAAATTGTGGCCATGGCTTTGTTTAAATCCAGCGGCACATAATAAACAGATCAATGGACCTTATGCCCCGCTTCCTTCACCGATCGCTCAACTACGAGCAAGCATTTGATCAAATAACGTTGCCTGGTTAAAACCGATTTATAAACGCTGGTCAATTAATAAATTTGTTTTAAAATTAGACTTCAAATTATATTACTAATGTAAAACATAAGTATAATTAATATATCAATTTTTATATATATATTATTATTTTTGAAATTTATTATACAACAATATTTAATAGCTTACATCGATTACAAAATATTCAATTTAATTTACAATTACATTTACAAATGCAAACAGTTGTTTTGGTATTTTAGTTTCATACACTTTAAATACACAATAGCTTCCGCCAAATTGAAAATTCGATATTTATAATGATTCATTATCGATAGTTAGCAGCTCTCATTAGCTCATCTCGAAGTGTTGACGATAGTTAATAATTATCGGAAATTCATCGTAAAGTAGTATCGTTGCTGCACGACACCTGCCAATCGTGCTGCTACTAGGTTATCGGCAACTTTTAATTGCTTTTAATTAATAAAATACTCTGTAAAGTTAAGTTTCGCCGCTGGAAATGGAACCTTGAGAAAAAACTACGTGGAATAGATACCACACCCGACTTATTTGGTGTTGACTTTTGTAGAGTAGACAAAACGAAGCATTCTGATATGTGTTTAAATAGTTTGTTTGTTTGGCCTGGTTACGCTCTGTTCGCTGACGAGGTCGCAATACAACTGATTATCGATTTGCTGCTCAATCTAATTCGGTTACAACGGAGCGCTGTATGTTTTGTTTACTTTTACTTAATAGTAACTACAGTGTGACCAGAGCTTTAAAAAACTAGTGTTGAAAAATGCAACACGGTCATAGTGTACATCGATATAAAAATATCGATGCCAAGCGTGGCTAATAGTATCGACTCAAATGCAACCCTATCTTGTAGCCAGCCAATATAGAGTGAAAATGCCGAATATTTGTACCGCATAAAAAATTGCAAAAATAAGTTAATTCGGCACACTAAAGCTTACGAAAAAGTAAAGAAATATGGCGGATGCCGCAGCACGTCAATTGCAGTATGAGTATAAGGCGGTAAGTGTTTTACAACAGTTAAAAAAAAAAGTGTTGCCACATGGGGTAAACGTTTGCCGACAAATTTTAATATTTATTTTTCTTGGCAGAACTCGAATCTTGTACTGCAAGCTGATGTACGTCTCATTGAGCGTCCGCGCCGCGATGAAGCCACCGGCGAGGTGTGTTCATTGGTGGGCAAATTGGATGGCACCCGTATGGGGGACCGCTATCAACGCACAAAGCCGGAGAAAACTGAAGAACGCAAGGTGAAGCGGCAAAAACGTGACGAGGCACAGTACGATTTTGAGCGAATGAAAGGTGCTACACTGCTCTCGGAGGGTATTGATGAAATGGTGGGCATTGTGTATCGCCCCAAAACGCAGGAGACCCGTCAAACATACGAGGTGCTACTTAGTTTCATACAAGAGGCGCTGGGTGATCAACCGCGCGATATATTGTGCGGCGCCGCGGATGAAATTCTGGCTGTGCTCAAGAATGATCGGCTCAAAGATCGCGAGCGCAAACGCGACGTCGACAGTTTGCTGGGCGAAGTAACAGACGAACGCTTTGCACTGCTCGTCAATCTGGGCAAGAAGATCACAGACTTTGGTAGCGACGCAGTGAATGCGCTTACAGCAGCAACCAACAATGAGGAGCAAATTGACGATGCCTACGGCATCAATGTGCAATTCGAGGAGTCCGAAGAGGAGAGCGACAATGACATGTACGGCGAGATACGCGATGATGATGCCCAGGACGAGGGCGAGGAGGCGCGCATCGATCATACGCTGCATGCCGAAAATGTAAGTAATACCACACCCATGCAAAGCACGTATTATACCTATCTTAATTTACAGCTAGCCAGCGAAGAGGCTGCGAGCAATGTGAAAAAGGATCGTTCACTTCATCCATTGGACATTGATGCCTACTGGCTGCAGCGCTGTCTGAGCAAATACTATAAGGATGCTATGGTCTCGCAGAGCAAGGCAGCAGATGTCCTCAAGATATTAAAAGATGCCGCCGACGAACGCGACTGCGAGAATCAGTTGGTGCTGCTGTTGGGCTATGATTGCTTTGATTTCATTAAGCAGCTGAAGCTGAATCGCCAGATGATACTCTATTGTACCATGTTGGCGTCCGCACAAACGGACAGCGAGCGTCAGCGTATACGTGAAAAGATGCGTGGCAATATAGCGCTGGCCAAGATACTGCGTCAACTGGACACTGGCAAGGCAGATGAGCAGGAGGAGGCGGATGCACGCGCCAGCAAGCGTGGCAAGGGCGATGCCGATGATGGCGGTGCGGCGGCTGCTGGTCAAGTGGCCGGTGTGCGTCAACTGCTGGAACTGGATGAGCTGGCCTTTACCCAGGGCTCGCATTTTATGGCCAACAAGCGATGCCAGCTGCCTGATGGCAGCTATCGCAAGCAGCGTAAGGGCTACGAAGAGGTGCATGTACCCGCTTTAAAGCAGGTGCCCTTCGATGCGAACGAGGAGCTGCAGCCCATTGACAAGCTGCCCAAGTATGTGCAGCCCGTTTTCGATGGTTTCAAGACTTTGAATCGCATTCAGAGCCGTCTCTACAAAGCCGCCTTGGACAGCGATGAGAATATGCTGCTGTGTGCGCCCACTGGTGCTGGTAAAACAAATGTAGCCCTGCTCACGATGATGAGAGAGATTGGCAAGCACATCAACGAGGATGGCACCATCAATTCTCAAGATTTCAAAATCATCTATGTTGCACCCATGAAGTCTCTGGTACAGGAAATGGTCGGAAACTTCGGGCGTCGCCTGGCCTGTTACAATCTTACCGTCTCCGAGCTGACGGGCGATCACCAGTTGACGCGTGAGCAAATCGCTGCGACTCAGGTAATTGTCTGCACGCCGGAGAAGTGGGATATTATAACACGCAAGGGTGGCGAGCGCACATTTGTCAGTCTGGTGCGTCTGGTCATAATTGATGAGATTCATTTGCTGCACGATGAGCGTGGACCAGTTCTGGAGGCGCTGGTGGCACGTACCATACGCAACATTGAGACCACACAGGAGGATGTACGTCTGGTAGGCTTGTCTGCCACGCTGCCAAACTACCAGGACGTGGCCACATTTCTGCGCGTCAAACCCGACAAGGGCCTCTTCTACTTCGACAATAGCTATCGGCCAGTGGCACTGGAACAACAGTACATTGGTGTCACGGAGAAGAAGGCATTGAAACGTTTCCAGGTAAGTCTTCATCTGAGTACTAAACAAGTTGATGACAAATATATAATATCATTTCCTATGCAGGTGATGAACGAGATTGTATATGAGAAAACAATGGAGCACGCTGGTCGTAATCAGGTGCTGGTATTTGTGCACTCGCGCAAGGAGACCGGAAAAACAGCGCGCGCAGTTCGGGACATGTGCCTGGAGCAGGACACGTTGGGCAGCTTTTTGCGCGAGGGCTCAGCCAGCATGGAAGTGTTGCGGACCGAAGCCGAGCAAGTGAAGAATACGGAGCTTAAAGAGCTGTTGCCCTATGGCTTTGCCATACATCACGCTGGCATGACGCGCGTGGATCGTACACTGGTGGAAGATCTGTTTGCTGATCGGCATATTCAGGTGCTGGTTTCGACTGCCACCTTGGCTTGGGGTGTTAATTTGCCGGCGCACACGGTAATCATCAAGGGCACACAGGTCTACAATCCGGAGAAGGGTCGCTGGGTCGAGTTGAGCGCCTTGGATGTGCTGCAGATGCTGGGACGCGCAGGACGTCCCCAGTACGATACCAAGGGCGAAGGCATACTCATTACGAACCACAGTGAGCTGCAGTTTTATCTATCGCTGTTAAATCAGCAGCTGCCCATTGAATCGCAGTTTGTTTCCAAGCTGCCAGACATGTTGAATGCTGAAATTGTTCTGGGCACCGTTCAGCATCTGCAGGATGCGGTCAACTGGCTGGGCTATACTTACCTGTACATACGCATGCTACGCAATCCCACGTTGTATGGCGTTTCGCATGATGCGATTAAAGCTGATCCGCTGCTCGAGCAGCATCGCGCAGATTTGCTGCATACCGCAGCCTGTTGCCTGGAGCGCAGTGGTCTGATCAAATACGAACGCAAAACGGGTCACTTCCAGGTCACCGACCTTGGACGCATTGCATCCCACTATTATCTTACTCACGAGACAATGTTGACATACAATCAGCTGCTAAAGCAAACTCTTAGCGAAATTGAACTATTTCGCGTATTTTCGCTGTCGTCGGAGTTCCGTCACATTTCTGTGCGCGAGGAGGAGAAACTGGAACTACAGAAGCTCATGGAGCGCGTGCCCATACCCATCAAGGAGTCGATTGAGGAGCATAGCGCCAAGGTGAATGTGCTGCTGCAAGCCTACATTTCGCAGCTGAAGCTGGAGGGCTTCGCTTTGATGTCCGACATGGTTTTCATCACACAATCCGCTGCGCGTCTGATGCGTGCCATATTTGAGATTGTCCTGACACGCGGCTGGGCGCAGCTGGCGGATAAAACGCTGACGCTTTGCAAGATGATTGATCGCCGCATGTGGCAATCGATGACACCGTTGCGACAGTTCAAGAAAATGCCCGATGAAATAGCCAAGAAGTTGGAGAAGAAACACTTTCCTTGGTCGCGTCTGTACGATCTGGAGCCCCATGAGTTGGGTGAACTAATACGTGTACCCAAGCTGGGCAAGACCATACACAAGTTTGTGCATCAGTTCCCCAAACTGGAGCTATCCACGCACATTCAGCCCATTACGCGAGCAACGCTGCGTGTGGAGCTCACAATTACGCCCGATTTTCAATGGGATGAAAAGGTGCACGGTCAGTCGGAGGGTTTCTGGATTTTGATCGAGGATGTCGACTCGGAGCTTATACTGCATCATGAATTCTTTTTGCTTAAGCAGAAATATGCCCAGGATGAGCATCAGTTAAAATTCTTTGTACCCGTTTTTGAGCCTCTTCCGCCGCAATACTTTCTGCGAATTGTCTCTGATCGCTGGATAGGCGCTGAGACGCAGCTGCCCGTATCGTTTAGGCATCTTATACTGCCCGAAAAAAATATGCCACCCACGGAGCTGCTGGACTTACAACCGCTACCCATCAGCGCTCTGCGTCAGCCCAAATTTGAGGCATTCTATTCGCAACGTTTCCCGCAATTCAATCCCATACAGACGCAGGTCTTCAATGCGGTCTACAACAGCGATGAGAATGTATTTGTGGGCGCGCCCACGGGCTCTGGCAAAATGACCATCGCCGAGTTTGCCATAATGCGTTTGTTTAGCCAAAGCAGCGATGGGCGTTGCGTCTACCTTGTATCCCAAGAGGCGCTTGCCGATCTAGTCTTTTCCGACTGGCATACCAAGTTTGGCGGTCTGGATATCAAGGTGGTCAAATTGACTGGTGAAACGGGCACGGATCTTAAGCTAATAGCCAAGGGACAGCTGGTAATAACCACAGCGGACAAATGGGATGTCCTGTCGCGTCGCTGGAAGCAACGTAAGAATGTGCAACAGATCAATCTGTTTATCGTCGACGAACTGCAGCTGGTGGGCGGAGAGGAGGGACCCGTTATGGAGATTGTCTGCTCCCGCATGCGTTACATCAGTTCCCAAATCGAGAAGCAGATACGCATTGTAGCCCTATCCGCATCTCTGACAGATGCACGCGACGTGGCCCAGTGGCTGGGTTGCAATCCAAATGCCACATTCAACTTTCATCCAAGCGTACGGCCCATACCACTGGAGCTGCACATACAGGGTTTCAATGTTACCCACAATGCCACACGCATAGCAACCATGTCCAAGCCCGTCTATAATGCGATACTCAAGTACAGCTCTCACAAGCCCGTAATTGTGTTTGTTTCGTCGCGTAAGCAGGCGCGTCTCACAGCTATTGATATACTGACGTACGCTGCGTCGGATTTGCAGCCGAATCGATTCTTCCATGCCGAAGAGGACGACATACAGCCCTTCCTCGAACGCATGTCGGACAAGACTCTTAAAGAGACCCTCGCCCAAGGCGTCGCCTATCTGCACGAGGGTTTGTCTGCCTCGGATCACCGTCTAGTCGAACAGCTCTTTGATTCGGGCGCTGTGCAGGTGGCTGTTGTCTCCCGGGACTTATGCTGGGGCATGAGCATCTCATCGCACCTCGTTATCATCATGGACACACAATTCTACAATGGCAAAAATCATTCGTATGAGGATTATCCCATTACGGATGTTCTGCAAATGATTGGACGCGCCAATAGGCCCAATGAGGATGCGGATGCCAAGTGTGTGCTAATGTGTCAGAGCTCCAAGAAGGATTTCTTCAAGAAATTCATCAACGAGCCGCTGCCCATCGAAAGTCATTTGGATCATCGCATGCACGACCATTTCAATGCTGAGGTAGTCACCAAAACCATCGAGAACAAACAGGATGCAGTCGATTATTTAACGTGGACATTCCTCTATCGGCGATTAACCCAGAATCCCAACTACTACAATCTGCAGGGCGTAACGCATCGACATTTGTCCGATCATCTGTCGGAGCTCGTAGAGAATACGCTCAGCGATCTGGAGCAGTCCAAGTGCATTAGCGTTGAGGATGACATGGACACGCTGCCCTTGAATTTGGGCATGATTGCCGCCTACTACTATATCAATTATACGACTATTGGTAAGTCTCAGACTGGGCTGGTATTTCACATTGAAAATCAAATCTAATCTTTTAATATTCCCTGCAGAGCTCTTCAGTTTGTCGTTGAACAGCAAAACCAAAGTGCGCGGTCTGTTGGAGATCATTTCCTCAGCAGCAGAGTATGAGGACGTTGTGGTGAGGCATCACGAGGAGCAGGTTCTGCGCACACTCTCCCAGCGCTTGCCCAATAAATTAACTGGGCCTAATGAAACAGCACCCAAGTAAATATGTCAGCTAACCTTTAAATTTATATGTTTTAATAAACATTTTTCGCTTTTCAGATTCAATGATCCTCACATTAAAACAAACTTGTTGCTTCAGGCGCATCTGTCACGTCTTCAGCTAGGACCAGAACTTCAGGGCGATACTGAGCAGATACTCAGCAAAGCTATACGCCTGATCCAAGCCTGTGTGGATGTGCTGAGCTCAAATGGCTGGCTATCTCCTGCTGTCGCTGCCATGGAACTGGCACAGATGGTCACTCAGGCCATGTGGAGCAAGGATTCGTATTTGCGGCAGTTGCCACACTTCAATGCAGATATCATAAAGCGCTGCACGGATAAGGTAATAATAAGGTACTTAATTACGAGCTTGCCTAATAATTGTACTTTTCTGCAGAAAATTGAAACTGTATTCGATATAATGGAGCTCGAGGATGAGGATCGCATTCGCCTGCTACAGCTGTCCGATGTGCAAATGGCCGATGTGGCCCGTTTCTGCAATCGTTATCCCAACATTGAACTCAACTACGAGGTGGTTGACAAGGATCGCATCAATTCTGGATCCACGGTTAATGTGGTTGTGCAGCTAGAGCGCGAGGATGAGGTCACCGGCCCGGTCATAGCGCCATTCTTCCCGCAGAAACGTGAGGAGGGCTGGTGGGTGGTCATTGGTGATCCCAAAACCAATTCCCTGCTCTCCATTAAACGACTTACGCTGCAGCAAAAGGCTAAAGTCAAGCTTGACTTTGTGGCGCCCAGTCCAGGCAAGCATGATTATACATTGTACTATATGAGCGATTCCTATTTGGGCTGCGATCAGGAATATTCATTCTCCATTGAAGTGGGCGATTTCCAATCGGAAAGCGAAAGCGAATCCGACTAAGCCCAACACACAATGACTCTAACAAACAAATAAAACTAAAACACAAACTTTTTATCAAAATGACGGTTGTTCAATGTATTTCGGAGTTTGCGAACACTGGTTAATGAGAACTAAATGGTAAGCAAATAAGGCATAATAAGCCGTTACGTATGTGTTGGTAAATCTTTATAGAATTATTTACGACGCGAACATTTTATTGCTATTTTTACAATACTGCAAAAAAAAATGTATAAATAGGGAAAAATAACCTGAATTTAGTTGAAAATCGGCTATAAATAATTGCACAACATTCTTCGTAACATTGAATACCTTCCCTGTGGCATGGCATTACCCACTCACGGATACAGCTCCACCATGGCTGTTGGCACTGTTGCCGATTCCACTATTGGCGAAATTATTTGTGGAGGCAAAATTAATGGTCTGGCCGTTGGGCAGCTTGAAGACTTGACTGTGTGAGGCGCCCGCAGAGTTGCTGTTGCCAAATGGATTCAAATTCTGCGATTGGGTAGCCGTGCTGGCGGAGGATGCACCAAATGAACCAAGTGCACTTTGCGACTGGAAGCCCTGTGCCTGTGCATTGGCCGCCGATGAGCCGGAATCGAAGCCATTGTTGAAGTTGCTATTGGCCGCACCATTTGAGGCCGACTGCTCCTGGTTGTAGCCATTAGGTCCCAGGGGACCGAGTGGATTAAGGTTCACATTGGCATCGGCTGTGCCGCCATTGGGACCAGCGCCCACATTAACGCCGCTATTGGTGCCGCCGGCTTGGGTGCCGACCTGCGCATTGCCGCCAAATCCACCACCAAACCGCCCACGTCCAAACTGACGTTTTACTCGCTTGTGTTCAGCATAGATTTCACGCAGCGTGTCATCCAGCGCGGATCGGACGCGTCTGACATTCTGACGCGCCTTGGGCTTAATGCGCAGACTCGACTCTAGGACTACCTCCTCGATGGTGGCGCCTTTCGGAGCTGTTGGGTGTGTCAGATCAAATAAGTATTCTTTTTCACAATAGGAATCGTGTGTATAGTGTGTTACTTACGCAATCCCTCCTGAACCTGCTTCTCGTTGCGCTGCCTCAGCTGCGGCGCCGCTGCCGTCGCTGCTAGGCAAACGGCTACAAAGATTAGCATACAAATTGACAAATTCATCGCGTTTTGTTAATCGCTTTAGGTGAACACTTCCAAACGTTCAGGCCACGTCCAACAGCTACGCAGCACCGCAGACGACTGTTCGAAGCTGCGCGCGCCGATTGCGGTTTATTCCACGAAAACTCTCACTTTTCAAACGCCAGGGGGCGCCTCCTGTTAGTTTGCGGTGCTAATTGCGCTTATAAATATTTAAATGTTTCTAGCCAATAGCTGTCTCAGCATATCATAGTCGATTTTTGGCACATGTAACAAAACAAAAGACGTACAACACACCAAAGACAAAGGTTTAAACAACTTTTTGTATAATGAAACGAGACAAAAAAAGAAAAACGTCTACAAAAGCCGTAACCGGTTTTCGTTTTTTTTTTTTTTTTTGTTTTTAAAGCTCATGCAGGAACTAGTTTGATTTCGTTCATGCTTCTTTTGGTTGGGCGACTTATTGAATTTCCTTTTCGGGAACAGATGATGCCCAGAACTCGTGTGTGCTTGTGTGTGTGTGTGGTTGTAGGCTGAGTTTGGGGGCGCAACCCAGTGAACTTTTTATTGCGATTGCGCAGCTGTTCGTGATTTGAACTTAAAATACTGTGTGGGATTGACATGTACATATACATGGATAATGACCTGGTAAGATGATTTCCTGAAATTGCACACAAAATAGTTTTTACTTTTCATTCAGGCATTAGTGTCAGTCGGAAACTATATGATAAATAGATAGATATTCGTATATTGAAGATATTGTTGTTGTGTCGTAGCTTTTAGTTCCTACATTAGCTGAAACATGCCTTGCATACCCAATACTCTTCATATTATTGGCAATTCAATAAAAATTGTAATGTTTGGAATTTCTTAAATTGTTTTAATTACACTACACATTAAGTAAATTTTAAAGATCCTTAAATAAAAGACACAATTAATTAAAAAGACACATATTCTGTGCATCGAGCGCGTTTAAGTGAACAATAACAAAATTTGTTTGCTGAGATCGCTTAATTAAAAACTTATTTTGCTACACACATGAGTGTGTTTAAATGGAATATGCACATACATATATCATGAACTATGTGTATATGGAAATAATAAAGTTAAATATAAATTTCAACTTGAGATTCGTCATGAGGCGCTTTTTATAGTAGTGAAAGTGCTTTCGAGTTTAACTTAACGCTACAATGATTAATATGACAAATGTGCTTTATGCTTAGGCTTATGCATTAGATCAAGGAAACAACAAAACTGAGCACTATTTGACATACATTAAGTATTTAGTTAAATGTAGTTGCCGCACGGTTAATTCGCTATTCGATGCCATGCGCAAATATCATAACCAGGCCCGGCTCGACCATCACATCCTCAGTCATGTGAACATTGTCACAGCTGAGCACAAGCACCGCCTGTTTGCCTGCAATAAAAAAACCTTTTATTAGTCAGGGAAACAGTTGCGGATGATTTGCTGATCAGGAAACTCACCTGGTATGCGGCGGCATATGTAATTGTCGTAGATGCGTCGATTGTTTTGACGCGTTTCCAGTGAGCTGAGACCCCGGGGCCAGCGCCGTTCGTGGCAGTTCTCCATTAGGCTATCCAGTATGTGTGGCGGGCAGCCAGACTCCGACAGGGCGCGTTTGATCATTAGCTGTAAAATGCCACCAGTTAGTTATGTCAGTTAGTTGCTGCTGCGGACGCTATTGCTCTTACCTGCAGCGCATCATCGGGTGTGGAAATCATGCCACCCCATCGTGTAACACGCGCCCTGGCCAAGGCGCTGCTCCAGCGAATCACCTCATCGCGTTCCATTTGATCGGCAATGGCACGCATGGCCGGATTTGAGACGCGCATGGCACGCATAAAATCTTTGAATAACTGCAGTTCACGCTTTAGCTCATTGATGGTTAGCTGTTGATCAGTTATTTCTGTCTTGAGTTGGCCAATTTGTTCAGTTTGTTTGACAATTAACGCGCGCAGCTCCCGTACACAGTTGTGATCCTTAAGCTCGTCCTTGGGTATGTCAAAGCCACAACCCTTTTCACAGGGAAACGGTCGTTTCGGGTTGTGGACGCAATCTTCCAAATGCGAATTGTAGGCATCCAACTTTAGCACAGCTGTGCAGCCATAGGGCGCATTGTCACATGTAATCGACAGTCTATAAAATCACACATTACCTTCTCTTATAAAGTACACATATGCGTGGGTGACCTACCTGGACAACAAGTTGCGCAATATGCGCGGCACAGCTCGCAAATTCGCGGTAGTTAGTGCATTGCGATCTACGGGACATGTGGGCTGGCGTGTTAGCCATTCATTAATACAGCCACGGCAGAAGGCGTGTTCGCACATGACCGCCTGTGGAATATTTAAAGCAGCAAATGAAAAGTGTTTTGGGATGACTTTTCTTGTTATCAAACCTGCAGCGGATCCTCTAGAACACCAGAGCATATGGGACATGTTAGCTCCTCGTCCACTTCGCCTTGAAAGCGATTGACATCGTAGCCCATTGCAAGATTTAATTTATTTCAAGCTACATTAAAATTTCTTCAGCCTAGGTTGCAAAATCTCTTTTACTGCGCTTGTGTTGTTTAAGTGCTGGCTAAAGTAAACTTTTAGTGTTGCAAACTACAAAATGTGTCTCAGCTTATCGACGAATCGATAAAAAAAATATACTCTTTTATGTTCTAAATTATCGATAAATAAACTCTAAATACTGAAAAAACGTCTGAACGAGGCAAATTTAAAAAAGCGTGCTTCTTTATTCAAAATATTGCTCAGCCGACTGTTGAAATTGTAATTATAATATTTAATTCACATGATATCGGTTTAAAGATCTGTGCTTGGTATAAAAATACTGAAACTATGCTAGCTTTGGCATTAAGCTAGAAAAATTCGTCAGATGGTAGCAAAGTACAACCATAAATTAAAAACTAACACGAAACGAACTACAAGAAACAACAAACAACTTGTATTTATATCTACATAGCCCTTGCTAGATTTCATTTCGATCCTTCCAGCCATACTTCTGCTTCTGAGGTTTTTCCTTGCCATTCGCGTACTTATTTCCATTAAAATTAGTCGATTTGCTAGGAGCACAATAACATGATCGCTGCTGCGAATCCAGGTACGCTTTACAGCCTAATGTTAATGTGCCTGTAAACAGCATCTTGGCGGCCGCCTTGCAGCCCTTGGTCATCAGGTCGCTGGCTATAGACTTCTCAAAGCTGTCACAGTGTTTATACAAACAACGCTTGAAGTCCAAGTCGCACAGCTCTTTATCGCTATTGCAGGTGTCGTAGCAAATGTCGTGCGCATTGCAGCATGGCTCCATTTCGGCAGCGGGAAGGTATTCAGTACTGATTCTCAACCCTAAAGAGCCGCAGCCATCGGCGGTGGGCACGTAGAATTTATTTTGCACGGGCCGCGACGCTGAAAGACAAGAAGCACACGTCAGTGTAAGGCTATTTCATTTACATAATAAATATGTGTGTTTGCGTCAAATGCTTACCCGTGCCGCCGCCATCGGGCGCCGGGCACTGAAACACGCAGTTTTCCTCGACGGCTGCATCAAATACCTCATGCACGGTGCGAAACTTGCGAACAATCGTGATGAAATTCTTAAAAACGTCACCAAATATTGCCTCCGCCGCTATGATCGCATCCCGAAGATGAACGATTGTGCTAGATCCGTACCCAGAATATGCGTATGTTAGAAATGTTAGCACATAAATGGCCACCTTCATCCAGGAAAACTGCATGCTTAGGACTATCTTGTTGCCTGCGTGCCGAGTTTCAACGAATTTATTACGCCTTGCCTACACTACGTGTTTACTAGTTGTAAATGGACTTTTCCGAATATTTGGATGCTGCAAACAGCTGTAGCTGCAGCAGCTGCAACAGCAACAGCTACAATCAGCTGTTCGTAAGAATATTTGACCGCTTTTCTTGTCTGGTCACACTGGTGCCATGAATAACAACAAACCGGCTGTCTTTGCGTAATTTATGCAGAACTTAAATTTGTGCGTTGTCCTAAATTAAATAATGATTTCTTTTCAACTAAAACGCACACTGCGTGCCTTAACAACTAATTATGTGCGCCAGTTAGCGAATCAGCCACCAACGGCGCCCATAATCGCCAACGATACGGAGCAACCCATCGAGCTGCCACCTTATACAGAGGAGCAGAGTAGGCTTATACTGGATGCTATCAACGGAAACGGCATTGATCAACTTCTAAGGTTTTCGTCACCTGAACACCTCAAAGTACCTTGTTAACTATGTTCAACTTGTAGATATGACATAACAAAGGCACGCGCAAACAAACTGCACAACTGGAAAGCACGCAATGGTCCGCTGCGTGAACTTGGCGACATACTTTATGTCGAGGGTTTCGGTTTAAAGGTGGCAACCAAGTTCTACAAGAGTCTTCTGGAACCAGCGCCCAGTACTCAGAGCAGCGTCAAAACTAAAAAAGCTCCTCGCTCGGCGCCATTTATAACGCCCGCTTTGGATGAGCAGCAGCGTCAGGGTATTATGTCCTGTGTGGGTGTGCGCATTGGTGTGACGAGTCTCAGTTGGGCGCGCCTGGAAATACCTGACGCTAAGCACTCACCATGTGTGCTTAGCCATTGGCAGCATCACGAGATAAACGACAAGAAACTTCATTTAGCCGAGCTCGTGCGTCGCTGCCTCTATGTGGCGCATCTAATTCCCCAGGCGGACTGCTATATAATGGAGAACCCGCAAATGGCGCAGCCCAGTAGTAATCCCGGCAGCATTGATCAGCAGAACGTGAACATCCAGAAGGCCCAAGTCACCTCAATGCTGAGCTACGCCCTGATGGCGCGCATTGCTCCCGGCGAAAGCAAGACAAATCTCTTTTACCTGCGTCGTTTCCTCACAGCGCGGTTGTTTAATCATCTGGTGGGCACAGAACGCGTTTCCTCTGAGGACACCATTCTGGGCATGATGCGCACGTATTACAATACCGAGGAGCAACTGGATCATGACGAGCCGATTAATTTGCATAATCAAGTGCAATTTCCTTTACATCTGCGCACTATGTACTCCAAGGCCGAGCGTTATCAACGTGAGCTTCTTAGTCAGGCCTTCCTTCTAAATTTGGCCTTTTTGCGTCTAGTTATCTTACAGGATCCGGCGAGCATAGCATGCGTGTCACGCAGCTCCAAGGAGCTACCGTCCGATCAGGAGTTGGAATGACCAAAGTACACATATTCTGAATAAACTTGTTAAATAAAAACTTAGAAAAATTAAATTTAAATTAAAGTTTTAAATTGCCTTCTTGAATCATGCACCAAAGGAAAATTGTTAATATAGAGTATGCAAGTTTCGGCGAATCAACTATAATTTTCTTTGTTGATTTTTAATTTTTTGATATTTTGGCATTTACGGCCTGTGGTCACACTGAAGCTTTTAGTATGATATTTCGCTTCTCAGTGGATAGACGTGTCGGCGCATTGGTGTGCTATTTATTTGGTGCGACAAAAAGTTCGTAAATAAAAACCAAATTGTGATTGCATTGTAAATTCTCTGCTGTTTTTTTTTTTAGCACTGCTAGTGCGTATAAATTTCGAAACAATTCGTTTAAGGCAGCGGTCCAGTTATATATGTTTTTATTAGTTAATTGAATCAAAAAAAAAAAAAAAAAAAAACGAAAAACGTTTTTTGTTTATTGAAGTAAATTGAGTGCCCGCTGTTTGTGTATAAAAAAGAGTAGCTCTTCTTTGGCGGCCTACTTGCAAATTGCACGTGCATTACCTATTTATTTATAACATATCTGAAATTCAAGCAGTTCAGCAAGTAAAAGTGAAATTTCTTCGAATGACAGCAACAAAACAATGCAAAGTGAAAGAGAAAATGAAATGCCAATAAGCAGCGCAAAAGAGGGGAAAGGGATATACAAACAATAACTGTAATTGTTAAAATATTTGGGCACATTTGCAGCCCAAAATGAGCGCATCCACAACAACACTGCCTCTGAGCAGCGACTACAGCAGCAGCAGCAACAACAACAACAACAACTATAATAATAACACATTCAGATATGCAAACAACATTAACATGCACATGCACAAGTACAAAAAAACCATTATGGATGATTCCATGGTACACATCGTCACAGCCTCCAGCTCCTGCTCATCCCTGGCCTCGCCACAGCTGATCAAGAGCAACAGCTACAGCGGCACAAGCACGCGCTACCCCCTCGAAGCTAACGGTAGCTGTTGTGACATGGACGCCAGCGAGTGCCACCCAGCGACAGCTGCCGACGGCAACAGCTGTACGGAGATTGCGAATGAGGAGAGCAGCGAATGTGATGCGTTTCTAGTAAGCCCCGTCAGCGACGCAAGCAATCGACGCCATCACAATCGCTCCTCCTGCTCCTTTTACCTGCGTCGCAACTCCTGCTGGCTGCGCGCGCACGCCTTTATCATGCACAACTGGTATCTCAGCTATTTGGTGCCCATTGGGCTGCTGGGCATTATCGTCGTTGCCGGCTACCTAACGCGCAACTATGCCAAGGAGCTGCTCTTCTGGATCGAGACACAGAATCGCTGGCTAATCTTTGTCATCTTTATGGCGCTCTTCACACTCGTCAGCTTCCCCATTGTCGTCGGCTACCTTGTGCTGCTGATAACTGCTGGTTACCTGTTCGGCTGTTGGAGAGGCTGGCTAACGGTGTTGCTCGGCGCCAACCTGGGCATAGCTATCGCCCATGCGACCATACGCAGCTGTCGGCATCGCATATCCGTGCACAAGTAAGTAACAAATAATGGCCAGATCCGTAAACGGGCATTTAAGTTTTCCAATATTCATTTTAATCTGCACGCCAAAAAGCGCAGCCGTGTCAAATAATTGTCCCGATGTGCAACCGAAATATTACATTAAATTATTTTTTATTCAATTAATTTAAATTTAATCAAAATATTAATTGTATCTCGGCAAGAAATGAACCCAAAATACTTCTTCTAATTTCAAGTTATGCTTAAAATATATTGTCAAAAATCGATATTAATCGATTTTCAAAGGAAAATTGATCTTTTTGTGGCATGTGCCTGACAAAAAGGGGCATAGCTGGCCGAACGGGCAAATAAAACTTCTCCTTCGGTTGGTGATGCTATTAGAACGAGTAAGAGTTTCTAGTCGGGAGCTCCCGACTAGGGGATACCCTGAACCCTCTTCTTCCAACACCAAATGCAAATATATATACTATTCTAGAAGCTACATGTCAAGTTTGGTGACTCTGGCTTTTGATATTTACCAAAATTGCTTAAAAAACAGAATGTCGATATTGATTTTTATCTATTACTTGGAAACGGGGCAAGTTATCGATTATCGGAAACAAACTCGATCTGCGCAGGCCCTAGGAGGGTCTTATAGGTTCTGAGATCCTTGCGTTCATACATACAGACGGACGGACGGACAGACAGACAGACCGACATGGCTAGATCGACTTGGCTATTGATGCTGATCAAGAATATATATACTTTATGTGGTCGGAGATGCTTCCTTCTGCCTGTTGCTTACATCTATATATACCCCTTTTACCCATTTTTAATGGGTTCAGGGTATAAAAATGTGTAAATAGGCTATTTGCATTTAATTTTCATAATGCGATGTATTGAATAATTAGTTTGGAGGACACTCGAGTTTGTCGACCATTAACTATGTATTCTGTCTAGACTATGTATTCCCAATTTGACAAACGGACGTGGTTATTTCTACTCGCTTTTCAAATTTGCTAACTTTCTTCCAGTTTCTCTCTTCACTCTCATAACTGATAATATATTTCCAGCTAGAACAGAAATGGGTACTAATTAACTTTTATTGAAAATTCACATATGTTTATTAGACAATTTGAAACAAAGGGTTTTTTTTTTTCATACTATGACCAAATTCTACCCTCTTGCTCAATCCAGTCCAAGAAGGATGCGACTCGTGTATATACTGATGGTTCGCCCTTTTCACACGCATAGATGCTATGCGAGGTTATGCCAATCAGTAGAGGCTTGTCATGAGAGTCCTTCACGACAAGCGGTCCGCCAGAATCTCCGCTGCAAGGACTTGTGTCCTTCGGCGGCATTAAACATATGAATGAGCTTGTAAAGAATTTGCCTGGGGCTCTCTTAAGTAATGCCGCGCTACACTCATTATTGGACATAACTATTACATCGAGTTTTTGAAGTATGTCGGCGCGTCGTCGATTAACAACTAGCAAATAAAATCGAGTTGTTTCTTAATCAGTCCAAAATGTTTCATTTTCAAATAGTTTACTCACAATCGACTAAGCCCCAGCCGCTGGCAATTGCCGCTCGATGTGAGTAGCTGGTTAGATCATCTGCGGGCAGGGCAACTGCTTGTATATAGTCATCGAATTGTAAGTCAGCTGGCAGTTTGATTAGCGCAATGTCGTTTATAAAAGTGTGGGGATTGTACTGCTCGTGGAGCACCACATGGGTTATGTCTAGAAGCAAACGTTGTTGGCCTTTTTCCGCAATATTTGTGACATTATTCGCGCCCAGATAAACATCAATGTGTGTGCTTTTAGGGCGAATCAGAAAACTGATTTAACCATTCAAAATATGGCATATTATCTACTTACATATCACCTTTTAGGCAATGGGCAGCGGTGAGAATTAGGCGCGGGGAAATTATGCTCCCGCCACAGGTTCTTGCCCAGCCTACAGGCACAATGAAGGCATAGAAATACACTTGATACGGCAGTTCCTTTGGCCTTGCCGCAGATCCATTGATGATTCGTTCCAAGCTCGCAGAAACCGTAGAGCTGGACATAAATGCTACTGCGACGATTGTCAATTGCAGAACTTTCAAATGCATTGTGGACAGTGTCTTTCTCCAAGCCGAACTCGACGGGTTTTATAACAGGCTCAAGAAATTTGCAGCTGAACTAAAATAGTGGACTTTAGGAGCCTGTCAACTATTTATCTTCTGCATTACGTTTACTCATTTCTGCAGAAGCTTTAGGGCTCAAACAGAGACAGATCTATTAAGATTATAGTTGAAAGAATTGTCCACAAATGAATGCAACTCGCTTTCCACTTTCGCATGCGCCTGTCAAAGTAGATGTTTGTTGACAATAACTTAAATTGCGTTCTCAATGCGATAAGTTCGAGTAATTAGTCATATTATAGCGCAATTAACTTTCGAACTGAATCTGTTTGTTGTTAAAATTATCTAAGCCTGGCCGTGTTCGTCTGATATTAATGGCTGCATTCATTTTGACGTTAATGATCCCGAGATCGATAAATATCGATAGACAGATCTGGTTTTGTGAGCACAAGCCGGGTATTATGAGAGCCTGAGATGGGAAATTAGATTTATGGTTCTCTTATTGCCTTTACAAGTCAACTCAACAGGGTATCTGCAAGTCGAGCACACTTGTACTTGTACACTTGTGCTTAACTCTCACAAACATGTATTTTTATATTAATGTTTGATTTAAGCAGTTGACATTTAGTTTTTGATTTCGCACCTGTATTATTTTAATATTGTCAGTTATGTTGCGTGTAATACCAAAATTCAAAGGTTGTCGAACATGGGCCAGCATGCTGTTACCTCAAAGTCAAATCTGCAACGACAATATCTCTGGGATACTGCAGCCAGCGCCGCCCACCATCGATGCATCGGATTTTGTGAAGGAAATGCAGGCGTTGCCGTTGCCCGTGCTGCGGCAACAACAGTTGGCAACAAAGTGGACAACCGGTGACTATCTCAAGGGTGATCCGCAGCGCGTCGAGGTGATGGTCCCGAAGGAGATCAATCTGCATCGTTGGCGAGTCATGGATCGGCTGGATCATAACAAGGACCGAAGGCGTGGCAATACGCATGCTGTGATCGTGGCCGGAGCCCAGCTCGTACCGAGCTATCCATTTCGCCAGAACTCCGAGTTCCTATACTTATGCGATTGCCTGCTGCCGGGCATGTTGCTGCTGTTGATGCGCAATCGACAATTGGAACTGCGCACCATACTCTTTCAGCCACTGGAGAAGGAGGAGATAGATCCCGGACTGGCCAAGCTGGCCTGCCAGCGCTTCAATGTCGACGAGGTTTTGCCAATGCTTTGCCTAAGGAAGACGCTTCACCAGAGGCTGCAGCATGTCACCGCCAAACTGTGGTACACCACAGACAACAGCCCCGTGAGTCAGGTCATAAAAGAGGTGGCCGATGAGCTCAAGCTGCCCATCGATTGTCCACGTCATATGATGCAGCACGTGCGCAGCTTCAAGACCAAGCGGGAACTGCTCGCCATAAGGCGCGCCAACTCAATAGCAGCTCAGTCGCTGCAGGAGCTGATGGCCGAGCACGACGCGCAGCATGATGATCGCCAGCTGGGTCTGATGTTCGCCCACAAGTGCCGCGAGCGACACGCACACCAACCGCTGCCGTATGAGCCCAGGCTGGTGCCAGGCATCGGCAATGCTTGGCTAATGGATGCATCCTGTCAGTACGCCGGCTACTATGGCGGGCTGGCCAGATATTGGTCCGTTTGTGGACGCTTTAAGCCGCCCCAGAAGATGCTCTATAACATGCTGGTCGAGATGCGCTCCAAGCTGTGCTTTCTCATAAGCACCTCCAACTCCGTTGTGCGCACGCCCCGGGAACTGCACGCGGCCTATCTTATACTGTTGGCGGAGCAGCTCCAGGAGCTGCGTGTGCTGCCCACCAATTTGATACGACAATCGGATATGTTGAAGGCAGTTGCTAGATTCAACTGTTTTTCCACTCTGGTCCGGCACGTGGGCCTGGACTGTGGGGAAAGCAGCGATCAGCTGCTCAACTATCATCTGATGCCCGGCAACGTGATCTCCATGCAGCTATCCATATATATACCAAACGATTGCCTCCAGGCCTATCCAGAATTCCGAGGCGTCCTCTCCATTCTGAACGATTGCATTCACATCAACGCCAGTCGCCAACTGGAGCTACTCACGGGCGATTGTGTGTCCAAGGCACGCGATGTCGAGGTATTGCGCGGCTCCAAAAAACGACCAAACTCAAAAAGCATGGTCAAAGAGTAACGTCCTTTAGCTATAAAGGTGTCCAGCTTTAGAGAGTCTCTAGAAAATGAGCTCGCGTTACGTCTGATAAGGGTATTATTGGTAAAAGAACAATAGAACAGAGACAGTTAATGCTACTAAATTTTTTGTATGCGTCATGTTAGTTGTTATTAAAAAACGATGTATTATAATGTGCGCTTATATTTTTATAAACAACAGGGAATTAAAAATAAAAACAAAATGTGAAAAGAATGCGATAGAAAATATTTATTCTTGCGGTCTCTGGCTTTAAAGTGTGAGAAGTGAAAAATATGAAATTAAAACAATTATACTCTCTTTAGCTTCGCGTACAGAGTATATTGAGCTTGACTAACTCAACCCGCAAGATCAGAAATAAACATTGAATAATTTAATAAATATATTAATTTAGTTTTCGTTTTCGCTACAGGCAAACCCAAAAAAAATCGTTGCTTGGCGCTTTCCTATATATTTTTATAAATTTGTGCCTTATCAAATTGGCTCCCGCACCCAACCCAATTGCTCTATGGTTCAATTGCTTTATCAGTCAATAAAAAAAGCACTTTATAGACTGTTATAAATAGGCATTTGAGTAGAAATTACGTATGATTCTTTGGCTGCATTTCAAAGTTTGTTGAAATAATTGCAATATGTCCATAAAATAATTGTTAAGCCGCATTTGAATACCCTGTAAGGGTAAATTGTGTAAGCAAATTTGTTATGATTAATTTGAGTACCACAAAGTTGTTAACAAAGGGTATATGCGAAGTTGAGCAAGTTTATGTGATTAGTGGAGCAGACATTTTGCCCCTAACTGCTCACTTAATGAATATGAATACCTATATTCGTATACACCCTGTGATCCGAACTTCTGGATATAATGTGGCTTATTATATACATTCGAAATCTCAAATACAGGGTATTTGCGACTCTAGCACTCTTAGCATTTGTAAATGTTTAACTGCCACGGAATACACCAAATAGAGAGGAAATGAGATATGGGCGTACACAAGAGTTGCTTATAGTTTTTTTTTCACAGTTCTACACAGTTTCCACATTGCAATTATAACTAATTATGATAATTATGAGTCGCATTTATTGATACTTAAGTAACGAAACCACCTTCCTATCAATAGCAGAAACTATCTGCACATCGAATCGGACAAATGGGTCACAAATGAGTTAACCATAAATTAAGGCCTGGCCACTAAATGACGAAAATGTTTCCCGTTAATTTGGGTATTTGGTGCTAAACTGGTTTATTGACACAAATTGAACTCTGATTACCTGTACAAACACACATACCTCGATAATTGACAGGCGCCCAACCAAAGTTGGGCATTCATGCGTAACGCAAATCATAAAGCTGAATACTAATTATTTAGCTGTCGTTCAGATGGGGGTATTCACTGTACCAGAGGCCCGAAAGGGGTTAACTAGGCTAATCTAGTTTGTAGACAATTAACGTGAAATGCAATTGAAACTGGTTTCAGTTGAGTTAAGCTATGATTTATAGCATAACCAGCTCAAAAGTGGTTAGGCTTTTATTTCAAAAGAGTATATTCCATATCCCGGATAAATTCCCCATGATTCAAATATGATTATAGTATATAGAAGACTGTTCTTTTCTTTTTTGTAGTATTCTTTATAACTAGCAGATAATATTTGATAATATCAGATAATATCAGATAATACTTGTTCGGGCAGTTTCGTGGAACACAATTATACTTGTAATGTAAGGGTATTTACGTTTCGGCCTATAGCCGTTTATAGCTGTTTTCTTGTATTTCTTTAATTGCTTCATTTCTGCTTGATGCTATTTTCAGACTGATCAAAAATGAGACTGGACGAGCTATACTGCGCGTTATATCTGGACCCAAGGCGTTTCGGGTGGTGCTCTTCACGCGTCTAACGCCCATACCATTCGGACTGCAAAATGTCATCTTTGGAGTAAGTCAACTATGACTAACTAACTATATAACTAATATTCTACTAAAATCCCTAAATGCATAGATATATTTATCTGCCAAAGCTTTGCCAATTATCATACTCGCGCATTGTTTCGTCTTTGACCTGAGCTGGAAGGCAGCTCGCGATTATCTTTACAACTTTCAGTTTAATTTTTATTGGCGACTATCAGTCAGGGCCGAACATATGTCTATACTTAATGCGTATACTTATGTACTCGCATATACACTATATACATATATACACACAATCGGCACAGTCAAGCGTCTGTTTGCATCTGTGTGGCGCTTATTTTCGTGTGTGTATATATTTATTCAGTTATTCTGATGTTTACGTATTTGGAAGTTTCTCACATGTCTCACATATAAAGTAGGGCGATCGAATTACGTAAAGCTCCAAGTTGACTTCAGTTTCGTAGGGCCTCGCTTCTAATTGGAATTGGAATTGGAATTGGAAATAGTCACACTTTATAATGACGCATTAGTCACATTTACGCTGATTTCACTCAAGAACAACAACAACTGCTTTTGCCAACCATAATAAATATTAATAACAAAAGTCCAGCTGAGAGGTAGATGAGAAATTGAACTTGAAATTGTACAAACTGGTTTTGCTAAATCTTCAAATGCAGCACAATTTCTAAAGTAAATAAAAGCAACACGAAGTCAATGAATGTAAAGCGTTAAATCTCTTTAAATTCAATAATAATTTTTTGAGTGAAATGCGACTATAATTTGTTAATCAAATTTTCTTAACTTGGTTAATGCATTGTCGATTTCCCTGTGGAGCATTAAAATTTGTTAACTGTTCAATATGCTTGAAAATAAATATTTTGCTTAAAACATTTTGATATAATTCAAGCTGTTATTTTGCGATCTTTGACTTTTGCTTCTTCTTAAGACATCTTTACTTTACGCGTACTTTCTTGCAATTCTCGCAATATAAATTGCACACAACCGCCAATTTTCCACAGCTGCGAGTGGAATCTCAAAAATCGCTGAAGTAGGTCTTCATTAATGTAGGGCTTTCGAAGTTAGTTTGGAGTCGACCGGTCGAAACTTACAATATCTTTGGACTTCTTTTTCCATCCTCAAGGGCTATATTTTCCAAAATTGGCATCCAGCAAAAATGTTGGATAAATCCAATGGCTAGAACCTAGATATGTAAGCTTTGAGGCTGAGGGCTGAGTATTAAGTTTTTTTTTTCAGTATCTGGTTTAGATTAGGATTCGGTCTGATTGGAAACCCGGGCTCGATCCGATTTGGACATTGTCTATCTATATTAACAAACTCTGAATCCTTTTTTCTTTTCAGATCAGTTCGATTAAAGCGCGGGACTATCACCTGGCCACATTTCTGGGCCTGTTGCCTGCCCAAACGATAAATGTTTATCTCGGCTCCACGCTGCGCTCCATGCACGAGGTGCTCAATGATCACAATACCAAACTGACCGGCTACATTAGCTTCGTGATCGAGGTGAGCTACTATGCAGTACATATGTATATATTCGATAGCCTTGTGTAACACGCTTTGCAACCATTTTGTTTGGCTTTCTAAGACTTATCGATTTTTGTTTGCCTTGCACCTGCAGCTAACACGCCTTGCGTGCCAAATTAAGTTTACAATTTTCCAGGGCTTGTTTTGATGATTGATTGCGCAAAGTGCATTAGTTCGCCTCTTGCCCTTTTATTGGGCTTTAATTGCAGTCTAAAGGATGGGGAAATGCTTTTTGTTTTGTTTACTTTTCATTTTCAGACATCTATTTAAGATTTAATAAGAATTCTTTTAATATTCGCGCAGCGCCTAAAAGTATGCAATGTATTCAAATTTCATCTTAATCTACTCCAACATACTTTAATTAATAAGTAAATCTGGCAATGTATAGAAAACAAGCTAATAGTTTTATTTGTTATATTCTAAACATAAGTTATAGCTAATTTAATTTTCTCTTTATAAAACTAAGGTAATTTGTGGTCTCGCGCTGATGTTTTGGGTGGTGCACAAGGCGCGCAAGGAGCTGTCGGAAACGTTGCTCTCCTCGGACTACATCAATGATGGCAAACCCATCGATATACAGGTCTAGCCAACGGAGATCGGGCTCCTGCCTCAGCCGGAAGTGACAACAGCCGCTGACGATGGCGTCTGCTGATTCGAATAGGAATTGTGTTAAATAGTGTTAAGTCATAGTTTGCATTTGCAAAGTGAATTAAATTATTGTTAACTAATTAAATTAGAAATTTAGAAGCATACAAAAAAACATACCAAATGCTAAATGAATTGTCGCAAACACTTGCGAGAGTTTAACTATTGTACAGTCTTTGCCAAAACAGAATCGAACTCTCTTAAATGAAAATGCTGTGCCTAAAATATCTATATACAACATATATATATACAATTTGAAAAATGATTACATTTAAGTTGAAGCCTCGCTCAGTGTCATTGTCATTGGAATGTAAAATGCTCACAGTCTGCTTTACAATTCGATTTGCGCTCTCTAAGCTCTCAAATTCTGCTCAATTATATTGATCTTATGTTAAGTAATAAATATTATATAAATTATTGTAAATGTTCACGTTTTGGAATGTCAGTGAATGCCACGACCTCTGGTTGTTATTGTTCTCCAGCTGCGTGGCCTTTTGTTCATGTGCTCCACGAAAACTGTTTCTAAAATATGCAAAGTAAATTCCACATCCTCGTAACTGAGGCACAGGGGCGGCCTAAAGCTGAGCACCTATATAAAAAAATGAAAGTCAATTGTTGAGCAATTAATTAAACAAAAGTTGGAAAATAACTATTAGATTATACATACTTGAAGTTAGGAAACTTGCGTATGAGCATGAGTTAGGAAAATAAACCCAAAGTTTTTACGAATTAGATCATGGTGTTTAAAAATGCTGTGCATATTTTACTTATACTTATATGTTAACGATATTCTAATACGCATTCCAAATAGATGAAAATCGAACCAATTTTAAGATATTTACGGTAAAAGTCTTCAATTTGTTCTTTATTACGTAAATGAATTTGAACGTAAAGCTATTCTATAAATGCATTCTCAAATGGCAAAGTCTCTTCCTCTAGTTAATTGCCAATTTCAATCTGAATTTCGATTTCTATTTCTGCTTGGCCAATGTATCCGCTATGGCCCGGCCGAGAACATCCACGGCGAACCTGACATCGGTGCGGTTAATGCACATGGGCGGTTTAATGCGCAGCACCTGCAAAGAATTGTGGGTACAACATTCGATACAGAGATGCATGGAGATAGGGATAGGAACAGAGAAGGGAACATAAACATAATACTGATTGGTTAGTGTAGGTTCTTATGGAAGAGTTACAACAGACAACACAATGGGCAGCCCGAAAGATGATTTTATATACAGTCGCAGCCAACTTAATATGGACACACAATATTCAGGCGCAGCCAACTTAATATGGACACACAAATATTTTGGCGTTGCCAGACAGCCACAACTTACATTGCCATGCAGACCACCGCGACCGAAGAGCACACCCATATCCTTGCACGTCTCCCAGATGTCCAGCACATGGGGCGCAGCCAGCGGCGCACGCGTCTCACGATCGTTGACCAGCTCGACGCCAATCATCAGTCCCTTGCCGCGCACATCGCCGATCAGTTCGAAGCGCTGTTGGAGTTCCTCCAAGCACTTGAGGAAATAGGTGCCCACCTCCAGGGAGTTGAGCTGCAGCTGCTCCTCCTCGATGACGTCCAGCACGGCCATGCCCACGGCGCTGGCCATGGGATTACCGCCATAGGTATTGAAGTGCAGCGCCATGCCCAGCGAGGCGGCGATCTCGGGCGTAGTGACGACAGCGGCCAGCGGGAAGCCATTGCCAATGCCCTTGGCCATGGTGACAATGTCCGGTGTGTAGTCGTGCGCCTCGAAACCCCAGAAATGGTCGCCCGTGCGGCCAAAGCCTGTTTGCACCTCGTCCGCCACAAAGAGTCCGCCATTGGCGCGAACCAGCGCTGCCGCCCGCTTCAGATAACCCTTGGGGAACTGCACTGTGCCGCCGACGCCCTGAATGGACTCGGCGAACATGGCGGCCAACTTGCCGCGGGGCAGCGAGTACTTGAACGTCTGCTCCAGCTCATTGTAGTAATTCGTGCCCGCCTGGCAATCGTCGGGCGCGCAATTGCAACTGCGCGTTGTCTGCACGGGCGAGTCCCGGCAAGCCGAGCCGCCCCAGATGCCCTGATACGGATCCGGATTCATGACATGCAGGATGCCATTGTTGACACCCGGCAGCGGATAGCGCCACGTGGAGTGTGCCGTCAGACCCATTGTGTAGGGAGACATGCCGTGATAGGCATTCCGGAAGGTTAATATATCCTGGTTCCCGGTATGCAGACGTGCCATTAGCATGGCCAGATCATTGGCCTCCGAGCCCGAATTGACAAAGCACACGGCCTTCAGATTGCCCGGAAACTTGGCTGCCAAACGCTCGGCGTACTCATGAATCTTGGGATGCATATAAATGTTGGTTGTGTGCCAGAGCTTGGAGATTTGCTCACTCAGCGCCTGATTAACTTTGCTGGCGGGTATATAGATCTTTTAAAATGGTTCAAATGACGAGTGCAGCGCACACTTACGGATGACAGTGGCCCACGGAGACGGTAACAATGCCACCGAACATGTCCAGATAGCGACGGCCCTCGTGATCGTACAGCCACTGCATGTGGCCGGCGTGAATGACCAGCGGCTTCTTGAAGTGCGCCACCAAATTGGGCGTCAGATGGGTCTTGCGGGTCTCCAGGATCTGCTCGTAGCTGGGCCCGTTGTACGCCGCCGGGCGATGCTCAACCTCGGGCATCTCGATCTGCTGCTGCGACATGACCGCCGGCGCCGCCTTCGAGTGCAATGTGGAGCTGCTGCGGATCAGCTGGCGTGTTGTCCGAGCTGCAAGGCAGAGAGAAGTTAAGTTTCAAGTGGAAACGCTTTGAAATCTCAATTAGCAGGAAGTCCTTATCCATTTCATTCTCTAAAACAATGTTGATTTAAATATTGTTTTATTTTATCCGCATGAGAACTTGGGGAATTTTTTATTATTAATTATAATTTATTACTAATATATGTAATTAATTTCAGGGCTTTTTGTAGTATAAAGCCCTCATATTTATATTAAATAATTACATTTTTGATTAATAGATCTGATAAAATTATAAAAAGTTCCGATGAGCATTTAAAACAAGCCTTGTTTTTATAATTTGAATCATTTATTTATTTATATGTCAATTTTGTGCTCATTTTTAGATTATGTATATTTTCGTAGACCATAAAGTTATATAGGAAACTGAACTAACGAAATTTTATGCCGCCATATAAAGTTTTAGAGGGTATCATAATATTTTCATGAAATGTGTAATCGCCAGGAAGGGTTCATCTCTGACCTCATAAATTATATATATTCTGACCCGTCTGTCACTTTCTTGAAACTTTTCATAGTTTCGGTTGCAGACAGTACATAAGTATGTTGGAACCGGCCGGATCGGACCACTATATCATATAGCTACCATAGAAGCGATCAGTCGTAAAGTAGATTGTTGTATAGAAAACTTGTATGTTTATCAAGATATCTTCAACAAACACGGCATTTATTGGTTTATCTATGCTTTATCTATATCGGACCATTATATCATAAAGCTGTCAAGGGAACGATCATTCGATAAATCTGTTCTTGTATGAAAAAACTTCTTTGGACCAACGAGGGCATTAACTATTTAAACTATTCGACAAATCCTATAAAGGTTGACTATATATTTAAGTCTATATAGAGAAACGGTCGAAAAGATAAGTATGCCAAAATTTGTTTTCTACAAATCTACAAGATCGTAAATGTTTAATAAGGGATCCGAAGATATCCTTACTTTCTCCTCTTTTTATATAAAAGATTCGTGAAATATATATCCAGCACCGACAGGCTATTTAGTTAATTAACTATTGCAACAAAAACTTGGCCTAAAAACTGGCTGCCAATAAGAAAAAAAAAACTAAAAAATAAACATCTTCTAAGAAATCTCCATTAGAAAGATGTAATAATTTCAGGTAGGTCAAGCGTGCGAGCCGTTATTTCTTTACGACGTCTCACGACGATCTCAAAACACGTGACATTCAGTAAACAAATTTAAATGAACTTAAGCAAATGGTATAGCTGCTCGGCGTCTACATGGTTCGTAGGTAAATAAATAAATAAATGGAACGCTTGAGAATGCAAATTGACAATGTTCAAGCGCCAGGCGAATGGACGAGGGGCAGGCCGAAAGGGGCGCTAAATAAATTGAAATCGAGACCCATTTGTCTGGGCTGAACCCGCTTGAGTCGCAGTTTCCGATCCGGCTATACCATATAAAGTCTGTCCGATATCTTGGTAATGGGATCGCCTTTGTGCATATTCAATGAGTTGTGCACAACAAAACTGGTTGCGGTGCTGCGGGGAAATTGCATTTTACATTGTTATTGTTGCGTAATTTGTGTTCAATTGTTGATTAATGCGCACATATTTCTGGGGTCTTGACTTCCTTAAACAATTACATTGAATTAAATCTTTAAATTTAAATTCATTTCAACACTTCGATAGAGTTTAAAGGTACTCAGATTTCTGTGTTTAAATCAATATGAAAATACAGATTGCCGACTATCTAATACCCTTGACAAAATGTTTATGAAACTATATAACTTTACTTGAAAGTTTTTGAATATGAGTTTTACGTTAAGGAACGTTTGATACAGTTCCCTTTTATTCAATTCCTGGATATTTAACCATATCATAAAATTTCTTTTTAAAATTAACAGTTCATATGGATAACTAGACTTTTGGCCCAAATTTAGTGAGTAGCTGATAATACCGCCCAGCAAGAGTATAATAAAAGAACATTCGATTATTTTATTTGTTTGTTGGTGTTCACCCGGCAACCTGTCCTAAGGTAACAATTTATGAAAGTCATTAGACGCAATGCCCCCCGGACGAGTGCAAGCTTATCTCTCGCCCTCTTATCAATGAAAAACAACAACAAGAGCACCTGCCCAATTATCAGCCACGGTGCCTTATCACACGCTGTCCACGCGAGCCGGCGTGATTAGGACCCGTAGCACTTGTTGGTGCAGGGAGGGATTGCAGGGTATTTGGGTAGTCTCGTATCACGTTCCGCATTTATGTGCGCAGTTTCCAATCGGTCGGGAAGGTCGACAAACATTTCTAATAAAGTTGAATTTCGAATGAATGTTAATGAAAAGTTGACAAAGTGATAGCAGGAATACCTTTGCAGGGTATTCGTTGAGATGCTTGAGCTTATACCCTACAAATTAGGCATACGATTTGGTAATAGGAATCAAAATTAGAACATTATCATAATTAGATAAGTATTAGTGGGAAGATAAGAAAAATATGCTAGAAATCACATCAAATTTTGTTAAATTTTTTTTTACAAATTTTGCACAAATTTCAAGTGTACTTAAAACTATTTGGGAAATGTTTTTTTTTACCAATATCAAAAGAATATTTTCACAGTAATGAAATTTGTTCAAAACCAAAAATATATTTATTGATAAGATTGCTTTAATTTCTGAGCATCAAAAATAACTGATAACTTTTGCATTGGAGGTCACGGAATAGTCCAATTATATGATTATAAAGAATAAATTTGCCCCACATAAACATGTTCTAAAAATAAAATTCCGAATTTAAGCTAATCAAAATTTATTCTTCTTGTTGGGTGAAATATGCAAATATTGTTGTTTTCCACTTTTCTTTGCTTGTGGGTGCTAAGGCAATTAAGAGTACGTTTTTTAAATTAATAATTCTTTAACGTTAACTGTGATAAACACAATCATATTATATCTCTACAACAAAGTAATTATATGTATATATTATAAGGCAACATTTGCACTCACCCAATATTCTCTTCGACATCATGTTGTCTGTTCTGTAATAATCTACGCTGTTAATTTCCTGATGTTAATGCAAATGTTGCAAGTTAATGCTACACTTCCTGATTAATGTGTCTGCTTGTTTAGACTTTTACAATTTGCTTTTGCACTGGGAACTGTAAACTATAAAACTGTTATTTGCCGCCGATCTCGCACGAATCAAATGGAATCGGTCCGCGCGTAACGACGTCAAAACCCCAACTGAACAAAATGGAATGCAAATCCAGCACCCGGCTGTCGCTGGAATAGTAAACAATCCCCAATCGGATGGAAAATGGAAGAGAGCGAGAGAGATTGTGCGAGAGTATGCGTGTGTGTGTGTGTGTGCTATACAGAGATGTCTTATCTATTGGACGCGCTACAATGTCAAGGCTGGGATCTCTGTGGGTTATCAGGTCTTTTACAGGTAAGTGTGGAAAATATAACATAATGTTAAGCATGATGTGCTCTCTCACTTTCAGTTTACATTTACCACAAGAGAGAGTTGTAAAGTTGTACAAGACATGTTAAAGATCTGTTTCGATGAAACAGAATATTTTGATCTTACCCCAAATTAATGCTTTAGAAAAATTCATGAAAATTAAAAAAACAAAAACGTATTTTTGTTTGCTCAGAAATTTATTTCATTTGTTGGTTGAAGCACAAACTACGAACACAAGTGCACAGATTCTTGTTTTCTATTATTATTTATTTAAATATAATTTTGTTTTTAACAAAATATATATGTATATATGGGTTCTGTGATCCAAAGTGTTTGCTGCAGTTTACCGTTAAATTGCTTGTTAATTCCCTTGTTAGCAGATTTAATATTTCGATATTATATAATTTTGCATTTCGAAATGCAACTGTGCCGTGTGTTTAGTTTATTTTTGTTGATCTTGCATTTTGCACTAATTTACAATTATTATTTTTGATAATTTGTTTATAAACATTTGCTTTTTTTTTTATACAACAAAATTAAAATATATTCTACACTTTGTTATAGTATAATTTATATATCCGGTAATTCAATCAACATCACGAGTCTGCGCTTTGATGCTCCGTTTCCATCGCCTCCATTGCCTCCGATTCGAATCCTTCACAATGCACTTATTTGTATATATGTAGATATATATGCATATATATAGCTCGATATAAAAAGGTTTTCGGTTGCTAAAAACAAGCGCTAGGTGGCGTAGGTTGGGCGGCTTACAAGTAACAAAACTGAATCAATTTGAGTAAAAAGCACACACAGCATCAACAACAACTGCACCCAAAACAAGTTTCCGTGCCTAATTGAAGTCCGTGTACGAATCCGAGTTGGGGCTACGGGGCGTGGCCGCTGGCGCCGCTGGCTGCTCCAGGCTGGCAGCCATTTGGCGTAGATTATCCACGCCCGCCAGTAGTTGCCTGTGGCAGAAAGAGAGAGAGAGAGAGAGACAGAAGGGAAGAGAAGAGTGTAGCTGTGCAAGTGATCCAACCCTCTCGCAACACTCACCTCAAGTTTTGCTCTGCATTGTCGGCGGCGCGCAGCAAATCGCGCGACAATTGATGCGTTCTGGACGGACGCGATGTGTTGCTGCTGCTGCTGTGGCTGCTGCCCGGCGTCATCACCGAGGCCCCACCGGCTGCGGCTGCTGCACCACCCGACACCTGATCGCTGCTGCCGCGCAGCTCAAAAAGCTCCGCCTGGGAGAGATTTTAAATTGTATAAAAATGTGTAGCTATGATCGAGCATGCAGAGATATTCACCTCCAGCTGTGCCACCTGACGCCGCAGACGCTGCGTGGTTTGTGTTTGGGCCGTGGCTGCCAGCGTTTCGCGCCGTCGCGCATCGGCCAGTGCCAGCAGCTGCTGCTCGAACTCCTGGGCGCGACGCGTTTGAACATTAAGCTCGACACGGATCTCCTGCAGCTCGCGCTGCAGTCGCTCGTTCTCCTGGCGCAGCGTGGACGTGCCTCCATCGGCCTCCTGCGGCGGCGAGTCTATGGAATTCGAGGGCAGCCCAATAGCCACATCTGCCAGACGCTGGGACGAGTGCAGGATGGGGCCGTCAGACAGAAAATCGGGCAGCATTTTACCCGTCGAGCCACCAGCCTCGCCGCCAGTCGCCGACAGCGTCGAGACGCTGGGCAGGCCAGCGGCCACGGCGGCGGGCAATAGCAGGGCCCCGCCGCCCATAGCACCGCCGCAGCTGGGCGCCTCCGCAGCGCCCAGTGGCGAGTTGGGCGGCGAGCTGAGATGCGCCTCCTGGCACCAGGCGTCCGGCAAATGATCCTGCACAAAGTCTGGCAGAGCCGATGCGGCGCCAGCCACGTTTGACGCGTCCAGCGGCAGATCGAGCTTCATTTTGGCCGCCGAGGCCAGAACCAATCGATTCGGACGCAGCGCAGCGCGACGCCGGGGCGATGCTGCGCCGCAAGCAGCTTGCGGCGGCATATCATAGCTGGAATAGGAGCGCGGCACGTAACGCGAGCTGCTTGCCGCCGCCTGCAAATTCGAGGCAGCCGATGGAAATATATCTAAGGAGAAGAAATCATGCTCAGCGAGTTTAGAAGCAGCTTTCGCTGTGGGCAGCTACTCACCATCGTCGGCGCGCTCATCGTAGAGGCGACTGTTGCGTACTTGGGCCAGGCCCACATGATCATAGTCGTCGTCGCAATCCAGCATAACACCACTGCGTTCCACCTCGAGACGCAGGTCCGGCCGTAGTCGAGTGCCGGAGCTAGAGCTGCCGCCGGTGCCTGTGCCCCCGCCACATGCCGCATACTCGGCCAGACTCGCCTGCGAGTCAAAGGAGCTGAAACGCGGCGAACGTTTCATTTTGGAGGCGGCGCTGCCATTCAAATCCGGCTGCATGTGGCTAACGGATGCCGATTGCGGCACTTTCGGCCGTGCGCCCGTCGACGTTTGCAGCGACGTTGACGTTGCCGTCGCAGTCACATTTGTGTTGCTGCCGCCGCAGCCGCCGGTGCTGTTGTTGCTCGTGCCGACCGCTGGATCCAGGGATGTGACTGTGCTGCTTGGCGCTGTTATTGTGCCGCTGCTGTTGAGAAAGTGCTTAAAGGAAAATGTAGATGTGGAGGTGGAAGAGCCAACATTCGAGCTGAGCGTCGCGCTTGTTGTTGCCGTTGCCGCTGCGCTCGCTGTTGCCGCTGCTGCTGCTGCACCAGTTGTGGCCCGGATATTTGTGTAGTCGCCGCGACTGCTGCTGCTCCCGCTGCCATTGAGCCACAAGTCTGCGACCAAATCATTGACGTTGTTGCCGCGCACGCTTGCCGGCAGTTTTACATCGCCGCAGGCTCCGCTGCCGTCGCCGGTCAGGTGCTGTTGCTCTTGTGCAGTTGTCGTTGCAGTCGCCGCCGCGGCAGCAGCAGCAGCATCGTCCGTATTGATATTGTTCCCGTTGCCATTGGCCATTTAAAATTCGCCAGCCGCCGATAGTCGCTAAATAGTTTTGTCAGCTCGTTTCCTGATGTTCTCGGCCGATATTCTGTGGCTCTGTTGTGTGTGCCTTTTTTGGGCTTTTGGGTTGTTTTTCTCTACAAATTTAGTTAATTTGGCGTTGCATTTCTCTGCCGACTTTTCACTAGAGTTGTTGTTGCTTAGAGCTGGACACTAACGATTCCCTGCATTCTCTGCTGTTATCGATATTTGAGCGTAGCCTATCGATAGTTATTTTGAATGAGCGCAAGCCAAGATATTTGTTAAAAATCACAGCAGTAGGTATTACATTTCTAAAATTTTGAACTGAAAAGTATATTGTGCCGCAATACTGTGTTTTTATTTACAAACATATGATATATTGTCAGTATTTTCAAATGACTAGTGTGTATTTAAATACTAGCTGTTGTGTTGCCAACGACCTGATTGGAATAGCTACTTTTGATATTTCACGTTTACCCGCATACGTTCACATTGCTCTCGTGGTTTTTGTTTTGTCTTCGTACTGCTTGCCTATTGCTTCCGAGGAGAACGGCGATTTCGGGCATAAACGTTGCTAATTGGCGCAATATATGCATAATTAATGTAATAAAAAGCGAAAGGCGAACGTGTACGTTTTGTGTAAATAATCAAAAAGAAAAAAAAAGAGTGAATGTTGCAACGGAAATTAATTAAATACGAAACCAAATACCAAACATCCAATAACAAAAACAGTGCAAGGGCGGCGTAAAGAAAGTGGAAAAGAAAATTCTGCGTAGCAAACAAACCGGTCGGCGGGCAACATACATACATACATACAAATACATACGAAAACGTCGTCAATATATCGTATGCAAAAGACGCATTTTGAACAAAAAAATCAAATAAAACAAAACTCGCATGCTCAAAAAGTAAAAACGTACGCAAATAATACAATATACACATACAAATATCACACAGTGTTTTTCACAGTTTTACATTTGCGCTGACCAAACGAAAACGCAAAAGGCGGCCGCCATATGCGACTGCGACTTGGGTTGCTGTTGCTGCTGCGGGGGTGACAGCGCCAGCGGCGTACCAAAGGTGGTGAGAGCCAGAGCCGGAGCTGAAGTGACGCTCACCTTTCGCGTTTTGTAAATTGTTTTTACAAACACACACAAAGTAACCCCTCCAAACGAGCGACCGACCGACCAACCACCCGCCCGCCCGCCCGCGCTGCAACAGCTTCGTGTGTTCCACTTTTGTTAGGCAGCGCCCCTTTTGCTACTATGCACGCTGTCCTGATTTCGATGCAATAAACAGAGAGGCAGAGAGAGAGAGAGAGAGAGGACTAAATAGTGACAATGTATTAGTATTAGTGATCAGCAGCAGCAGCAACAGCAGCAGCTTTTCAAGCTAAGCTCACGCTCTTGTAAGCTAAGAGAGAGCATCAATTGGTGGCCATGTATTAGTGATCAGGAGCAGCTTTCCCAGCTAAATTCACGCTCTTGTACTCTCCTCTGTGTGCGTGTGTGTGTGTGCTTGTGTGTGCCAATTTACATTTCTATAAAATGCAACGGAGCAAGAGCGAATCCAGCAGGCAGGTAAGTTCCAATTAGGACTTGGCTAAACACAAGTGCCTATCCATTCATCCTTCCATCCATGCATCCATGCATCCAACCATGCTTCTGTTTTTTTTTTCTGTGGGGTTGTTTCATTCTCTGCTATTCAAGTTGGCAGCAGCCGCCTGGCCACGGCCCCATTTATTGACTTGTCTACATTTCTTCTTCGCCTTTTGCTGCTGTGTCTGTCATTGCCGCAGCCGTCCCTTTCCACTGTTCCGCTTTTGTATACAAATTATGGTGCGCGCTTTGCTGCTTGTTGTTCTTGTTTTTACAGTTGTTGTTGTTTTAAGCTTTTATGGCATTCGCTGCTGCGTCGTGCATTCCACTCATTTGTTGTTTTTATTGTTGTTGTTGTTGTTGTTGTTGTCGTTGTTGCTGGTACATACATATATAGTGTAAACGTTATAAATATAGATTTTAATTTGCTTTTACCGCATTCGAAATTGATTTTGGTTTTGGCCCACAGTTAATAATTTCCCTGCCCTGCCCTGCCCCCACCTCATCGGTCAAAACGCCAAGAAAAGTGAAAATTGAACTGGGTCGGGCGGTTGGCTTGGAAACGGCGTAGTGGCGTTTTATATACCCTTTGCACCTCTGCCCCAACCTGGCGGCGCCTTCTGCTGCTGGTAATTCAATTAACATTTAGCTCCAATACTCGACTGGCCATCTCCCCCCTCAGCCCCCCGCAACAATTTGTTGACCCATTTCTGGTATTTCTTGGTCTTGGCTTGTTCTGCTCTTAATTAATATTTGTAATTTTCGTGTTTCCCTCAGCCCGTTCGTTGGCCGCGATAAGCAGCTGGAAATTAACAGTTTATACTACATGAAGCTTTATGGTTTCATTATCTCTTCTTTGGATTGGCCGCAACACTTATGGCTCGCAGTGCGGGGGAGTGGGTGCGCTTGGAGGTGGAGGTTTATTTGTATACCCTGTAAATCAGTTAAAGGGGTATATTGATGATGTTCTAACGAATGTAACTGGCAGAACGCGGCATCGCCGATCCCATAGCATAAACTAGCTGAGGCGATCAAGTTAGAGACCTTAATTTCTGTATATGATATGAAGAAGACATTTAAATTTCTCCTATTTAATACCCCTTTAAAGATTATAAGAGCGAGACATAAAATTTGGTATTAAGATCTCCGTAGATATCCATATCTAGATCATGGTTATTTTACTTCTTAGATTTCTCTTCCAATCCAACCTAAAAGGAAGAAACGTAACTCATTTTAAAGAATATTGCCATTTTCTGATTGTCACACATTTGAATACCTTCTTAATGTTGCTTACAGGGTATTTTCTAGTCGAGCTCTCGCGACTATCGCACTTTTTATTGTTGCTGTTGTATTTGTGTGGGTTGTGCTTACGTGATTAAGTATCGCATTCGACAATCAATAGCCGCACTCACGGTTTATTAATTTTCTATTTTCTGTGAGTTTGCTTTTGAATGACACTTTTCCAGTTTTCACCAACGTTTTACGAGGTTTTCTAAGCTTTGCACTGTCTATTTGCAAATTGTGTTTCGGTTTCAATGACGCGCTCTCTCCCCCTCTCGCTCTCTCGCTTTCTCTTTGTTAAATATGGCCTTTCTATGCGATTTTCATGAGTTCAGCTAGGGCTTGCATAGTTTGATGTTTCTTCGGTAATTAGCTTATATAACTGTATCACTTTAAGCCAAATAATTTCCATTTGTTTTTCAATATACTTCAAGAAGTTTTGGTAGTTTCGAATTAGAAGACTTCTAATAATAAAGCTTCTAAAAAGAATAACTAGTCGATAAAGGATTTGTGTATGCAAATGTCGTAAATGTATTTGTCGAAAATAGCTACTCCTTTATATTGAACAAATTACATTTTGCTTAAATTACAATTGGCAGCTTTCGTTGGATATAGTATTAGCTTCGTTTGAATATAATGTTGCTGGAGGAAATGGTGTGGAATAAAGGATTAAAGTAAAGTGTTGAATTAAATTACATTCCTCGCATTTCTTACCTTTGCCTTCCTCCGCTATTGACAGTCGGCTAATTGCTTGGGACGATTAGATGTTCAGTTATCCGTTTGTCCTCCGCCAATTGCCATTTCCAATTTGCAACGTGTTTTATTTCTATGGATTCCTTTTTTCTTTTATTGCAATTCAATTTATTCTCTTCCATTTTTGTAGCTCTTGATGCTGCCCGCGAGTGCGGCGCAAGCAGCATAGAGGAGTCGCCCGGCAGCGAGCGCAGTTGAAGCAGGAGCAGGAGCAGAGGACGGTCGGGATTCAAATGTCGTCGTCGAGCAACGGCGGCATCAATAGTGCCACAAATGGCCGCAGTGGCAGCACTGGCAGCGCCAATATAAGCCTCAACCTGAAGGCCAAATCGGGAGCAACAACAACAGCAACAACAAACACGACAAACACGACAACGACACACAAGACTTTGCCGGATCTGAAGACGCAACGGAGCAACAGCAGCGTCGGCAGCGGCATCGGGGTCGTGGCCAAGACATTGGCCACACATCGACGCGACAGCTCGCATGTGGAGAAGTCTCTGTTGCCGGAGCGGCCGCTCAGCTATGGGCCGCCGCAGCAGAGCAAGGCTGTCGGGCTGAGCAGGGAGCCCAGGGAGGGACATCTGGTCTACTGCGAGGGTAAACTGCATTCGGGCACGCTGCAGTCCCTCATCATGCACATGGTGCCCACGCATGACTACTATCCGGAGCACGGTTATCTATTTGCGTTTCTGCTAAGCGGACGCTTGTTCATACGGCCATACGAGCTGCTCGCGCAAATCTCTAGCAACTGGGAGCAGCAGCAACATCAGGCAGCTGGTGGCGGCGGCTGCGATGTGGTCGATGATGCAGTGGCTCAGCCGCCGGCGCTATCGCTGCACTTGAACTCCGCCTCGCCGCTGACACAGCGCAAGGGCGCAGCGGCTGGCGGCCAGGAGCTGGAACTGGAGCCCAAGCCGCAGCAGCGCACATTGACGCAACGTTCGGCGCAGCATTGCATACGTTTGCTGTCCGAGTGGATTGAGATCTTTCCATATGACTTTCGGGATGAGCGCCTTATGCAGCAGGTGCGCATACTGGCCAGAAAATGTGTCTACATTGACAACTCGCTGGGCAAGCAGGTGTCGCGCATATTGCAGCTGCTCGTCGCACGCCTCAAGGCTCTGGAGCAGTACGAGGAGTTTCTGCAGACGCTCAGCAACGAGGCCATCGAGCAGCAGACCCAAAGCCAGCAGCAGCAGCAGCAGCAACAACAACATCATCATCATCATCATCAGCATCATCTGCATTTGCATAATCCGTTTCAAACGTTTTTGGGCAGCTCCCATGTCTCGGCGAGTGGCCACACGACAACGAATGGAACTGCCACGAGCGGCGGCTCCGCGAGCAGCGGCAATTCCACAAACAGTGGCAGCAACTCCGCCTCGAGCACTCCGCAGCCAGATGAGGTGTTTGGCATTATGGACCTTTGTCCCAGCTGCGAGCACTTGGCCCATCAGCTAACGGCCATCGAATTGGAGCGTCTGTCGCATATTGGACCCGAGGAGTTTGTGCAGGCCTTTGCCAAGGATTATCAGCAGGCCAAATGCGCATCGGCCACAGGCAACGCGCCCGTAGATGCGGCCGCGGGTGCGGGCGCCGTAAGCGGCTCCTTGAACGACATGAAGAAGACACGCAATTTGGAATCGTATGTGCAGTGGTTCAATCGCCTCAGCTACTTGACGGCCAGCGAAATTGTTAAGGTGGGTGGAGTCGGGAGCTGCCAGTTGGGAGTTGGAGGGATTAGCGAGTGCTTAAAATGATTGCATGGCTGCAGGGATGAAAATGATGCGAGTGATGAACGTATGGAAATATGTTTGCACGGCGCAAAACCATAAAAACGAAATTCAATTTCAAAAAGAGCTAAAAAAAAAAATGTGCAAATCAATAAGTCTCTTCGTGGGTTGCTTAGAAATTCATCTCAAATGATACACAGCAAATAACTTGAAATACGAACAGCGAATATTTAAACACAAGTTTTTAACAGCTTAAGAAGAATTCGTTGCTCCCAGTTAGGAACTTTTATCAGGAGCTTAGTCCGTTATTCTGTCATGAATGAAGCATTTCAATTCCAACTTCTTCAGTATTTCCACAAATGAAATTACCCTTTTTATTTCGCCTTTCTATGCGATTCTCACGTATACATGTATGCCTGTTTTTCCGCTCTCTTGCTATCTTAAATTTGGATCGCCTTTCTATTCGATTTGTATGTTCTCAAGGGAGAAGGAATAAAAGAACGTTTGGGCTTTCCTTTTTAGGTCAGCTCCAGGCTAAGTGTTGGGTTTTAGCTTGCTGCACTGCATCGCTGCTTTCAGCGCATGTGTGTTAGGGCATTAGTCGAGCATACCATTTATCCATTTATCCTTTATCCGCAACAGTATCCGAAGAAGAAGCAGCGTGTGCGCATTATCGAATATTGGATCGAGACGGCACGGGAATGCTTTAACATTGGCAATTTCAACAGTCTGATGGCCATAATAGCTGGTCTGAATCTTGCTCCCATTGGCAGACTTAAAAAGACGGTAAGTTTCGAATATTAAAGCTGAGTCGTACAATTAATTTAATATTTGCTTGCAATTTGCAGTGGTCTAAAGTGCAATCGGCTAAGTTCTCTGTGCTGGAACATCAAATGGATCCAACATCGAATTTCAATAGTTATCGCTCGACGCTTAAAGCTGCCATGTGGCGCTCCGAGGGCGCTACCGAGGAACGCGAACGCATAATCATTCCATTTTTTAGTTTATTTGTTAAGGATTTATATTTTCTGAACGAAGGCTGCTCGAATCGGTAAGTGGGACAATTTGAATTCAAATTTTAAAAATAACTAAATACCCTTTCGTTCGCTTTTGCAGTTTGCCAAACAATCATATCAACTTTGAGAAATGCTCACAACTCGCCAAACAAGTCATGGAGTTCAACGAATGGAAGAAGGTCACGTGTCCATTTGAGAAATTGCCGAATGTCATTGCCTACCTGCAGCATAGTGCGGTGCTCAATGAGAACACACTCTCGATTGCATCCTTTGAGTGTGAACCGCCCGAGAATACCGAGGAGAAGGATCGCTATAAAACTGTGAAAGCCGAAACGAAGCAACAATTGATGCAGCAATTGCAAGAACAACAACAACAACAACATCAGTAATAGTGGACTCTTAAGCTATTTAGTATACATACTAATTTAAGTTACGCTTAAGCGCTTGCCATGTTTATTTTTTTATAAACCTAAGTTTTACATAAGTCGATTATACATTTTAAGACGGGTTGAGAATTGTTTAGGCTAAGCTCAGCAATTAGTTCAGACAAGACGCATGCGCTGCAACTTCTAAGCTGCAAATGACTTCAAAAGCCATTTACTGCATCCTTGAAAGCCTTTGTCTATATTTTTTTTTTTTTTAAGTTAAGCCCAGCGACATTATCATGGAACCTAATCTGTTGGCCTCTATACTAACTGGTTTTCACTTAACTCACCTTTGATGCTATTTAACTCTTATAAACCCCATTTACAACACACATTTTGCATTACTTTCCATTATCCAACACTGCACAGTGGCGCATGCGCCAAAACACAAAACATTATCTAAGAAACGCGAAGCATCTCCAGAATGTTGCCAGTAATTAAATTAATTGAATTAAGCAGATAAGAAAAAACAACAACAAAATGAAAAGAAAGAAACGAGACAGAATGAATGTATGTACTTAAAGCATTTTATTGCTGCAACTTATCTTATATTTAATTGGTTAAATGTATGTAATACTGTATTACGGCGACGGAAAGAAATCATATTTATACATAATGTCATAATTTATTTGGAACATTTGACAAACTTGCGTGTATGCGTGTTATTTTGTAAGCGAACAGTATTTATATTTATATATTTACACAATTTTATAGCTAAATTAAATCATTTTTAATATTCGATCGTTTCGACGACGCTTTTGTCCTTGAAGCTTCAACATTTATTAACAATTATTAGCAGTGCAGCATAATTCACAAACACATACATGTTGTCTATATATAAGATGAAGAAGAACAAAAAGTACACCTTGTGGTAGCTACAATGATGCTTATCCTTTTAAGATATAATTTTTAATCAAGGAAACTACTTATACATAATAGGTATACATACTTATATTTCAGAAGAAAACTAAAATACAACAAATAGTGGTATGTGCGCTACGATATTAACTATAAAGGGACTAAATCGACAAACAAGGCCCAATATAATCGATTTAAAAAAACAAATCACTGCTTTTGAATAAATCAACTGATCAAAAACCATTCTCATAATACAATTTCCAAACTGCCTTTCAATATGATTTGTGGTAAATTGTTGAAATGTTAATTTTTTTAAAGTCAAAAAATCGTTATGGAACATCCCTTGGGTGCTACGTGACAAAAGCTGCTTGCTGTGTCAGTATCCACTGCGATAAATAGTGTTGCCAGACATACAAGAATCGATGGTTCTTCGTGTGATAAAATTTGTTTCGATAACTTTTTACCCCAATCAGCCCCTACACCACGGACACACAAACACACGCAGCGCACCAGTCATAGGGGAAAAGCGGCATCGGCATTGGCGCTGTGTTTTATACGCGACGCGATTCTGTTGGCGTGCAGACGTCTTTACGGTAAATGGTAAATAAAACGGGGAAAAAGCGCATAAATCTATCTAATTGGAAACAGAAGCGAGAACACAAGTGTATCAAATCGAATTTCAATCGCAAATGCGAAATAATCAGACCCATTGTTCGTAGGTGTGTGTGTGTTTATGTGTGTGAGTTTGTTTGTGTTTGACATTGTAAAGTGCAATTGCAATTTGATGTGTGTGTTTGCTTGTGTAAATTACGTAGCTGAGACGTAAAGCGGTGCCGCGACGGCACCTACGAGCAGCAGGACGATTACGATTGAATTGGAGTCAACGAGTTGCGCCCAATTTGTTGCATTGAAGTGCAGCCAAGACAAGAACCTGTTGTTGTTGTTGTGATTATCGCTGGTAGTGGGGCAAAAACAAAAAGAACGCAGCGACAAGGCGGAAAAATCGATTGTGCTCATTTTGTTTTGGTTCACATTCACGTTTGCGTGCTTGTTTGTTTGTGTGCGATTGTGTGTGTGTGCGTGTGTGTGTGTGAGCGTGTGTGTAGTTTAATGAGTAAGAAAGCAACGCGCGAATTGCAACAATAACAAATCAAGACGATAACCCGATAACAGTATCCATTCTCCTAGGACACTTCTGCACATGGCATGACTCATGCAACACTGCCCATACAAATAAGCAGGAACAATGAAAAATAATCAAAAGTATGCAAAACTGCCCCAAGATTTGGATCTGAGCTTTCAAAGTGATTTAGACTTGCTGCCGGACACAGCAGCCGATATCGATGTCGATGAGTTCAATGCGAGTGGAACGCCACCTGCTGGTTTAATACTAAACGACGACGACGACGACGACGTCGACGCCGGCGACGACGACGACGACGAAGACGACGAAATTGTCATTGCAGCGCAGGTTGTGGGCGGCAGCGACGGCAGCGGCGGCGGCGGCGGTGGCCTGCGTTTAGCCACACGTAAGCAGCGCAGACAGCGCAAGCAGCAATACGAGCAGAAATTGTACAACAATAAGAACAAGATCTGCGGACTGGGCAGCGATAGTGTTATCGAGGTGAGTCAATAACTGCAATCGATAACAGACACGCCAGTGCTGTTATCGATACGATCAGTAATCAAATTAGTTTTAGAGGGGGTAAATGATAATGATTAAACCTTATCTGTATATTTAATTATGTTTTTTAAAATAAGCTCTCTTTTAAATTGCGCACCTCACACTAAAATAATCTCTGCTATGCTACCTAAAAATACCTATTTAGCCAAAGCGAAAGATAAAAGCAAATTGCCAGCACAAATTACAAACACAGCGCAAAACAAAGAACCAGAAAAAAAAAAAAAATTAAACGCTGCAACGAAGAAAGAAATATAAAAATCGATTCGACAACAAAGAAAGAAATATTCAGGCATTCGTAGCAGCTCACCTGAACGAACCCAACAACCAAGAGTTCAAAAGTAATTTCTATTGTTTATTTAAATGTTTGAGCAAACAAAAGCTCCGAGTTGCCAGAGTTTGCAGAGTTCAGCTCTGGCCAAGGAAATCACATTTAACGCGCCAGATATTAATGGATTTATGTTGTTGTCAAAGTCATTTGGCGGCGTGGAGACGCGTAATGACATCTACTTAAAATGTATTCGAAAAGTCCAGGGTTTCCCTTTGTGTGGCCCGCACAATGTGGCATGTTCGCAGCCGCTTATATAAGTTCTATTTTGTGCAGCTTATCTCTTAAGCAGGCTCATTGCATACACTGAAAAAGGGTCGACAAAACTAACTTACATAGAGAGAAACACTCGAATTCAGATTCAATTTTTAGTTTGACTGAAAGTTAAATAAAGAGCCCGCACAGTTTGAATATTTTAAGGCCACGTTCTATTTAGATACTTTGCTCAGTGCATTTTAGGGGCATAAAAATCAATAGCCGTAGGTATCTATTTTCCGGTTAGCCAAGTCTAGGCTATATATGTACATAACTAATGGAACAAAGTTGTGCGTACTTAATGACAATGCGTTCACACCTGGCCATTAACCAAATGTGTATGTGTATTTACCTTAATGCCAGCTATGAATATATATACATATTTACGCTTTAACTCGCCTCCTTCTCCACCCCAGCTCAATCAATAATGCGTCAAGCCCATGTCAATCATAGCCGTTGTGAAAATACTGTGCATTTTAAAATAAAGTACAGCCCCCCTTTGAAAAGCACTGCATATTGTGGCACGCGTGGGTGTAGCGCCATCTAGTGGTTGGAATATTTACTATTCGAGCTATAGAAATAGTTTTTTAGACTACATTTTTGTAGAGTAGGAGTTTTTTTTAAGGGGAAATGTTAATATTTAATGATTTTTTCGTTTTTTCAATTACTTTTCAAAGATTTTGAAAAATAATTAAAAATATTTTGAATGCAGACATTTTAGCGTATTTAATTTGCCAATTCTTACTTCTGGGCTATTCCAATTTCTGATTTTCTATTTGTAATACCTGCTATCGACTCTGATAAACTGAGAAACGTTTGATAAGCCTGTCAATCTCAATGCAGATTATTCGCGTTTCGCATTGCGTGCCTAGTTGTACGGCCTACAATTCGGATAATACGAGGAGGATTACCTATAAAGTTGACAAACAGGGCGTGTGTGCGTGCGTTGGGTCTCTGCGTGCAATTAGTGGTAGTATATATTTATTTTGCATTAAGCTTTATTTCATTGCGTAAATTGTTTGGACTTCAGAGTTCTGATGGCATTCGCTCTAATGGCCTTAACGCTTCATTAAGCACATAAGCCTAATGGAAAACGATTTAAATGACACGTTTTTTTTTTTTTTTGCATTCTATTGGGATCGATTCATATCATTTTTAATTAATAACTATTTATACACTATATGAGTGCTGAGTACACACAGTTTGATGATGATGTTGACATTTCTAGAACTACACATTATTAAATATTCAAATTGCAATCAGTACACGACTCGGCCGCTTTGATAATCCTTCCAGCATTTGCTCCAATGCGGACAATCTGGCGTTCGGAAGCCTATAAATTTATACAAATACAATAAGTTTTATCCCAAGAAACTTAAATAAACTCTTTAACTCACCGCTGGCCAAGGCAAAGAGCGTGAATGCCAGAAAGAATGCGACTTTAATCTTCATTGTGTCTAGGCTTTGAAGTCTGCAGCAGATCGATTTCAACTGATGCTCGAGTCTCAAATTGATACTTTATATGAAAATTATTTGCAGCGCATTTATTGTTATCTCTGGGAAAGTCCTCTAGTATATTTACTTATCGCTAAAGAGTCTGTCTGGCTACCTTGGGTTTTTTATTTCGCATACTCTTACAAGGGGTATTTTATATAATGCAAAATTATGCCGATTGTCAATAAAGTTAACTTTATATTTTCTAATGTCTTTGCTTTCAACATAATTTATTTTAAATATAAGATCAGATCGTCATATATTTCATAATCTGATAATCTTAATATGTTTTTCCTCGTCTTGATTTTCGATTTTACTAGAAAGAAAATTGAGTATGCAAATTAACATATATGCCACGTGCCTTATCAGCCCACATTTAAATATATGTAAATCATGTGTAGGTGTTATCGGAAAGTATTTGTACTTTTTAGATTGTTGTCAATGGGACTTATAATTTTATTATTGATGCTTAAGCGAAAAACAACGCAGTTCAACGGGCACTTGGGGGCGATGCTTGACCTATCTTATTAGTTATAGGCTGTATCAACTATTTAGATAGATTACAAAAAACCTTGAATTTTATAGCTTTTGTGAAAGTTTCGTTTTTTCTTTAGGTATTCAATAAATTACTTTGCAGGCAAATGAACCAAGCAACTTATCGATTGTGCTGCGCTTCGATATGTTGTGTAATTTCTATCGATAGCATATTTAAACATATTTTATTTTAATGCTGGATTTATTATAGAGAGTATTCAATATTAAATTATGGCATCATGCTAAGAGTATACCTATCTATACTCTAAAAAAAAAGAAAATTAAATTATCGATAATTATATTCATGTATACGGTATTTTATAGCTGTCATAGGAGCAATAGGTCAATGTTAGGTTCTTGTATGAAAAGTTGCCTTGCTCTCGATATATGAGATAAATCTTCTGAAATCGGAATACTATATCATTGGGATACGTAGGAAGAATCGGTAAAACTAAAAGTTTTTATATGGATAACTGTTGTGTTCTTTAAGTTATCCTGACCAAACTCAGAGATTATGCGCTTCAATAATCTCCTCACATGTCTGCAAGCCCGAAAGGGTATTTACGGTCGGCTTGTCGAAGAAAGCTCTTGTTCTTGCTTTAAAGATAATATTACCTACATTTAGTTCTTAATAGATACCTTAAGAGCACTTGTTTAAGGCTCTATTGCCACCTTGTCCCTGTTCTCATTTGCCTCTTAGTGTGTGTGTGCGTGTGTGTTTGTTTGCCTCTGTGTGTGTGTGCGTGTGAACTAACCAATTAATTTATGCTCTGGCCCCGACTCAAATGTGGCTCGCATCAAGTGTGGCTCATTATGAACGAGAGACTCGGTTGAACCGTTGCAAGCTAACCTACATTCTCGGCCAGCGTTGTCCTCGTTGCAGGCACACGTTGCACGTTGCACATTGCAGCTGTCGCTGTCGCTGCCGCAACACGCATACGCCCCTTGGTACGTGCTGCGTGCTGGGCTTCATTTGTGGCTCAACTGGCCGTTCAACGTTGTGTTCTCTCTGTGCTTCCCCTTTGTTTGTTTATTTTAGTAAACACAATGCACAAAAAAAAAAAACAACAGAGCAATAACATGCAGCAAGGAGGCGTGGCAGTGGCAAGTGCTTTTGTGGCGTTGCATAGGCGTTGTTGGTGGGCGTCGGCCGCTGTGTCGCCCGTCGCCTGTCGCCTCGGTGGCCTTTTGTTTTTGGGATTTGTGACATGCAAAATAAATGCAGAAAACGCTTTGTGCCACATGAATTTATAACAGGGCTAAGAAAATGTTATCAACCGGGCTTACAGTCAACTGAGCCATCCAGGGGAGCAAAAATCCTACATTTAAGCGCATTACACGCTATAATAAAATCATAATATAATGTGCATTATTATTATGGGCCATGGCTCGGCTACGTGTTGGCTGTAATGAAGACTGAATCACGCTGATGAAGGCAAATACACACATTTCTACAGCTTCTTCTTCTCGGTATTTAACATAATTTTGCATAGCTTGAGCAGGTATGAAATTATGGGCTGAAAAGGTATTATATATATGCTGCCTTCATATTATGATAGTCGCATCAGGTTCTGGTCCTTAAATGAGTATTTATTAATTATTTATAACGTGAACATGGGCATATTATTATTCATAATTGTCTATAATAAACTTTGTTGGAAAATTGAGATGATTAAGTAATATGCATTAGCAATATATTTCTATACTTTCGACAAAATTACCTAAAGTTAATATGCAGAGCATAGCTTGTTCCGAGATTGATTGAGATTATCTTTAAAATCTTATCTAAAAATGACAGTTCAATTCTCGACTGATAATTCGCATTACAGTTATATGATATGTTTCCATCCGAGCGACATTTGTGCTGCATGCAATGAGTTCAGGTTTCAGAAAATTGAGAAATTAAGCCGCGACTTCAGCATACGTTCGGGTGGCCTTTTGCAGAGCGTAAAGCGTAAAGTTACCTGGTATGTCGTTTGAAGAGCGAAAAGCCAGATGAAAAGCCAGGCTACAAATTTTGCGACATATTGAAATGTATTAGCTATATTGTTTTTGTTTTTACTTTTTCTTTGTTCATACTGATTAGGAATTAATCAATCAGAGAGAGAGAGAGAGAGAGAGAGAAAGAAAGAAAGAAAGAAAGAAAGAAAGAAAGAAAGAAAGAAAGAAAGAAAGAAAGAAAGAGAGAGAGAGAGAGAGAGAGAGAGAGAGAGAGAGAGAGAGAGAGAGAGAGAGAGAGAGAGAGAGAGAGAGAGAGAGAGAAATGTAAGAGCGTAAGAGGAGAAGCAAGTGAGGCATGTATAAGAACAAGGTGATACATTGAGATGTTTGTTCAAATATATATGCATATTCTTACATAAAACATACACCAAGCTCCAAATTAACTTTATTTTATTTGAGACATCCACAATGATCAAAATTAACTTTATCAAATTCGAGCATGAAATTAAAATAAAATTAAATTAGTAACATTAAATCCAGGCATACTGCCTTCTCGGAGCTATAAAAGTTTTACAAATTAAATTTATGTTTTTTTTCTCCTTCCACTTTTGCAAATATAATTTGCACTTTTAATTGGTCATAAAAAAGAGAGAGAGAGAGCGAAAAAGCAACCAGTTGGCCAGTTGGCCAAATTGTTAACTAGCAACTCGCATCCTGCAGGCGTTGAGCAAAAGTTTGTTTCCCAATTTCATGTTGTATTTTCTCCAAAAATATTCCTCTCCTCACTGCTCTCCCACCTCTCGCCCCGCTGCTTCTAGCTGCATGTGTTGCAAATGTTGTCGCGCAATTGTGATGTTCATTTTATTCCCGGCTCAAAATGTTGCCTTTCGCCTTTCTGTTCCTCCCACAAGAATATAAATATCCGTGTGCTGGCAAATCCTTGCAGGGTGGCACAACAAAAAGTTTTCCGGCGTTTTTACGTTAGTTTCTGATGCGATTTTAAACATTTTATGCTCATTTATATTTACCTACACTTCTGTCAAAAGTTTAATAAATAAATAAATGATTATAATATTTATATATTTTTTGTCTATTATTCATTCTGCTATTCTGTTATTATTTAAACTGGGATTAAATGGATTTCAAATATTATAAATAGTTGATGAATAGCCTTGAGTTTTTATTTGAAACACGTTCCTCGCGTAGATCTATATGTTTATACTCTTAGGACTTTTTATAGAAAAACCGCACCAAATATAGCTTGAACTTCTATAATCTTCTACATTAACTCTTTTCACTACCTGGTTCCTAATTTTCATGCAACGTTAACGCTTATCCAAAAATGCCGCACTATTTGTGGCCAGTGCTCAAGAATTTGAATTGAATTAATTGGGTGCAAATTTTCAAAACGTAAAGAAAAAGCCACTAAATGTCGGTTACAAAAATAACATAGAAACGAAAAACAAAAAAATAAAAAGGAAACCCAACTAACCTACCAAAAAGTTAACTAAAAGTTAGGTTTAAGGGCAATAACAAAGTCGAGTACACTCGCAGGAGATGCCCTCTAAAAGTTCTAAGGTTTTATAATTCTTCTATGTTGTCATATAGACGTGCAGATAAATAATTTGCTGTTGAAGAATTTATATATATATATATATATATATATATATTATTTATGGGTCCATATTTATATATCTACTGCTTATTACTACATTGGTACGCATTAAAATTACACTTTTTAGCCAGTTGTACAGCTAATGGGTATTTTAATGCGCTGGCCAACAATTTTGTGAACATTTTGTATGAAATGAAAGTTCAAAGGGAAGGCACAAAGGTTGCCAGCTGGAGAATGTGGACTGGCAAGCCTGGGAATGTGCGCAATGTATACGCAGCTGCCCTGAAATGTATGCTACGAATTTCTGGCAACTGCAACGTTGCGTGTACGTGTTGAAGCCTGCTTAATGCGCCTGCATGGCAACATAATTAGCATAATAATTATCATGATATATAGCGGCAATTAAAGGGTGGAAAGTCTTCGAAGTAATTTCATATCCGCTTGATTTTAAATGCAGCGTCAAGAGCAGCTGACGCCACATGCAAATGACAGTTATGAGCACGATGTGAGGGTTGGGCGGCGTTGGGCCTGTGATTCATGGATAGTTGGGCTATAACGCTGCTCTATGAGCCATAATAAACAATACAATCAACAGGAAGTGAGCACAAAGAGCTGGCAGCAGCAGGAGCTGCCGAAAGGCAAAAACTTCCGCCGCGGCAGCCCCGATAAAAGAAGCCCAAAAAGGACTAAGCCTGGCAGGAGTTGCGGCTGCTTCTGGATTTTTGCCGTTGTGCCTGCCTTTGCCCCAGCCTTTGCCTTGTAAACATGCAAAAATTGTCAATTGAAAAGTAACAGAGGCAGCAGCAAAGTCAACCATGCAACAACAACACACACATACATCCAACAATAACAACAGCAACGTACAACATACAACATACAACATGAGGCAAATCTGTGCTAAAAGAGCCCGCGGGAGCAGACCCAGCTATAGGTGGGGTGGCCTTTTGTCCCAATGCTTTGTAGCTACCTTCTCGGGTTGCTTTATACCACTTAGCTAAGCTCGAAAATGGGGCATATTCATTATAGATTGTAGATTTGTCGAAAAAAAAGTTTCTGCATCGCAAAATATTCTGTTTTCTTAGATATTTTCATTAAACTCGGCTTTCACAAGCTTCTCTATATTCAGATATCTGCAGAACCGTAAAACATTGTTAACGAGGGTATTAAATCTTCGGTGTTCCAAAAATACCCCTACCTGCACGTTAATAGTAACTTAAAGCAGTATATCTTGTAGTCGGATTATCAATTCGCACTTTTTTTTTAACCGCCCTCTTGAACATATGTTTGCGCTCTGTTTTGTGTGAGCCATAACTTTTTTGTGTGAAGCATCTCAAACAAATTTAATTTTTTGCCATTTTTGCGTATTGACTTTTTTAGGGGAAGATCAGAAGGAAGGCGAAAAACATTCTGTTGCATACTTAATAATAAAAACGAGCGAGTAAACATAAAATCGGTGCACACATAAGTTTTTTTAGTGAAAAAATGTTGGGTTTATTTAACAGGAAATGGGCAAAAAATTGCACCATTGGCACGCATTAAACATACAAAGGTCCATAAATATTGCTTTTTACAAAATGCACTCTGGCTTAGCTTGACTATTCTGCAGGGCTTTATTTTTTATTTTAAGCCGAAATACATTCGCATACAATTTCATTTACATTGAGGTTAATTCAGGAACATGCACCATTTGTCCGAATGGCTTTTGTCAACTTTGCAGCTTTTTTTTTTTTTATATAGACAACAATGAATTGTTGCCAATAAAAATTATTTATGCTTACAACTATTTTTCTGGATAATTCAATACAGACCTTTAATTATTTTAACTACTTCTGAAAGTCAGGTCAAAGTCATGTATTCCGTATTCTTGTTAAAATCCCAAATCAGCTGTTGTCGATACAACAAAGTTATCGATATGAATTTTTAAAGCAATCACATTTCGATTAAATCGAATTTAACAGAGAAAACTTAAACTAATAGAATGTTAATTCAAGTTTTCGTATCTATTCAAAGTTAATGAAACTCAACTCAAGTTGATTTCAAGCAAAGCATTTGAGAAATACAAATATCGATACTTCTTCTTAACTATCGATAAACGATAAATATTTATTTAATTATAATTCATACATTTTAGGCTGACAATTTTGACTTTCGAGTTCTTTCATTGCAAACGGCAAACAGTCTTGATTACAATCATAAGTTGTTCTACAAATTGTCCGCTTAATGCGTTCCTCACGAATGGTTGCCATAACGAACATTAAAGCCATAACTGCGTCAGGCCACGCCCACTTATGAAATTTGTTTGTAAGACACCAGTAAAGGACATTTGCAGGCAAAGACAGTCAGCAGCTGAGCGTGAAGTCGTTGAGGAAACAGCTGCAAGTGTCACTCGGAATTTTCCAGTTTTTCCTTTCTTTGACAGTTCTAATGACAGGTTCAAGGAAGGAAAACTTGTAAAGGCAACATCAATTGTCCAGCCGAGGGGGCGGCGCGCGAGTGTATGTGGGAATATATAATGAATTTTTCACATGGCAAGGCATTTTTCATAAACTTATATAATGTCAGGAATGAAGCAGGCGACTTTAGCCTTGGGGAGTAGCATGTGGGATACACAATGTTGTGACAAGCTGGAAATAATTTTGATTGACATTTTGTTAGATCCTGTCGCTGGCTAATGGAAAATTAATAGTTGCTAAGTAAAATGAAAGCACACTTTCCAAGAAAACTGAAGCCAGAACGAAAGTGGGCCGCCCCTCAAAATGCAATTGGTGTAGGTGAAAAATGATTGGAGCTGTTGCCATGGCAGGGCAGGCGGTGCCTAGTTGTTGTCCTGTTGTCGATTCACCACTCAGCGCACAGATCCTGGCCAAGGGACATTAAAAGCTTCGTTGTCTTCCCACTCAGCTTTCTTCGCTTCGTTTGCTCTTTGTTTGTTGTCGCTAGAGCGTTAAGCGGATTATGCACTTTGCCCCAGCCGAGCACCGACACATCCTGGTCTCCTGCTGGCCTCTATTAAGCGACAGCCAACGGCATCAACTGCTGAGAAAATCCAGCCAAATTACGCATTAAGGCTTATAAAACATAGCCAACTAATTTAAATGCCACCGAAAAGTGTCCCCACGGCGGCAACAGGCTTTGCAGCCCTGCCAAATACTCGCCCAATGTTATTCGAAAGATAAAGTGCACTAAGAGCTGCGTACATTTGTCATGTCTGCTTAAAGCTGTGCAAAAACTATGGTAGAAAAAATTATATATATTTTTTAACCGAATTGCGGCAAAAATATAAAAATGAATGTGGGTCAGTTTCGCTAGCGGATAAAAATCCATGCAAAATTTGTCAGGCTTTTAAAATCTGAGCTTAAAAGCTTGTCTTACATTTTGTTGCCAGCAGAAGGAATTAAAAATTGCTTCAAATATTTTCTCATGGTAATCTGTAATATAGAAGAAATCCAACTTTGAACTTCAGCCAGTCAAGTTTTCATCACTAAATATACCAAAAATATCTTACGAAAAATAAGGAAAATTTATCTTTTTATTTTCCAAAATATTTCCAGTCTCCTCAAGAGTCATCTGTTGGGCGGAAGGAAAAATGTTTATTTAACTTTTTGTTTCCATCTCTTGAAAAAAATTTAATATTTTTCAATCTTTCAAAAGCTTAAGTCGTATTACAGCTTTTCAATCTTGCTTATCTTTCAAAGGTAATTCAATGCAAAGATTCCTGTTTTGTCATAAAGAGTAGCCACATTTTCATACCCCGAACCCATTAAAAATGGGTATAAAGTGTATAATGGTGTTGAGCAAATGTATGTGACAGGCAGAAAGAAGCATTTCCGTCCGATCGTCCGTCCGTATGCATGCACTCGTCCATCTCAGAATCTATAAGAGTTAGAGACTTTTAAACGTAGGTCTTCCTAATGCCCGCGCAGTACGTGTTTGCTTCCGATAACCGATAACTTGGCCCGTTTGCAAGCAATCGATTGAGGCTTTAACAGCTAGAAACACCAAATTTGACATGTAGCTTCTATAATAATATAATACAGATTAAGTTTCTCTCAAGTATCGACCATTCCATCTAGAGCACTCCTCCTTTTTATAAACTATCAAACTCAGTCTCCGTGCTTAGGTTTTTGCTCAATCTTAGAACTGGCTTCATAACAAGTGAACACGCTTGTACACAATTCAGATTCGTTAAACTCTTCGTAAAGTATTCGAGTATGTCGTCCAGCTTTATTTATGTAGAGAGTGACACGTGTCAAGTTTTTGAAATTGTCACAGGGTATCAGCTCACGATTGAATGAAGTAAATGACAGCTGTCAGTTCCAATGACATTTCATATTATCAAAGAGAGTACATTGACGTATATCAAATGACGCACATTGCATTGAAAATGCGGGCTGGGATTCATAATCCACCGGATACAAACAGCTGTGGTCAGTTGTGGTCCAAGCGGGTTCTTCAGGGCGTATACTTAACTTAGCCCTCGGCATTGGCATTGGCATTGTTAACTCTATATAAATAGGTAACATTTGCGCTCAGGCGGCAACTAACAAGCGCATAAACTTTTCTATAGAACTCGCCTTCAATTCAATTCTCCTACACAGGGGCCAGAAGCTGACCAGCCAGCCCCTCGCCAACTTAAGTTGGCACTTTATTGTAGCACACACTTTCTTGGCCAAATTGCCGTCCATAATTTGGCTTATTTAACGCTCTCTAAACGCACAAGTTAAGCACTTGAATTGCCGAAATGTTTATTGCATTTAATGAGTGTCCTCCAGGGGCAATTACGAAATGCTCGATACTTAAGCGAAGTTTACCTACAGCTAGAAAATGTTAGCTTCAATTAAAAGCTGAATTCTTGGCACAGTTCCGAAAAAACGCAATCGTAATTGGAATTATATTCAAACAAAAAAAAAAAATTCAGTTTTTAACAGCTTCTATTAAGATGTTTTATTATTTTTTAGGATTTAAATAATATATTTATGTTTTAGCTTTAAATAATCTTTATCAAATAATAATACTCTTCATTTGTACTTCAAATGGACTCATATATGCTTGAAATTGACTATACAATTTCTACTAAATCTATTAAATCAAATCAACAAAACAGAACTATAATGAATTAATATATTACTATCGACTCAGCAAATAACTGCTTTCCCTGCAATTGATTTTGCCCAGGCAAAGGTTTTTGTTGTATTTGTTGATTGGGTCAAATCTACGACTAGTGCATAAATATTTTATTAGACCAAAGATCCCAATGTTTGCTGTCAGCAGTTGTCCCACAGGCTCAGGGCAACACCAATTTACCCATTGATGTTAGTCTCTGTCGTAACTTAAACATTTAAAGCAACATCGAACTGGACTAACTGCTACCCTGTTCCCAGAGGTAAAGTATCTCATGTGCCCAACTATGAATCAGTTAATTTTTAAATGCCATGCACATTTTGGGATAATTATTTATTAATTTTTCAGCATAATATAGTATTTTAGGATAATTATTTATTAAATATTGAGCATAATATAATATTTATTCAGAATTTAGGGAATTTAATTATAAAATAAAAGGCGCTACTAAGAATTGTGTTCATCGAGACTTTTCGCTACAATTATGTGGTTTATAGGTTTAGACAAATCTTTTGCTCGTCTTTGCACAAGTTTATGATACCCATTTACATAAATTTTATAGGGTATTTAAAAGCAAACACGACAACTAAATTCACAGCGAAATTGATTTTCTATGATTTGTCAAGTGAATTGGAGTAAGTGCGAAAGGGACAGAGTGTTCCCCACGGAGAGAGTGAGAGAGAGAGAGAGAGAGAGAGAGAGAGAGAGAGAGAGAGAGAGAGAGAGAGAGAGAGAGAGAGAGAGAGAGAGAGAGAGAGACGAAGCGAGTGGGAAAGTGAGGCAGATGGCGTTTCGCAGAATCGGAAGTTTGTTTGCTAGTTTTCTGCTGCTTATTGAATGTGTTTGCTGTGTTGATGTGCTGCACCTTTGTTTGTTCGCAGTTCGAAATGTGACACAAATTAATTAAAATTGTTCAGCTTGCAGTCCTATTTTGACCAGCCCCCTTCCGCCCCGCGTGCACACAATGCGCGCATTAAATGACGCACGCAGCTCATTCAGAGCTGTCACAGCCATTTTGAGTTTCATTCATTTCGTTGTGCCGATTGTCATGGGCTGTTCTTTTATTCGTTCGCCACCTTGCCTCACGGTCTTTCACTCCAGTTTATTCAGACATTTCCTTAATAAAAGGCCAACACACATGCGCACAACCCACCCAAAGAGCCCCCACACACCCCGTCACACAGCCCGTCAAACACCCCGTCACACACCTCGCACACACACCTCGCACACCCCACGTCACACGTCCTCTCGCAGCTATATTGTTTTAATTGATTGACGAACTTGCCTAGAGCTCGATTGACATTGTTATGAGGCATTATATTTATCCACATTGCTCACATGGTGTCGAGGTAAGGTAAATATTTGTGTTGTTGCAGCTGCAGCTGCATTTCGATAATCCATTAAGAAATTCATTTCATTTGAATTTCACGCCCTGTTCATAAACGTTAATCAGCTTTAAAAGTCGATCAACTCGCCCCGAGCAGCGTACAGCTAACGAATTCCCCCAAAGTTTCCCAATTTATTAATTGTGATCGAATCAATGAATTATAAATGCGTTACGTGTTATAAATTACGACCGAAACCTAATGAAATTGTTGAATATGCTAAAGTTCGGTATTACCCACAGAAATTATAACATCATAAACAATGGGATTTGCATAATAAAACTGTTTTGAATAATGGAATTTTGGGAAAAACATCAGCAATGTTTGAACAAGTGGAATAGATTAAAGTGGATACACTGAAAAGGGAGATATAGGAAATGGAAAAGTGAAATACAATGTCTATTATAGAACTATTTAATGCAGGAAAGGGTAACCGGAATAATTGTTACTGGAACAGAGATGTCGGAAAAAAGGTTTGGAAAAACAGAGATAGGAAGCACATATAGAAATTTATCTGAAAGGCCTGGAAATGCGACTCAAGAGAATGAAAATGAGGAAAATTTCTAAGCACAAATGAAGTAAGATATTTAAAACATGTGGAATAGTTAATTGAGCTTTTGAACCCACGATTGCAAATATGTACTTGAATTTCCTGCAATTCCTTTCCGCTTGATTTTGGTTAAATTTCCTTTCTTTGTACTGACTTTCACATGTTTCCGCTTTAGTTTTCAATTAAATTTTCACATTGCATTGTAGGTGCACCGCGCCAGTCAAACTACATCAAATAATTTTCATACATTTTCCGAGTCAGAGGCAACATTGCAATTTCATTTTGAGATGCTGCAGTCAAAGAAATAAAATAAATATTTGCACTGCGCTGCGACGTTGACGAGGACGTTGGGAGCAGCGCGGCAAAACCCCTAAGCCCCTTATATATGTATATATATATTAAGCTTGCACATCCAAGGGAAAAATCCCATCAAAATATAAAAAACGGCATGTCAAACATAAAAGTCCAAGCAGCTCTCCACAAAATGGGTGCTTGTTGTTGACCTTAACAATGGCCTGGGAATCCTGGCACGGGGCCCTACATGGATTAGCCGCAGCTTACGACCGACAGACGCAGAGTGAATTAAAAAAATAAAACCAGTACAGAATGCCAGAGTTGTGGCTGTGGCAAAAGAAAACAGGCCTAGCTCAGTTATTCTGGATGCTGCCAACATCTACAACCTTCTCTTACCCTCCTTCCCCATGTCAGCCTTTCGCTTGCACCCGTTCTTGGTGCCAGTATTTGCAGTCGGTGACATACACAAAAGGCAAACATTCTGTACTTCCTCTGATAATAATTCGTGAGCACAAATTCACATGTGCCCTTATCAGAGCTGCCTGACGAAGCACCCAGCTTAGAGATGGGCGCGTGCCGCGACACGCAAGCGCAACACTAGAAGTTACGAGCACGCGCTCATCTCTAGCAGCCAACTCGTCTCGCATTCACTTAGGCGCATATAATTTGTGGCTGCACAAAATTCCATTTTAGGTTCAATATTTTAATCAGTTGTCGCCAATTTACGACCATTATTTTCGCAGTTTGGCAATTAGTGGTGCGCTGCTTGAGTGAATTGCTGTGGTTCAAAAATTGTGGTTTAATTTCCTGCTCAAATAAATAACGCCAGACGTGAGTTTAAATTGCGTGCAATAAAAATAAAAATACACATTAAAATTCTCAAGCAGTTCCAGCATATGTTGCTTTAAGCCACACAAACCGCAAACATTTGTGTGTACACACTGACACACTCGATGCCAGGCATTTTATGAAGATGGGGCAACCCTGGACGAGGCATTGGGTATGGCAAAGATAGCAACATGTTCAATATGTAGCAACAAAGCGTGGATATTTCCAACTCCTGGCTAGGACACACAAAAAAGTGTTAGTTGGCAAAGGCCTGGGAAAAAAAAAAGAAAATGTTTTGAGCTACAGAATTGCGATTAGAATGAACGAGCCATGGGTACAGCCGTTGGCGAACGTTTGAAACTGCAAAACAATTAAAATGGAGCGACCCACAGTGGACAGTGGCAGACCAGCAACAGGCACGGAGGAAACCGACAACGTAGCATACCATATGCACGGGAAAAAGGCCCCAACGTAACCCCCACCCCAACGAAACCCTCATTCTCGACAATTTTTACCCTCTGACAGCAGTTTTCAAAGCTTCCTCCTGCTCCTGCTCCCATTGAAACTGATGTTTTGCTGCCTGGCAGGGGCTTTGCTTATGTCAATATGAGAATGGGTGTATTGTCTGTTTTTCTCTCTCCAATCTCCGTTTTTCCCCCTATGCTCGGCATGTGTGTGTGCCTTATCAACAGCATCCAAGCCCACGTAAATTCCACTGACTAACGCAATTTTATTGATGCGTATGTTGACGAAAGATGATGGCGAATGTGGATGCAATGTTAAGCCAAGGTGTGTGTGTGTGTGTGTGTGTGTGTGCATGTGTGTGTATTGGTAGGTGTGTGTCTTTGAGCTTGCGGAAATTGTCAAACGTTTGTGGTTTGATATGTCTTGTCACACAATATGCATTAGAACAGACAGCTAGACTGATGAAAATCGTAAAAACTAAAGTTCTAGATTCAATTCAGGTTCAATAATTGGAGAGGGGGAAGTGGGGTAGATGTGCGAGACTTGGCATCAATATTCTAGTTATTGCTTTAACCATATTGTTCTCAACCACAATATCTAATCTTATCTCTCGCTAAAAAGTATCTCAGTTGTGATTTTGTTCTGTTTAGTTGATGCTTTTTATGCCACAAATAAAACTTTTAAGTTGGCCTGCCGATGGGCAGTTAAGAACTAAAATATATTCATAAACAGCCAAATCTCTATTTTGTATACCCTGTACACATAAAAATGCGTAAGAAGGAGCGCGGACTGGGGCATCCATCTGTGACCAAGAGCTGCACTTAACGCTTTCTTTTCCATGCCAGCCTAGCCAGCTTCTAATCTCCATAGTTAGTGTATACTTATATTGTTTATCCATATCTTTGTATAATTTTTGTTTAGTAACAATATTTAAGCACGAGAGGGTATCCTTAGTCTCTGTCTCTGCACTTGTTCTGTTTTTTCTCTTTTTTTGCTGAAAGTTCCAAAAGTTTTCCAATTTAGATTCATAAACCATCAAAACGAGTAAAGAAAGGGAAATAGTGAAAAGCCATACATAAAATTTACTTGTTAAAGCTGCCTGCTGAGCAAAATATGTTAAGGAATATTTAAATGAATAGTAAATATGTATGACCTTACCACTAAAAACCTTACTTTGGTGGCTGTCAGATGCAATTTACAAACAATTTGAAAAAGCACCTGGTACAAAAATTGTTAATCCCGTTGAGGCGCATCGAGTGTTCATAAATGAATGATATATATATATATATGAATATATGTATCTGTAGACTGTTTGCAATTCTGGCAACTTCTGCTGGCAAAAATGTAGCCAAATATTATGCAAAGTTCGCCCACACAATGCGGATTCTTGGACTGGGAGCAGATCCCCCGCATGACTGCCTGCCTGGATGCTAACCAAATTTGTATCTGTTTCCAGACTGCGTGTGGTATGCCGCTGACAGACATTAGCAGAGCTTATGTTCCGCCCCAACCTTTGCTCCCCGCCGGGCCTTGGGGGGCAACCACCTCTTAGCCTGCCTCATGGACAGCGAGTCTCTGTCTAATGCATGCGAAAATTGCAAAAACTGCAAGTTAAAAGTGGAATTTTCCGACAACTATGTGAAGGTGTCCGTGTCTGTTTGCCACACTGTGTGTGTGTGTGTGTGTGTGTGTGTGTGTGTGTGTGTGCGTGTGTGTTGCTTCTGACAGTTATGCAGATACTGGCATCAGTTATTTTCATAAACTCGCCCCGGACTGTTGCTTCTGCAGCTGGTATCTCTGGACAGCAGCCAGTTGATGTTTAGATAGCGAGAACACCTCCCGCAAACTCGAATGCAATTTAAGTTATACATTTCTCAGTTTATTGCATTACATTGCAATTACAATTAGTTGCAGCTGAGAAACGGGCGTTACCTTAGAACTTAGGGCAGAGTTGTTGTACATAAAAGTTGTTGCATACTCCGAGGCGTATATATATTTTTAAGCGTACTTTTATCTCAATTGGGTCTGTTTTAGATTTCGATATCGACTAATTTTGCTTGCTATATCAATAACTAATTAAAAGATACATCCGGGAAAATTGCAAAGTCTTCCCACAATAATGAATATTGAAATTCTTTTGCTAACAAAAAACACATAAATTTTTGTTAACTTTGCCAATCACTTTTCACTCCGACAACTTAAGACCAAAACTTTTGAAAACGTCTTGATTTGATCGAAAGGACATCAATTCATTTCGATACTGAAGATTGATTTAAATCGCAAACAATTTTTATTTTTAGAAGGCCAAGCACTATGTCTTGAACTTAAGGTTTTCTTAAATTTTATCTTTAAAAGGTTATAAAAAAAATCGCTTGTAATATGATGATAGATTAATAATTAAAATTTGAGTATGTGGGTTTTTTCTTATAATGTTTGTAAATTTTCCTTTTTTCTTTATGACCGAGTTCTTCGTCTTCCTCCTACAATATGGTATGTAATATTATAGGAGTCTCAGAATTATTGTACAATTAATTTTCGTTTAGACCATACTTTTTTTGTGCTCCGACCTTATACTTACGATTTAATATTAATGAAATTAGAACAAGTAAAATCCTTAATACCTTTAAATTAAAAGAGAATTATATCTAAGCTTCTGAGTGAAATTCATTTATTTATTTTGCTATTTTATGCACAATATTAAAGAGATTATTAGTATTATATGCTGCCTTGTTAATATCGACATTATTTACTCAGCTTATGGGGAAAATCAGTTCGTATATGTTATTTATGAACCCTCACTCTAACCAAACAAACCGTAAATAAAGCCCACCCCTTAACTCCGCACATATCACTATTTGCCATCTGCACTCTCCCATATTGTTTGTCACTTAAGCTCGGGGTCATATTTTATGCGCCCCACACTCGCTCTCTCTCCCTCCCTCCCCCCCCCTCTCTATCCCTCTCTCTTTCTCTCTGACGCAAACCTCAATGCAATGCAGGCTTGCACTCTCAACCAGTGGAACGGTAGATTTCACCTACCCAATGCCTAGAAGCTCTTGGTACTCAATGACACTCAAATTCCAATAAATAACTTATGTAGCGCCAACTGCGACGACTGTCAAACTGTGAGAGGCAAGGGGGAGGAAAAGTGGCGTATGAGCGTTGTGGTTGACGCCCAAAACTAACTGCAACTGCGTTGGCTATTACCCGACCTCACCTGGCTGCCATTTTGTCTAAGAGATGTGCACGTGTCTCCAATTTTTTCGAACATAACACGTAGTCGAAGCTTCTGTGCGATATTTTGCTGTGGGTAGAATTTCAAACTAAGGTGTGACCAAAGCGTGTAATTTAGAGAATCATAACTAAATTACAGTAGTATTGTAATACGTGATTCGGTGAGAATTGCGCCGAACTTTCTGAGTTTTAAAAGTGTGACCAAAGTTAATGGAGTTAAAGAAGAATAAGGGACGCTTATTTAAAATGTTTTAAAAGTGTGACCAAAATTGAATGAGTTAAAGGAGAATAAGGGAAGCTTTTACAAATGTGACCAAAGTTAATGAATTTAAATCAGAGCCGCGATAATAAAAGAAAAATAAAGCTAAGCATACAGAAAACAGATTCATTTTGTGGATAAAGCTCTTGTGACCATTCAAAGGCAACTGGGGCAATGTGTATACATACACACAAGAAAGTGAACTACAACGAGCAAAGAAAACCCATTTTCAATGTTAAAAAAATAAAATAAAAATCATGTTTTTCCCAACGAGATTTTTCTGACATCTTTTGGCGAGGTTATGGAAGGTCTTCCAACAAATCGTTAAAATATTTTATCAATGCTTCGAAAGCAGCAATAAATTTATTTGTCATCGTGTTAATTGCACAAATCACGCTAAAAATCACGACACTGGCACATCTCTAAATGCGACCCATCTATCGAATGTTCGCAAAATTCGGTGGCAATGTAATTGTCTCAATATTTCGTTGCGACTCGTTTCGTTCTGATATCAACTGGGTTTGCTGGGAGTGGGATGGGCCTTGAGACATGTCATGTGGAGTTCGGTTATTGTTGCAGTTGCTGCTTTTTGCGTGTTTGTTGCCTTCACCGCAGAAATCTACGTGGTGCACGTTCGTCTTGAGTCCGTGGTTTCTATATCTTTTGAGCCGGCTTGCGGTTCTGTTCCACCCTTTGTGTAAAACCCTTCTGTGTGTGTTGGAGCAAAATTAATTTCCAAGTGTGCACAATTAAGTTCAATTTAATTACAGTTGAAAGCAACGTATGCTTAAATTTTCAGTATCAATATTACAACTGGGGAAATTTATTATAGAGTCCGCGTATACAATATGTATATCTAAGAAAAATCAATCTTTGATAACAGTTTTTCTTGTTCTTTCTCAATGTGAATCACGAAAACACATTCTATAACAGCCTTGCCATGTAGTGCTAACTTCATTACCGCCACCCATCCCAGTTTCTGCGCGCTCTTCGCCCAGCGTTAATCAACTTATTTATGGGCAGACGACATGTTGGCCATTTTATGGCCATTATCAGTGCCTGGCATGCGTGTGGGGCGGGGTCATTTGGCTGGCCGTTTTGCAAAGTCGCCGTGCAGTTCAACGCACTCTGCGTTAGACTTTGATTTGGGCTTTTGCCCCTTTAGGATACGTTGTGTTTTACTTCAATTGAAAGTTGTGCTATAGGACACGACCTTCTGAAAACTCGCATAACTCAAGTATGAGTCCAGCCGCCGTGCCAGTCAGTGCGAAGGATTTGCAGCCACTGCATCCACGGCCACAGGACGAAAGCCCAGGAACAGGAACGCCAAATTTGTTGCGCAATCGTAGGAACAGCAGTCTTACGGTCTCCCAACATAACAGCAGCAGTCGAACAGTTTCACTAGAGACGACCAAATCCCAAGACGAGGAGGATGATGACAGGGCAATAGAACATTCCAAAGAGGTAAGGCTCCTCTCTGTTTGAAACTTGAGTCAATTTGCTATGTGACTGCGATGTGAGAGAAAGTTTGTTTCACTTATTTGTTGGGTTGTTTTCGCTGACTCTGAACCTTTGAATGTTTACCTCGCCGTGCTCTGGCATAATTTCGGAGCATAAATTAAATGCACTCATTAAGTACACGTGTGTCCCATTCAGCATAACTAGCTTACACAAAGGACATCGTTGCTGTGGCCCAAACTCATAATTTTCATCTTGTTGTATTCGTGTTTGACTTGGTGCTGCATAACAACACGTTAAGCCAATTAACTTAATTGTTGCTCATTTGCAATATTTTATCATTGCTTTTTGGAAGCTTGGCCAATTTAAAGGGTGCCTCTCCTTTTTATAGTAATTTACGATTCCAGCTCAATTCTCATAACTTACAATTTTTGTTTGTTTCATTTCAGGTATGTATGACCACATTTTATCCCTCTTAATGCTGCTAGCAATTCGCGTAAGTAAGAAACAAATATCAAAATCACCCTGTATAAGTCGTACATCAGGTAAACACCTAGACCTAAAGAACACAAGCAAAACAATCAGGATAAAGCCGCCCTAAAGCATATTTCACACTAAAAATAATTAACAAAACAACATAAAGAACACTCAAGCAGACTACAGAGAAATACTAGCTGTGCTATATCAGAGCCCAAATACTCTTTCAGACTCCAAAGGGCCAAAATACTCCAAACAGACCCTCACATATCGGAACCTTAAAACTTTTTCAGACTCCAAATAGACCCTCACATATTATAATCTTGGTATAAGTATAAATTATTTGATCTTAGCCAACGTTTTTGTCTATTTACCATCTAAGACGGAATCTCTATAAAATGGTTTTAAGTGTCCGATTAACCACTTCATAGCTCTATGAAAGTTTTCTTGAAAATGCTTAGGAATTAGGAATGGTGATTGGACTTACATTTTTGCATTTTACGTTTTTCTGGTTATTTAGAATTCACCTTTGCGAGTGAAAAAAGCGTGTAAATCGGACCGCAAAAATTGGAATGCAATTTTTTCTAGAATATATATGTGTAACCTGTCACACATTTCATGGCTCGCTCGGAAGACCCACAGCTAGGGCATTTCAACAACAGCTTATGGAGGCACCACAAAAGTTAGCAGCAGAGCTACACATGAATAATCAAATTTTTTAAGCCAGCCGTTGCCTAGCCCAAGGCAGCAAATTGCGCAGAAGAAGAGAAAGAAAAAATACGTTGGTTGTGGCAGTAAATGCCAGAGAGGCAGTCACAACAGACGTGCAGAAGCAAGGCAAAGGCAACGTTACGTATACGCAACGTGTGACGGGAACAAAGGCAAAGTCTTCGAGCAGTCGTGGTAAAGTTTTGTGACTTGTTCAATTGGCTGTGAAAATGACAGGCGAGCAAATTTAACTTTTCTCTGTTTTAACAGTTCGTTCGGCTCTAGTTTTTGGGCAAAATTGCCACTGGATAAGTTGTCGCTGCAATTAGCAGCGCTTTTCAATTATTCTTGGCCACATTTGCTCACACTGAGTGAAACTTTTTATGCCCTGCAACTCTTTAATGATATTTTTGAAGTTGCCAGCAAAAGCGACCACATTGAATTGTAGAATTCTTGATAAGAATAGAGAGTTTGGTCGATAGGTAGACCTTCTGTCTATATAATATATCATAGCCCCATGAATACTTTAAGTAGGATAAATGTCGACTGTCAACCTTTTTTACTACATATTGAAGATTCTAAGAGCTTGAGTTATGTATATAGACTCTTCTGAATGTTATATTCCAGTTAAAAAGGGGGAAATAGAGTGTCTCCTAGTCGGACACTTGTCAAAATCTCTCGACCTCTTTCGTCTGCTCATTATTAGCATAGGTTCTCAAATTAGTGTGTTAAGAAAAACAAGAAAAAAAGAGCCCAAGTCCCTCAGCCGGAAATGATAAATTAGTTAAAGCAAATGCAACTTTTATGTAAGCGCTGTTCGCATTATTCGCAGACAACATAAGTGAAAGAGTAGAAAATAATATAAAATGGAAAGGGAGGGAGGGGGAGGAGGGAAAAAGAGAGAGAAGCAACTTAGTTTCTAACATAGTTTTATGCCAGCGTTGGGACGTGGAAAAAATATGCTATATTAAAAAGTTTTTCGATTATTTTGTAGCTATTTTTGTTTTTCTTGCTTCAAAGTTTCCCGACTGGATTTTCTTAGCCGCTTTGCACACTTGATGAATGCTGTGCTAATGAGAGAGCTATAGACAGAGAAACTTACAGTTAGAGAGAGACAGAGAGAGTGATAGAGAGAGAGAGAGAGAGAGAGAGAGAGAGAGAGAGAGAGAGAGAGCAAGCAAGCAAAAAAAAAGAGAAACAGGGCGAAAGGATATCAAGTGCATAGCGCAACACAAACTCTGCAGGTGATGAGCGAAGCAACTAAATTAAAAGTTCCTAGTTAAAAATGCAACCAACTTTAAATTGCTTCAAATTCTGTTATTTAGTTATCCATGGTTATATTATTGAAAATTGTCATTGCTAAGAACTTTGGCTGAGTTTTAATAGTAATACGTTAGTCTCAGCCCGATTGCCTTAGATGAACATTGTTTAGATGCTCAACGGTTAATTGGGAGCTCTCTATGGTCACTTTTGTATACCCTGTACGCTTTGAAAGTGGCTAATTAAGGGATTAATTATTATCAGATAAGGTGTTACTGTTATATAGCAAATTTGATCAGAGTTAGTATCGTGGGGCACATAGGGGCACATATGGTATTCTAGTTTGTTCGGCTGAGCATCTGCATGATGTCACTAAAGGCATCAATCGATCTGTTGAGAGAGTCCTTAAGTCTCCGGCTTCTGCGCTTCCTTAGCAGGTTATTTTCCAGGACGTTTTAATGGTTGTCAAGCTTAGATAGCTAGCTCGAATATTTCACTTGGATTCCTCCCCCGTTCACTTCTATATTGAAATAGAGTCAAACACTCCCGAGTAGAGCACAATATTAATTTCAATGCTTTTCAGTTTTACTTTCATACAATATATTCCTAATGGTCAGCCCGAAATTGACTCTTATTCCTGCTGAGCTTTATTTACACACATACCTGGATTCCTCGTGCTCTCTGTGGCCACTTGAAATCGAACATTTATAAGTTAATTTTGAGTTCAGTAGGAAAAAAAATTGTTGTTGGCTTTTGTTGTTCCTCTTGTAACGTGCTATTGAAAATTAACAATTTTCCCAGCTAAGCTGTGCTCAACTTCAATCGGCTTGTCAAAGTTTTTTGTCTTACACCGCCCGAACAACACTCGAGTGTCCTTTGTGGGATGTCTACCCCTTGGCGCCGCTGCGCTCCGCTTCTAGCACCTTGCCGTTTCAATCGAATGAACATCAATATTGATTTTGCTTAGTCAGTTTTGCCGGCAAGTCTTTTGTTTAACTACGCCCAAGTTGTTGCCCCACGACGTGTTTCTAGTTTCTTGGTCCTAGTTCCTTGTTCCTGGGCTCTATGCCACATCCTTCGATGCTCCGCCTTTAAATCAACACTTTGCCTCAACTTGGCCTCCTTCTTGTGCCCGCTGTTAGCTAACCCCCTCTCAGCTTTGCTGGCATATTACTTTTGCGGCTTTTCCGCTATCCTTGCCGCCTGCTAAATGGAAAACTTGTGGGCTGCTCAGGGGGCACTTAACGGCTTTCATGGGTTCGAGTTCAATGGCTAGAACGTGCGGGCGGGGGCTGCATGTGAAAGACGAACATTTTATGGAGTTGCAAACTTGTGCTCGATGATGTAAGTGGCTGAAAACTGCATGCGGCTAACCTGCTCCTAACTGCGAGTTCTCTTTCTCTTACCTTTTTCTCTGCTTCTGGCTTTTTTTGTGGACTTGAGTGCATCGTTAGCGTGTTTTGCTGGCTCATCAGCTAGCTAGAAATTGTAATTTTTTTAGCTTTGTCTTTACCTGAAACGCATTGACCTGAATTTTCGGCCAGGATTCGCACTCGTTTCTTATCAAGTAATTTCTGTTGAATGATTTATTAAAAGTCCGCAGAGACTTAAAAGGATTCTTTGATTTTGCAGGTAACTTCTTTACGTAGTCTTGAGTAAAGTACACTAATCAATAAATATAGAATATAATTGACTAGGAATATTACAAGTTTTATTTGCCTTTCATTGAGTCCGATAGCTTTCGGTTTGTTCATCTTTTGCTGCGACTATTTGTGTAAATAATGTCCGTGGCAAGGATAAAGCGACGCTAGAAATTAAGCCAAATCGCATTTTATTTGAACAGACCGATGCCACTCTATAAAAACGTCAGATTTAACCCAACTAATTATGCGGCGTCGGCTGACAATATGTCAATAAATTTAAAACCCTTTTTTTTTTTTGCACATGCACAATTATAATTCCTTTTAAACATTTATATTTTTGGGTTTATTTATGCGGCTGTGCATTAAAAATGTGTGCAGCACACGAAAACAATTAAAATTAAATAAATTGTGAGTGCGGTTGCTGGCTTAATTTGATGAATGTGCAAATAATTAACACGCGTAAAATTGTTATTACAATGAAAAACAATCGAAAATGAAATTTATGAACCTGCTGACAGCGGCAGACGGGAGTGGGGAGAGGGAAGCAGCTGTAATCCAAATCAATGCGATGTATTTAATTTTTTATTTTATTTTTTATTGAGTTCGGTTTGAACAAAAGCCGCCCAAATAGGTCGAAATCAGAGTTGTGTAAGCTAAAATTAATTAAATGCAAAGCTGAAAGGAAATAAATAAATGAATTCGGTTTAGTTGGCACGTAGCTTAACCCGTTAATGCCAAATAAATGAATTCATTTGTTCAAAAATATATTCATTTGAGAGTTTTTTATACTAAATGATATTGATAAATATTTTGAGACAATTGCGTAATGAAATATTTTTTAGATTTCTATTCTAATCATTCCCTTACTCTTGAATATACATTTAAAATTTTATTTATTTAATTTGTTTAATAAATATGCTGTTAGCTCCCAAAGGATCGATCCATTAAGCCTGCAAGGGTATTTTGTATTTTGATATTTCGAGTATAAATCCTTGATTACTTTTGCAATATTTTGTTATTTTTATTTTTCAACATTTGCTTACTTAACTTTTCTCTCAATAATTAAACAAGCCAACGCATAGTTTCTCAGAAGTTATTACTTTTGGCATGTGAATGAGTGTGCCAAAAATATTTGCAATATTTTCAATACATAATTGATTGTACTTTTGTCTTTTTGTTCTGGCCCCCGCCCTGCCCAGTTCCCTGTCGTTGCTTGCATTTTACATTTTGTTTTTGTTGCTTGAGCCTGACAAATAAAAATTGCAATTCTCGCTATAATGTAATTAAAAACACACAACAATCGCAATGTGTTTGTCCTGCGCTATATTTGATCGGCATTTGTTTATTTTGCTAATTGAAAAATTAAATGAATATGCGCATAACGCAAAATTGTAGCTGCAATTGAATTAGTCGTACGTGAATTGAATATTGTTGTTCAAAACAAATATAAATATTAGTTGAGATATGTGCCGAAAAAAAAAAAATACAATAAGCAACCATTTAGGATATATTTGATTAAATTATATTGGATTTGAATGGTTTTTTAATTGTTTGCAAAGTTGGAGCTATTCCGTCTTGTTAATTTATTTTCTAATATTTCCTTACAATGCGTAATGTATTGACCTCATTATACTATATTTCATTATATATATAGCTATTTATATATACTATACGTTAATATACAAAATATTTATTTTACAAAATATTTGTGTATTCTCTCAAGTGTGCCATACATTAAAATAAAGCAAAGCTCTTGACTATATTTCATGAGGATATATTACTTAATTTATTGATATTTATTCAACAGCTCATGAGCCCTTTGCCTTTATTTTAATTAACTTGTTTATTTTTAAAACCAACGCCTAAAAGCAGACTACAATCAATTTGCTACAGCTGCTGACTTTTAAGGGTGGATGGCAGTCTGTGCATTGATGGAAGATTCATGTGTCCAGCTAATGTTCTGTTGCAAGGAGCTTGTTGCATGCAGCATGCCTTCGATCGGGCATCTATAAAGCTTAATCAGCAGCTAACTGGCAACAGGTGCAACGAGCCAGGCAATGGGAAGAGGCCAAGTGTTGCATTTCCCAACATAACCCATTTGTTGGTCAGTTCCCTGGGGGGGTTTAACAATGCATTCTTTTGCGAGCTGAGAAAACTTTAGTTTTTTATTGAAATTGTGCTGTGCTAAAGGAATTTCCTATTATTACTTTTATGTTGTGTGCTCTCTTTTGCCGGCACTTTGTCGGCAATTTATGCGCATTATTTTCATTTTGCAATAAGTTTTCAATAAGGGAAAATAAGCATAATATAGAAAACTTCACGTTCTGCAAACTACAGTTTATTTCCCTCGGTGCTCTCGCATTTTCCCAACCCAACAGTTACCTTTATAACTTTGGCATCAACTTTTTTCCGTTTATTTTTTTTTTTATACTTTCGCATTCACAAAAATTGAAGCACTGCGTTTTCTTTGTTTCTTTATTATTATATTTTTTTTTTTTGCTCTTCGGGTTTTTGTCGTAGTTTTCAAGTTCCTTTACGTGCCCCAACAGTATTTCAACTTGTTTGGCTTTGTGGCAACAGAGAAGCGAGATTTGTTTTTTTTTTTTTGTCGCTGTGAAAGTTATGAACATTTAACTTTGTCATAAAGTAAGCATGTTTAACATAATGTTTACTTTTAGCTATTGTTGAGGTTTGTCTACGTCTAACTAGATGACACTCCACCAAATATCTCGAAACCAGAATAGTTTCCTTAGGATAAATTAACCAAAAGGAAATACAGGGACAATTTATTACTTGGCCAAAATCTTATTAAGATCAGATTTCTTCATCATATAGTGCTATGGGAAAATGCAGTTAAACGTGGTAAATTGTTCTTTTAAATTTAATTTTAAATTGAAAATCTTTAACTTCGCTTTTAATTCACATTACCTCGCCTTTGTGCTGCTTTAGGCCGAAATGCAAAAGTAATTTAATTCAATAATACAAACGAACGATTCGTAATTACAGCCCGCATACAACAAAACTTGACCAGACGCATACAAAAGACATGAAAATTGTGCTCAAAGAAATTTCCACAATTTCCTCAACAGGAAAGAACAAGGACATACATATATATACACACATATATATATATATATATATATATAGATATAACTGAAATCTGAACTTAATTTAAAAGCGGCATTCATCATCAACTTTCCTGTCACGAATTTATATGTTAAAGTGCGACAAACCGCAATGAAAAATGGGCAATTCAACTGACGGAGAGAGACGGATAAATTCTCGAGCTATTTATAAGAGCGAGATAGACTGAGGGAAATAAAATATAACATAATTCATTTGGCAACGGGCAGAGAGCGTAACACGTCGGGCAGTGCACCGTTGAGAGGCTGCCGAGTTAACGAGTGCATTCAACAGGATATGTGGGCGTGGCTCAGTCTATGGCTTGGGCGTATTGAGGGGGGCGTGGCCACTGCCAAAGGCGACCATTAAGTGTGCATAAATTTTCATTTTACATGCACAGAACAAACGAATGCATATAAATTCCGTTCAGGCTGCAACGATAACTGCACACACACAGGATATACGCACACACACGCGCACACACACACACACACACACACACACACACACACACACACACACACACGCCCAAAATGAACTGCACTCAATTATATGTAAATTATCAGTCTGTGCTCTGCCCCACCAACTGCAATTTCCCGTTTCTTTTCACTTCCCGTTTTCTCTCGCCATATGCTGGCCTCAATATTATTATTAAATAATTTCAATACCATTAAATATTCAATGCTCACGCTTTTCGCTTTTGTTTTGTGTGCCAGTATGTGTGTCTGTGTGTGTGAGTGCGAGTGTTTAATATCCCCAACTTAAAATATAATATTATTTTGCTGCGCTTGATAATATATATTTAAAATAATGTAATGAAAGTGAAAAATGATTGAATTACATGTTTTTGATTGCAGATTGCAGAAAAACATATGATATTTTATGAAAAATTTCCTTTGTCCAATGAGCTATAGAAAAAGTTAGTTGAAATTCGAATTGTTGAAAAGAAAAGCAATTTTTTATTAACAGACAAAATTGTTGCACAGATCAGTACATATATCTTTAATATATTATAAATATTCTTGTGCTCTAAGTTTTCTCATTTTTGTTTTCTACTTGTCTCTTTATAAAATTTTCTATTCGTCGCACACGGCGTATACGTAATTTATCTATGCAACTTCTGTAGCTGCCGCAATACACGCTTTTCGAGCTGATTTCACTTCCGTTTCTGCCAGCAATTATTTGCTCCATGGAGTTTTACGTTAGTTGTGAGAAAAAGTTATCGGGAACTTTGTATATAGTTTTTGTTGTTGTGTTCTCTATTGTCTGTCGTCAAAGTTTTGCTTTGTCGCTGGCTGGCTGGCTGTTTGCACTTGAACATACTCTTAATTAATTAAATTTACAGTTTAGAGAGACTTTTTTTTCACACTGCTTTGTTGTGATTGTGTGCTGTTCTGGGAATGTGTGGATTATAGCCTTTGTTAGAAGTTCCCTTAGCTTGCATTTGAATAAATGATCGTAAATTGCTGTAGATTTTATATAGCTATTGTCTGTCTAATCCTCCATTACATATACTGTAATTACTACTAATGTCTGTTAGCCAAGCTTATGACAGAAGCTCGATTTTCTGAGTACTCGATAGTAACGATTTTTTTTTGTCTTTTGAAGCGAACTTCACAGTGAAAGACGAAAACTTTTTGCAGTAAATTTCACTCTTTTTTTTTTCTAATAGTGCAAATACAATAAATATTTAAATATATTAAGTTTTCTCGTTCGTTTTTAGTGCTGGCTTATAATTGCTTTTGTGTCATGTGAGACTTTAGTGTCTCGCAGTTTTGCTTCAATAGTTTTACTGTACAGCTCACATTACGCAGTCGCACAATTGCAATTTACATGTTTGGCTCCCACATGTGTCGTCTAAATTGTCACTTAAGTGTCACGCATTTGGGGCTTGTGCTCAAACTCGGTTCCAACTCTGATTCAACTGTGCTCCAACTGTGCATTGCCTATGGCACATGCATTGAAAATAAATTTGAATGCCACATCTATTAGTGCCGCTTGCCTTACCCCAGAACAAGCGAGCGACAGTCAGCTGCGGCTGCGGCTGCCTGCTTCCTTCCTTCCTTCGTTGATGCGTCCTTTGCTGCTGCTGTTGCTGCTGCTGCTGGTTACGTGCATCTAATGAAGCTTGCAACAGAGACAATGCAGGAGGCAAGAACAACAATTGTCTGCTTTGCATTTTTCAGGCAACTTCGTTTAGCATTTGTGTTATCAACGTTCGTCCGTTGGCAACACATTGCCACAAAAATTGACATCGAGTAAAGAATTGCATGGGCTGTGCTCCACATGGCTTGATTTGCATTGACAGCACTCTGCCAAATTTGCTTGCCTTTGGTGCAATGACACTAACTGAAAGTTACAGGAGAGTACAGCCAAAGAAAGCTAATAACAAACCTGGCATATGAGAGAAGGCCGCAAAGATTTGGTTGCCATTTGATATTTTAGCTTTATCTTGGCCAATCGATACAATTTAACCTGCCTTAAGCTTCTATGTGCTTTAAAAGTATTTTCTATTGTATCTAGCTATTTTTGCCCAAAATTGCATTTCATTAAATGCTTTAGGATATTAAGTTCAACTCCTCTGTTTTTAATATATTTTGTACGTATTTTTTTAATATTTTATAGACTCCGCTTAAATGTGCTTTCAAAGCTTTCAAATAGTTTAAGCAAATGTTTGTGGAACTGGTGTAAGCTATAAAGGTTTAATGTACCTTCGATACCTAAGACAAAGACAGTTTCGAAGTTCACATTTCTCCTTTAAAGCTGTGCTTCAATGTGCATTGAAAGCTTTTTAAAAAGCTAAAACGAATTTTTGTGGAACTGTTATAAGCTAGAAAGCTTTAATGTAGTTTCGGGCAGCAATATACGTTGGATCCTTTAGAAGCTAGCAAGCTATAATGTGCTTTCCACGTTAAACATTCATTTTAAGCTAATGTCTAAGATTGAATTGTTCACTTGCTAGCTGATAAAATGTACTTTAAGAACATCATGATATTTATACTTATCTGGTTGCCACACGGCGTATGCGCAATATCATATTATGCAGTTATCTAGTTTAGCTCCTCCAATGTACATTTTATATTATTTTAAGAACAGCAAGCATAGCACGAAGCATGTTCGTTCGCCTTACGCTTTGTATGCAATGCGTGTTGCTGTCTATGCACTCACTTTACACCCCAGACAGGCATCGTCTGCTGTCCGACTTGCAGCCATTTTTATCTCGTTGCGGCTCTCGAGTGTCAAAGTGAGTTTAACCCCACGCAATTCCCCTCGCAACGCGCCATCGAGTCGGGCTGGAGGCGTTGCAAACTATTATAATGGTCCTGACTGACTTGCCCCGGCACAGGCTCGGATAACAGCAACGGCTACAGCAACGCCAACTTGGTGATTTCTTTTATTTCTTTCTTGCTACATAAAGTGTTGTATAGAAATTTGTTTTACAGCACCCTCCCATATCTGCTCCATGCAACAGCCTCCACATGACGGCAAGGGCGACAACAACTGCGTCGCATATAGCAAATATTTGAGGCATTCAAGATTTATTCGTTTCCATTACTTGGCGGGGCTGGGCGACTGTATCTAGTGACTGCTGCGTCTAGTACTCGTATTCACATCCACTTAGTGAGATGCATTGTGCTATTTCAGCTCCCCTCCTTCAATCCCCACGCTAGTCTGGGGTGGCATCAGCGGAAAATCCATATGTAAATACAATCCATTGCAATCCATTATTGTTTCTCGTTTTACGTTGCTCCCAGTATGTTTGCCTTTCGATGGGATAGCTTGCTCAGCTTTAAAAGGCGTATTGTTACCCACTAAAATCTTTAAAAGGAAACCCAGACAAGTGTAATTATGACATTGTGCATGGTGGTGCTTATAATTGAAGGTCTTCCACAAAGGAAGCAAAGCGAAAACTAAGTGGGAATTAATTTTGTGTGCTGAAAAACGCAGCTAATGGGTGTCTATTCAGCTGGAAATGCTTGATGAGATTTCAACGGATGAAAAGAGCGTATAGTAAGCTGTGTAATGCTCAGGGGCACTTAAATACATGAGAATTGCATAAAAAGGCGTTTGTTTCATTTTGAAAAGTCCTTAGAAATGGGCTCTTGGTATCATTTACGAAAGAATTTAGTGGGCTTGGCTCTGCTTTATGTATAGAATCCGTAGTAAACGCACTTTAAAGCATCTGAATTCTTAAAATGCAACCTAACCTCACTATTTGACACCCATTACGCCACAGCGCCGAGGGAAAAGTGTCGTAAAACAAAGCAAAATTCACAAATTTATTATTCCTGCATAAAGTGCAACCGAAAGGTAGTCGAAAAACAAACAAATGGGTTGCAAAGAATGGCAACACTTAAAAGAGTGCAGGCCCCTCCAACAGGAGGGAAGTTGCATGTAATTGCCCCGGCAGTCGGGAGCAGCCCGCATTTTAAAGGGATTTTTGTTTTGGGGCAACAAAGCGGCGCATTTTCGCCTGCACACACACAATTAAGCCAGGCCGGCAGCATACTTTATATATGCACATACATACATATATTCTAGCTACTACTACATACATATATGCATTTCAGCAGAGTTCCCTATTTTTCCTTTTTTCCTTTTTAGATGCACTTATTTTTCTTTTTTAAATGCAAATTTACGCGTCCCGGAAAACGGAACCAAAGAAAATTTGGCAGCTTTTTAAAAAGAATTTAAGGTTTATTGTGTTAAATAAATTTGTTACTTTCATAAATGAATAATCTAAAATCTTGCCGTTTTCTTACCAACTATTTTCTATATTCACTATTTCATCTATTTTTATTCTTTTTCTTAATCATAAATTTAATAAAAATAATATACTAAATAATCGGCCAATTTTGGAACGTATCAAAAACGAATTAAACTCTGAACACATTGATAAAAAGAAGGTATTATTGCAATTTTTGTCCCTTTCCTTTCCTTTCCTTTCCTTTCCTTTGTTTTTGCCTGATAAAAGTGGCAGGTTTCATGGAACGTTTTAATCGTAACCCCTTGAATGTGGCCAAAATGCAGGCTTCTTTCATGCATGAAAATCTGGCAACTGCTTGTGCGAAATTGGTTAGCAAATCAAATCGTTGTATTTGTTTGCCTTGTGTGCCTTGTTTGTGAGTTGCGATTGGGATTGATTTCAGACCCAAAGACCGAAAGCGGCCTGCAGGCATTTAGCAATGCATCCATGTCAAGCCCCACGTTAAGCTTTGTGCCTACTCCAATGTCGAAAAGAAGGCCTGCAGTCGGCTTAAACCTCTTGGCTTCTGCTCTAACTCGAGTTGCATTTAATAGCGCAGAAAATGTGCAAATTACCACAATGCCAACTCAACTTGTGTTCGAGGCACTTTGTTCGCTGCCCCAAACGCGTTGGCTCAGCTACAACAAAAACCCCTCAGGCTGCCATGAGCTGGGTGTGAAGTGCACACAGTTTAACAGAGCTGTAGCTTGTGCCTAAGCAAACGTATTTTAATAATAGAAATTTAAATGGCAAAAAGTAAACCTACCTAAAAGGTCAAAAACTCTGGATAAAAGCGTTTCATACAAATTATGTTACAAATACAACTTTTTATAAAAAAAATAGATTAGAAGTAACAGCACTTTATGCAGCGACTGGGTTCCTTTTACCATCAGCTTTTCTTGCTTATTGTCTGATAAGAATGAAATGTTCATATCCTACATATTGCACGCAAATGTTTATGTATACCTAAGCGCAAGCGCATTTTATATTAATATATACCAAAGCGTAGGGCTACTCTTCTTCAGGCCAGAGTTATCTAAAAAGTATTATTTAGCTGTATATACTATACGAGAATCTACATAATCATCAAGTACTGCTCTAAGAACCTCACGATTAAATCGAAATCTATTGATTTCATCATAGTTCTCTCAGAGTTATCGAAAAAAAGATATACTCGTGCTGCGTATCTAATACGAATATATGTTTCTTAAGTTTCAGGTCTTTAGTTCTTATAGTTTGCCACAAATACGAACGAATAGAGCGATATGGCAAGGTCAATTCAGTTCTGATTAAGAATGTGTATATAATAGAATTTGATAATTTGAGAAACTAAAGTTAATTATAACAGTGTTCGGCTTAAAGTCTAGAATAAGCTTATGATTCATTCGCGAAATCGCCATAATACAATTTGTCTTCGGTTCTTTACCTTAGAGGCCTCTCCCGTCATCAAGTGGAAACTCATTTCCCATTTACATATATATCTAGATAGCAGCGAGTCATCGTTTGATATCTCTTTAACTAACAAGACTATTTGCTCATCATTAGCGGTTGCCCCCCTCCGCTCAACGTTTGATGTATTGCTATTGAATGCCAAATAATTTTTCGCACATTTTTTACACGCTTCTTCCACACTTTTCATTTGATTTTCCATTTTTGCATTTTCTTGTGCATTTCCGTTAAGCTCGTTAGACAGCTGCCTGCTCAAAATTTGCGTAGTTTAGGCCACGGCTGATGCCGTTTGGCTCCTCGGGCGATTCAACGATTTTTCAGCTTTTACACGACATTTGCTACGCAAACAAAATAAACTGGTTGCCATGGAGACCAGGGATCCTGTCCGCATTTGGGGCGAGAATAATGGGCGCACTTGTTCGCCATTTGTTATGCTGAGGGGGTACGTAGAGTGGGGGGCCGGTTCAGCTCTTGACCATTAAGTAACGCATAGCACGAAACCCGCATGGGTTTGCGTTTGGGGTTAAAGTGCACGTTGGCTTCGGGCGTTGTGAACGATTGCATTCGGATGATGTATGCGTCTCGTCTAGCAGCCATTTTTTAGTCTTATTTTTTTTTAGTTATTTCGTTGGTTTAGTGGCTAAAAAGGCGATTTGATGCGTTGGCTCGATAATAAAGTTTTTGGCTCTTTAAAGAATTGCCAAGTGGCAAAAGAAAATGATTGATTTGACTTGGAATCAATTAGTCTACGGGAAGTTAGAAGCTGGGTTGAGTAAGCTTGAAGCTTAAAAACAGCTTAATTTAAGTTTAATTTCATTTAACTACCTGAAAGCTTTTATGTGTTTGTTTTTCCTTCGTGCTGAACTTTCTCTGATGATTACTTAGCCTCCAAGCCAGCCTAATTGTATTGAGTCGTGGGTAAGTCGCATATGTGCTTTAATTTGATGAAATTTGATCCTTTTTTGATCTAATGATGCTTAAGGCCAACTCTAAGGTGTTCTATCGAATCAATCAATCAGAGCTTTCGCGTGCTTTGCGTGTTTTTGTTGGCATTATGGAAGATATGCATTCAAAATACTTTCGGAGTGGAATATTTGGTCGGTTTAACCTGTTCACAAGATTTTCACTGATTGACCAAGAGCTCCAGCCAAATGAAATACAAATGTGCCTAATGCAACAGCTTGTGAATAGACAAATGACTGCTGGTCATGAAATGCGTTGCCGCATAATTTGACCAGCAACGAGATGAGCCTAACAGACAGACAAACAGGCAGATAGATAGACAGATAGACAGATAGACGGCCAGGAGGGACAGCCAAGAGACTAGCTGAAATTGAATCGAATTGCACAACAAACGACGCTTGTGGCTCGTTGAAGTGTCAACGGAAGAATTGAAGTGTGATTTTTGGGTTTGAAAATCAAATTTCAGCTATGGCAAATGCCTGCTGATAGCAGGCTAACTGTCAGCAGGACAATATATATACCATGGCTGGCATTTTTCAGCCAGTGCAAATAAACAATTCCCATTTCGAGTGCCTGTCTGATTGCAGCTATTGAGCTAGAAAATGCCTGACAACTGTCAACACAGGTGCATGCCTCAGACCAGCCAATTGTGTGTGTTTGATTGTGGGCGGATTCAGTCGTGTCTTTTGCTACCTTTTAACAAACAAAAGATCCGTTAGATTCCACTTCTCATTATGCCCATAAAATATGTATGCCAATTAGACGCCAGCTAAGTTGCAATTTGTGTTTCGACGTTCCACACAAATGTAATCGCCTTGCCAAGGCACAACATTTTTAAACAGTTCCCTGAAGACGCTGTCGACAGATGTCTCCAGGCAACCAGCCAACCAATCAACCAGGTCCACCTGCAATTTCCTACTGTGGTTGACAAATAAAAGATGGTAGCAACGGCTTTTGATCTCCTTAAACTAGAATTATAATAAATAGAAATATAAAATATTATTTTCAATGCTCATTTTTGGTATCGGGCTGGCATATTTATCAGTAACTCTTTTTGTATGTTATTTTTGTTATGAACAAAATATATATACTTATGATATTTTATATTTTAGACTATTTTTTCTATCGGTTAATTGGAATTTCTTCATTTCATGTGCTTGAACTAACTTCCCTGTTTAGTTGTCCATTCAACATTAGTTAATAAAAATGCGATATCTGTTGTATTATTTTCCTTTGATATTATTTTGCCAAGTCCTTAAATTTGAAAATCCCAAGAATGTACTGACTTTTCAGCTTTGTTGTTTTTTGCAAACATGGACTGTATTATTTACCACGGTGCTTTGTTGGGGTAATTGATGCCGGAAATTGTTGCAACTATGCTCAAAAGCGTCTTTTGGCGGCAACCAAAATGGTTGCAACTTTTCGCAACACAACTTTTGTGCAAGCGACGCCCACCTGCTGCCCCATACTCAGCCCTCCCCCCAACTCCTTTGGTATCCTGCAGGTTCTCTAGTAAACGACGTAAATTAATAATGACTCGCAAAGAAGCGCCAACAGTTTGCGGCAACTGCCTTTGACCTCACGTTGCTGCCTTATTATTGTTACTGTGTTTAAGAGAGAGAGAGAGAGAGAGAGAGAGAGAGAGAGAGAGAGAGAGAGAGAGAGAGAGAGAGAGAGAGAGAGAGAGAGAGAGAGAGAGAGGAAGAGGAAGAGGCAGAGAGAGATTTGAGAATTGAGAATTGCCCCTGGTGAGCAACAATTGTGGAGTTGAGGCCCAACTCAGACAATCGTCCGTCAAGACAGCATCATTAGTCAAAGTTGTTTTCCGCCCAGCAAAAAGAAAAGTGCCTCATGAAAAGCTTAACGGGAAATGAAAAGGTAGAGCCAAGACGAAAAGAAATAAAACAAACTGTCTTTAAATGTGGCAGGCAGTTGAGTTTATCTGTGTTGGGTGTCCTGAAGTACGCAAGTTGATTAGCATGATTAAAATTTTCCTAATTATTTGCGTACTCAAAGAAACACGACACAGCCACAAAACTTTTTGTGTCGGGAAAAAGTGCTTGCAGCATTAATCAACAGGTGTTGCCTTTTTGCTACGGTTGCCAACGGACACAAAAAAAAAGAGCCCTACTAATGAGCTGCCTTTATTTTTAAGGCAATAGGCAAGAAAGAAGACCTAAGTCTTCAAGATTCGCTTTTGTATCGTCTTTAGCAAATTGGATATCTATATAGACCTTCTAAATAATGTTGTACAAATATCAAGCTCGTATTATTTGCATTTATTGTATTGTTATTGTGCAAAAATCTGAACAACGTAATACCCCTACGATACAAATCTATAACACATGATTAGGGTCCCAATTTGCATGCTAATTAGAATGCCAAATCGAACAATAAGAAACATCGGTTGACAAGCGAAGAGAAGTCATTTTTACGAATAGAGCAATTAGATAGGGCAAAGCAATTGTAATCAAAACTAGTAATAATTTAGCATACTCCGACTAACACCCGCATGTACATACATGTATGTATATAACTTCCGATTGCCGTTGAATCACATAACGATCCCATTTTATTATCATTCGAACTTGACCCATACTCAGACTAGCTCAAACAAACAATGTGTTCCAATGGGATTATTGAGCGTCGAGCCTCTGTGCTTGCGATCTTTTCATTGAACATATCCGCTCTCTCTCTCTCCCTCTCTATCTTTTGCTAAATTCTTGTTGCTTGCATTTTTCCTCGATGGATTTGCTCAGCATTCTTTGAGTGGCAACCTATTGCTACGCTCTCTTTCAGAGTGAAGTTAAGTTACCTGCTAGATCAAGCCTGCATTTGCCTTGATACAGTGGTACATTGTGTTAAATGTGCAACTCTTTTAGGAAATGCTATATTTATTAATTATTATAAATAACCAATATAATTGAATTTAATATAAACATTACCATTTATATTTATGTGTGTTTGCATATTAAAAAAGCTCTTTTATAGTGAAGAACAAGTATAGTTTATAATTACAGTTTGTTATACGATTGGCCGCATTCTCATATCGTTTGCAAATTCAAATTATTCTGATGCCAATGTGCGAGTATTTTTTAAGCTCTCTGCGCTCACTTAATTTGCGCGCGTTCTTCTTACTGCCACGTTCGCTCACACGTTGCCTCTCTGTCTCTGTCGCTCTCATGCTCCAGCTGCCGCGCTCTTTACAGGTCAGCTTGGCCGCCTCAGTTCGCCGTTTGCCGCCGTTGTGTATTGTACACGTCGCCTTCGTTGTCTTATAATTCATAATTACAATTTTTGTATTCAGCTTGGTGTAAAATAATAAACAATAAGATAAAGAAGCAGTTAAATATAAGCAAACCCAGGAAAGTGCATAACAAATCGAATTCAAACAAAAGGCAATTGAATTCCAAGTGCTTCAAGTGGCATTTTATATTCCATTTGTCGCGTGAGTAAAACCGACAATGTCTCACGCTCTCTCTCTCTCTCTGACTCTGTCCGTGTGTGTGTGTGTGTGTGTGTGTGTATGAGTAGCTGGCTGTCTGGCCGCTCTTTGCGTTGTTTTTGTGCCGCTCTTTTTGTTGTTCCGCTTGTCCATGATTGTCGCTCATTTTATCCGTCTATTTCTACCTGTCACTGTACATACTTACAAACATATGCACACGTCTATCTGCCAGCCATTTATCAAAAATATGTACTCCCTTCAGAAAAATCATCAATTCAATTTTGTAGCAACGTTTTATCGCTTTGTTGTTTGACAATTGGAAATTGTCTGTTTAGTCGTGTTCGGAGCTTCTCATTCGCAACGCCGGCAAAGCTCCCGAAAATCATAAAAAATCAGCATAAGATCATGAAAAGTGTCCACTCCTGTGCCAAGTGAACAAACTCGTTGTTCGTCTCACGTTTATATCAAGTAAAAGTGTTTCACGCATTTGAAAACAACAGGAAAACAAATAATCGTCTGTCTCAGTGCTTTAATTCCCCGCCTCAGTACAAATACAACGGCCACGTTATCGTTTTTCTGCCAAATACATCAAGCAAAGAGCAAAACATTCGCACAATTCTTAAGAAACTTGACGTCACTAAAAGACATTCATACATACATACATGCATAAATACCTTCAATACTTGTGTATGCTTTAGTGAACATGTGTGAGTGTGTCTGCAATTGGCATACCAATGCATGCCAGTGATCGCTCCAATTGGAGTCTGCTTTTTGTCTTATTGGCAACGTTATTCGTGGCATATTCTGATTCAGCCGTACAACAACAATTTGTTTATTTCGCTGTTCGCTTTGTTATTGAAGTGAAATTCTTAATTCGAAATGAATAATCAATTCCATAGGTGCTTATAAATATCTATGCACATAGGTTCCTAGAGAGCTGTCAATGACCCACGTCGCCTGATTAAAATATTCAACATTCCTTTTTTTTAAATCTATTTTTATTTCTGCTTGGATGATGAGCTGATAAGAAAGTATCTATAAAATAATTTGAGCCAATTCTATGTATGTTTAAATGTTTATCGCAAGCGATGCTAATTAACGTTAACTCCATGCGCAATCCCATTAGCAAAACTAGTCAAGACGTTAGATTTTATTTATATACAAATTTTATTTTATTAAACATAACTGCGGGTACTTGCTTATCAATAGCAATTGCGTCAAATGAAATATCAAAATCTATTATTAGCATTGTTTCCAAAGAATCGAACTTCAACACTTGAAAAAATATACATGCACTCCTCCGATATTATTCATTTTCGCAAAGCTCTCACAATTAAAGAAATAAAATTGATTAAAATAAAACTAAACTCGACAGGCCCCTGCTGGACTCCCAGTACACTGCAAAGTTTTGAGTAGCGTGTTGTTTGGTGTCGTCTACATTTGTTAAATGTCGAGCGAGTGGGTCCGGAGCCCGCACTAATGATAAGAATTCATCCCATCGACGTCATCGTCTTTGCTCTATCAAAATGATAGTCATCAATACGGCCGATGTAAGTGGCATTTATGATTGTTATTGGTTGTGGGTATACTTCATTTTATACTCGACTTTTGTTATACCCTGTACACAATTGAATTCCTAATCTGATTTGTTGGCGTGTGTCCATCTGGGGACTACAAGAGCTAGCCACTCATCATTTCTCATAAACCGATATATATCGATTTCATTGTCTCATATCGATAGATGTTTCATAATCAAATTTTCATGCCTCTCTGCGCAGCAATTCGAAGCTGGTACAGAGTATCAACTAGTCGAGCACTCTCGGCTAGAGCACCTTTTTTTGTATTTTTGTTTTTGTCTTGATGTGGTTATGGTGCGTGATTTCTTCTACTCAAGTGGTGTCGGTATCAATCCAAGAATGTATATATTTTTAGAGCTTTTCTTGCAGGAGCTTAGAACGATGCTTAGAACAAGGCGTGCGATAAGCATATACATTGACGATGATCAGGTATACAAATATATCTGCTTTCCAAATGATCAAGCATTTTGTGAACGTCCCGTTTATAAGTAAGGTTTTTCTTGGCGTGGGGAACCACTCGAATATATCGGACCCTCCGATCAGCCTCACACGTGTTGTAGTCTGTGTTTGCATTCGCCTTTTTGGCTTCAATTACGAATCATTATAGTTTTGCATTGCTAATCAGCTCAATTAATCATTAGGGCCCTAGACCTGAAAGTACTGGAAAATAATAAGTTTTGTTGCGATCATATAGTTGTATGATAATGTGAAATTTATGTGCTAGTAGCTGGTAGCTTTAAGATCGGAACTGCCTGGTACGGATTTTCTTGGAATTTGCTTGTGTCAAGCTAAAGATTAACGTGCAGAGTATAAAAACCGGCTGGTGCTAATGAAATTTGTAATATTAATTAACTGAATGCCATTATCGTATAGCATAATAACAAATATTATGTATTGTATTAAGGGACAGATCATGCAAATGTACTCATTCAGGATTCTTATGGCACGTGTGCAATAAAACGTTGATTTAGAATCGTGTCAGATGTTTTTACTGCTTGCTGCTTATCATGGCAATAACTAGTCTTTTGCTTAACATGGCTAATGCTTTTTCATGTCTATAGAGTAGATAAAATAGCTCAATTCTGGCTAAAACGTTTTAAAGCTCGACAAAGCCGCAACTAGATACATATTTGACTTTTGTGCTACGCAAAACTAGACAACATTTAGTTGTTTTTTGAAACTATTTTTTTTTTCTTTTCGTATTTGACGGCTGAGTACACAAAGCAACTATGGCAACGGGGGGTCAGGTGGGGTTTAGAGGGGAAGTGCTAGCTGTCAAAACACCAAAGTTCAATGTGGGCCAGCACAAGAGTCGGAATATTGTGAAAAAAATAAAAACAAAAAAATATGGCGCAGTCACAAGACAAAAGCACTAGCATTTTTTTTACAGTGTAGAAATAATTGAATAAAGCTAGAAACGCGGCTTATGACACTAAAACTGTCGCGGGGCAAGGGTAGACACAACATTTTTGAATAACCAATATTCCGTTTGTGCATAGAGTATGCAAAAAGAAAACTTTTCTCATTTATCAGACTATTTGTAAAAAATGATACAGCAAACGCTTTTCTAACTGAAAAGTTCATGATAATAAACTATAAAGATAGATTTAAAAGAGTATATTGTTAATATGAGCTGGTAGATATTATAGGTCGGGGCTTATCTGACAACAATTAAGTGAAACATGTCAGATATTGCATGAAATGCTCTAATGAAATGCGCATAACAAGATAAGTTAGAATACCATTTTGTAGGGTATCACAAACACTTGATACAAAGCGGAATAGGCAAACTCTGCAGAGCAGACACGCTCTTTTATGTTGATATTAGGCCTGGGGCTGTGTCTGGCCGCTGTCGATGCTATTTTAATTTGAAGTAGCCATCGGGCAAACAATCTGATGTGGCACTTGACTTGTTGATGGATTTGTGCCCCGAGGTGCTTGGGGGCTGGGGGCTGGCAACAAATCTGGTAAAACCAGCAGCTAAATTCGCATAAAACTGCGAATTTAATTTCGCAATTAGCTGTCTGAAATATTCCAATTGACTAAGTACTTTAAAACCCGGTTAAAAAACAGACAGCTGAACAATTCACAAAATTAAATGAATATAGTCCATATAGCACACAGGCGAACTTCGCTAAAACGAACAACGAATAATTCGTATATTTCGTTGCAATTTCAATTACTCTAGCTTAATATTATTTACATACACACTTTGACAATTTCGCTTGAATTGTGAATGATTCTCCATAGCGTAGCTTGACTGTATGTGCATGCACAGTATTTAATTTGCAACCGCAGCGCAGTTTATACGTTTAAATGATGCATGAAGCCTAAATAAACCAAACCGATTATAACTTCCCCAGCCGCAACTGCATTTGTGTTAGTTCTATGCACACACTTGCAAAGGGTATTAGGACTTTTCTATGACACGTGAGGCTTATTAGAAATTAGAGTTTTAACAATTTTCAAACTCATATGCATATACTTTCGAACAGTACGACAGCTCGAGTCAACAATCATGTCATTCTTGATTAAGTCTCTCGGCTGCAGGCCTTAAATAAATATGTCAATTAATCTTATGATCTGTTTAGTTGCTTATGATTTGTTGTTGGAATATAGTTAACTTATAAATATGTAGCGGCAGTTAACCTATTCGAGAGGCATTCAATAGTTATTATATCTGCAAGGGTATGTAATACTTGTCATAAGGCAGACAATTGCTTCTATTTGATTTAGTTTTCAATGCAATCGCGAAAATTCTCCACTGCATAACATGAAACAGTGTGATTTACGCTCGCCCGCTTTATTTGTAACCCATTTGTTTCCATTTTAGTTGGAATTATCGAAAATTTCATTTAATTAAAACGCGCACAGCATAGTTTTCATAATGAAATGCCTCTGCACTAAATGCTTAAATGCTTTACCTTGGGCCTCTGTCTGGCATTTTCGACTGCAGTCCAAATGTCTATCCCGATTGCTTGTCGGACTTCGAGAGATTTGGCCAGAGGTTGCGCAGAATTCGGAGCTAACCTCTTGATATGCCGAGAAATATCTCGGTAGCATGGTAAATACTCGAGTTATGAATTACTAGTTGGAGAACAAGTTGGAATTCCCAATGAGCTACATTTTTCAGTGCGTTCGCAACAGTGGGGCAATAAAAAGTAAACTAAATCCGGGACTGTTCCAAATTAAAACCAAACCCCAAGCTGGAGATTCGAAAGACTCCCAACACAACTGCATATCACATTGGCCGCACAGAATTTACGACCTGTTCCCTCTCTCACACACGCGCACACACGCACACACACACACTCGCAATTTGAATTTATTTTGCATGAATGCAGCCCAGACACAACTTCCCAAAACCCAAACGACCCCCGAAAAGGGAGCGAGATCTATAAAAAAATATGAAAAGGAAAAAAATAAATTAAAATAAGAAACGTTTTTAATGCCAGAAAGTCACGTATTCAGCCATTTGCTTGTCGAAATCACGAGTGGATGGTAACTCTGGCTGACGGTTGACTCCCCCGCCAGCTGGACATGACAGAGGCAGACCGGGTGCACATAACAAAAGTTGACAATTAAGGAGGCGAGGGCAGAGCTCATGTGGCAAGAGTTTCGGTGTGGACATTGTCTGCTTGTCGGTCTGGCTTTGTGCAACGACATGAATGATTACAAATTTGTTGGCGAGTGTAAATTAGCTGCAAGTGGCGAACGGGTTGCTATGGCGAAATGTGCTGTTGTCAAGGCATTCCTTTTGCGGTTAAAAGGAACATGACATGGAACTGGAAAATCAATAAAGTTTTTGGCCAAAGTTAATGGCAAACTTTATATCTGGATTCATTCAGAATAGTCTATGACTTATGAGTGCGTACATAATGAAAGTTGAATTCATAATAAAACAAAAAAGAATAGGAGCAATGTGTTAGGAATAATATGGAAATAGTGGAGAGAGGAGGAGATTATATATAGCTCATGACCCCGAAGAGCTAATGGAGATCGCCAAGAGTTTGTTATGGTTATTTACTTTTTGAAAAACATATGACTAAGATCAGCTTACTATAACATTTACTTCCTATTCATCATGTAGATATAAATAATTTTCTGGTTAAGCATATCTCCATTAGGGAGATCTTTTTTTTTTGTCACTCATTTTATATCCAATAGGGATTAGATTAAACCGTCTTCTGACACATTTTCCTTGAATTGTAAGTTAATTGGAGTTTTTTACTTGGTTTTCCCACAGACGGGTCTAACCCTAACACCCGAAATGCTGCTCTCCACCTCCGAGTCATCGACGCACAGCGCCTCCGAGGTAGCCGGACGCTTGCAGGTCGATGTGCGGACCGGCTTGAAATGGACGGAGGCCAAATACCGTGCCAAGATCATCGGCCACAATGAGCTCAATGTCATCGAGGAGGATCCGACTTGGAAAAAGTACATCGAGCAGTTTAGGAATCCTCTAATCCTACTGCTGCTGGGCTCCGCCCTCGTCTCGGTGATCATGAAACAGTTTGACGATGCTGTCAGCATAACCATAGCCATTCTCATTGTGGTTACGGTCGCCTTCATCCAGGAGTATCGTTCCGAGAAGAGTCTGGAGGAGCTGAAGAAGCTGGTGCCGCCAGAGTGTCATTGCCTGCGCGAGGGACGCCTCGATACGTTCCTCGCACGCGAACTGGTGCCCGGCGATGTGGTCTATCTCAATGTGGGCGACCGCGTGCCCGCCGATGTGCGTCTCTTTGAGGCAGTCGATCTCTCCATTGACGAGAGCAGCTTTACCGGCGAAACGGAGCCGGCACGCAAGATCACCGACGTGCTGCTAAACAATACGAACGTCAAGGACCACAGCAACATGAAGAACATCGCTTTTATGGGCACCCTGGTCCGCTGTGGCAATGGCAAGGGCATTGTGGTCAGCACGGGCGAGCGCAGCGAATTCGGCGAGGTCTTCAAGATGATGCAGGCCGAGGAGGCGCCCAAGACGCCGCTGCAAAAGTCAATGGACATACTGGGCGCCCAGCTGAGCTTCTACTCCTTTCTCATTATTGGTGTCATCATGCTGCTCGGCTGGCTACAGGGCAAACCTCTCTCGGAGATGTTCAACATCAGCGTCTCATTGGCCGTTGCCGCCATACCCGAGGGTCTGCCCATTGTGGTGACTGTCACCCTGGCCCTGGGCGTCATGCGCATGGCCAAACGCAACGCGATTGTCAAGAAGCTGCCCACCGTGGAGACATTGGGCTGTGTCAATGTCATTTGCTCCGACAAGACCGGCACGCTGACCAAAAACGAAATGACGGCCACAATTATCATTACCTCCGACGGGTACATGGCGGACGTGACTGGTGCCGGCTATAATGACCAGGGGGAGATACACATTCGCCACTGCAACAACGTGGAAATGGCCAAGACGAACATCACGAATCTCTTAGAGATTGGCGCCGTTTGCAACAACGCCTACATACAGAATGGCACGCTCCTGGGCCAGCCCACAGAGGGTGCTCTCGTTGCCGTTGCCATGAAGAATGGCATGTATGCCACGGCCGAGAACTATGTGCGCATCCAGGAGTATCCCTTCAGCTCGGAGCAAAAGATGATGGCCGTCAAGTGCATACACAAATACAACAACAACAAGGAGGAAATCTTCTTTGCCAAGGGCGCACTCGAAATGCTGCTACCCCAATGCACCAAATATCAATTTGGCACCCAAACCGTGCCCCTCACCAAGCAGAACGAGGCCGAGTTTCTGGCCGAGGCCTATGAAATTGGCCGCAAAGGCTTGCGCGTGCTGGCCCTGGCCAAAGGCAGATCCATGCAGGACTTGATCTATTGCGGCTTGGTCGGCATCACCGATCCGCCGCGACCCCTCGTCAGGGAGTCCATTGAGATGCTGATGCAGAGCGGCGTTCGTGTCAAGATGGTCACTGGCGATGCCCAGGAGACGGCAATGGCTATTGGTAAGTTTTTCACAATGATTAACTGCACGATAAGGAAAGGGGTAATATTTTGGAAAGCTTTTATTTATCCCAAACACGTTTTCTTAAATCCCGAAACGCCATTAATTAACCATTATAGTAACTTTAACGATTAAGCTATTCCCGTGGGTCTCATAGATCCCTCTCTGCATTACATATGCAGATCTTAGTAGCAATCGGTCGAAAATAAATTTACTTTGCTTATATCATTTGGTTGTATGAAAAACATAGCTCAAATGTTTTCGATTGTTCGCTGCACGGATTTAGCCAAGACCTCAGTTCAGTTTTTAAACCTAGTTTAGCATATCCTTGAAACTTAGTATAAGCCCGAGCGCAGTAATCTTAATATTTTCGAAAACCGAAAGATGTCCTGGGGATCAAACCCGAAAAAACTTGAATCGGTTCGCGTTTGGGTTTTGCTGCTTTTTATTTAACTATTCCGGCTTAAGGTTCAATTCATATGGGTCCGGTTCAAATCATGTTTCTAGTCTTGAAAACACAAACACAATTAAATATAGAAAAATATCAGACATATATTTCATTTTTTGGGGTAGCTTATTCGCTTCGTTTTCATCTTGTCAATTAGCTGAAAACGTTGGTCAAATGATTTTCCCATAGAAGTTTTCCCATTCGTCCTACGATCAGCGGCGCATCTGTCAAATCCAGTTAAAGAACGTTTGTCTGGGCTTGGTTTTAGCTCGGTTTGGGCCGAAAAACTTTTTGCCTAATTCAATCCAACTGGCAAATAAGTCAAACAATATCTTGGGCTGAGCTGACAAATTTACTTTCTTTTTGGCATAATCTTAACTCAAAACTCAATTAAAAGCTCTTTAGGATATGCTCATGTTAGCCACAAATTGTTGGCTTTAACCTAAGTGCCAGCGAGCCCAAAACTATGCAAATAAATTTGTCAACGCTGCGTAATTAAAAGTGGCAGCCCGGCACGCCCACAAGTGCCCCCTCTTTGCTTAAATCACCACAATTTATGCCCGGCACTAAAATGTTTTCAAGACTGGACTATGATGTATGTGTGCTTGTATGCACACTATGTTGGGGGGAGCGTATGTTTGGCTGGCACTCAGAAGTCAAGGGTTAAGGGCGTGAGCCACATACAATGGCAGCCAGCCTGTCCTGCCGGACAGCCTAAAAGTATGCAAACAGAATTAATTAACCATGTCAGTTGAAGCTGCTGAAAGTTTCCAGCTCTATGCTCTCGGCTCTCATCTTTCGGTTCTCAGTTAGCCGCAAGTCGAGTTCCACTTGAAGTTTTTAGTTTAGTTTAGCTGCACTTGGATGCAAGTTGGTTTCGCCCGTTCCCGGAGGAGCGTGTGTGACAACTGTACTTGAACGTCTCCATGTAGCCCAGTGTAACTTTCAAGTTTGCAAGCGAAATTTTGCTGCGAAAGTTGCATTAAATTTGCTAGCAAAGTGCAAAGTGCCTTCCTAAGCTGATGACAACTGGAATGCACTTTGAGCCCAACTTTTTCATTAACTTCATAGAACTTATGTTTAACCATATAAAAGTACCTAAATAGAAGCCGCCAACGTCTCGTTTGAGGCGTGCAACGAAAAATTCTCCAAGCTCAAGGAATGTACACTGCCAGAAAAAAAAATGCTAAATACAAATATACCAAGGTTGAATATAATAATAGGAGAATATAATTCTTGGCAGCTCGAAAGTGTTCTTCAAAGAAAACAAACGTTTACTCATATCAAGATATTTAAACCTTATTCGGGTTTAAATTGATAAACAAATCGAAATTTGTTATTTTTTTTCTGAGTGTACAGTAAAATGCGGTTAGGTGAACGCAGCAAATTGGAAAAGATACCGCACAAAGCGCGCTGAAACCAACAAAAAATGAATCAAGAAATGAGGAAGAAAGGGGAAAAAAGGAACAGGAAGCTAGCACGGGTAGCGACAGTCTCCTGCTCAGCGCAGGCTGTTGTCCTGGCGCCCGCAGGGCGAATAGAACCAGCCCCACATCTAATATCCTGCCACGCACAGGGGCAGCAACAGCAGAAGCAGAAGTAGAAGTATCTGAACCATCAGTCGCTGAAATAATTAACTGTGGCCCAAACTCCCTATCGTCATCGTCAGCGTCAGCGTCATCGCCAGGACTCATCACCATCACCATCACCATCATCGCCATCGTCATCATTTTCGTCTGCAGCAAACAGGAATTCATCAACATGGACAACAACTTTTACTCCATTTGTAGCTCCAGCTTCACTACCTTTCCGTGCAACCTCTTACTTCACAATACCCTACGTAGAAAAAACTTCAATTCACTTTGCAGCTTGTTTATATGCTTACACGAGGGGTATAATAAGTTTGACAGTTTGTTTGTAACATGTCTCAATATCTTCAAACTTATGAAATCGAATTTGCGTATTCTAACTACATTTCAGTGTTAGTTAACACGCTGGCGCAGCCAACTTAATAGCTTGCTCATCACTAATGCATTCTCAGGTGCAGCCAACTTAATAATGTGCATATACTAGATCGCAAAAAAGAATAATTTTTAGTTTATGATTACTCTTTTTAGCCCAAATATTGCTATCGATAGCTTTTTATTTACCATCGATAGTTTGATAGCTTGAAAGTAATTGCTTTTAAATTATTTTTCTCTTTTCTACAGGGCATCTAAAATGTTTAGCTTGCTTAATTTTGATCTATCCATTTTTTTTTTTGCTTGCAATTTTCCTCTTTGGAGCAGTGAATAACGGCATAATTATAGAATGCCCGTTTCATCGGGGGGAAGTAACTGAATTTGATTTAAAGCCTCGAGCTGCAGACCTGCATATTGATTGAAATTTGACGCTCAAATTGCAAATGAGTTTCCGCTACTCTCCTCTAAGCGAAGCTTTCCCCTTTGCCCGGCAAGTCTATCTGTTATTATAAAGACCCCAAAATCCGCTTATGGGGTATGCCCTACCTAATTGGCCACTAGCTTGGCCCCCCACGGCCTGTTGTCTGGTTACTGACCAGTTTGGCTGAACTAATCCCCAGTAATTTGTTGTGTACGTATACTCGTACGTATAAGTAAGGACGATGACTGCCAACAGACCTATAGATAGATAGATAGATAGATGATGGACAGACTGACAGGCGGACGGCTTTATTGAGAGCTGGAGCAGACTTAATTGAGTTGGTGTATTTCATTTTCAATTTGGTTGCCAATTATGCTGCCTGCTTGCCTGTTTTGTCGTTAGCTGCTTAAATAGAGCTGCTTCTGCTTTACGGCTAATTTAATTTGCGGAATGTTCGGCTCAGGTTTGTCCGTCTCAATGGCAACCGCAAGCCGAGTGTTGAGCCATACCGCAATTGTAAAGTGTCTAAGTAATTGAACATTAATTTAAGCTAAATGTTCTTAAGATTTCGATAGTTTTTTATATTTAAAAGTGCTGCTTCCCGGTTTGAGAGAAGTAATGCAAATACCGATAGTTCTATCGATAATGTTGCCTTTTATATCGATTATTATTAAAATTGTTTCTTTCAATTTCTCACACTTTAATTATATTCTCGTCATTAACATCATATGTAGAAGAAATACGGCATTTATTTATATCTCCAGCTTTAACTTAATTTAAACTTGCATAAACTTACAGAGTTTAATCGATTACATCGATAACTATATCGATTTGTTGCATAGGCGAAGTAAACGCTCGCATTTTCGTTCTTTGCAGATTGAGAATTTTGAAGTTTCGCTCATTTGTATATTTGTACTATGAAATTTACTCAATTTAATTCATCGATTTTAAATCGTTTAAAGATGCATTATTGCATAAGCATTTGTTCGACTGTAAAGTCAAAAAGCATCCCCTCGCAAAGGCTAAGCATGAGCAAATTCTAATCAATGCCACATATCCGGACTGGAGTCACGCATTCAGATGTTGCTGATGCTGATGTTATCGCTGCTGCAGCTGCTGCTTCTGAATATCCCTCAGACTTGACACATATCCAATTAGCGAAGTGCATTTGGAAATGCAGTTGTAATCCAATAGGAGAGCTCTGACATGCAACCGAGGGTGTTGCACATCAATCGACAAGACGCCTGGTGCTGCTTAACAAGCCAGACTTCTGCCCAGAGTGTGCCCCAGCAGAAAGCCAAACGGAAGCCAGAGATAATCTCGCATCGCTGGCCATGGCAGCAGGAAACATCAAGGCAGCGGGTCGAAAGTCATCAGCAGCAGCAGCAGCAGCAGCAGCAGCGGCGGCGGCGTTGAAAGAATTGTCACGTATACGAAAGTCGCTTAATAAACACAAGTACAAGAGGCATGCAACAACCCAATCCCAATCCCAATCCCAATCCCAATCCCAATCCCAATCCCTCCCCTCTACAGCAACTCGTCAGTTGGCAGCTACCGATATAAATGCAAATGTCACAAACAGTTCGCTTGGGGCGCTCGACGCCCACAATTTTCCATTACCAAATGAGAACATTCCGTGCAAGTTGTTGCAAGCGCTTGTTCTTCCATTTTGCTGCTTGTTGAATTTTTGAATTTTCCTTTGTTTTTTGTCGCACACAAGATTTTTGTTGCTTTGATTTGATTTTGATTTTTGTTTTCATTTTCTCTCTCTTTTTTTTGGCTGGCTGCTCAAGTGGCATGCTGCATGCGCTTGTTGCATGCAGCTCGCTTAATATTTTCATAAACTTGGCCATCGTCATTTTCATGCGCTGGCAACTTTTGGTTGTGCCGCAACCAGCAAAAACTTCTCTAATCCGCTTTTGGCCTGCGGTTTTGTTTGCTGCGACAAATTTTTAAAAACTTTACCAAGTTTTCCAGCTCTTTCGCTCTCGTGTTGCTTTCAACTTTGTTGCATGCATTTTCCACATATTTTGGCCAGGCATTTATCAGCCATAACAAAGTTTCAAATTTGACGAATTTGTTGGTGCTTTTGTCAGAGTAGCCTGTGTCATGCATTGAGGGCCTGTTACCAGCTGCTCGACGCCTTTTTGGATTTTATTCCCACTAATGCCTTTTTAAAGCATTTATAATGATACGAATTTGTGTACAATGGCCAAATATTTGCGCTTCTGTACACAAATTAAATATTCGAAATAATATATATTAAAATCACACACCTGCACTTTAGTGTTGAAATTAATAATATATATATACAAATATTTTTGAGCATTCTCGACTTTAAAATCCGCTGCGCGAATTTTCCAATATCATGTCACAACATAATAATAATAAAAAAAAAAAGAAACCAAATTGCAATTAAGTCTTGTTTCCAAGCTTTGTCGCAACACGAACACGTTGACAAAAAGTTTGATGAAAAATTGTTTTTCTACTTTATTTTTGCTTTTATGGCAGCCTTTGAAGATTGTAGCTGGGTTTAATGAATGCTCGTTTCTGGGCGTGGCAGATGTGCTGCTGTCATCAGCAGAAATTGAAAATCCATTTGAAATTGAATGTTTTTTTTTCTCTCCACACACACACACACACACATATTGCCAATATTTACAGATTATGCTCAACCTGCGGTTGTTTGCTATTGATGGATTTTGCGGTCAATGGCAAACATGAATTGCAGGTGAGAAAACTGCTGGCACAGGTGTGCGCTCACCTCCACCTGGCTATTGCAAATGCCAAATGGCAAATGTTATGGCTCCTAATTTAATAATAATTATTTAACGATTGCTTGAGCAATATAAATTGTACATCAAAGAGTTTGGTAAACGATAGTGCGGGGACACTTCAATGTTTAGAGAAGCTTCCCTTGAGTCTGGGGTTCGACTTCAAAGTGTGTGCAGATTTCTGCTGATAGTTTGTATGACTAAAAGGCAAAGATCAGCGGTCAGATGCTATAGAATAATTATAACGAATAGTAAAATCCAAGAAATGCTATTCGATTGTGTTCACAATGTATGAAATCGACGCGAATCACAGAGACAATTATTTAAATCATTCGGGCAACGCCAAGTAATTTCTGCTTGTGGAAAAAGTATTATTTATTCAAGCGATGAGCAGTAATAAATCTTGACAAAAATAAAGCAAACAAACAATAATCAGATCAAACATTAAAAACAATCAACATGTTCTTAATATTCAGCTTGTTTTATCGGGTGTGGTATAAAGAAAGCAGAAACTACTAAAATATGCAAATAAAAACTTCTTATAGGTGCTAAAATTTTTCAATTATTATAAACGGAACACATGCTCGACTAGAAAATACCCTGCTGCATGAATTTTGTTAAACAAAATTTGAAATATTTTAAAATTTATCAACTTAACTGCGGCAAAAAGATATTCCACTAGTTAAATAGAAAGTTTTACCAATTTATCTATGGAAAAACTACAAATTACATTTTAAACTCTACAATTTTTGTTTTAATTTAATTTACCTTTAAAAATCGTATCCATTTTTATGTGCACAGGGTATGCGAATATAAAAAGGGCGCATAAAAATATTCCGAATGAATTTAATGGTTGGATGGTGAAGTAAACTATTTGCCAGAATACTTGGCTGGGTGGCCTGGGGGGTGGATGGGTGGCCGGTCTGTGGATCGTTTGGTCCGTCGCTTGTCATAAATGGCAACCGCCAACTGCTTGGCCAACAAAATGGCGCACATTCAAGTTTTGCATTAATTTTAATTTAGAAGCGAGCACCAAAGGAAGATGAAACAGTTGATAGACCTTTACGGGGTAGCCGTGTGGAGTAGGGCAGAGTGGAGCAGGCGGCCAAATAGAGAGGTTGCTGGATGCTGCATCGCGTCCACCTTCGCCATTTCCGGCTGCAGAATGTGGCAGCAAGAGATATCCCTCGGTAGCTGCTATGCTGCTTTTAATTGTCTCTCGCGGCGTCCTGTGCGCCGGGACGATGCCGCGGAGCCGTTGGGTATGATGAGTGTGAAGGCGACGTTGAATGCGTTTTAATTACGTTCCCTTTTGCTCATTTTGCTGCACATTTTTGCCCATTGTATTGTTGTTGTTGTCGTCGTCGTCGTCTCTGTTGCTTGTTGTTATTTACTTCAGTGAGCTTTCGCTAAAAATTTTATACAAACAGGACAAGAGATTGTCCTCGCACTTGCCAAGACAAATACGCGGGCGCCATAATGAAAAATGGCGACGCGACTTTCGCAAAACATCCTTTTGTTGTTAATTGTTGTTGTTGTTGTTGTTGTTGTTGTTGTTATTATTGTTGTCTGTAGCAGCTGGTGATTCGTAGCGTACTTCATAAATGCGCTCAAGTGCAAAAACAACAGGCCAAAGGGAAATGGCAATTGGGGAATGCCTTAACTCGCAGTTTCCCTTTGAAGTTTTTCATGTTGATTCACAATTGAATTTTAAGCAACGCCACGCCCCTCACAAATTAACAATTTTTCTTTGCATTCACCGTCCAGACTTCAAGTTTTCAACTTCAGCTCCTTCCCCAATCTCAATTCAAACTCCAACTTAATTTCCAGTTTAAATCTTGGCTTGCCTGTTGCTTTGTTTACCTCTGCGCCAATTGCTTGGAAAATTCAATGAAAAGGGCAATCGCTTGCTTTTCATTGGCATTCAAAGAAATATCAGTTCAAGCAAGCGATTGCTTGCTGGACAACGTGCAGCTTAGCCTGATGGTATATTATTATAAATCAATAACAATATAAGTTAGGTTTCTAAAATAAACAAATGATATTTAATTAATATTACTTTTTAATCAGTTATTCGAAATATATTTCTTTTGATAACCAATTAACAAACTTTGAATAAATTTAAGCACAAGTAAATGTAAAATTTGTAAATAATCCTTTGTGGAATATCGTTTATTAACAATGCTCCAATTATCATTTGCAGCAAGTCTGATTGGCATTGATACCATACATCACCAGACCCTATCTGGTCAGGAAATGGACCAATTAAACGAGCATCAGCTCGACAAGGTGGCCAACAATGTCAGTGTGTTCTATCGTGTCTCGCCGCGCCATAAGCTCGAGATTGTCAAATCGCTGCAACGCACCGGCAACATTGTGGGCATGACGGGTGATGGTGTCAACGACGGGGTTGCCCTCAAGAAGGCGGACATTGGCATTGCCATGGGCAAGAACGGCACCGATGTGTGCAAGGAGGCGGCTGACATGATATTGGTCAATGATGACTTTCACACCATAATGTGAGTAACAGACAAATTAATGCTCAAAGCTTCTTCATTAACATTTTTGTATATTATGCGCCAATATTATTAACTTTATACGCTTGCTTGCAGCGCTGCCATTGAGGAAGGCAAAGGCATCTTCTACAACATTCGGAACTTTGTGCGCTTTCAGCTGAGCACTTCGATTGCGGCATTGGCACTGATTGCCCTGGCCACGCTGATGGACATTGCCAATCCGTTGAATGCGATGCAGATACTCTGGATCAACATCATAATGGATGGGCCGCCGGCCCAGTCGCTGGGCGTAGAGCCCGTGGATCATGATGTGCTCAAGCAGAAGCCGCGCAACGTCAAACAGCCGATGATCACCAAATCTGTGGTGGTCAATGTGCTGCTCAGCGCCAGCATAATTGTGCTGGGCACATTGTGGGTGTTCCAGCGGGAGATGGCCGATGGCACGTTGGGCAAAACGAAGCGGGACACGACCATGACATTCACTTGCTTTGTGTTCTTTGACATGTTCAATGCGCTCTCCTGTCGCTCGCAGACGAAGAGCGTCTTTACCATCGGGCTGACCACCAATCGAATGTTCCTGCTGGCCGTTGCCTTCTCGATCATTGGCCAAATGCTGGTCGTTTATTTTCCACCGCTCCAAATGGTATTCCAAACAGAAGCGCTCACCGCCTACGACATACTCTTTCTGGTCACGCTTACCTCCTCTGTGCTGATCGTCTCCGAGATAAAAAAGTGGTTCGAGCGCTCCCTGGAACGCAAAATGTACAGCACCCGGTCCGAGTTGGACTTTGTATGACAAAACGCAAGCGCTAGAGCTGAGTTGCACCCAAAAGCCGAGTAAATTAAAAAATTAACAAAAAAAATCACAAAAAAATAGCAAAACTATGCAAAAACCAAGTGAGGAGCGTGGCAGCGTAAACGGGGCAGAGAGCGAGAGCGAGAGCGAGAGAAAATGAGCGACAAATCAGCGAAAAGTGTGTTTAATTTTACATTTGACTTAGTCAGCGCCAGAAAAAAACCCAACTTCAAATTGGCAGCAACAGACAAAATAAATTGAGATAAAGGAATTCAAAAACAACAAGAAAACAACAAGCCCAGAACCAGATAAATGATTAAACAATGGAAATTCAAATTTGTGAACATTTTGTGATCCAGACAATTCCAATCGATTTCGTATGTATCTATTAGTAGCTAAATCTAAGCTGGAAATTATTGTATGTGTTGTGTTTTTTTTGCTGTTGTTGTCTCTTTTCAGTTTTTGGCGTAACTTTTAATTTTAAATTCTTTATTTTGTAAGTAGACAAATTTGTAGTTGTATTTCATGTTTAATTGAGTTTTAAGTTTGCGCAAATCCCATTTAAAGAATTTCTTCAACGAATTCTTTATGGAAAAAAAAAAAAAAAAAAAAAAAAAACAAAAACTAATCTCTGCATATCTCAGCGCAACCGAATAATATTTCTATTATTTATAATCATTTTTTTAATGTGCTCCCACTTCTTCCAAACATATCAATATATCAAAATCTTTTCCATTTTCGCGCTCTAGTAATTAAATGATTTTTGTTTTAAGGTCGTATCAAAGTGTTTGACATTTTTAATGAATGTCTGCAAAACATTTTAATGTGATATTATTTTAAGCACATATAAACGAGAAATATTTCACACATATTTAATATAAAGTTATTATGATTATTATTCGCTTTTAGCTCAACAGGTATTTTACATTTTTTGAAATAAATGTTTCATTCTTAAATCAAATCAAAGACAACCTACCTAGATTTTTCAGATTTCAATAACTAACGCAATAATTATTATCTTTCTCCAACAGCAGCATCCAGCAATAATTCAAAGGCAGCTGCATTCAGTTAACAAATTCCCGACAAAATGTAAAATGAAATGTGCAAAATGAGTAGCGGGGCGAACGCAAAGCGTAGCAAATGGTTTTTTAATAATTTTGTTAATTAATTTATTCGGTAATTCAGATTTGTGTACAACAACAAACAAAACTCTAGCGCGTTGACAACAAAAATAATAAAAATAAAAAAACGAGAACAATTTTGCGTAAGAAACAATTTTGATCCATAAAATTTGACATTCTGTTCAATAGACAATTCAAAATATTCAAATATTTATTTATAAAATTACGCTCTCAATAAATATTTGTGTACTTTGAGTTATCTGAAATAAAATTGATTTATCAAATGGAATTTATATGAAATTAATAACCACAACAGTTAAAATACATAATGTTAAATATAATGCCTTAATTGCATGAATATATATATTCATAAGAACCAAGCTATTTATTTATTAACAACACAGCAAGTCGCAATTAGGTTAACAGCAACAAAAAAGCAATAAGGAAAACAATACAAATGGTTTTATTCGAATATATGTATTTATAAAAAATAGGTTCTCATTAGAGTTGAAATTCAAATTTCGTAGATTTCTTGAATCAGCAGCAAACTTTATTTATTGCTAAGAAATATGATAAAACCGAGACCATATTGAAGGGTCCGTAACCAAACCTCTTAAATATTCAAAAACCAAAGTGTTAAATATCCTTTAGAGCGTCAACCAATATCATTAACATGCAATTCATATCATCACAGCCCAGCAAAATCACAGAACCGATTACAATACAATCGATCATAATTGTCAATTTACGACACTTGTCTGTCTGGATAGTATCTGAACGTTACACACACAATGCACCAGAGCTTTGAAGCACCATTTCTTCTAGACATTTGAAATCTATTACCAATTAAGGAGATTAGATCAAGCATATCACATTTGTACGAAAAAGGCGAAGAAAGCTACTCGGCCAGCAATCGCCTTTGATCGCTCGCACTTCAAACATCAATTGCACTCTTTGGCATTTTGTCGATCAAGTCAAGTTCTTAATTAAAAACAAAATTTGTATACTTTGATGGACCAAGCATAAATATTTATCACAATTGTTTACACACACAAACATCAAGCTTAACTCTCACACTGCACACACTCATATATCATGGGAAAGAAAATGAAAACAAAAAAAATTGAAAATTTCACAAAAAAAAAAATCAAAAATTGGGAAAAAAAAAAAACGAAAAACTATGAACGTATTTAAACTAAATTTAAAGGCATCATCCTAAAAAGCAAGTAAACGTCTCAAATCATAATCGACAAAATATACAACTAATACACAAAGTACACAGAACATCTCATCCACAATGGTAACAATAATTAGTAAATTAAGTGTATTTAATTAATTAACAATTGCATATGTGAATGTCTGAATAATAAAATTACTAAAATACGAATAAATTATTAGTGGAATATTAGCAAACAGGTATTTATTTGTATGCCACATATATTTATATGTATTTGATGAAAGCTGAAAGATGGATACCAGATTTTGGAGAATTTTACAGATACCAACCAAAATAAATTCGTCTCGCTTATCAGTTTATTTATAAATAATAGTACGCTTTCACATAAAATAACATTTCTCCCAAATAAGGAAAAAATCCTGGTAAAATTGTTCGATCGTAATCATACATATGTGCTCTGTGTAAATGTCTTAAACGAATTACACACACACCTGCACACGGCAAACTCTTAATTGCCGCGAATTTATGGTCTATCTATGTAGTATTTCGATAAAGCTCAAATAAATGGCCTTTCAATTTGTGCTCTATTTAATAGATCTTATATTTTTAATTAGTTAATTGACTCAAATGTCTTGTACAAATCACTGCAATTAGTTTATTTTGGTTGTTTCTGAAAATTATGCGCTAACTTGAAAAATGAGAAAACTTTAAACTATAAAACTATGTCTAACTGTGCTATTAAATGTAAGCTTACATGATATATATATATATTAAAATATATATATATATATATATATAGATGAAATATCCGTATTAGAGCTAAACGATGCAAATACTAATATTTTAAAATATATCCCAACCTTCTAACTGTTCGTTTCTGTTTCTACTAGCTTTCACGATAACACTTAACTAAACTTACGCAAATCGACCTACATAGCTTACCTACAACTGAACTACAACTCAACCAAAAATTTCAATAATTTCTCGTTTTAGTTTACTAAAATGCGCTCTAAAAAACTAAAAACAAAACAAACAATATATTAAATAAATTATACAACTAACAATATACAAGTATGTAATAATTAAAACCATTATAAGTATTTAATGTGTATCACCAGAAAATTAACAAAAAGCAGAAAAATATTTACTAATAAAACTAAATTTATGTAGTACAAAAGAAATGTAGCTTTTTGTTGGAAATTTCTAGAGAGAAATTGTTTAATTCCAGTTTATTCAAGAATAAGTCCACTTCAACTTAATTTTTGAATTTGATATGTCGATATCGATATTCGTAAACAGCACGAAACTAAAATCGGGCCGAGACATTGAAAAAAAGGTTGACATCACAACTGATCTGATTTGTAAGCGATTTTGGAATTGATTGATTGCCAATCAAGATTTGACCATTGTTGTTATTGGTTATTACTTGTTTTTCAATCTTTTGCAATTTTCAAGAAAAGAAACAATTCAAAATTTGGCTGCTTGCCAAAACCAGATTTTGGTGATAAATAAAAGTATTGCGAATTACCTCTAAGACCACTTCAGCAGGACATTTTGGTAAGACATTTTCAATTACAATATCTTATATTTCCATTATTGAATGCTTGTGGGCAACAATTTCATCCCAACAGGCACAACATATATTTAGATGATTGCAAGCGGCCAACAAAACGGTGTGCATATAGAGAACCTTTGCGCATTACGAAATCCAAGTGCCTGGAGAGCAGGAGGACGGATTAGACGTAGGACGTAGACTGGACTAGCGCCACATCAGGTTGACCTCCCGGTGATACAAGGCAAGAGCATAAGCTTAAATTATTTCGGTTCACATTACATCATCCAATAATTATAGATAATTTTAGGACAACCGATTTACCAATCTGATGTCGGATGTTGTGAAGCAGCTTAATCTGAGCGCATGTTGCACGCTTTCCAATGATCTGATCTGATCTACGAGATCGCAGCCTGAAGCAGATTGTTGGCTATTTCTCTGCCGCCTGCTATAACCAAGAACACGATGGTATTGCCAGGTGAGGCCACGGACTGTGGACTATGTTAGGCCTACTGCCAAATCCTTACGGCCAAATCCTTAAGGATATCGGAAGGATATACCGTTTTGAACTCGTGGGGAGCAAGACTATCGATTGGCATTCAAGGATTTTAAGAATTCGATAAAAAGTCGCAAAATTGTCCAAATTGTTAAAATTCCGGGCTAACTTTGCCATTCGAAGGACTATCGGGATGTCTTCTGGCAAGCAGATAGTTCTCACTCCCTTATTTAAGAATTAACAATCCAAACGATTAAACTCCTTCAGACAAAAAAGTTATAAGGACAATTTTATTTGAAGAAAATAGGCCATAACCATATCCTGGCGTATCCTGGCAAGTTGTATTGACCAGGACTACGAACTGGCCAAATTTCATTTAGATCGTACTTGTAGTTTTGGAGATATTTAAGGATTTGTGTTTTCGGACCAATTCCGTGCGCTTCGCGACTGAAATTTTACAAGTGAAAATGAAATTCCTAATATTCTTAGATGACCCCATATTTTGTTTGACACAGATTGATGCAGTGGGTCTATAGGATCCTAACGCACCATGTCCGTTGAAAATCTGCAAAAATGCTTTTATAAATGTATTGCCTTGTTTAATTTAAATGTGTTTTTATCTTTTCAGTTTGGCAAATTAAGGACCACAATTAATTCCAAGGACCTCCAAGAGTGACAAGCAAATTTTTCCAGGATCGGACTTTAATTATCCCAGATAAAGCTATTTTAAGTTCAAATAAGCTACAATTCTAATTTATGCTCGTTTTATATAACTTTAAGAGAAATAATTAAGAAAGTTAGAATAAGAACAATTTTATAAATTTAAACATGAACCAAGTATTTCAAATAAAAAGGAATTCCTGTTGTTTTATGTAAAAATTCAAAAATCAACGGTCTTTAGCAATCTATTGCATACCCGTGAGGGTCGTCCATTGGCAACTATATATTGCATATACATATATGAGGAACGTAGTAAAACTAAAACAACTTAATTTTCGACCGTTCGCTCCTATGGCAGCTATATTATATAGTGGTCCGATCCAGCTGGTTTTGACATATGTGCTGCGTGCAACAGGAAGAGGGACTTCTGCAAAGTTTCGTAAAGATAGCGTTAAAACTGAGAGACTTGTTCGCATAGAAACAGACAGATGGAGAGACGGACAGACGGACATGGCTCTATCGACTCGGCTGTTGATACTGATCAAGAACATATATACTTTATGGGGTCGGAGATGTCTCCTTCTATGCGTTACACATTTCACGACAAAATTATAATCGAATTTTGATCGTTTGCTTATTTTCTGTGCGCCGGGTTTTTCGTCCGCTTAAGTCACTCACAATTTAACATTCTGTTAGTTTGACCAAGCCAATCACAATTTAACCGTAGCTGTTGTATATTTCATTTAGCGAATGTTCAAAATATATATCAAAGGTGGCCTTAAAATTGATTACTTTTTTAGTAATATTTGGAGTGTTGTGTCATTTAGTTTTTATTCATCCTTGTTTAACATTTTTCAAATATATCTTTATATTAATTTTCGAATAAGAGAATGGAAGAGGAGGATGACGTCGAGAAGGATGACCGCTACAGCTATATGGAAACAAAGGCCATTTACAGCAGCGACGTTTTGACCGGCAACTGGTTCCAGGCGCGTTGTGCCAATTCTCCACAGAGCAGAACGGCCATAGTGCCGTGCGTCTTGGACGAGAGAGTGGAGCAAAAAGGATGCGAGCGGCATGTGACAACTAGTCAGGAGGCCTATTCAGAGGAGGGCTTAGAGCAAAAGGACGCGGCACGCATCTTCATCGAGTCAAGGTCGGAAAAATACAGCAATTTTATGACAATGCGCTCCAACAATAAGTACCTGGATGCCGAGAAATATAACAACAACTATATGTCAATGAATTATTTGGTGTACGAGCTGTGGCCCAAGCTACTGAAGGAGGAACGTGAGCTTGCAATAAAGAAAATGTCCGAACAGGATGCCCTTAAGAAGCACCAGCATGACCGGAAATTCGACAGCCTCGATTCGTTTGGCAGTCAAAGTTCAGTCGATCGCGCGATTTGCGTGAAGCCATGCGCGATGTCCACAATCTACAATCTCAACTTCACGAGAAAATATGCCAGACCGGTGAAATCTGTCAAAATGAAAGATATGATTGACAGACTGGCATAAGGAGCGACTGGGCTTCAAATTTTTTTATATAAGATTGTAAATTTCACCCTGAATTGGACCAGTTGCGAATAAATTGTAATAAATTGTGTGCAAAGCTTGATGCTAAAATAGAGACTTTTTATGATTAACTCCGGATTTGGGAAGCAAATACGGAATCGAATGATCAACTCAGGTTCTTCTATATTTCAAAGCAATATGCAGATCTGCTCATCTAGGTATTTTGAGTATGTTTTGAAGCATTTGTTTTGTGTTACTTTCAGAGGGTTGTGTTTTCGAAATACTGTACAGATTTTTTTTTTTTTTCGTAGTTATTGTTTGAGTTTCGTTCTTTGAATTTGTTCCTAATGGATAATATGGTTGTGCCGCAGTATAGCACGAAAGTGTTAATTGGCAATTGGGTAGATCGTCGCTATGCGTTCGTTGAAAATACCAGCGGCATTTTGCCAGGACTATGTCCATCCGACCAGTGCGACAAGCTCCGCTCTCTCAGCCAGGACACCTACACCGATGCTGCCTTTACGGGCGGTGATTGCAAGCAATATTTCAAGGAGAAACGCATCACGCGTGTTCGCAACTATTACGCGAGCACCACATCGAATGTTAAGCTGATGGACACTGCGGAACTGAAGGACAATTATACAACTACCAACACATTGGTTTTCGACCTGCTGCCCAGATTACGTGAAGAGCTGCGCGCCATGAAGGCGCAGCCGGAGCGTGGCGTACCCGAGCCCCCGCAGAATGTGGACATGCTGCAATGCTTTGGCAATCGCACAAAGACCTACGACTATGCGAAACATTTCAAATGCCAAAGGCAATATGAGGACTTGCTGCGCATGCGAACCACATACGACTCTGCCTATAATCACTGCAAGTAGACCAATCAATCAATCGACAAATCAAGGGGCCAAATTATCAATAAAGAACTAAGCTGGGAACCCTACAACATAGCTGTGAAGCCAGCTAGCCACAATCCAAGCCAATGCTTCACAGCTAGCTCCACAGCTGTATTGTTGAGTTCAAAGCTTCAATATCCACACACATTCGTTCGTTCTTGTTTCGTTCGTTTGCCGAGTATTTCAGAGAGGTTCTCAAAAGAGATTTTGGTTTTGTTTGTATAGAAATTATGTTTGGGATATTTACTCAAGCTAAAAACGGAGTCAGTTTTCATGTGAACATTTTTGATGAGCCTTTGGAATATATCTCAGGTATAGAAGGTCTGCCTTTGGTAAGATGGATTTCCCGAAAATGTAAAAGCATATTCACTTCCGAAATCAGGCCTCGATTGACGTTTAGCTAATCCACGGTCCAGCTCGAGACACAGGACACGTCTGGAAATGCACGTATTCCTTTATAAAGTCGCAGCGGAGCCAAGGCAGGTTTTAAGGAACTCTCATCTAGATTCACAACACTCGTGTCTCGCTTTGGGGCCAACAAATGAACATGTTTCTAGTCTGTGTTTTTTTTTTTATATTACAAGATTCAATTTATTTCATTTTCCATGTTCTTGTATAATAATATAAGTTTTTATTTTCGTAATTTAAGTAGTTTCTATTTTTGTTTATTTTGGATGCCAGAAATTCATTGAAGTTCCATTTGAATTTTTAATTTTATATATATTTTTTTTGGTTGCACATGCCGTTGCATTTCTTGCTTAGCTTTTCTTTTGTGTTTACTTTTCTTTTGAAATTAGTAGGTCGATTAGACGTTTACAATACTTTTGCCATGTTATATAATATATATGTGTCTTTAATATTAATAATTATTACAAAAAGTAAAATTTGACGACATTAAACTAGACGACGTTTTGCATATGTTATACTCGCTTAAATATTTTACTTTTGCCTTGCTTTTGTTTTGTGTGTGTGTGTGTGTGTGTTTTTTTTTTTTTTTGTTATGTATTTTGCCTTAAAATCGTATGCTGGAGTAATTTAGGACAATTGTTGACTGCCTGGAAATTGTTGTTGTTTTTACTGTGGCTGACGATTACATTATTAAAATTATGCTTAAAATCTAAACCAATGGAAAGAGTTGTGGGCGTGTCTTGTTGTTTGTGGGTCTTGAGTGTTTCGTGTTCTTAAGTCTTTTTCAGGTGGTCAAAATTGCAGTGTTTGTTTGTGGGTGTGTGTTTACGGGTGTGTGTGTGTGTGTGTGTGTGTGGATGTGTGTGGGTGTGTGGGTGGTTGGTTCTGGTTTGATAAGTAGAATTTTCATCAGTGTGGGCATTTATGTCAATGTGTTGTTATTTAAGAAGTGTGCTGATTATATGCTCATATATAGCTTTTGTTTTGGTTTTTGCTTACAACAATTAAAATTTTGAATTTCCGTTTTGTTTTTTTGTAGTTTTTTTTTTTTTTTGGTATTTTTTTGTTTTGTTTTTAGTATATTTCCGTTGTATTTTTTGAGATTTTTTATATAGTATATACTTATTTACGTTTGTTTGTGTAATGATGTTTTCTTGCTTGCTTTCTAATTTTCCATTCCATTTCCCCCTTTCCGGTTTCAAAAATTTGTAATATTATCGTTTTTTTTGTTTTCGCGCTTACTATAATTTAGTAATAGTTTTAATTTTAATACCTAAAGTATTTTATTTTAAGTATTACTTAAATGTTGCTGAATTTTTTTTTTGTTTTGTTTCCGCGTTTTTTTTAATTTTAATTTTTAAATATTTTTGTAACTTTTTGTTTGCGTTATACTTTTTAAAAAATGATGCTTAAACATTTGGCTTAAATGTAAATTTTGTATTATTTGCTCCGAAAATGTAATTTAATGTAAATTGTAGTTGCCGTGAATGCTCAATACATATTTTTGAATTTTGTAGTTGCCGAGAGGACGTTACCATTTATGTATTAGCCGTGAGTTTCAAAGTTTTGGAATAGGCCGAGAAAATGTGTTTCTTTCTATCTTTCTTTCATTTTTTTCTTCTGTTCTTTCATCAACCGTTTATCGCATCAAAGTGGTTCTTCTTCTTTTTACTTTGCCCTTAGGTCAAGCCATCATTTTTTATCTAAGTTTATGATATTAAAATTATCGTTACAACTGCCTTTTAATATTTCTGAAATGACCAAACTTTTCCTTGACGATCCTCGCAATTTTGGGACATTTTTTCGAGTTTATGTTTTTGATTTTGTTTTTTTTTTTGGTTTTTGTTTTGACAAATGTTTGCTTTCTCTTTCAAACGTTGCTTAAATTATCTCCTAAATGCAAATTGTTTATCATACTTTTCTTTTATTATAGCCACAAATATTTATTAAAACTTGAGTTCGAAACTTGCTTTGCCAGTTAGTTTTGAAATGTTCGCTTTGTTTTTTGTTGTTGCTTGTTGTAATTTTAGTTGTTGTTGTTGTTGTTGTTGTTGTTGTCGATGTTGTGTGCAAAAAAAAGGAATTGGAAAACTTCACATTGGAAACAAAAATTGGTTTAGATTCAAAATCAAATCGAATTATAATAACAAAATTTTCAAATTAGATAAATCAATTTTTGTAGCCAGTTTTATTGCTTTTCATGTGCATTTTTTTTTTTTTTTTTTTTTTTTTTTTTGGTTTGTTTTTGCTTTTACCAATTATTTTCAGTTGTTTTTTTTTTTTTACCAGTAAAGTGAGAGATTTTATATTTTGTTGATTGTTTAGGGTTTTGTCTCTTGTAATATAAAAAAATGTTTTTCTTTATATTTTTGTGTTTTTATCTTTATGGTTTTTGATTTTTTATATATTTTTTTTATACATATGTATAATTCGCCTTTCATATGAATTAAATAGAAATTATATAAAATTATTATATATAAAAATTGTTTAACAATCGTTTTTAGCTATTGTTAGTTTTGCTTCATTACAAAATATATGTATATAGTTTATTTATTTACTTTGTTTTTCTTTGAAATTTGTATACTTGTTGAGTTTCGCTTTCTGTTCTCTTTTATCTATTTAAGTTGCATACTTCCCGTTTTTGATTTGCTTCAACTGATTTTGAATTATTTTTGCTTTAAGTAATCTGTTTGCTGTAAATTCTTGCACTCTTGTCTATTGCTTTGCATTGTTGATTGGCTGTATAAAAGTTGCGCTCAATAAGAAAAATGTATTGTTTATTGTACTATGGTTGCTGTTTTGCGGTATATGTTGCATTTGTTGTATGTAACTCGTAGGTTCTGTTGGTTTTTCAGAAGATTCGATTGGTTTATTGTTTGAATTGAATCTTATTTACTTTGGTAAATGTTCTGTTTTAATCGTAATCAGGCTATGGCGTCTGCACCAGGTGGTCAGGCTGCTAAAGTGCACCTTTTCCCACCCACCTGTACAGCTGGTATCACTATTGCTTTGTTTGATTTGTGGCTTTGATCTCTGCGTACACTGCTCAACAAACGAACTAAACACATGTTATTTCTCACTTTCTGATAAAAAAAATTGCTATGTTGTGACAGAACTTAAGTTAAGGATTTGGGTTTGTGTTTAATTGGATATGTTGCGATTGTTCAACTGAAAACTGAGAGAAATTCATGAAACTCTTACGATTCTCAACTGGTTTTCGGCGAGTGTTCAGTGTGAGTAACACTCGTGTGTGTGTGTGTGTGTGTGTGTGTGTGTGGGTATCATTTAGTTTAGAACATAAATTTTAGCTATGTATTTTTATTTGTATTTTGTATTTTGTATTTGTAATTGTATTTGTATTTTCATTTGATTTTATACAACGCACTTGGTATCTTGGCGGAAAGGGTATAATAAATAATTGATTTACTTACTTCGGTACTATTGCAGTTTTTTTTGTTTTTTGGTTTTTTGTTTGGGGATTCTTTGTATCTTTACATCGTATTTGTATGCACTTGTATTTTGCGTTTTGCTTATGTACAGTTACACAGTTCAGTATAATAATAATTATATGCATAATAAGTAAGTTGTTTGCACTCTTAGCTGAACCCTAAATAAAATTTGTTGCTATTGTTCTGTCTGTTTGCTCAGCTATTTCTATGGTTATTATGTGGTAGTCCCTGTCAATCGTTTATAATAATTAATTGCAAACTGTACTATTCACTTGAAAACATATAATATGATCATCTTTAAATCTTTAAATCTGTAAACCTGTTTATCTGTTTATCTGTTTGACTGTTTATCTGTTTATCTGTTTACCTGTTTACCTGTTTGTTCATCTTTAAATAAATGCCAAAACATAACAAATTGTGTTCGGTTCTTTCGTTCGTTCTATTGATTTTGGATTCTTGGTTTCATTCTGTAGAACTTATTTCTTTCTTTCTTGACTTTTCACTTTGAACTTATTTATTTTTATTTTTTTCGTTATGCTTTAAGCGACCGCAAGTTTTAAAAATATTTGTTTGCATATTTCACTTAACACTTAGTCAAATATTTTGTTTAATTCTTTACTTATTATTTCTTTTTTCTTAATGGGCTTTAAGTAAATGTTACTATTATTGTGTTTATTTATATTTCTTTCTTTTCTTTTCGTTTTTTTTTTTTTCTTTTTGAGTTTTGACTTTTGCTATTTTTTTTGGTTTGTTGTCTCTGTTTGTATTTTTGCTTTATTTAACTATTGTTTATGGCTAATTTTTATTTCTCTTGTTGCTGTTGTTGCTTCTGTTTCTGATTGTAAAAAATTCTGTAAAATATTTTCGGTACTATTTCACTTGGTTTGTGGCTCTTCTGTTGCAAAAACAACAATTTACTTCATATAAGTATAATATAAATAAATCATTTGATTTGCTTTTACGTTAAATTACTTGTTCTATGGGCACATTGTGTGTATTGCAAAAAGTTTACCATGGCCTTGCGATATTATTCCTTGACTTCTAAGGGCTCTAGCTGAGTAGCTCGTATAGATATACATATATATAAATATAAATTCAAAAGAGTTTTGCTTGGCGATATTTAGGAACAAGAAATCATTTGTTGTTATTTTGGCAAATTCATCTGGAAATAACCCAAACTAAACTATTTCACAACAAAGGTGTAATTGGGGGAATCTCAAATTTGAAAATAACTTAAGGTATCTGGATTCCGAGTACCCGAAATTCAAAGTACATAATTCACATAAATATTAATCTAATAAATGTATATGCTCTACCATACACTGCAATAAATTCGAGGTAGAATATTAGTAAACGCTTCTCCTCCTCCTTCTGCTCTGCTATGGCTTTCATTGTTTCATGTAAGTAAGTATTATATGTTCTATTTATATTCTCAACTCATTTGTGATCTGTACAATTATATGTATGTATGTCTGTATCGTATGTCTATGTTACATTTAAGTAATGAGGAACCATATTTTGATTGTTGCACAAAACTAAAATTACAAATTCAAATCGTTTCATCTAACGAACGAGCACTTTTCCAGAAGAAGCCCAGCCCAACTCTGCTCGTAGAGTTGCCAAGTTTGACCATTTTTCAACTTTTTGCAATATTTGCTTGTATAGAAATATTTTCACTGTTTCATTCGTATTCATTAAAAACTAACGAGGCTATTGTTGTTTGTTGTTTGTTGTATGTTGTCTGTTGGTTTTGTTTTGTTTTTCTTTTCTTTTCTTTTCTTTTGTTTTTCATTTAAATAAAAACAGTTTTATTTCGCTTACATCGTCCCTTGCTATTTTACATGTGTTCTGGTTCATATTTACTTCAGTACTGTTCTGTATATTTTGCTCTATTTTTTTCTGGCTGTGGAGTTGTCCCAATGTTTTTATGATTACGTCAAATATAAGTAGACATACGTATATATATATATATATATATATATAGTATATATACATATACATATACATTTCGTATATATAGAGAGTATGTATTAAATACGTTAAAAAATATAATACACCATACATATAATATAAGAGTTAAGGTTTTCCATGCACTATATGCTATTTGTTTTCTTTCTTTAGTATATACTGTAGTATATAGTAAGTATCTAGCGTTATTTATGTATATATTCCATTTTATTCTTGTTGTTGTTCTTCTTTTTGTTCTTGTTGTTGTTGTTGTTGATATTTGAGAATTCAACTAAAGGTCAAATAAAATGCATCAAATCAAGTTCTGACTCAATTTGAAATCAAATCAAACAGCTTTTCATGGGGCTTCTCACAACGCTTTGGGGCGTCAGATATATCGTTTCATATTATAGATATCCTTCTTTTTTTTTTTTTTCTCATTTATCATATTTTTATTATTATTATTATTATAATTATTGTTGCTATTATTGATTTCAGTTAATGCTTACCGTTTCTATTTCAATGTGTATTTATCTATAATTGAAATATTTCTCATACTGTTGCTTGATTTGCTTGAAGTTTTACGTTTGTTTCTTGATTTCTCTGATGCTTTTACGATGGTTGCTCACTTAAAAACTATTATCACTATTGCAGAAAGCGAAAGCGGCTGTACTCAATAATACGAGTGTATCTCCCCATATGGACAACGGTATGGTAGTGTATTCAGATACTCTGCTATACCCGTCCATATCGTACACTGTAGTTGTTAGTTTATGTTGTTGTTGTTGTTGTAGGCATTTACTATGAATTTTGATTTGTTTTTGTTTTTTGCTATTGTTGTTGTCCAGAAATGTGATAATTTTTGGAAATTTGGTTTTGTTTTTTCTTTTTTTCATTTGTCGGAAAACATTATCTTTGAATATTATACTGAAACATTTTTTTTTTTTTTCTGTTATCATAATTTTTATGTTAAGGATTGAGTTTTTTTTTTTTTTTTTTGGTTTTTATTATAATTTCTCGTTTTAATTTTAAGAAGAAAGGATTTTCTCGAGTTGTTTTGCTTGTCAAGTCGTTTCGAAAAGCAGCTTTCGAATTTTACATTTTCGTATCTTAAGTTTTTTGGTTTGCCAAGTTGGTAATTTTTGATGTGGTTCCTTTTTCATATCCATGCCTTTGGTTGTGTTTGAGTGTGTGTGTGTGTGTGTGTGTGTGTGTGTGTGTGTGTGTGTGTGTGTGTGTGTGTGTGTTTGGGTTATATGTCGTTACATATTTGTTAAGTGGATGCTTTATTGAGACTGCAATTAAAATTTCTGCTATAAAAATTACTTGTATTTGTACTCTTGGTTATTTAAATTGGGCTATTGTTGGTTGTTAGGTATGCTTGTAACTTTGTGTGTAGAACTCTGATCTATAACTTTAACTATTAATTCAGGGCTCTCTCTATATATGGTTCGAGGACTGGTTCACCTATATGGCTTAAACTACGTATTTTGTTAGCCCCTTTGTCTGTCCAGGCTGTTTGTCGTGTCTCAAGTTTTACTTTTTATTAGATATCTTCTCAGTAGACGCGTCTACTCGTCTTCTAGGTTTTGTCATAGCCGGTTTACTTTCGTTTTGATTTCATTTTTTCCTTATATTTGAGCTTTTCATTTTTTTATATTTATTTTCAACTTCCACTGAAGCAGCAAATTTTGGAGCTTTCTATGCATTCTTCACATGATTCCTTCTCTATGAAATTTTGCTTGCAACTACAAAAATAATAACTATCATGGAAACTAAAATGGGAATTAAGTATGTGAGAAACCAAATAAATTATTATATAAACTTAAAATAGCAGATGATTTTGTCTGCTTGCGATATTCAATGGAGCTTTTTGGAAAATTTTGGTTAGTTTTTTATGCTATGACGTTGTGTTTTTGTTTTTTGTTTTTTGTTTGTTTTTGTTTTTTAATCAATTTTTAGCGCCTAAATTTATGTTTTTTGTTTTGTTTTGATTAAGTGTATGTGTTTAATTTTGTTGTTATGCCTAAAAATTTACAAAAGTTTTATGTAATTATTTAATTTTTATCGTATGTTTCGTTTTGTATTTGATTTTTTTTTTTTTTTTTTTTGTTTTGCATTTATCACAGCGACATTCAGTCTAAATTTTGCTTTTATTGGAATTATAGCATAATTTGCCATAATTGATATAAATATTTATAGTAGATATTCATTTTAGTTAACTAAAACTAAACATAATTTTGATTTAAAGCCAAAAGGTGTTTGTTTTGTGTTCGTTCGTTTTTGTTTTTCGATTTTCATTTAAAGCCAAAAATAATTGTTAAAAATTTCGTCTAAAAAGGCCTAAAAGTATATAGCTTAGTGTTAATTTTGGTAATACTTATAGCAAATCATGCTGTTCTTGAATTAACTTGGTCTAATTCCAATAAAAGCCTTCATATTGGTTACCATAGAAATGTATGTTGTTGTTCTTTTTGTTCTTTTTGTTGTTGTTGTTGTTGTTGTTCTGTTTGCCACATGCAATTTGTTGTGTCTCAATGTGCCTAAAAAGTGTTTTAAAATTTTGACTAACCCTTTTTCACAGGTATTTAATAAAATTTTTACAATGCCAAACAATTTCTCATCATTTTCATTACTATTTTTAAACTATTTATAAAACTTTTGCACATGTTCTCGATAAATTTTCTTGCCAAAAAGATGACTATTTACAATTTCATTAGCCCAATAATTGCCGAAAAGTGTTTGTTTTAAACTGAGCCTATCACAAAAATCAGACGCCCTGCCCAAGCCGAAAAACATATTATTTTTTTTTTTGTAATTGGATGTTGTGTAAATGCCAAAAAATGTTTCAAGAGTCAAAAGGTTACTCCATAAACAGATTCGAAATTATATTATATAAATATATATAATTATTTGTTGGTTTATTAAAAATGATTAAATAATAGATGCAAACATAATTTTAAAAACTAAAACAGTAAAAACAAATCAATTTCGTAATTTGATTTCGAATTGAAACTTAACATTAACATTAAGAAATAAAATTGCATACATATATATATATAGATATATATATATGTGTGTGTGTATATATATTAAATAATGAGTAGATTACTTGCAAATCGGGGATTGCTAAATTATAATTAATTTCTGTTCATTTGTTGTTATAGGAAACATATTCTATTAGATTAGTAACAATTATAAATGCTTTGACGGTACATTGGAAAATTTGATAAGAAACTAAATTTGTTGTTTTCATTTTTATATCCACACAGATACAGATGGAGAATTACAGAATATCAGATTTGTTTGGATAGAACGTTTGGATAGCTTGTAGAAGTTCGAGTGTTTTTTTTTTTTTAAGTGCATCTCTGACTATTGTTTATTAATGTATGGCACCTGAAGAGTCACATCTGGATAACCTTTTGCTATTTGTATAAACATTTTGTGTGTCGGATTTGGTGGGTGGGGCTGGGTCGGGGTTTTGCCTATGTGTGGACATAATCGGAGATATTATATTTATATTATTGTATTGCTAGTTACTAAAATAAAATAAAATAAAATAAAATAAAACTCAACATAAATTACACACAAACAATTAGGGAAGACAACAAATGTTTGTTTCCAATCAATTTACAACTTAAAATAAAAATTGTTTATTTATAAATTGCATGTTCGATTTTTGTTTTAATCTTCATTTTTTTTTGTTGTTTTTGCTTTTTAATTATAATTAAAAAAATCACATCTCAATCAATAAAAATAAGCAAGTTTTCGCTAGCTTGTGATACGAATTAACTCCCAAGATAAACTAATAGGTTTTTATGTGTACATAATTATGATAAACTATATAAATAAAATCCTTTATATTATTTCAATTCAGTTGTCTGAAGATCAATTCAAATGAATATTCAAATATTACAAGATAAGCAAAAATTATATATATATATATATATAAATCGTATAAGTTAGCTGCTGTCTTCTTGCCAAAAGATATAAACATAATTTGCTCAGCGCAACGTCAACGCCTTTTAACCCCCCGAACCCCCTTCCGCTAGCTGCCCCATACGAATCTCCCACTCTCTTTCTCTATCTCTCGCTCCTCTCCCTCGCTCTCCCTCGCTCTCCCTCGCTCTCCCTCTCCTTGTCCAACTATCTTAACAGTACGCCTAGAAATCGTATAACTCGTGTTGTGTGTGTTAATGAACCTCCTTCTTTATAAATATATTATATTTATTTGATAGTTTTTAAAAGTAAAAATCCTAAAACGAAATTTTATAGAAAAAGGAATCGTATAACGTTGTGTTTTGGTTAATCTACGCAAAGTTCTTGAACCAAATGGTCCATATTTTTTTTTTACCATTTTGCATTTGATGTTTATGGTTGTGTGTGTGTGTGTGTTTGTGTTGTGTGTGTGTGTGTGTCAAAGGAGTTTAGAGTCCTTTTCGAAAAGACTAGTACTCGTCTGTTCATGCTTCGTTCTGTATCTGACCAAAACTGTGTTTTGACTCTTTTTTAAAAACTAGGAGAATTTCGTGTTGTCGCTTTTTAAACTAAAGAACTTATCCAGAACTATCATGAAAACCTATTAAATAACGTGAATTTTTTTTGTTTTATTTTCTGCCTCAACTTCGCATTCTCCTGCGAAAACGGGCGGCTGGAAAATTCTTCTTTTTGTTTTGTTTTTGTTTTTTTTTTTTTTTAATTTTTTAGCATACTCAAAATGTGGGCGTGGCTGGAGCATTGTTTTCGTTTTTGCTATGCATTGCTGCTGCTGCTGCCGTTGGATGATGTGAAGAGCTGGCTCACTGATGACATCATAGAGATCCGAATATCGAGTGTATGTGTGGGTGTATGGGTATTGCATGCGACAGTGTCGCCGACGGCGGCGCGGGCGCAACGCCATTGGGCGTGGCCGCCAGCGCATGTCCTGCATGCGGATGCGGCGGATGCGCCGATGGCGGCGGCGGCGGCGGCAGCGTTATGGACAATGTCACCGTCTGCGGCGCTGCCACCGTCGAGGCGTGTGTGGATGTGGGCGGGGCTGTTGCGGCACCCGTTGCCGTGATATGATGCGCACTTGTCGGCGGCGCCGGCGGCGGGGGAAGATGCGTTGTTGTTGTCGCCGCCACCGATTGCTGTTGCTGTTGCTGTTGTTGCTGCTGCTGCTGTTGCTGCTGCTGTTGTTGCGCTCCAGCTGCTCCAGTGGTGGGATGTCACTGGGCCACCACGGAGGTGGCCGCATTCTGTTGCACCACAACGCCCGGCGCCACCGCATTCGCTACGGTGACGGTCACGGGCGGCGTGGGGCCATTTGCATGGGCTGCGCTCGGCTGCTGCTGCTGCTGCTGGGCATGGAAGGGATGCTGGAAGGGCGGGCCGTAGCACTGCGGAAAGTATAGCTCATTCTTGACAACCGATTGCTGAGCGACCGCTGCAGCGGCCGCCGCATTGGCCGCCATGCTGCGCACGGGCAATATGTTGGCCTTGTTGTCCACCGTGGCGGGATTGTTGTTGTTGAGGAACTGCTGCGCCACCAGGCTCTTGGCATCGTTCATCAGGTGATTGGCGACCACAGCGACCGAGGCGGCCGCATTGTTCTGCTGCTGCTGTTGTTGCTGCTGCTGCTGCTGCACCTGTTGCTGCTGCTGCTGTTGCTGTTGTTGCTGCTGCTGCACCTGTTGCTGTTGCTGCTGTTGCTGCTGGCGCCGCACCTTGGTGCTGTTGGGATTCATGTGGTTGTCGATGTGCTTTGTCACCTCGTTCTCGGTGGCAAAGCGTCGCCGGCAGTTGGGCATCGGGCAGCAAAACGGACGATCTCCCTGAGAAATCGAAGAAATTGAATTGGATTAGGACCTGTCTTCCATTTGCCGCTGGCGGGCGCATCATGTGTGTGTGTGTGTGAGCTTCGGCTAGGCTACAACTACCTGGTGGGTGCGCGTATGCTGGTCCAGAATCGCCTTCTGTCTAAAGTCCTTGCCACACTGCCCGCACTTGTACGGCTTCTCCCCGGTGTGAATGCGCAAGTGCTGTGGGAGAATAACAATCAGAACAGTTCCACATGACATACATCGAGAGGAGTTTCAAGTAGGCATCGATTCCAATTTGCATGCTAAATATATTCATATCCAAAGGTCTATCGATTCGATTTGATTTCAATTTTCTGCCAATTGAAACCTCCTGATTTGCACAAAGGGAGCTTGGATTCCTGAAGTGGAATAGCCCTTGGAACCCACCTGATTCAGAATGGTTCGCTGGCGGAAGAAGCGCGGACAGTACATGCAACCGAAGGGCTTCTCGTTCGTATGGATCCTCAGATGCTGGGTGAGATGCGATTGCTGACGGAAGCGCTTGCCGCACTCCGGACAGGGATACGGCCTGGATTCGATGTGTATGCAGCCGTGCTGAAGCAGCGTCGTCTTCTGCTTGAACTCCTTGTCGCAGATGGGACACCGTACGTAGAGCGGCATATTCGCCGGCCGTACGCCAATATGTTGCAGCACCTCGGGCAGTATCTTTTGACCTGCTAGAAGCTCCAATTAAAAGGCTGCGCACGGAGGGGGAGGAGTGGCCAGCTCGTCTACTCACCCTTGCCATCCTTAAAGTACGAGGGATAGTGCATGCCACCGCTGCCATCGGGTGTGCCCTGGGAGTCATCGTCATGGTAGCCACCGCCCGCGACGGCAATGTCGCCCTTCGTGTCCGCCTCCTCGCCCGGAAAGGGCACGTCCGAGGGCCAGAGCGTCGGATGCGGTCCGTTCTTGAAAATGAGATGAGGCGAGACATCTGCAGGAGGGACGTGTTGTTCCGCAGCCGGGTGAATATGAAAGTAATCAAGCCAGAGAGTGCCACTGTTAGCAGCGCTTAAATTTGGCTCGTAGCCACTTTCGAGCTTATCACATAAGTCGCCTAGCATCTTGTACTAAACTAGAGATGTACTAGCTTGAATATTTGTTTTTTTTTTTTTTTTTTTTTTGTTTAATAATTTTGTTTTTGTTCGCTTCACTTTTGTAAAGTTGTTGACTGTTTGAGACCCCTAAATGGAATGCTCTTTTTTAGTAACTATTTTTTTTTTTACTAATTTTTCTGTCATCTGCAAGATTTTGTAATTTTCTGATTGATATGCCGGAGATTGCTTGGGTTTTGTACATTTTTCGTTTGTGTGGAGTGTTGGGAGTTGTTAAGCTCCTGAAGTCTGAAGATGTTGTAAGCGCATATTAAATTTGTAAGCGAATCCTTACGGATGTTTTAAATACATATTCTAAGTCCAAGTTTCAGATATCCATTAAGATCAAGAATCTTCAGTTTGGAAATTCAATTTGTATTTAGTTACTTTCTTTAAAATTCTTTTCTGATAAAGTTTCTTTTCCATTTTTATAACTACATATTTAAATTGAGGGTATTTCGCTGCCGATCCTCATCCCATTCCTCTTCATCTATCGGACTAGCATTTACATTCCACTTTGATTTCCACTTCTCCTCTCGGCATTCCATTTCTAGGGACCCTCAAGAAGCCAACAAGTTGAATTTGGAATAATTTAAAAATAGATAAAAAACAAAAAAAAATGTTCGAATTTCGGCCAAAAGATCGCTCAATTTGTTTTTGTGTCTTAGAATTTTGCAAGGGATTTGCATTGCTGCAAACGCTGTTAGCCAAACGTTTGCGAATCTCACGATCCGCGCTAGCATTACGAGAGCCGGAGCTAGGGCTAGCAAATGGGTCGGGTAGCTGGTTTGCCTTGCGGCCCTAACTATCGGGCGGATGTCGCCCATCGTTATCGGTAATGGATGTGTTAACTGTCGCTCGCCTTGGTGGGTGCGCACATGCTGATTGAGGATGGCCTTCTGGCGAAAGTGCTTGCCGCACTCGGGGCAGGCGAAGGGCTTCTCACCCGAATGGATGCGTATGTGCTGGTTGAGTATGGCGCGCTGCCGGAAGCTGCGCGAGCAGTACGGGCAGGTGAATGGCTTTTCGTTCGCGTGGATGCGCAGATGTTGCGTCAGGTGCGACTGCTGGCGGAACCGCTTGCCGCACTCGGAGCACGGAAATGGACGGGCGTCCGTGTGTATCCGATCGTGCTGCAGCAGTGTGCTCTTCTGTTTGAAGTCCTTGCCGCAGGTCAGGCACTTGAACAGCCGCAGATCGCTGTGCGGCTTGTTCTTGTGCGGGCGTCCCGGTCCCGTGCGTCCGCCCGGCGTCCCCGTTGCGCCCGCAGCTCCGGCTGCCACGCCATTGGCCGCCGCAGCGCCCTCATTGGCATTGCCATTCGCCGGGCCACCATTCTGGTTGCCGCCGTTCGGTGGTGCCCCATTCTGCTGCTGTTGTTGCTGCTGCTGCTGCTGCTGTTGCTGCTGTCCTGGCAGCAGCTCGGGCAGCGCGTACGCCTCGCCCCCGTTCTGCTCCAACTTGTTGAGATAGTGCAGCGGCGGAAAGCCAGGTGGCGCCAGCATGCCGCCCTGCGGCGCTCCATGGCGCGGCGCATAGTAGTCGGGCGTCTGGAAGCCATTGCTGGGATCACCTTGCGGCTGCCCACCGCCATTCTGCTGCACGTGCGGATTCCCCTGCCCAGCCTCGCCGGCGTTCGCCGGCGCGTGCTGCGGCTCGTTGCTGCTTTGGTTTGGATTTGGCGCGGAGTTTTGTTGGTTGGCAAGCTGCAAGTGAAGAGGCGCCCAAATTGCGATATAGATTAGTTTATATTCGCAGAATATAATTGAATTATAAGGACTTGGTCAATTAACTGTGCTGAGACTATATGAAACACGACGATAATCAGGACTGAAAATCGGGTTCGGAATTCCGAATTATCTTTGCCAAATCCTGGCAGGTTCATCAATCGAACCTAAATACAGTTGGTTCGAATCGTTTAAGTTTTTAGTCCTGATTATAGTTATTCATATTTGTAAGTGATGTATGTGTATTTGTATGTGTGTTCCTTATTCAAATAAAGACATGCACATTGATGTAGGACGATGAATGAATGAATTTTGGTTCAGCCTGAAGTGTACGTGAGAAGTAAATGCAGGGGAATAACGATAATTATGCTGGTTATCCTCAGCCCGACTCCCAGATAGGCCCCACTGGGAGCTGCTCACCTGATTCATGGCATCATCCTCGGCGTTGCCATTCGCGCGCTGCTGCTGCTGCACCGAAGGATACGGACTGGAGGATGGCGACACCTGCTGCTGGCGTCCGTCGCCGCTGCCATTGTCCCGCGGCTCCTGGCCGCCCGGCGGACTCTGCGGCTGGCCCGCCGCCGCCGCAGCTGCTGCTGCCTGCGCAGCGACTGTTGCGTTCTGCTGCTGCTGCTGTTGCTGCTGTTGCTGCTGCTGCTGTTGCTGCTGCTGCTGCTGGGCGCTGAGATGTTGCTGGGCCTGTTGCTGGATGTTTGGATACATTTCGCTGCCCCATTGGGCTGCACTGGCGCCGATGGCGCCGGCATTGCGTTCCGCGTCCTGCGAGTCCTTGTAGAGAACGTACGGCTGGCCCGTGTCCTGCGTGATGCAGTACATTATCTGGCGGGGAACCTTCAGGCCTGCCGCTATGCAGGCCGCAAAGGAGGCCGAGAAATTTATGGCCATTTTGTGGTAGTTCTTGTTTTTGTTCTGCTTCTTCTACTTCTTCTTACTGTTTGGGTATTTATTGTTGCTGTTGTTGTAGATAGTTCTACGCAGCGTCCTTTTTATCCTGTGCTGCTCTTGCACTTGATTTATGCTCTTCGCTTCTTTGTCGTTGGCTTTTGTTTTTATTGACTCGTTTTGCACATTTTTGCAGTGTTTTTTTGTTTGTTTTTGAGTTTTATTATTTTGTTTATTTTACTGCTTCATTTGGTTCTTTTCAAGGCTCGCATTTTATTATCATTTGTAGTTCCTTTCTTCTTATTTAGTTTTGTCTCATTTAGTTTTGTTCAATTTGTTCTTTTCGTTCTTGTTTTGATTGAAATTATATTAAAACTTTGCTCTTTAGCCTTTGCTTCTTTCTTATTGACTTCAATGAGTACCCAAAAAACATGTCATTTTCACATGATTATTCGAAATAACTGAATGAAATGCAATTTCTTGCGCATTGGCTTTCAACAACTAACAGTTTTTACTCTTTCTGGTACAGCTGCAAGAAAGTCAAAATCATTTACTTAAGACTTGTTGAAAAATTGAGTTCAATTTAAAAGTGTCATTTGATTTTTAGTTTTAAGTATTATTCTGTAAAACACGACGACATCAGAGTGTGGTTTAGGTCCCCTTGCTGCGTTTTCGTTGCCTGACCTGCTTGTAATTCTCAACTAGTTAAAGCATCACACAGTGGAAGTTGTTGATAAGACCCGCCTATTTTATGTTTCCATTAAGGCCTTATCAAAATATATATCTTTCCCAAATAAATTTGCATGCTAAACACATTTCAGTAACATCCAATAAAATGTTTAATTTTTAACTTCAAAGAAACTTTTAAAATATAAATGAAAAAACTAGTGAAGAGCAACAAAAATGCGACGCAAATTAAAAACAATGAAGATCATCAGCGGCTGATTGAGAGGAGTGCCGCACAAATGGATACCGCATGCCAAGCAGGCTGGCACAACTCCTCCTTCCCCTTTCCATCTATTCCCTAGAGCCCCTTCTAACCCACCCGCAGCCCGCTTTTTCCATTAACGCTAACCCGTCGCTGCTCCCACACCCCCAATCGCAGGCGACTCGCCGCTGGCTGGCCACATGTTGTGCCTCCTTTTGTTGTCATGAGCTGCCTTTGGCTGGCTCTGGCTCTGGCTCTGGCTCTGGCTGTGGGTCTGCTTCCAACTCCGACTCTTGTGTCTTTTATCTTTTTGCAATGTTCTTTTTACTCTGTTTTTTTTAACCATATTTTTCTCATTTTTTTTTTTTTGCTGCCTCACGACGACGTGCCAACTTTTTAATGCGGGATCAAGGTCTCGGCAGATACACAGATACACACACACACACACGACGTCGCCGAGCGGGACGCCGCCCAGTTCGTGGCCTGCTGTCCTAAGCGCAACGATCCATTAACAATATACAAGTAAAGTGGCATAGAAACATGTGGCCATAGTTAAACATAGACATGAGTTGCCCAGTTATTGGCTCTCATCATTTGCCAATCTTTAGACAAGCGATAGACGAAACTTCGGCAAAGCTGAGTAATTTGGCTTGACGGAGCTTCGAAGAATCTGATTAACTTGTTGAATCCATTTGACATTAGGTTAAAGTAGCAAGCAATAAGGGTATAGTTATATATACAAGCTATAAGGCTATAGTTAGCTATTTCAAGAAACTGCCTGCCCCATAGAGCTGATGATTTACAAATGTATATATAAAATATCAGCTAATGATATGTGAGTAAATAAAATATGTCATTAGACAAGTTTGCGTAATAGTTACGTTGTATCTATTTCAAATTATACAGTTAGTTATCATAAGTTATTACTAACAAATACAAATATTTGTCCTAGTTTCTTTTGTAATTCAAATATTTAAATTAATACAAAATGATATGTTTGTAGTGACATGTTTAGAATTAGCTAAATTTCAAGCTGGGCTGCCAAAGTGAATCTTAATGAAAACCACCAACAATGAGAAAAAGGTATAAACATCAAGCATGAAGAATAAGTCCTATCTCTAACTAATTCAAGAACCTCCCTGGTTTATGTTTATCAAACTTTCTATAAACTCTAGATTTGCAAGGTCTTATCTTCAGCCCAAACCTATAGCTCCTCGAGCATTATAAGCACCGAAAAGTTGATAAAGCTAGCGAAAGCAAAGCCAACTCTTCTCTTAGCCCAGCGGCAAACGCTGTCTTTGCGAAAGAGCATCGCTTCTTGTCAACAAAAGAGTGGCCAATAGTTGTTTTGTGTAAATGATCGAGGAATATGAAATTGTTTATGAAAATTATAATATTTATCTCAAATTTGTAAATATCGATGCATTAACAATTTATTTTTCATTTGAATGTCTGCACAGTTTGTTTTGTCAAAAGGTAAAGTTCGCCTGTTTCGTGTTAACTTAATTGTTTAAACTGAAAACAAACTGTGAAAAGCAATCGATATTGTTGCCAAATGACGAAATGAATTGGAAAAATTAAATTGAAAACGCATTGCGTGCCCGCAGCGACAATAAACTAAAGCAAAAGCAACAGCAACAACAATTACAAGAGCAACAACAATTACAAGAAGTTGGCGCTACCGCATCGAATCGCAACGCAACGGAACGCATCGCATCGAGTTAAGATTCAAGCATGAGTATGCATGAGTGTGAGTGTGTGTGTGTGCGAGTGTGTGTGTGTGTGTGCGAGTGTGAGTGCCAGTTCGATTCGTTTGAGGCGAGAGAACTAAACTACCTTGAACCCGTAAATGAACGCGTCGCGCTAGCCAACCGACTGCCAGATACGATACCTCAACAGAGAACAGTCTGGCATGGAACGGCGCCCGAGCAGGGACCGACACTCTGAATGCCGGGGCGGGCGGACAGCGGGGTAGCTGCAGGGTGCGGGGCGCGGGTTCGGGGTGTGCTGCAGTCAGTCAGTCAGTCAGTCGCTGGCAATGCAGTTGCACTTCGTGCCGTCCCAGTCCCAGTCGCTGTTGCTATTTGTGAATTATTGCGCTCCATTGGCAGCGCGACAGCGTTTGCAATTTATGCGTTCGTTGCCGCTGCAGTTGCCCCGCCTGCCCCGCCTGCCCTGCCAGCCCTCTGTCCCAGTCGCAGTTGCAGTTGCAGTTGCAGTTCCAGTCACACTATCTATCTGCAAGCACGGCATGTTTGTTTTATTTTCCGCCTCACCCCACACACTCTGGCCGCCTTTCTTCTTGCGCTCCTCTTACAAATGTAATGAGCGGTTTATTTTTAAATGCGTGCGGCCATTTAAATGAGTGTTAGCAGATCCGTTGGGAAGACGATCGTAAATGCTGAGCAGATGATCTCTAACGACAGGCAGCTAGCACTAATCACATTAACAGTTAAAGCGGTTTTAAGAGGTGCGTTAGTTAAAACTCGCTTAAGATATTTGGAGTTAACTTTCGAGTGCACCCGCTCCTCTTTCCTCTTTGTGCGGCCATTCTTAAAGGTTTATCTGGCAACACATATTAGCATCTAGTTACAGTTGCTTAACATAACAGAATATAACATAAAGTAATGATGTTAATAAAATAGCATTTAACAAATGCACATATTTAACAGATTACTTGTTGAAACCATTTTCAAACGAAATCAAATTTAATATCCCATGGCAATGGGAACAAGAGCCCACACACTGAACATTAAAGTGCATTCAGGATTGTTTCTCCACATATTCGAAAGGTTCAGCCAAGCAAATCGAAATGCACGCTTTGTAGCAGCAGACAAACTCCACCTACTTTACACCTGACGGGCGAGGCACAATGGACACGCAGTGTGGTGGCAGCAAAAGATACTAGTTAAAGATACAAGATACAAGCTAAAGATACAAGATACTCATATAAATGCACATGCAGCAGATACAATGAGGCGAGAGATGGATGCCAGATATTAATGGCCATAAACGCCGCCTGTCATTGGCTGAAACATTGCTGGCCCACACGCCATTGAAATTGAAATAGAAATAGAAAAAGAAAAAGAGGCAAAAAACTAGAGTAGAAATCGTGGGGGGCGTCGACGTGGACGTTGACAACTTTCACTGCCGGCGAAGCGTGCACAGAAATTGGCAAGAAATTCGCTAAGCCTTAAGAAATCAAAAAGTGGAGCATACGAAAAATAGGATATATAATTATCTAATATTTTACAATTCAAATAAGGCATATTACAAATGCAGCAAAAGGAAGATACGCGTTATCACAAGAAATTAAATAGTTTAAAGCTTTTCCTGGCAATTCTTGTTAACATAAAACTTTTAAAATATAAAACTTTGCCTTTTCATTAAGCAAAGATATGCACAAAGTGTTAAAATGAGAGTTTTATGGAAAGCGCGCCATTTGCGTGCAGTTCTCAATAACAGATATGTCAAAACGCGCACTGTTAATTAACATATGTTTATCGACTGACTCTGTTAAGCAGTTAAAAGCCAGTTAAAATGGTTTTCATATCATAAAACACTTGGCAAACACACACATTCCACTCCATTTGCAAATATTTAAACGAGCTCCAAAGTGATTCAGCACTTTCTTCAATTACCCGCTCCACTCCCAACTGATCTCCAACAAATTTAACTTTCAAATTGATTTACAACTTCAATTTATATGTAGCCAATTTTTAGAACTAAAAGCCAACGCACACACACACACACACACACACACACACACAGGCAAACACACACAAGTGCTCACGGGCCTATCTCTATATTCTATTTATCTGGCATAGCAAAAAAAACGTAGAAGAAGCAGAAAACACGACACAACAAAAATTTGGTTTCAAGGTTAGGGTATACAAAATAGCAAAAACAACAACAGCCACAAAAAAAAATGGCAAACTTTTTGCGCCAACAACAAAAACGAGCGCCAAAAATTTAACGTAATTTGTGCAGTCGTCTAATTCAATACATAAAAGCTTCCCCCAGCCAGAGAGCGGGAGCTTAAGGGAGACCAAGGGAGAGATGCACAGAGGGGGAAGAGAGATTGAGAAAAAGAGAGAGAGAGAGAGAGAGAGAGCGCGCGCTCACATAAACTACAGGTAAAGCACAATTGTTAGATACGCCGCACGACCAACAAAAAAGAGTAGAAAAAAAATTGTGAGTCATGGAAAGGCGTCCAATTTTTATTGTTTCTTCTTTTAAGCCATTTTTTTTTTTTTTGTTTTGTTTTGCAAACTCTTTGCCAAAAGCAAAAGGTTTTTGGTAGAAGTACTCCGCAAATACACCTAGGCAATGGGTTTTATGGGATTATCAGAAATTTGTGTTTGCCATGTTGCAGATACAACAGCTTTGGGCCTGGACTATGTGTGCACGCTTGTGCATGGCTTGTTTTAACCATTTTCATTTTTGGTAATCAATACACTTTGGCAATATTTGACAACTAAGATCTTTTACGAAAAATGTTGGGAATTTATTTGAAACAAAACAAAGTCTATATAATATATTAAAGGAATATATTGAGAATGTAATTCGATCAAAAATGGGCAAGTGAGAAAATATGAAGTGAAAGAAATAACTTTATAATGCCAAAAAATAACTGTTGCTCTTCTATTAGGTTATGTGAGTAAATATGTTATAAATGTAAATAAATAAAAATATAAATATGCATAAAAATACATATAAAAATATGCAGAAAATTATATAAAAAAACCTTATATAGATAATAAATATTAAGTATTTGCAAACAAACATAATTACGACCTTCCGCATTATAGAGAATTATAAGCCATGACAGCTTAAATGGATTTTCTATGTATCTTCTTTTAGTATTTCTCGCAAGTCGTCTTTTCTTCAATGAATCTCAAATAGTTCCAAATAGGATCAATTGCTTATCGAAACATAATTTTGAGAATTTGAGAATTTTAAGCCATGACAGCTTGAATAAATATTTAAATATTTCTTGAAAGTCGTCTTTTCTTCAATGAGTCTCAAATAGTTCCAAGTGACAAGTCAATTGCCTATGGCCCAGCTAGGTTAGGGCATTTGGTGGTCGTTATGTTTCGCGCTACCTTTTCGGAGCTCGCATTCTATGTAAATATCTATACATTTAATTAACGCGTCGAATTTTCGAAGTCGACGTTCGGTGACAAACAAAAAACGAAAAACGAAAAATAAAAGGAGAAAAAAAATGTTGTAGCCGGCAACAATTCGAACTGAGATCTCGTGTGATGATAGATGGGGTCTCGATTGGATGGCAGTTCCACACGCCACACATGCATTAGATTATTGCAGATGTATCTGTTAGATACACAACACACACATACACATACACACGCACACACACGCACACACACACAGTGTAACACTTGGGGCTCACAATTAAGTGATTTTGCTTGTTTTGTTGTTGAACATTTTGTGGATTTTAGTTTTTTGTGCGAAAAATTTGTTGCTGGCTTTTTTTTTTTTTTTTGGTTTTTTGTTCGCGTATAATTCATCATATTCCTTTATGGCCTGACATTCGCACACAGCATTTGTAGATACGCACCAGCACAGATTATACGCCCGCCCACCGCCCCTCTCACACACACACACAGACACACACACACACACACCCAAAATAAACGAATTTAGCCCCAGGGGGAATTTCGCAAAAAAAAAAAAGAAGTGGAAAAAAAATCGCAAATGATTTGTGGCAAATTTTTTGTTTCTTTATTTGCTTTTAGTTTTTGCGTATTTCGCTTTGCTCTTGCTGCTTGTTGTTGCTGCTCATTAGTGCCGTTTTCTATGTGTGCGTGTGTGTGTGTGCGTGTGTGCGTGTGACTTCTCTTCGCATCCCCTCTGCTGCCCCCGCATCTGCACCTACTCCTGACTCTTTGCATTTTGTCAACTTGATTTACGCGCAAAACATTTTCGGCAGTGCGAATTTTTTGTTTCTTTTTTTTCTAGTTTTAATTTTATTAAAAAAAAATTGATTTTCTTTTAATTTTCGTTACGGTTCAGCAACTTTTTGTTATATTAATTTTAATTCGCTTTTCACTCACCTGTTTTCCACAATTGTTGTGCTCTTAAGTTTTCCCAAAAAAATATCCCAAATGTTTATTAAATTTCCTTTTTGGTTTTTAGTTGACTTTTAATGCTGAAAAAAATAGAATAAAATTTGAAAAGTTAAGAAATTTATAAGGAAAATGTGATTAGGATTCAATAAAATTAATTAAAGCAATTATTTTAGAATGAAATTTAAGCCTGAGGAACTTTAAGCCTGACTTAAGGTGAGTTAATGGGCAATTGACATTGATTGAAAGTTTTCTTTGCTTTGAAACTAAGAAGTAACTAAATCTTGAAATTATGTTATCTCTTATCATTTGGACAATTCTAGGCTAAAGGCTTTTAAAGATTGGTTTAAATAAATGAAAAACATGTAAATGCGAGATACAGAAACAGATCCGATCTGCTTGAATTTTTGAGCGTATTTCAAAAATATCGAATGCACTTGAAGTAGGAAACAGATAAAGATAATGATTAAGAGCCTTAAGTATTTGCCCATAAGTAGGGCTGGTGAGAGGAGCAACGCCCCAATAAACCTGGAGTTAACAGAGTGCATTAAAATCCACTTTTAGTTCAAATTAACTAATTGACAGGCCATAAAAGCAACTTGGTCGACATTTAACCGCCGCGCAACACCCAACCCAAAAAACTATAAAACCAAACAAATAACAATTTTCGGGTTTCAGCCGGCAACAACAACAACAACAACAACAACAACAAAGCCGACAACAAGAACGATAACAACGATAACTTTGTGTGCCGCATAAACAAAAATACAAACAAAATTCGGACGCAGGCAAGTCTCCAGCAAATGCATATTTAGGATAGCAAGAGCATGGGCGGGGGCGGGGGGCGGGGGGTGGAGTTTTGGGGCGGACTGTATAACAGCTATATTAGCGCGAGTATACATAAAAATCTATGCATATGTATGCATGTGGGTGTGCGTGTGTGTGTGTGTGCGTGTGTGTGTGTGCGTGTGTGTGTGTGTGTGTGTGGCTAACACTAACCTCAAAAAGTTTATTGCGCGCAGTTGCAGCGGCGTGTAGAAAAAAAAAAATTGCAAATTGCAGCGGCGTTTGCCTCACACAGACACACACACACACACAGGCACACACACAATCAAGCGAAGTCACACAGAGAGCAGCGAGAGACACTAATACACTTGGGCAATTGCACGTGCTCACAGTGGCTCACACACACACACACACACGGAGAGTTACAGATGCAGACACCCCCGCGTACCGTTGTTGCCACAACTACATCAAATTTTTATACACACACACACACATACTTACGCACACTTGCACACGTTTTTTAGCTGCAGTTGCAGTTGCAGTTGCAAAATGCTGCAAACGTTGACAAAATTTGTAGATTATGTGCACTAAATAATTGTAAATCGAAATGTTTTATGTTGTTGTTGTTGTTGTTTTTGTTTTTGTAGCTCTTGGCGGTTTGTCGACAGCTGCAGCTGCTGCTTCGTTAGCCTGGCTTCCTGGCGTTGCGTATACGTCGCGTGTCTCGCACACAGATGCACAATTCGTTTGTTTATTCGAAATTCTGTTTGTTGTTTCGTTATTTTTTCGTTTTTTGTTTGCGTGTTTCTATTTTCTTCTCATTTTTTTTTTTATATTCTTTTCTCAGCTTGCGACTACATTTTGTTTTTAGTTATTTTATTGCTGGCTATTTCCACGCAGTCGGCGCTCTATAATACAAGTACTCGGGCACTCTCTATATATAAACCGTGTGCAGCTTTTTATTAGATGTAGACGTCGTCGTCGTCGTCGTCGTCGTCGTCGTCGTCGTTGGCGGTCGACGACTGCGAGCGGCAGCGGCACAAAAATCGAACAAAATGCCCAAAAAAAAGTCGTAAGTACAACAAACCGAATCTGAATCCGAAACCAAAGCGAGGCGAAACGAAACGAAAAGAAACTCAGCGCAAGGCGCAGCGGGGCGACGTCGTCGTTTCTTTTTTTTTCGTTTATGGTTTATTTTTTTGTCTGTTTTTGTGGGAGCGGAGCGCGCGCCAACTTTTAGCTATGGCTATGGCCACGGGTCTGGGGGTCTCTGGTCTCGCCGCCAACTACAAATATAATGTCTACACACAAAAAAAGCAAAACCAGCGAGCAGCGAGTAACGAGCGACTCTCTCACACTCTCCCGCTCTCTCTCTTAACGCACACAATCGCTCACTCACACTCACACTCACACACACGCGCTCTCTAAGCTTTTTTAGTCAAAACAATTGCAAAATTTTTTAACTTTTTGCCGGCGGGTCGAACCCCGGCCTCCAGCTGTGTGCTTATGTGTGTGCGTGTGTGCAAGGCACAAGCTTGTTAGTGTTAGTGCAGTCGCTGCCAAAGCTCTCTCAGCTTACGCTCTCGCCGCGCAACATTAGCATTACGCTCTCCTCTCAGCTTGTGGCGCTCTGTTGTCGATTTTCTAATGTTGCGGCCCCATGCCGCTGTTACAGCGACGCCAATGCTAACGCTGACTGCGCTGCCAGCGCTGCTGTTTTTAGCGCGTGCTGCCGCTGCTGCACTTCGTGTGCGCTTTCGTTTGCTCCGTTTGATTGTGTGTGTATAAAGTTTATTTTATTCTTCTCTCTTTTAGTTGCTTAATACGTCTGCTACTATTTGGGTTCTACGATTAATGCGCAGTTAAGACCGAAAAAGCGTACTGAAAACGACAGCTGCTGCTATTTCGGGAAAGGGCAGCTGATAGGATTAAGGCAACAACAATAACACATATGGCATCTTTTGGCTTAGATCACGTTATATTATTTTTCAGATTGATCAAGGAGCTTTTTATCTAAAGCTAAGATTTGGTTGCAGCGCTGCTTCCTTCTATTTCTGGACTTTTTTGAGTACTAAGATATAATTGTTTAGCTTATATACTTTTTGGCTGATCGAGCTATATCTTTGTTATCTCTAAGCTCAAAAAGTAAAAGATGTAAAACTCTCTGCCTGATCTGCTGGCTATCTCCCTCCCACTGCACTGACTGATATCTGAGCTGCAATTCGACCTCAAGACCTGCTGACCAATCCCTCAATCGGCCCACACTCAACCGTTTAGGCAATCAGTTAAGAACGACACCCACAATGGCCAACAATCAGCTAAAAAACGGCTCAAAACGAAAACCTCTATCTTTATACTCCCCCCCACCCCACCCACTAGCCCAGCCACGCCCACCGTGGCGGAATTGTGGCAACGCCCACTCAGTCAGTCACTTATCGTGACCGAAGAACAGAAATTTGCAATTGTTCATTTGATTTCGTTGTTTTCCGGGTTGACGAAAACGTTGAGCCGCAGGGGGAGAGCGGGGCTATTCAATTCAGAGGGGTGCGGGCTAGATTGACAGGTGCCGTGGTGGGCGGGGCCAGGGCGGGGTGGGGCAGCGTGTGCGGGAAAGACACATGTACAATATAAAGTAAATTATTGTATGATGTGTATGCAATATTTTATAAATAAACAACCAATTTTTTTGTATAAACAATCAAAAAACAACAAGAGAGGCACCCGAAAAAAAACAACAACAACAACAACAACAACAACAACAACAATGCCAAATAAGTACGAAACAAGTTGGGCGTGCACGAGGGGGGGGAGCTACATGTAGATATGTGGTTATACAGATATACATAGGTCACAATTTGCTGGCAGATATGTAAAATATTAAAAAATAATATAAAAGGCAAAAAAAAAAAAAACTAAATTATCTACAACAACTGCTGACAACGTCTCGTCGTGTCTTTTCTGCCGTTTTTGCATGTTGTTTACTTTCGTCTCGTTTTTTATTTTATTTTTATTTCAATTTTTGGCAACGCTGCAAAAGCAACAGCAACAAAAACACGCAGAACGACAAGTTTAAATGTGATTTCAAGACATAGGCAAAAAATTAAATAAATTTAAGAAAGCACAAACTTCCTTATACACGACTGTGAAATGCTCTAGCATGCATATATAACAACTGCTAGTGAGGACAGAGTGACAGACTGATGCACTGACGAACTGACTGACTGATTGACTGACTGACAAACTAACTGACTGATTGACAGACTGACTTATTGCCTGATTGAATGGACTGATGACTGACAGACAGACAGACAGACAGACTGACTGACTGATCGACTGACTGATTGGCTGATTGGCTGACTGACAAACTAACTGACTGATTGATAGGCTGACTTATTGCCTGATTGACTGGACTGATGACTGATTGACTGTCTAACCGACTGAAAGTCTGACTGACTGATGACTGACAGACTGACTGACAGACTGATTGATTGACTGATTGGCTGACTGATTGGCCGACTTAGTGGCATACCGACTGACTGACAGACTGACTGAAAGACTGACTAGCTGATGACTGACTGACTGACAGCATGTCTAACTGACTGAAAGACTGACTGACTGATGACGGGCCGGATGACTGATTGATTGTCTGACTGACTGACTGATTGATTGTCTGACTGACTGATTGACTTGACTGACTGATTAACTGACTAAGAAACAAACGGACTGACTGACAGACTGATTGGATGATCAACGCACATCCCAAGCTGTAAAAGCCAGGAAATTTTACTGTAGACGCGGAATCTTCCACGCGCAATTGTGAAAAATGAGTGGGAAACAGTTGTACCACTTTTTGCTTAAAATTCGCATTTGCGAAATTTTACATTTCAGCGTAAAGTTCAATTTTAAAGCTCTACATTATTCAAGCACAAATTAAGTGTATCAACGAACCGAAACCGAATTGCGCGGAAAACTTTGATTGCAATCAACTGCAAACTCATATAGAAATATCTATGCAATATACATATAATTTGAGAAGTGCGGCCCAAGGTAGTATGATTAGAATTGGATGGAAATATCCAGTATTTTAGCTAGAAAACTGTGCCTGAGCAAAGCCGGGCTATTTTCGCTAGTGCTAAGCAATATTTGTTTAACAATCAACACATTTTATGTTATAGAAACCAGCTAGAGTTTAACAACGGGAGTGCGCGACTAGGGAATACCCTGGTATATGAAGGACTTACTGCTCTCACTTAATGTCGCAAACATCGCATTCTGTGTTGCATATTTGATAGTTGCAAAAAGTTGTCTTAAAATAAACGTATCTTCAAGATACACAAGGAGCAAGTTTCTATTGTGTTCGGCATTATAAGATGCAAACTATGCTTAATTTTAGAATTTCTTGGCAGCACTTCTAGCTATGTCTACTAAATGTATATATATCTGTATCTGTATCTGCTCTGAATATATACATATATATCTGTATCCATGCTTTGCACTTGTTATTGCATTTGCAATATTGTTTTTCTTTTTGGTGTTTTCCTGTCTCTCCTGTCTCTCCTGTTTGGCTTTGCTTTTTGGTTCAGTAACCTATCGACTTGATTTTGTTTACCTTTCAGACATGGCAAAAATATAACAACAAAAAATAAAGAAAATGCACAATTTTGAATGAATATTATGACATTTCCGCCAGCTGCGAGCTGTGCGGCGCAGGGCCTGCGGGTGGACGATAATAATATTGCGGGGCTATCTATGCAGTCACAATTTTCATTCACAGTTGCTGGCTTTCTAGATTTCTGATTTGATATTTGATTACACTAGAGTATTATCTTGTTTGTTCTTCATTTTGATTTTGTTTATTCTTCACGCTTATCTCAAATGTTTGAAGAATACGTTTTTTTTTCCTTTTCTTTTTTAATGTCGTGATAACAAGCCTAAATATACCCTATTGATAATTTTGTTTTTACTTTTAGCAAATAAATAACACATAGAGGAATGCAGGAGAAATAGCCCGCACAAATATTTAAATTTAAATGAATATTCTATAATTATTGGTTATAATATTCAATAATATAATATAATATAATGTAATATTATAAAATTATTTCAAGCCAATTTGTTTACTTAATCGTAACCCTAAATGGGATAACTAGTAGCTATTTTTCTGCTGATAATTGCCTCTAAAAATTCTACCAGCCAAAACTCAGTTTGAATATTCATTTTTATATTATTTTATTTCCCGGTATTTTGCGCTGCCTTTTGTCTCGTGGCTGTCTGCACGAAATGAAAACTTTTGCCTTGTATTCAAAACTTGTTTTTCCATTTTGCCATTAGTGGCAAAGCGGGGGAGGCCACTCCAACTGGGGGAACTAAGGATGTGGGCTGTTCAGAGGCAACAGTTCAGAGTTTGCCCCAATCAAATTGCCCGTTTTCACTTTCAGGCAAAATCGCAGCGCCAAGACAGAAGACGGCGTTGAAGCTTATTATAAAACCAACAAACAAACGGAAATGATGCGAAAAATTTAAAAAAAAAGAAAAGAAAAGAACGTGCCATAGATTAAATATGTACCTCTTGTTGCAATATATTGCGAACTAATCCTGACCAAGATCTTATCAGCAAAGCTTAATAACTGACGGACAGGTAGCTAAGAGGGCAGATCAGGAATGTATGTACGTATATTTTGTAAACAAATAATCATTCATGAAACTTTGTGCACAACATTTTCACCCGCAATTCCACTTAACGCAGTGGATCTTTCGCAATCGCTGAAACACGCTTAAGAACGTTTGAAATTATAATTATAACCTGTCAATTTATTTGAAATTTTAACTTTGAACAGATAGAAGTTATCGGATTCATATTTTGTTCTTCATTGCCGATGTTTCAGCTAAGATAAGCGGATTTGCGGAAAGCGTGAATTGCTTCCCAGAGGAATTTTCTCAATGATCTGCGCAGGTAATAAAAAGCTGATCGGATTGTAAACAAAAATGTTTCATATTAGAGTTTTCCGCTCATTTTCCACGATCACCAATCAGTCAGCCGGTCAAAAAAGTATAATTTCGAGGCGACATTTGAATGGGGCATAAATAAATTAGCAACAGGCTGGCGTACGATAATTGTGACGCGCACGTAATGGGCAGTAGATTTCGCTTTCTGTAAGCTAAAATACATAAAATTGGATAAATTTATTTATTTTTCTTCAATTTGCAATTGGACACAGTCTCCGCGAGGGGCGCTCGACAAGTCGGGCAGTTCGCTTCTGACAGCTACTTAGTGGTCGTGACGGCCTGACCGACCCCTGGCCCGTTATGTCAGCCCTTAAATAATCCTATTATTTACATGAATGCCGTTAGACAAATCCCAGACGTAGGGTGCGTGGGCAGCGGCGCCCTTTGTTCGGCTTTGCCACTCGCCTTACTGCCAGGTGCGTGCGGATTTTCACACTTTACGCATGAGAGCTCAGAAAGTGATAGCTAGAGAGAGTGAGAGTCAGAGAGAGAGAGAGAGAGAGAGAGAGCGAGAGGTTGACTTACGCACGGTTGCATTTTGTCACCTGTCAAATGGCAAACTGTACCCGCTTAGTTTCTGTGTTTTATTTTGTACTATCTTCCCGCTTTCCGACTGTCTTTGTTGATATTTTCTGGTATTTAACTTGCTCGCTGTCGTCTTTTGTCATGTAGTTGAATATATATACTTCGCTAAATTGCATTTTCCTGCAGTCATTTAAGTTAATTGCATTAGACTCGTTTGACACGTTGCTTTATGTATCGATAATAGGTCGCAAATTGGCTAAAAACTAAGCACCTTCAATACAAGATCATGCAAAATATAAGTAGATTTGCAAAAGAGTCGTGGCAAAAGCGAAAGAATGTAATAATAGACATTTGTTAACAGTTTGGTAGAGCTAGTGGGATTATAAAGCTTTAAGAAAAGCTTTAAGTGCTAAAAGCCGCCTGCAACAAGCTTTAAGCTTCTCATGAATGTGCGTAAACTGGCACTGAGAAAATCTGTGTTAGTGTAAACTTGAAGTTTGAACATATTCATTCAAATAAAATAAATAATTTAAAAAATTAAGAAAATGTCAATAAATATACTCAAATACAAAAAAATATACATTTAAAGTTCTGTTAACCAAAAGACTCATATAAACTTTAAGGAAGTTTTAAGCTCCGCATAAAAGATTTAAAGCTTTCGCTGAGTAAAACAGTGTAAGTTAAATGCAACTAAAGAATATACAAAAGACTCATTTGAGTTTTAAGTTAGTAATTAATGTATATATTTAATATATATTTAAATTAAATAAATCATAATGTATGTGTTTAAAGCTCATATAAACTTTAAGTTAATGTAAATATATATATTTACATAAAATAAATCACGCTTAAAGTTGAAAGCTCTGCTAAACTGTTAAGGTCTGCTTTTTTTCGCTACTTAAATTGTATTTGAGGTAATATTTGAAGGCAATTGGACAGTTTTCGCTACTGTGCATTCTGTGGATCGTTGAAACGTAATTTTGGACTTTGTTTGGCTCTTCTCCACTGACAGCTTTCAATATAAATCAAATGCAATGCAGCAAAAAGAAAAAAAGCGGGAAAACTAAGTAAATGAAAATGCGCGCACGGAACGAGGCGCCTACAAAGTCGCGTTTGCAGTCGCGGGCTTAAATTTTTTATTGCCATGCTGGCAACGCCCCCTTTTTAGTGTGTTGCCGAAGATGGGGGAGCGGGAGCAGCTACTGTGTTCTTGTGTCTGCTCCATTGTGGAGCCTCTATAAGGCGCCGCAGGCACTACAAAATTGTTGTTTGGAGCCGCCTGGCAAAAAGTGCACTTGTAGTTGCTGTGGGAAATGCAGTCGATATCAGAGAAAGAGGGCGTGGGTAAAAGTCCTCATCATAGTTTCATATCCATTTTACTTTAAAAGCTATTGTTGACTGTGTTTACTTTGGAAACATCTTAAGTTTCATACGTTTTAATAGTTTGGAGTTTAGAACTGTGCTACAAACTTAATGGAATGGAATCAAAGCAACAATTCAATTCGTTTCGCATGTAAGCTACCTTCGATTGAATTCCTTTAGCTTATAGCATGGTTCCTTACATGAAATACTTGTATTATCTATTTTAAATATTTTAACTTTTATTTTCGACTTTTATATCTAACACAGCCTCACACCTTTGTCAGAGATTTACACTCTGCTCACACTGTATTAAATTTATAATCCTAGCACATATATTTATCTCTGCTTCTGCTGAATTTAGTTAAATATTTGCTTAGCCTGAGGGCCAGGCCTCTTACTTGGGTTAATTCTCTCACGCACAGCATATTTATCATCACTATTAGCCTCAACATTCGGGTTTCCCACATAGCCAAAATGTACACAGAGTGAAATATATTTGAATGTCCTCATTTCTTTTGGTTTTTGTCCTCTGACTGAGGCAAAAGGCATTTATTGTTGCATGCCAAACGACGACAAGTGAAAACGCGACAGAACAATCCTTGACGCAACAAAAGAAACGCATAGAGATGGACGCAAACTGCAGCAGCCCACGAGGCGTATGGAAATATTACGCATACGCCGGCGTTGCCAGGCAGAATTTTGATGGGCTGCTGACATGCAATGGGCAAAAAGAAATTAAGTTTTAAAAGAAGCCTGCCTGGTGTTTGAAGCCAGGTCTTTGTACGGGAACATACATTTATATATAATAGGGAGAATTGATTATTAACTAGTTCGCGTGAACTGGCTTAAAAACTAACTCAATAGTGATCAGCGGAATATCTTAAAAGTTGTTTTCCTGTTAGGCCTTGTTCATGGGCTATATATGATAAGCATGACGAATGGTTAAAGATCTTTTAGCTTATGAAATTTATAATAAGAGATTAGAATGTATTTATCGGATATAAGATCTATCAGCAGATGTATAAATGGAGATAAGATTTGTATAATTAGAGACTTGCTTAAAGACATGCTGAAGGAAACAACTCCTTTGCCCTACATAATCCCCACTTATTTATTGTGCTTAACCATCCGCAATTTGTGGGATCTATTCAAATATGTTTAGCAATTAAAATAATTTTTAAGCGCCTCGCTTCTCCTATTTAGGAAAGCTCTAATTAAGCACTTCTCGTATGCAAATGTTAGTGTATCGCATAGACATATACATGCATCTAGATACACAAACAACAAATCTGTGGCACAATGCGTCGTGTTGCAAGTGAAAGTCATGAAAGCAAATAACAGCAACAACAACAACAACAACTGAGCCTTGTGCTCGCCGTCGTCGTGAGTACGTGTAGAATGTCAAAACACAAAAGCGAAAATGTGCGCGATGTGCAGGCAACAGGAAGCGAGGCAGACATGCCGAAACCCCACCCCGCCCCTTAACTGGCCAGCTCCACCCCAAGGCGCGCCCAGCCGCCCAACTAAACCCTAGTTGGGATGAGGGCTGGCCAGCATTTAGAGCCAGCCAGCCGCATGTCGTAGCTGCAGGTTGGCCTTGCCAGCGAGCTGCTGCCCCATTGTGCCAGGCAGCAGGCAGCAGGCAGCGGGCAGCGAGCAGCGGGGCATGTTGCATGCCTGGCAACCGTCAATGCAACCAGTTGGTTAGCGTCGCATCCTATTGCCAGCCAGAGGCTAGCTTTGTGGCAGTTAGGTTCGTTTGGGTCGGGGGCATTCAACTTGCAGCGCAAAAAGTAGGAAAAACCATAAAGAAATGTGCCCAAAATGCTTTTGAAGTTGTCAAAAGCCTGCGTTATGCGAGTTGACATACGTGCTCCCCATCGAGGCAGGGTGTTGGGGGGGGAGAACCATTCTAAAACAAACCCAACCAACTTTTTTCTATGATCTGTAATTAAGCGGGCTAGACTTTAAAATCATTTTCGTATTAGACTTATTTTTTAATGTTGAAATTATATGAAAAACTTCGGTAAGAGGCAGACTGAAGCAGAAGCAAGATTCATGTTCATGAAAATCAATTTAAGTAATAAAATATATTTACATTTGTTTTGTGGAAGTGCAAAAGGAATGTCTATTTAAGAGATTTTCGTATAAGACTAATTATTTCTAAGTTGAAATTGTATAAAAATAGGCGGAGGAAGATGGAAGAAAGCTTTATATTTATGGAAATCAGGTTGAGAATTAAAACAGATTTCGAGTTTTTTATTAAGATATAGATACTTGTATTTAAGAACATTTCTGGCAAAGAATTCCTAAAAATTTTATAATGTTTTTTTTTTTAGATATTTTTTTAAAATTTCTAGATTTTGCCTTTATTAGAATTCTCTAAAACTCAATTCCGCGCAAAACTTTTTTTAAACTATAATAAACATTTTTTCTGCCCTCCAAGTACATAAAACGTTCGACAACTTGTCCCACCCCTGCCCATTACTCCCGCCCCCTCCCCCCCCCCCTCCCCCTCCACCATCGCAACAGTACCCTAATTTTGCCAGCGGCGAAACAAAAGAGAAAACCTTCGTTGCAAGAAAAAAAATAAACAATGTTACAATGTTTTCTGATGTTTTAGCCCAAAAAACTGGCGGTACTCCCCCCGTCCCCCCTTGGGCCATAATGATATGTCACGTTTGCTCTAGACTTTGTTTTATATGTAGTCGCAACGCTCAATGACACTGCAAGAAAAAATGTTGCAAAAAATGAAAATTGCGCAGCAGCTGCAATAAAATTAACGAAATGGCATGGAAAAGAATGCAGCCGAAAAAAAACAAAATAAAAAAAAAAAAAACGACGGAAAAAAAAGAAAAGCACAAAATGTGCAATTTCTGAGTGGTTTTTTGGATGCGTCGCTTTGGGTGGGTGTTGGCGGTGCTTTTTCGCTTTTTTTATGCGGTGCTGCAGCTGCTGTTGCCAACTGCACACGCAGCGGAAATAAAACAAAAAGCGCAAAGAAAATAAAAAACTAAAAAAAAAAAGCGAAGTAAAGAGAAAAAAGAAAAGCGATGTAAATTAAAGCTGTCGTTAATGGCAGGGCTCACGCGTGGACCCGCAGAAACGCGCTAGAACTTGTCGACATGTGGAAAATACCTGGAAAATAATTAGATATATTCTAACACTAGCCAACGTAATGGCTCAAAAGGCGAGCCCAGTCACGTAACTCGGCTAGAAATACACAGCCAAGGCATTAGGCAGTTACCTTTTCAGTGTAAATTAACTTTAGTTATGTATTAAGTACCTGGGCTGTCACTCGTTTTGTCAATCATTGAGACATTGCAGAGTTTACTCATAGTATAGATGTCCTTTAGTTAGAGCGCAAAGAATTCGATAAACAAAAACTAGCTTCATAATAATAATTCCATGCTGAAATACGTTCCCTCCTTTTATTAGACATTTTTATCAAATATCAGTCTTAATACAAAAATAAATTATTGAAACATTTGAAATACCATTGAAAAGAATAAAAGAATATATAATTAGAAGGCCTTCCATTTTCATGCAACAAAAGCTAAAGTATATAATGCAAAGTCTTGAGCAACAAACAAACATCAGGCACTGCCTATTGTTAGGTGACTTCTGCATGTTCTTCAGGGAGACAAGTGCTACTGGGTCCACTCACACACACACACACACACACACACACACACACACACACACACACACACACACACACACGCACGCACTTATAGAGCAATATAATTGCGCTCGTTTGGAAAGCAGGCGGACTTCCAACCATTTAAAATTGCAGCTACTTGCAGTGCGTGGGCGGCGGGCGTGGAAAAGAGCTATAATACCGACTGCAGACAGTCTCAGTCTCTTTCACACTTACGCACACACACATATACAGTTGAGTGTGTGCAGACCACATTCGACGCTCTGTCATGTCAAAAGGATGCTGGCTGACCAACCCCTTCCAAGCGTACGCGTCAACCCCTTCCCCTACGCCACTGCCTGCTGCTGCCATTTGCTGTTAAAATTGTATGGCGTCAACTGTACTTTTATGCACACACACGCACACTCACACGCACACACTCGCACACGTAATTCATTTCATTCTCTCGCACATTTTTATGTACGAAATTTTATTTCAATTCATTTAAAAATATGTGTAATGCTTCCTTTTTTCCTCTTCGCCTTTTTTTTTTTTTTGCTGTTGTTGTTGTTCGCTCATCCTTTCGACTTTTGTGCTTCGATTTTCAATTGCCAGGCGCAGCAGCAGCCTATCCAGCCCCAGCCACAGCCCCAACCCGCCCCGCACACCCTCACACGCCCAGTGACCGTTGCCCACTGGCATTTTCGTGGGCTCAGTCCCCAAAAGGGGAGCTTTTTGGGAGGCTTGCTTCACCCTTCCGCGCTCGCATGCTTCTGCCTGTCCGCGCAATTTTTTCAATAATTAATTTTTTGCGCGTAAATGCAATTTGCATGTAGATGAGCGCTCACACACACACACACACACACACACACACACTTTACACACTCACACACACAAGCGTATAGTGGTCACATATATGTGCTGATGTGTATATAAGTCCGTTATATAATAGGAGGCTATTTGTTGGATGTCCGCAGCGTTAAGCACCGTTTTTATTGCCTGCTTTTTGGCGCGCATTGGCGCCATCTCTTTCGCACAATGCGCCGACCAAGGCTCCGTCTCACTCGCACACTTTATGCTTTATGCGTATGTTCTGCTTTGCGCCAGTCTGTACTTTTTTTATAATTACTTTATAAGAGGCATTACTCGAGCATTATATAGAGCGTATTCTAACTTGTTTCTTTGCTTTATCATAAAAATAGTTTATTACCAGACGCAATTATATTGATAAGAAATTAATGTACTTCTTATAAGGAATGAGCATGAACTACGAATTCTTATAAGAAATGCGAATTTTACATTCCAATAAATAAAAGTCAATATGTAAAGCTCAATAATACTCCAAAGTATAAATCTAAAATTTGTTTCGGAATTTGATAACAAACTAAGAGAAACAGTGCATAAAATTGAGCCATAGTCTGTTAGCTAGATAGTTATATTGAGATAAAAATGTATCTAAATTAAAAGATCTAACTATAATACTTGAACCTTGTAATTCTTATAAACAGGTTTAAACAGTATTTAACTTGATAATAAGGATATGCTCGAATATGTTAAGACTGGTGACCTGATGTTACCCGGCATTGCTCAGTCCACATTTTCTGTTTGAAGTTTGGCATATTCATATATGTATATAATACTGTTTGATTATTTCCCTAATACTGTTTATACAGTTTAAAAGATATAAGGCTTACAAAAGAATCCTGTTTATAAGGTTTACAAGATAAGATTTAGACTGAATAATGCAATCAAAATTAACTTTACTGCTTGTTTGAGGAACTGTACCGAAATTTCCCCAGCACCACTTAGATCACCCAAAAATAACATAGAGACTTAAGAAGAACTAAATTCGTTAATGTTTAATACAATTATTTACAACCAATTTTTGCAAATTGCCATTGGGTTTTTTTGAGCCCCGCCCATATTAACGCAACTATAGCTAACTAAAACTGTGCTTTAGGTCTCGGAATGGGCAATCAATCATCAATCAATCAGTCAGTTAGCATAAGTTGTATGCATAATATCGAGCGTGAACCTTTCAGGAAGTTCTCAAACATAAAAAAATGGGATACACCCTGGTAAAATTTTACATATCTAAGATTTTGCTTCAATTAACAAGGGTTCCTCGTCTTTAATCTTAAGTTTAACAAACACTTACCGAAATTCGTTATCCCAAAACTGAGTTTTTTAGCTGTTGTCTGTAATTCCTGATCCAAGTGGGTTTTAAAATGACTCAAAACTGTGTCCGTGGGGAATGTTGTTAATTTTAGATTGGCCCAAAAACTGTTTGTTTTAAATTCTCAAATATGCTTTTTGTGTATGTTGGTTTTCAATTGAATTCCTTTTGTTGTTGTGTTTTATTTTATCATAAATGTAATATAATTTAATGTATAGTTTAAAACTTTTTTTTTATAAGTTTTTATCTGAATGTGTTTTTTTTTTTTTGTTTTCGTTTTTGTTTTATTTGCTTTCTGCACTACGAATAATTAATTACTTTGACATTTGGAAAATTGTTTTTACATTTTACTTTTTTGTTTTTGTTTTTGTGTTTTTTTTTTCTGGGTTTTCTTAGGTTCTGCCTGCTTTTTGCCACGATATGAATATTTGCCTTTAGTTTAGATTGTTTTTAATACACTCGAGAGATATATTGCGACATATGCATACATATATATATGTGTTTATACGTGTATGTATATTACCTCAAACTGTCTCGTTCTTTGCTTAGCCAAAAAACACACACATCAAATGGGTTTTGCGCAACATTGGCATACAATTAATTTTATTTGTTTTTTTTTTCTAAATTTTTTCTTCTTCTTCTTACTTGCTCTGCACTGAACACACACGAAATGTTTGATACTCTTTGATCGCTTCAAATTGTTCACCTTTTTGTTTTTATCAAAGTTTTGAAAACTGTTTTTTTTTTTTTTTTTTGTTGCTTTTTCGCTTTGCTCCCAGACTTTTTCAGAACATTTTTGTTGTTTTACGAACGTAAATTTAAAGACGAAATGACGAAAATTGAAACCGTAACAAAAAAGTTTTCTTTTTTTTTTTTTTAACGACAAAAATTGTGTATTTTATTTAGTTTTTGTAACTCTTTAATTTCTCTTTATTTTTATATTTAGTAATTTGAGACACAAAAAATTTAACAAATTTTGGCTATTTCTTTTTTGTTTTATTTTTTTTTGTTATTGGTTTTGCTTTTGGCTTTGGAATTTGACTTTTGATTTTTCACTTCTTTTTTCGGTTTTCTGTTTTCGTTGCTATTTTCTATTTTTGTTTATCTGTTCCTGTTGCTGTTTTTTTGTTTGTTTGTTTGTTTGTTCGGTTTCGGTTGCTGTTTTGTTATCGGTTTATCGGTCTATCGGTTTATCGGTTTATCGGTTTATTGGCGTTTTTTGTGGTTTTTGGTGTTTTTAAGGCTATTTCGGTTTCGTTTCGATTTGTTGCTATTTCTGTTGCTTTGTTATATTTGTGGTTGTTGTTGTTGTTGTTGCTTGTTGCTTGTTGGATTGGTTTATTGGCTGTGTTTGTGTTTGGTTTTATTTCTGTTTTGTTGCGCTTTGATTTTTGTTTTTGATTTTTAGTTATTATTATTTCGTTTACAGTTACGTTTAGTTTGTTTTCTTTTTTGCTTTTATGGTTACGATTCGCTTGCTATTATTGTGTTCCTCTTTTTTTTTATTACAATTATATTTCTGCTTTTATTTTGTTTAATTATTATTTGTAATTGTTGTTGCTTTTATTGTTGCTGTTTGTTGTTTGTTGTCGGTTGGTTGTTTGTTGTTGCAGTGGTTGTAGTTGTTGTTGTTGTTGTTGTTGTTGTTGTGTAGTAGTTGTTGTTGTTGTTGTAGTATTCCAAATTTTGTTGTGAATTTTGTTTGTTAAATTTTGAGAAACTAACTAAAAATCACTTTTTATTTTCGCTTAAAACTGAAAGTTAACTTTAATTTTCTGCTATTTTTGTTTTTCTATTTCCCGTTTTATGATGTTTTGTTGTTGTAGAATTTTTTTTTTTTTTAATTATATACAAATTAATTGAGAGAATGATTGAAATAAATTAAAAGTTATTAACTGATTGCACATGAGTTGTTTAATTATATTGTTATTATTACATTTGTAATTGTTATTATGATGACTTGTCGTAGTATTATTATTATTATTATTAATTATTATTATTATTATTACTGTTATTATTATTTTAATTAACAAAACAATATTTTAATAAGTATCAACAACGTTTTAACGTAATCTTTAAAAATGTTCCAAACAGTCAAAAAGCACCTGTGATAAAAAGTTGAAGAAAACATAAAACGATTAGCGAAAATTACAAATTAGTTAAATGTTTCATATAAAAAATCTTTTAGTTTTAATTCTGTGCAATTTTATCAGACATAACACAGTAAAAGCCGTCGGCAGGTGGAAAGAAAAAACCACAGTAGGCCGACGGCACTTGGGCAAAGTATTTTAATGATAACGGATAACAGGATAACGGATTCAATTATTATTTGATAATAATTATTGAATTAGCCAAAGAGCGACAATAGTCGCGTATTATCTTAAGGGATATCATTTGGTTCATCAACATGCTTTGCTTCACTTCCCGTTAGACACGCACAACTACAACCACCCGCCCCCCGCCCATTACATATAAACAACTTCAGCAGCAAGCACAATAGACGAACCTAACCCCAGACACACGCATTGTCTAAGCTCGGCGCGCGAGCAACAGCACGCGAATGTCGAGGCGGACGAGAGAGTGGAAGAGAGCGCAAAAGCGCCAAAGGCAGGACTACGGTACAGACAACAACACGCAATCGAGTAGGGAAATGCAAAACTAAAGCGAACGAACAAAAATTTCAAGTTCAAAGCGCCGCTGATTGCCGCGGCGAGGGGGTGCGGCCGGAGTGTGGAGTGTGGGCGGCTGTGCCCAAACAAATGGCACACAAATAAAGCGTATAAGGCATTCCATTACGGTAAAAGTGGCACCAGAAGTCGCCAAAAATAGTGATACAATCTAATGCTGCAAAACAAAGAGCAACGTCGACGCGCGACGTCAACGCGCTGCCGCCGGCGACTGCAGCGGCATCGGCATCGGCAAATGCAGAGTATACAGAGTATGTACTTAGAGCCACACATACAGAGGCACACGACGAATCTGTCAGCTGCAGAGCGCATTTACATTTGGGCACAAAATGAATCAAGCGATTAGATGACGTACAATGGAACAAGTAAAATCAGCAATAAAAATACATGCACACACACACACACACACATACATACATCCGTATTGGAAAAGTTCATATAAATGGGCAAAAATTGCCGAACCGCAACGACAGTCAATACTCCCCATGAATAGGTACTCAATCAATCCGTAAAAATACATACATGCATACATACATACATGTGTACGTATGTACATGTGCATACATATGTGTTTTGTCATTAATTGAAACTGTTTTCTGTACTTATTTTTAGAACTCTCTCTCTCTCCCTCTCTCACACTCTCTTGTTTCTTGTGTAGCACATTTGCCAAACAACAAATACTTATTTTTGGTACTTTTGTATGCTGAATTGCATTCACGGATAATTGTTTTAAGCACTTTCTATGCTCTGGCACTTTTGTATATAGTTTCATAAATTGTATAGTTAATTAAACAAAACATTTATAAAATTATATGGTTAAACTCTATACACACTTATGCATACATTATATATGTATGTACATACATAAACAAATATACTTTTAAAATTTATACTTTTGATTGATTTCATTTTGGCAAAAACTGTATTTCTTAAGAGTAACTAGGCTTGTGTTCCTGCATTTTACACAAGCATATAAATGCATATATGTACATATGTATGTGCATTGCGTATTTATGTATGTATGTATGTATATAGAGTTGTAGATAACTTCAGTAATATATTTTGCACTCATGAGATGTGGTCACTCTTCTTTGGGCTCAATGGAATATTGATACTGTTATATTTTACACATATGTATGTACATGCATACATATTAACAGTTTCTTTAGTAGCCTTTTTACGTTTGAGTATTTTTACATACATATGTATGTATGTATGCATATTTGGGTCTGAGTACTTTTTTCCTTTTTACTGTAAATTCCACAACGTTTTTTTTTTCTTTTAAGTTTTGTGTGTAAATCGTGTTAAATTCACCGATCGCCTTATCACAACTGTTACACTTCGTTGTTAAATAAATGTTTCGCCATTTTATCTATTCCACTATTCGTTTGCTTTGATAAATATCCTGCACACACACATTGCAAGGCCGCAACACGAAACACGAAATTCGCAATAAAACATCCTTAGAGATTCATTTTTCGCCACTTCTGTTATGTTTTTAGACGCCCCACAGGCACACACACACACACACATACACTCGCATATATTTATATGAATATATATCTACACGCAAGTGTAAGACGAACGAAACAAAACACACAGTAAGTAAAATAATGGAAACAACACGCCGAGACAAGCGAGAAAGGTAGGAAGTGTTCTCCGTGTGTATTTATGTGAGTATCCCAAAGCTGAAGCTGATGTATCGGCATCTCGGCGGACGCACAGAAGGCGCAAAAGACGAGAAATTGGACGGCATGAAGTGGAATCAAAAGAAGATGCAGACAGCAGACACAGAGAAACAGAACACAGAACAAAGCGAAGACGAATTTAGCGCGAAAAATTGAAGCTGAAAAGTTTGCGCGACGCGCGCTCCACGAAACGCACCGAAAACGGCCAAAAAGATGAATATGTGCAAAAATCTTTTGCATACGCTCAAGAACCCCATGAAAACGAACTGCCAAGCCAAGCAGAGACGCTGACGTTGACGCTGGCAGCGACTGCGACGCCAACAACGACCGCAACTGGGAGAGCAAAAGAAATGGAAAAATACAAAAAAAAAAATTATATGCTGGCGGGGGTGTGTTGGGGGCGGCAACAACAGCAGCGACAGAGACTTTGCAAGAGCTTTTTACAGACGCGCGCGCTCAGACCACAAAAACGAAACGAAATGAAACGAAGCGAACGCAAAAAGACGATGATGACGACAACCACGACAGCGGCGACGACGCTGCTGCGGCCCCCCACTAGACACACCGACACACCGATACAGACAATCAGAGCGGCGAGAGCGCCAAGACTTGACACTGTATGTGTGCATGTGAGAGAGCACAGACAAAGGCAAGCAAAGCGAATAAAAAGCATCGACGAAAAAAGTTTGCAAAAAGCAACTTGGAGGTGTGTGCATGCGTATGTATGTATATATCGGTGTATGTGTGTGTGTATGTACATGCAGATGGATATGTATTGGTATCTCTCTGTGCGTGCTTGTCGCGCGACTGCTTCTGCTGACGCGCGCGTCGCTGCTGACGTCGCGTGTCTTTGCTGGCCGTTGGAGCCAAAGTTGTTGGTAGCTTGGGAGCAGAGAAGGGTTCACGTTAACAGCGCGCCACTGTACAGCTCTCAGCGCACGTCCCAATGCATGTGTGTGTGTGTCTGTGTGCGTGTGTGCGTGTGTGCGTGTGTGTGTGTGTGCAGTTGCGACAGGTCTGACGTCTGAGCAGCGTCATAGCCGTGGTTGTCTCCTCGCGCTGCTCCTTTTGGCGCGCAGCGCGTGAAAGTGTTACGATTTGAAAATTGCCAAGCTTAGAACTGGGTAAATCAAGTGCAGGGGGGTGGTTGGGCGCGCCTTTTAAATTTTTGACATGCCACGTGCTGCATGTTGAAGCTGAAGTTGGGCATAGATAGGCAGCATAGAATGGAAGTGAGAGAATGCCAGATATACCATGATATATTGGAAGTCGCAAACCTATGAAGAGAAAATACCCTTTTTCCCATGCGCACTTATGATTATGAGTATTTTTCTTTTGAAGTTAAGAAGTTATCAAAACAAGATATGTACATATCTGATATAGATTAAATACTCTCATTAGACACATGCTTTATCTTCAGTATCTTCAGGGAAACTTAAAAGACAAAAAACCAGTGTAACTTGCCCCGGTTTCTGGTACTGATTCAGGTTCCCTTTCTTGTTTCCAAAATCAAAGGAATATTTGCTTTGAAATTCAATAAACTTCGAGTGCAAATAGCTTTTGCTTTCGGGCTTAAAACTTATTCAATAATTGTAGCTGATTGAACATATTATTCGTAAAAAATTAAAGAAAGTGAATTCAATGCAAATCTAGACAAATTCGATGGAGCACAACGTGAAGAGTTATCCAACAACAGATGTCATCAAGCGGGCGGTCGAGCAATGCAACAGGATCGAGAGCTCCCTAGAGGGCTGTCTGCGAGTCCTGCAGCAGAGCCGCGTGTCCAGTTTGCCCGATTTCTCAGATGTGTCCAGCAAAACAACTCTACAGAGTCTCAAAAGAAAGCTGAGCTACACAGTGTGCGACGGCAAAAAGTCGCCCGACCTGATAGAAGTCGACGAGTCCAGCGATCTGAGGGACAACTCCAACATACACTATATGCTGAAATGCGCCGATCTCAAGCTGAAACACGTTCTCGCCTCCCAGCAGCGCATCATTCAGCGCATGGGCGATGTCCACGACAGCCTCGTCCAGAAGCACGAGCAGCACCAGGCGGCTTACGAGCGGCTCAAGCAGCAATGGGATAAATTGAAATAGTAGAACTCTGGATATCACATAAATGATTCGAAATAAAGCCAAGAGGGGAGTAACCACTAGAAGGGGCTTTTCAGTCTGTTTCGCAGATCTGTCAGCAATCAGCGACACTGTATACCCTGTTAGAGTATGGTTTTAGCGGGTATATTAGTTCTGTGCAGCTGTATGTAACATGCTGAAAAGGGAGCATTACCCGACCCCGTGTCATATAGATTCTGGATCAGGATGAGGAGCTCAGTTTATCTGGCCATGTTCAAGTCCATGTATTCCAAGACATTCAAGCGCAACAAGGTTTAGGTATAGCCCTTCGTGCTAAGCAGCCTCTGTACAGGGTATCTTCTAGCCTGACACTTGTCATTTTATTGTGTTTGATTTGTTATATTATTCTGCTTATAAGTAAACATGTTCGTGCGCAATTTTCCTGCTGATAATCACAGCCTATATAGACTTATCGATACCACACGCCTGTTGTGCACAATCAACAAAGGGCACAAAACGTGCCCCATGAGGCACGATAAGGTAAATAATTAAGCTACTTACAGGATACTACTTCATTGAAATGGGGCTTAATTAACCAGATCTAAACGCAGTCAACTTTGCAAGCATTACTTGAATTCATGAGAATCTCATAGAAAGGCAATATTTAAAAGAGAATAAAAGAGAAAGCGTGTAGAGCAGAGCACCAAAATTGTAATATCATTGCGAACTCTTACTTAAGGCCATCGAAATGGAAAATGAAACACATATAGTTTAGCCTTTTTCCAGAATATGCACAGGTATGAATGTATAAATCAGCATTATAGGGTGTTGGAAAGGTTGAGCACGTTTATCTTAGAAGCTAGTGCCAAAAAGTGACAGTTGCCAGTTATTTATATTCAACTCAAAGCGAAATTTCGTTCTTAAAAACCTTAGTTTAACTCACTATTCCTTGAAAAGCACGAACAGCTAGGAATGAGGAATCTACAGCATTTGAAGAAGAAAAGGTTACGGAAACCGAAAGGAATACAGTACAAATGCACACCGAAGTTTGCGCCGCGCAAGGTCGAGACCATGCAGTGCGACACTGGACACACTCTGTGGGACTTCAAGGGCACACGCCTGAAGCTGCTGAGGATCCTGCGGCGCCACGAGAAGATTGCGTCCATCCTGAAGGATGTCAAGCACCGAATTGAGCCCATACAATTTATGCTGACCACGGCCGAAGAGAAGAACTTGCTCGGCTCTGCGGCGGCGAAAAATGTAAAGTTTCTGATATTTGAGGACCATGCGGATGGAGAACTCATCAGATGGGACAGCAATTTGGATCTGTGCAATTTAACATTCCACAACTCTGAGCTGGAGACGCCGTTCAGCCAAATGCTGCAGCAGAATATAGACGAGCTCAAGAAGTTGGATCTGTTGGGCGAGGAGAGCTTTGCAAAGGAATTGAAGCACAAAACAATTGGGGTTCAGGTTGATGAGGACAACATAGCTTGGAAGACATTTCTGAATGACTGGAACAATATGGACGAGATCAAGCATATGGATCTAATTGCCATAGAGCTGAAGCAGAAGGACACTGGAAAGCAATCCAATCAAAAGTTGGAAATTCAATTTGAAGAGGACGCTCTCGATAAGATCTTGAAGGATGGAAGAAAGAAGAGCTTTGCGGAAGACCTGATGGAGACCAGGGACAATATGGGGCAGCTGTTGGACATTGAAGTCATAGACGACTCTCAGGAGAATGTGAATAATGGCGATTGGAAGAAGATACTGAACGAGCTGAACGATTGGTGTGACCAAATGGACAACACGCAGACGACTGAGTCGGAGACAAGTTTTCTTGGCGATGTTGGCGAGGCTTCATTACTCAATAAGAGCAGCTCGAATAAATAATAAAAATATGTATGTAGCACCGTCACCACAATCAATTTTTAAATAGTTGCCACACGCACATCTTTAACATTAACGAAACTTGAACCACATTTTTAGAAATGGTAGATTCTTACAAACATGGGAATAAAAAATAAAATCATCCTATTGTTAAACGCTCTTAAGTTATAGAAGGAGCTTTGTTGAAATTAATCAAATTAGGCGAAACAAGTAAGAGGTTCTAGTCGGGAGCTCCTGAGTAGGGAATACCCTGAACCCTCTTTGAGGTGGTAATGAAAGATACTTGATATATGTATATATAATATTCTAGAAGCAACATATCAAGTTTGGTGACTCTAGCTCTTATTATTTACCAAAATTTCTCAAAAAACAGGATGTTGATATCGATTTTTATCGATTGCTTGGAAACGGAGTAAGTTATCGATTATCGGATTATCGATCTGCGCATGCACTAGGAGTACCTACATCTAAAATTTCAAGTCTCTAGTTCTTATAGGTTCTGAGATCCTTGCGTTCATACATACGGACAGACGGACGGACGGGCGGACACATACATGCGCTGATCCATGATGGGTTTTATCCAATGTATTGAACCTACTCCATAGTAGGAAAAGCAGGCCCATACCATTACCCTACATCCTCCATGCTTAATGGCTTTTGTGGTGTACTGTGGTGTAATTGTACCAATATCAATTTTTTTATATGATCGCACTTCTCTGCAGTGTAATGCTTTCCACGTCCCATTCTAATGATTATTATAAACTTTTATGAAAAAAACAATGATATCTTACTCAAAACTAATAAACACGTGCATTCTGCAAAGGCAATTCCGCGTTAAAACGAGGATTCACTAAAAAAAAGGCTAATGGTGCTATTTTTATTTTTGGCCGTTTTCGTGACTTTTTTCTTAAAATCCCCCAAAAAAAAATATAGACAGAAATTTAAGGAACGGTAAGACTGTTTTCGCATATGGGGAACTCTAAAAAAAAAAAAAAAAAAACAAGTTTAAAAAAATCGGAATAGTACTTGCATTTTTTTTATCAAGAACAAAATGTGTTGTAGTGGTGCTATTATTTTATTCGCAACTGTACATATGTACGTCATATGCCCCATAACAAGTTAACATTCTATGAACTATGAAGTTTGGCAACAGCGCCAAATATTTGGCGCCAATGTTAAAGCACAACAAATACAGTAACATGCTCACAAGGAGTGCGCTGTTTGTGTGTTTTGTGTGTGTGTGTGTGTGTGCAGTGCACACAAAAACATTTGCCGGCTGTTTAGTTTTTGTGTGCCGGCACAAAAAAAGGCCAACGAAAACTGGCAACAAAGCACACAACACCAAAGCTCCCACTCTCGCTCTCCGGCTCTCCCACTTTTTTCTTGTCTGTCAATCTCGCTCTCTGTCTCTCTCTCTCTCTGCTGTTGCTCTCACTCGCCATTTAGAGAAATTTTGCGCAAATAGACAACACCAGAAATAGAAGCAGGCAAAAACACTTCACCCACACACCCACACAGACACAGACACAGGCACACACACAGCCAGCGCGCAGTAAAGAGTAGTGCAAATAAAAAGACTACTTCAAATAGTTGACTACACACAGCATACATATGTACATATGTACGTATGTACGTGTGTAGATATGTACACATAGAGAAACGTTTGTTGTTGTTAGCTTTTTGCGTGCATTGGCATTTGTGTCTGGCATATTTGTTTTTGTTATTGTGCTTTGTGCTCTTCTCGAGCGATTACCTCTTGGCCTCGGCATTCAAAAAAAGCGTCTCGCAGAGAGCGCCTTTTAATTGTGTTTTTGTTATCGCAATTGCTTTGCGTGGTATAGGTTAAGAACAAGCTTTTAATGCATTTACTATATGCACACACATATACATATGCATTTGCACATATGTATGGACACATATGCATGTTGAACTGTTTATAGCGTGCATATTATACACATGTACATACATATTTATAAACAGCTGTGATAAGGCGCCCTTTGTCTTATCTTATCGCTGCCACTCACTGCTCAGAAATGTATTCCTTTTTAGCGCCACTTTTTTCGCTTCACTTTTTGCAAAATTAGTAAAAACAAAAAGAAATATTAGGTCGCTTTGAGCACTCATGAAAAAAATGACAAAAAGCCGGTTTTGTTTTGTTATCTTTGCAAATGAGCGTGTATATGTGGGTGAGCTTTATCCATGTGTGCTTGCTTGTGTGTGTGTGTGTGTGTGTGTGTGTGTGTGCGTGCCGGTTAGGGAGCTTTATGCTTTGTTTTGTGTTGTGTGTAGCTTCGATCCGGTTTTGTTTTTTGCGCTTCTGACTTTGGCTATGTATGTAAATTTGTGAGCCCAGACAACAACAACAACAACAACAGCAAGCCTGAAACCCCGTTGTGACGCTCGAGCGGGGGCGGGCTGGTGGTCACAGCATATGCTCTCAATGTGGAGGAGAGGCAGCTTCATAAACTGGGCGCGCAGACAGACAAAGACAAAGCCGAAAGAACAACAAGAAAGAAATGGAACGGCAATAAATATGAATTAGCCAAAATGTTTTTATGTAGCTAGACACGGGAATTCCCTAATGGTTTTCTATATGCGCAGATCTAGGAACTACTTATAAATAAATACATTTAAATAACATAAATTGATTGGATAGCGGCGCAAAGTGGAAAGTCCAGATATTAGACAAATTTAAAAAGTATATTCACATGAGCCCAAATCATTCTGAAGCCAAAAACATGCATAGATAAATCTGGATATCAATTTTTTGGGGTTTCACCATTGACGCAACAGTTTGACAATAGAGAAATATCGGTATATTTTGTCAAATTTCCAGACCAAAATAGATTAGTTAGCTAAGGGACCCAACATTTTCGAATCACATCTCAATGTATGGAAGCCGAAGCACATTATCTCAAACTATTTAGGAATACAGTTAATATTATTTAAACTAATAAAATACTTAATTCTTGATATAAAATACTAGATACTAATTACTAAAATACTAAAATCCGAAAATACTAAATTACTAAAGTGCCAAATACTAAACTAACTAACAGAAGTGTATAAATGATAGAATTATATTTTTGTAAATTCCAAACTAAGCCCAAATTGTTCAGTTCTAATTGTAACTTAGAACTTATATTTTTATCCCAGCTTGAATTTTTTTTCAAACGATTTTTGCATTTTCAAAACTTGCCCAACCCCATCAAAGAGCATCAATGGGCCAGCGGCTAAATTTAGTCACACAAAGAACCATTTCAAAAGTAAGTATGTGGAATATACATATATGAGAGTATGTATGGAGTAGACACACACACACACACACACACACACACATGGAGCATTGCATGTGTGTGTGTGTGTTTACCATAATTGTAATTTGGTATGAAAGGGCCTTTCACACACGTGCAATTGCATAAAGTTGAGGTTTGGGCCAGGAAGTTTTTGGTCATTTAGCATTGACCACGCAGCCGCCCTCCCCGTGCCGCCCACTCAGCCAGGGGGTAAGGGGTGGCAGACAGGCAGGCAGGTTATGCCCGGCTGCTTACCCCTCGCATCCTGTGCAGCATATGCAGATAACGGTAAATGGCTCTATGTGCCAGTACATGTACTGCGTACATACATACATATGTGCATGTATGTGTATGTAAAATATATGTAAAGGGCGACAGTTTACAGTTTTTGCTGTTGTTGCTTAATTTACAGCCTTATGTCACTTTGGTGCATTATACTTTTCATTATCGCGCAGCAGCACCTAAAAGTGTGTGAGAGAGCGAGAGGGAGAGCGAGAGGGAGAGGGAGAGAGAGCACGCGCGAATGAGAGAGCGCCCGTACGCTCTCTGTCTGGCTTACGGTATACACATGTGTCTGTCTCCCTTTCTTTGTTAATGTCGGCTATATCGGAACAAAAAAGTATAACAACAACAACAACAACAAGAACGAAAAACATCAAAAGGAAATGAGTTTTCATTTAGCGCACACAAAAGCGGAAATGAATCGAAATAAATAAATAAATGCACCTGCAGCGCCTCCCAAGCCTCTCGCCCGAACTGATCCCAGCGCCCACAACTCAGCCCAGCCGCCAGTCTCGCGCTCTCCCTTTCGCTCTCTCTCTCTCTCTCTGCCTCCCTCGCTAGCCCTCTCTGTCTGTCTCAGCATCGGTGCGTGCATCCCAGAGAGTGCATCAAAGCACATGCGCCCTGCCTTCGAGAGCGAGAGAGAGAAATTGGGCAAGAGGCAGGCAGCCAAGCTGCTTGCTAGCTCGCTCGCACCTAGCTGCTGCCTTCTCTATTGCACGCGGCGTGCATTCAACCCGGCAGAACAGTAGCAGCAGCAGCAGCAGCAGCAGCAGCAGCAGCGCCAGCAGCAGAGGCAGCAGCAGCGGCAGCGACAGCATCAGCACCTGACTCACGCCCACATTCGCAACCCCTACCCCAACCCTTCACACACATGACGCCCTTTTCATCGTCTCGCGGCGTTTTCATTTTCGCGCTGCATTTCGTCGTCTTCTTTTCTTTGCTCGTTTTCTACCGGCGGGCACAGCTCTCATATTGTTTTTGTTTTTGTTTGTTGTTTACCGTTCTTGTTTTGTGCTTTTGCCCTGTGACGCGCTCCTCGACGGTTACCTCACGCCCCCCTTCTCGCCATAGCCCACCCTATCCCTTACTGTATACCCTTTTCTCTGGCTCTCGGTTGTGTTTTGCTTTGGCCTTATCAAAACTTTTTGGCGCTCTCTGTTTTCTAGTTGTCTCCCCCAGCACGCCCCACCCCGCCCCGTGACGGCGCCACGTTTCGTGGCAGCGTTTTATGTTTTGTTTAGGTTTTTTGTTGCCGCTTTTACTTTGACTTTCATTCAAGACGAGTCTTTTCGTCGGGGCCCTCGTCGCCCGTCGCGCGACCCACAAATGCCAGAAACGAGCGCCAAAAACTCTCGTTGCTAGCAAAATAGATCACAAAACGGTTAACAAAACCACATCCTGCCCTCCGTTGCGAACGCTTAGAATACAAACAAACCTAACACACACACACACACACACTCACACACGCATACACATACAACAGTTTTAATGAAATACCAATAAAATATAAGACCTAGGTATATATGTTTACCCAGGAATATATACTAGGCAATGCCTAGATATATCAAGAATTTAATGTATTTGCTGTATTGTATATCAAGGAGTCTATACAGTATGTTAGGTACAAATATAAGGAGACATCTCTGATCCCATAGAGTATATATATTCTTGATCAGTATCAACAGTCTGTATAGACGAATCGCTATAGACATGTCTGAAATTGTTTATAGGGTCTTTCATTCTGACCGAATCGGACTACTATATCTTATAGCTACCATAGAAATGTCAGGTTTTCGTATGAAAAACTATTTTCTGACAAAACTCTGCAATTACTGCATGTAAGTAAAATCTTATAGAAATCGTGCTACACTCTGTGACGCACATCAGACTACTTTATATATACTGTGTATATACTATACTATATATATACTATACTACTATATATACTACTAAAGCTGTATATACTATGGGATGATAGATCTATTGCTATAAGATAGCTCTTCAATCGGTCGAAAAATTATGCTTGTATGTTGTGCTAAACACTTTCACCATATGCCTTATATATTTTAAACTGTTTTAAAATACGCATCATAATAATTACTATTTTTTACCATCATTGAATATATTATATTAAAAACTTTTCCTTATGTTTTGTTGCTAAAATCACGCTGAAGCTGGACTTAAATTGGAATTTAAGGCGTAACACAGGACCCAATCATGAAACAACTTGACTTTCTTATGGAATCATAGCAAAAATTGTGAATGCATTGAGAAAATTAATTATGGTAAAAAAGTATTAGGTTGTCGGGATGAAAATATATTCACTAAGTTCTCTTTGCTTTAAATAAAAACCTTTTGATTTTAAAAACTGTACAATTTCTAAAATCGTAGAAAATTGTGCCTCTAAATGTATCAAAATTTAACCAAAAATCATCATCGTCATCATTGACATGATGTATACTGAGCATATGTCATTTATTTAACTTCACTTAACTTCACAAACAAAAGTTGTACTCAGATTTATATTTGTTGCATGCCACATTTAAATCATTCTAATAATCCAATTATTAGTATAAGCTCGTTGTGCCAAGAAAATAAATATCGTGAAACGCTTTTGCACAACTCTAAATACATTTTCTTTTTTTTTCGATTTATTTTGTATTTTCGTTTTCCTTTAGTTTTGTTTGATTTTTTTTAGATTTCAGATGCGAAAAGAACCGAACAAATTTTTTGGTTTGTTTCGAACGCGTGTGCAGAGTTTTCTAAACTAATTTTGTTAATCAGTTGGCGCGTTGAGCGCAGCTAAGGCAAAAAAAAAAATTGAATAAAAATGGGGGCCAAATGCAGAAAACCACAAAATAGCGAGGACGACGACGACGTCGACGTCAGCGTAATAGAGAAATAGAGTGGGAATTCAATAGGGCTAGCGGATGGAGGGGGCTGGGGGGTGGGCGGGTTTAGGTTCAGTAATTAGGGGTGGCATTTGCACCACACACACACACACACACACCCGCACACACACACACTCGACTAAGCCAAGCGTTTTAGATAAAAAGCCGTGCACCACACGGCGTATGCGCAATTGTTGATACTACGCCCTTTCACTCACTTTTCACGTTGGTTGGCGGAAATTGATTTAGATTTACATATTTGTTTGTTGTTTGTTTTTCGAATTTCATTTGCTGGATTGCGGGTTGCGTTGCCAAGTGCCGTGTTGCCAAAGTTGCCAAAGCTGCAATGTTTTTACAAAATTAGGCGGAAAAATAAAACTTATGCGACTAAACCGAAAATTTTGAATGTGTGTTGCTGTTGACAAAGCATTTTCGAAACTGATTTTTTGCGTTACGCAACGCTGCAACAAATGCGCGGCGCGGCAACAAGCAGCGGCAACAACAAAAGCTCGGCGTGTTTATGTCGGAGACGCAGCAAAAACAACAAAAACAAAATGGAAAATGGAAAATAAAAACCTCATTATGAGTTGCATGGACTGTTGCTGCAGTTGCAGCAAACCGCAAAAGTGGGTGGTGGGCGGCCAGTGGGCGGGCGCTGGCTGTCAATAATTAGCAGCCCTATAATTGCAGCGCCCCCCCTGGCCAGTCCCCTTCTTAACCCACGTCCCTGCCAAAACTGCAATTTTCACGCACACGCGATTGAAATTTGTTTTTTGCCTCACTTTTTGCTGCATGTTAATTTATACGATTATTTTGTTGTTGTTGTTGTTGCTGCAACATCAACATAATCAGCAGACGCAGCAGCAGCAGCAGCAGTTGCAGCAGCAGCATCTGCAGCAGCGGCAACTGCAACGCATTTAATGCAGCTCTCATTCCAGCTGCCGTGCAGCTCCTGCTGCGCGCATGCTTCTCATTCGTTGCAACAACAAAATGTTTTTTAAATTCTTTTTTAGATGCGTTTGTGTAGCATTTTTTTACGCGCATCTCATTCACAGCTCAGCCCGGCATATTGCAGACTTTTTAAGTACAGACGAAGTATGCAAATTTGGTTAAAGACATTTTAAGTTAAGGCATGGACTTGGGATAAAGTTGTAAGGGAAATAGTTGGAATATAGTTCTTAAAGAAATCCTAAATATATTGTTAAGGAATATAGTTGGGATATATTTGCAAAAGAAATATTAGGTTAAAGCATATACTTGGAATATAGTTGTAATCCTGCAATTTAAAAGATTACTTTTAAAATTAAATACTTATATTAATTAGATATGTGCTGGAATCAACGCCCAAGTTAGTCTTGCGTTGAAAATCTTAAAGCTGATGAATAACAACTTTCGTTTATTAAACCTTTGACTCGCCTTTTACAAAGATCTTTGAAAATATGTTTGAGGCAGATCGGACGGTAAGCCAAAAAGTTTAATGCAAACGTTTTTCGTGATTTTTCCACACTTGCGGGTGGAATTTCCCGAAACCCCGTCTTAACGTGCAGCTTCATCGCATAAGGTAACTGCAGCGAAAATTTCAACTTCTTATCTCTTATGGTTTGGGCTGTGCGTTCATAACCAATCAGTCATTCAGTCAATCAGTCAGTCAGTCAGTCAGTCAGTCATTCAGTCATTCAGTCATTCAGTCATTCAGTCAGTCAGTCAGTCAGTCGGTCAGTCGGTCAGTCAATCAATCAGTCAGTCAGTCGGTCAGTCAATCAGTCAATCAGTCAGTCAAACAATCATTCAGTCAATCAGTCGGTCAGTCAATCAGTCAGTCAGTCAGGACAAACAGTTTTGTATGAAGGGATAATATATTAAATATATTTAGCAAATAAATTATTTCCCAATTATTCCTTCCTATTATAATTGTTATGAATATAGTTTGAATAAGATATTAATTAAATGAGGGAATGTAATAAATGCGGTTTTTTTTCTTCGGTTTTTTACAAACTTCTTTCGATATCTTTCGATATCATCCGATATCGATAATTAATGTTGATGAACATTCCTTAAATGAATATATTTCTAGTATTCCTTCTAACTATAACTGATATGAGCGTAGTTTGAATACCTGGCAATGGGGATGTTTTCCATTTGCCATAAATAATACACGCATAAGTTTCTTTTCCTCGGTTTCCACAAACTACTTTCTTCTTTCAATCAACGATTCATTCCGATATCGATAAGTTATCACAGTGCTGGTCGATAAAACATCGAACCAGGGCTGGAGGAACTTACAATCTGACTAATTCCCACATGAAATGCTCTTAAAGCTGCCAAACTTTGTGTAAATGATATTCGGTTGCATCTCGCCAGATTTATGCGTATTTCTTTTGTTTTGTTTTTGCGTGTGCTGCAGCCAGGGTTTTTCCATAAAAAAGAAATTATAATACAATTTATTATTATATTTTTTTGCGCTGTTCTTGCATTCCCAAAAGCCGACCAACCAAAATCCGACCCACCAAGCGAAACACCCAGCCCCCGCCCCCGCCCCCACCCGACCGCCTATGGGCGGGCCAACCGCACGCACGCACCGTCAGCAGCAGAATTGTTGCTGTTGATGTTGGCTCTTTTTTTTTTGGTGTTGTTATTCTTCTTATTGTAATTTATTTATTTTTTATGCCTTTTTATACCCTTGCAGAGGGTATTATAATTTTGTCGTGAAATGTGTAACGCATAGAAGGAGACATCTCCGACCCCATAAAGTATATATATTCTTGATCAGCATCAACAGCTGAGTCGATATAGCCATGTCCGTCTGTCCGTCTGTCCGTCTGTCCGTCTGTCCGTCTGTCCGTCTGTCTGTTTCTATGCGAACTAGTCCCTCAGTTTTAAAGCTATCTTAATGAAACTTTGCAGAAGTCCCTATTTCTGTTGCACGCAGCACATATGTCAAAACCAGCTGGATCGGACCACTATATCATATAGCTGCCATAGGAACGATCGGTCGAAAATTAAGTTTTTGTATGAAAAAACCTTTTGTTTATCAAGATATCTTGACCAAACTCGACATTTATTAGTTTTACTATGCTCCTCATATATAGGCGAAATCCTATTAAGATCGGACCACTATATCATATAGCTGCCATAGGAACGATTTGTCGAAAAGTAGGATCTTGTATGAAAAAAATTTTGTTTTTCAAGATATCTTGACCAAACTCGGCATTTATTAGTTTAACTATGCTCCTCATATATATGCAAAATCCTATTAAGATCGGACCACTATATCATATAGCTGCCATAGGAACGATCGAAAATTAATTTAGTATGGAGAATTTTTGTTTTTCATGATTTTTCGATTAAACACGGCATTTAAAGATTTCACTATGCTCCCTTCATTTTTGCAAAATCTTATTTACATCGGTTTTTGATTAATATATTTTTTGTTTATCAATATACCTTGACCAAACTCGGCCTTAACCATTTTCTCGGCATTAGTATCTGCAAGGGTATTAGATCTTCGGCATGCCGAAGATAGCCCTTCTTTCTCGTTTTTGTTGCTGCGCTTTTCATTTGATTTTATTGTCATTTTGCGTACGCCATTCCAGAAAATTTCCCTGTACATAGAGCTCGCTCGTATATATAATTGAAAATATTTTGGGCGGCAGTTTCCCGCGCGTGTGTCTGTGTGTGTGTGTGTGTGCGTGTGTGTGTGCGTGTGTGTGTGCTATACAAAATGCATTTTCCCAGCTCAATTCGGTATATAAATATAATATATGTAGTTTTTAAATACCTCAAATAACCCGACTAACAATATTTATTGAAAACTGAACGGGCTTTTTGTGTTGTATCTTAAGAAATTAAGTAATAAATCGCCTTGAACAAGCTTTTTAAAACTTGATAAAGGTTTTCCGCAATGTATTTTTTTTATCCTATTCTTTATATTTTTTCTTAATTTTTTAAGAAATTTTGTAGTATATCACTTTTCAATTTGTTAAACCCTGAATTCATTTTACGATGGACAAAACAGGTATAACAGACAGAAGAAAGCATTTCCGACCGCATAAACTATATATATTCTTATTCAGCATCAATAGTCGAATCGATTTAGGTATCTCCGTCTGTCTGTCTGTCTATAAGAGCTAGAGACTTAAACGTAGGTCCTCTTGGTGCTTGCGCAAACGAGTTTGTTTACGACAATCGATAACTTGCTCGATTTCTCAGCGATCGATAAAAATCGATATTGAAATTCTAATTTTTGAGCAAATCTCTTAGGTTTTAAGATCAAGAGTCACAAAATTTGACATGTAGGTTCTAGAAAAGTATATAAAGATTAAGTATATCTCATTTTAAAGAAATCTTGATATGGCTTTGACCAATTAAGCATTAAAAGCTATCGATATTTGACTGTTAAAACTTTGAAAATCTGTGTAAATATTGTTCTTAAAGGATTTTTCGATTTTTAGCTTTTTGATATCCTTATAAATATAAAGTATAAGCTCTCACCCGTTCGTGGTCCTGACACACACCTCTATAGAAACTGGACTCTATTTAATGTGCATTACCACTCGAAACTATATGAATTATAACATGTGTTGCCACAAAGTGTGCGTAAGCCCCTTGAAATACATAATTGGTTTAAAATGTCGTAAAAAATAATGCATAGCAGGGCATACACTAGCATACGTATATAATTCATGTTGGCATCCAATCATTATGCACATTGTAATTATAATTAATTAGTGGCTGGTAAATACAAAGAAGAAGAAGAAGTTGTCTGTAATAAAACAGATTATGAAATGACAAAAATAACGTTCATTGGCTAATTGCAAATTGGGAAATGGCAAATGATTGGCTCCGTATCATTTGATATGCAAATATATACATATATATGTATATATATTTATGAATATATACAAGATATGCGCATATTTAGTTGGGCATTTGAATAATGCTGTTTTTGTTGAATATATTCAATTAAAATTCTACAGCTCATAGCACTCTCTATTTTAACAGTACAGTTTTTTTCGGCTCGCCCGCTGTTCATTTTGGGTCTTCCCTTGGTTTGGGCTACGCACAGCTCGCAGTATAGCCCCCCCTCCCTGCACCAAAAACAGGACATGCTACATACATAGCATCAGTTGCATGCTGTGTACAACATGTGGCATATACGCGTCTGTGTACATATGTTATGGGGCATTGTACATGGTATATGGGTTGACATTAAAATGAATTCTTTTTTCTTCGCTCATTTTTGCACATTTTTGTTTAATTTTTTAGCATGTGTACCGAAAATGTTGATGCGCTACATGTTGCGGCGTTTAACTTATCTGAATCATTATGCAAACGCAGAACAGGAATATATTTTGTGAAATGTAATACTGAATAATTAAAGAACGCCGAATCGAGCACTCTTTTATTTACAAGCTACATCACTTTAAGCCTATTTTGTTGATAGCTTAACTTACAGGATTTGGAAAAGGGAACTTATCTAGAGAAAGTTTGCTTCTCTCTCAGTCGCTAGGGTCTTTAGAGGTCGTGAGTTGCCAAACGTGGGCACATTTTATGGTTTTTGCCTTCCTGTTTTTAACTTCACGTCAAGTGATTAACCATGCCCCCGCATGCAGCCGCCTCTGTTGCAACGGCTGCAATGCAGCCCACCAAAAAAAAAAGTTGGCGCATGTGAAACATTCCTTTTTGTCATATTTGTTTGCTATTATACATATATGTATGTCTGTATATTTATATATGTGCATGTAGTTATTGCATGCAACTGTAAATATTGTAGACAAGGGTGTAGTAAAATTGCATAACAGTGGGATACTTTTACTGATATAGGGAATTGAACAAGAAATTTGAAATGGATGATATTGGCAAAACAGAAAATTCGGGTAATCCAATGCAATATTATATTCTTAAAATTGTTTTTGTATCCTTTAGGCTGATGGATAATATTAATACAAAGTCAGACTTTAATATTTATTCGATTTCTATTTGCTATTTTATACAACTTGATCAATAACTATTCACAGCTTGTTTTCAAGCTCTTGTAATTTAAATATTATTTATTACGAGTGTCTTTAAAATTATATTGTCTTTTATTTTTAATCCGTTTTTCATTTTCTATAAAAAGAGATTTGTTTCGCTGTGAATTAATTCAATTATGGTCAGTCAGCTTATAAAGCGTTCAGCTGGCGCTCTCAAGCATGTCAGGATGGCCGAGTGGTCTAAGGCGCTGCGTTCAGGTCGCAGTCTACTCTGTAGGCGTGGGTTCGAATCCCACTTCTGACAAAGATTTTTTGTTTGTTTTTCCATATTTATATTTATTATATAAAAGCATTTTAGTTAATTTTAAAAACATGACACTAAAATATATTTATAGTAATACAGAAACTATCTGACAATCATACTAATTTTACAAATATAGCGTTTATTATTTTATATAATCAAATGCTTTAAGCATTGGAAAACCCCCATTAACGACCATAAGTTTCGTCTGCGCTCCGCTCAGTTTAAAAATGCAACATGATTTTTTGTTGTACTGGCACCCAACACACAACATACAACACACACACGCACACAAACACACGCGTTATGTACCCGCATATGTATTGGCATTGTTGCCATTTACAGAACGAAAAAAAAAGAAAAAGAAATTGATTTTCATACAACATTTTCGAATGTTTGTTTTTATTTGGCGGCAAAAATTGCAACCCTTAAAAATGGTTCGCCTTTAACACATATGCGAATTTTTGGGGTTTTACATTTTTATTTTGCGGGGTTTATTTTTAATGATGCGAATTCGATGTACGAAATTTTTCATTAATACAAGCCTATGTTTATTTTTTTCATTGTGGTGTGAGACAGAGACAGAGACAGCGCTGCGTCCAGTGCAATAAAACGCATCAGAGGGTTGGAGCGGGGGCGACCAGACGTTGGTGGGCTGAGTACGGAGCTTGGGGATTGTATTTGTGTAATGGACATGGGCTTTAAGTGCGTTATATACAGAGCGAGTAAATGAATGAACGAGAATCCCCCGGTCAGTTCAGACAGAAAGCTATATACCATATATGGACGATTTTGTGTGGCATCTCTTTTGGGGCTGCTTATGCGGTTTATTTGCAGCTGGTAGAACAAAATTTTTGCGTTGCTTTCATTTAATTTGCCCATCACTGGACATATTTCTTGCACTCCTCTCTGGGATAATTTAATATTATATTCAATTAAATGTTCGTCAGTCTCAGGTGCCTACCTAGACATAAAGCCCCGTTCCCTTAACTAAACCCATGGCTCACCCACAGCTCTTTCGGACTGAGCAAAAACTGTTGCCAATCAAATGTGCCTTCATCGGCTTTTTAAAATTCGCATTCCCATTCCCGTTTGCCGGGAATCTGGACACGCCTGTAGCTTATGGGTAATACGGACCCGTAATTGGATTATTGGCAACTGAATAACTCACAGGTGTTTGTTGGACCTTACAGTGGGCTACCCATCGACAGCACCTTTGTGAGTTGTCAATGAAGATGAATTACAGTTAAATCAATTATGTCAATTCATTTAACTGTAATGTCAGCCTATAAAATCTGACATATTCAATGTATTTTAGACATACGTGTCAGCATATTTTTTTTTTTGAGGAATATATTTGAAACATTTTGAGAAAAAGGGTGGGTATTCATCACAATCGTCAAAATTTAAGAGTACATTTTCTTAGAACGGCGATAAACTAATTTTAAATTCAATCAAAATGAAATAATGTAAAAATTAAATTTTAGGACATTCCCATACCGGGAATTGAACCCGGGCCTCCCGGGTGAGAGCCGGGTATCCTAACCACTAGACAATATGGGAGAACTGATCTTGAGCAGCTTAGAATCTTATTTATTACAAATTTCTACATTTTCTGTCAATTTGTAAGAATCGCAACCAACATGTTTTTGAATACGATAAAAAACCCTGAAAACCATAAAATATTTGCATCAGTGATTTAGTAAATCATAATGCCAATGCCATTTGAATTTTTCATACATCAAATATGACATAACTAAAATAAATAGCATACCAGAGTAGGCTTGCAATAACAATAAAGAAAAAATAGCATCAAAAGATTCAAAGAGACAGCATTTTGTGTAAGTAAAACCTTTGGCAAAACTAAAAATAAAATTATGAAGATATCTTGGATTATTCCTACCCCATCGCAACCGTTTTTTATTGACGCACTCGAAAACAATATCTCAGTCACTAAGCGAGTTGAAGAAGTCAAGATGCGTATGCAAAATATAATGGACCAATATACTGACCTAACTCGGCAATGGATGAAATACATACAATATCTACAAAACAATAATCGAAATAGTCGACAAAGAAGTGGAACGTTGCAGACGACAAAAGGTGAATCCACAACTGGGAAAGGCACGTCTTTGGATAGAAAGGCTGCGAAGGATCATATATCATATCAGAAAAAGTTCACTTTTCCAAGAACCATTTTTAAGCATTTGCACTACTAATAAAAACTCATTTACATTAAAAAATATGATTTCGAGTACTTCCCATACCGGGAATTGAACCCGGGCCTCCCGGGTGAGAGCCGGGTATCCTAACCACTAGACAATATGGGATGGTTGCGTCCACGTCCGCAAATATATTTCTTATAACATACTCATGTACATATATATGAGCACTCCAACCATATATTTGCGCCCCCGTCTATCAGACGAAATATTGCCAAACAACCGAACAAGGTCTGATTGAATTAAATTACCTTAAAATGTAAAGTGCAGTCTCTTTCAATATTGAGTGCAAGCCTAGAGATGGTTTGGGTACTCCTCGGCTGCTGATGCCGCATACTGCACGGTATGCGATAAGGTCTGATCCTTATATACACATATGCAAACATGATTTATATACTTTATAGTATTACATACACGTACATATGTATAGTATATGAGCTGGTAAAAACGGATATCAACAATGGCAACATGAAGTGCATTTTTCGCAAATTTTTGTGTTTATCGATTTTTGTGGATGCACCAGCGTGCGAAAGAGACAGAAGTAGCAAGCACAATAGCTGCATAAACTGCAGCATGGCATAAGAGCGACAGGGAGAGATAGAGAAAGAGCTCGTGCACATACATACAAGCTGTGGATATAAAAAATGCAAATGCGCCCGAGCAGTCACAGGGGGACAATCAAGAGGCAGCAGTAAGCAGCAAGCCGTCAGCAGAGCTGAATGCAAGGATGCAGTGCCTCCAGCCACCCACACACACGCACACCCACGCACACACACACCCACACACACACACACACGCTGCCTCACCCTCAGCTCGTATTGCCAAAAAATGCAACAGACTGAAGGCGCAGCCAAAAACCCGAGTGCAACCCACAAAAGGGGGTTGCCACACGGCAATACACTCAGCAAAATTTGGCTAGACTCTTAAAATAAGCATTATCTACTCACAGTTTAATAATATACTTCTGCTAGGAAAGTTTAGCAGACGTAATTGACAACTGGACAAAGTATCTGAATAAATGAATTTCGGGCAAGTGTAGTTCCTTTTATGTATGCATGTGCAGCAGCTTGTATGTATGTATGTATGTCTGCTGCTTACGATAGCTTCCTGTATCCCTGTAAAAGCAGGCTGCTGCCTTTTGATATACCTTTTCATGCCCTCCAACGGCAGGCTACACCTAATGAAGTTGAGAGCAGGCTGCTGGTCAGCAGCAGGTGCTGCGGGTGGTGCGGGTGGTGCGTCAGGTGTGGAGCTGGCCATGCAGCATGTTGTCAGCAATTCAACCGCACAGAGGCGATTGCCAATTTTAATGCATGTTGTAGTCAGGAGTCAATTGCAACAACAAAAACAACGCATGAACAAAGGCTTTTGCATTTTTAAATAAAATTGCCTGGTAAAGCTATGTATATGTATATATATATTCTGAATGGTTCGGACTGGGGCCCTCAAATGAATGGCCATTTTATAAATGAAGTTTGCGGTTTGTTTCGCACAAATAAAACTCCGGAAATGAGAGATTGCAATGTGCATATGTTCGGCATAACAAGGGTGCTGTGGTCAATGAATAGAAACTCGAAAAGCATTTGAAAACGCAAAAAAACTTCAGATTGTCTAAATCACAAATGCCGAAAGCATATTAATATTGATATATGATTGCAATTTGCAACGATGAAGCTGCCTGTTATGTAGCCCCAACCCCCCAGACCAGACTGCTCCAAGCCTTCGAAATGAAGTGGACAATGCCCGTCAAAGGTGCCACTTGAAACCCCATTGACAGACTGTCTCGTAGCTGATGTTCAGTCGGTGGAACAGGGTAAGCCATTCATCAGCTAGCTCAAAAGTTGGCTGGACTTCTCTACCTATAAGCATACTTATATATATTTGCGTACATTAAAGCAAATTAGCATTGGTGCATTCATGAGGCATTGCTTTATGTCGGGTTTTATTTTTAGCTGCTTTTCAATTTAAGCTTTAGACAAGTTAGCCTTTACAAAAGACAATTATAGTCAAATTATTTTTAATCTCATATAACTTATACTTCAAAGCTACGCAAATCCGTTAATAAGTTTTTATTAAGTTCTCTTAATTAGTTTATAGCAGATATTAAACTCATTAAATTGGAGGAAAATATTTGAAAATGACTTTAATTACCTAAACACAGAAATCTGAAACATATTTAAAAAAAAAATTTATAATTAAATTGAAAAAATTATGAAGATCACTTCCCATACCGGGAATTGAACCCGGGCCTCCCGGGTGAGAGCCGGGTATCCTAACCACTAGACAATATGGGATAGTTGAATTACCTGACCAAAAGGCTTAACAAAAATCAAACCAATAATAAAAGCTGCTTCTTAATCACAATCTACGCAACAAATAAACGAACCTCACCACAAGGCAAAGCAAATCAAATGCACTGCAATGTCTATAAATAGACACCGCATACAAATACGCTGCTTCGCTTTCAGCTCGCAGTCTACGCATTGAATAATTGAAAATAAAAACAAAAGCAACAATACGCTGCCGCTGGCCACTGAGCGACATCAACAAAAGCTACAAAATAACTGTAGGCTGTAAAAGCTTAACAAAGAGCGAGAGCTGCAGCGAGTGGAAGGGGTCGAGTCGGATATTTATTTTGTTGCATGCTTGAGCGAAGGATTCTTACTGTACATTGGTATTAACACACATGTGTGTTTGGGTGTGCAAGTATGTGTGCATGTAAATAAAATATTGAAATTTAGCCTACGGGCTTGTACGAATAAATATGAAACAATAAAAACGGAGGCGCCCCCTCACACAAGCCCGGCGCTTGCTCTGAATAATAAAGCGAAATGTGCTGGGCGAAGGACGGGTGCAGAGCCAAGGGGCGGGATCTGTGTGGGGGTAGGCTTGACTGTGCTGCATAAAGTAAAGTGCCGCACTCGACATATTGAAGCATATTAATTAAAAACATTTTCATTTATTAAAAGAGCAAGAGCCAGGATCCGAGCCAGCGACAGCAGGGATGATGAGGACAGCAAAAAAGATGGCAACAGGCGAACGCAAAGTGCACAAGCAGCTTGCAACAGGCTTGTATTAAGAAGAGAGAAACCTTAAAATGTACATAAGTTTACAGAGATCGTAGCTGAGGCAGGCTATAGCTGAAAACTTAAGGATTCTCGCTAGGTATGCAAAGCTTAAGGTGTTTGACAAGTAAGTAACAAAACTAGAAGGTTTATTACTTGAGAGAGAGGAAGCTTTCTTATATGCCCAACATACATTGAGTAGTTAAATAAGTTAAGTATTTTCAGAAAGAGTTTTTGAGCAAATCGTCGGCTCTAAATTCATAACTAGAAGCTCAATTACTCTCACGAAAGAGTAAATGCAGTAGGAAGAAAGATGTATATGGCCAACATACGTTAAGTATTTAAATTGGACAAGTATTCCGAGAAAGAGCTTTGAAGCGAATCTTCGGCTATGTATTCTTAATACTCAATGCCAAGAACATATGAATACGAGATACATCTGCCCGAATACTGTGATTAGAAGCGTTTCCTGTAAACATGTGCGCAAGAATCATAATACTTGTGCTTCTAAAGCCCAACTATTGCCCATAGCCGTAATAAATAAGCCCGGTGTAGAGCTATAATTTGGCCAACAAACAAGACCCAATGATAACTATAAGGCTCAGCTGGCAGACTGTCCGGGCCTGCAGCAGCCGTTAAGCGTCCAATGCCATCCAACCAATGGCTACCGATCTTGTGGTCCGAATCCACGAGCAGGCTCAAACAATTTGTCCCTAGTTAATTTTCATTGAATGCTCGCCGTGCCGCAACCAGCCGCAGACCAGGTTGCATTTTATCTGGCTGACTGCATCGCCCGGCTCCTAACAAATTACCCAACGCTGGCCATAATCGTAAGGTATGCCAGCGGGTCTGCACTCTGGGGAGCGGGTGGCGGGGAGCGAGGAGCTGGAGCGAGAGAGTGGGCCGTAACAAATATATGTAGTACCATAACATAAATTTAAATGATAATAGCGAAAACATACATTGCCAGATACTTTGTTGCTAATTGCAGTTGAGGACGACTTTTGCTCTAATTGAAATACAACACATACTCAAACCAGGTAGCCAAGTTAACCAATTAATGTTGATCAGCTAGCAGATACTCTGTTCTACTTGAATTACTGTTGACCTTACTGTCCGTTTGTATTGAAATTTTGCAAATATGCCGATGTTATGCCAAGGTGTTTGTGTCTGATAAAGCAGATTTGTAATTCCGATTTGAGATCTTTAAGTTCTCTCTCAAATCGCCAGGCATTCATAGGCTATGGATAGGCTATGCAACTCTATGCGCTATATGCAGGGCATAAAACAGATCGGCAAAGAGTTGAATAGTAGGGGGTCGGGGTATAAAAAGGGGGAGGGGAGGGGGGTGGCAGGGTGCACAACACAGCAGCCAGTGAACTTGTTTCTCTTTTGGCGCTACGCTAACTAGACGCCATTTATCATTCCGAACTGGGAAAACTAGATTTCACGGCTTGCCGGCCTGACCGACTTGAATGCAGTCGGATCGCTCGGATAGTACGTTGGGGCTTCACTTAGGTTTTTTTTTTGCGAAAATTAATTTTAATTACCAAATGTCGATGTCACCAAAAGCTGAAAGCTTGTCCTGTCATTTCTCAACATAATCAATAACATCTTTGTGGCATTTCCGTTTCTTAATTAGTTGAGAGCTGATTATGGGTCAAATTGGGCTAGAATAGATCAAGATTGATTGTCTAATTTCTTCAGAGTGAACATTTAAGCATTCAAGCAGACATTTCGAATAAAAGCAAATTATTGCTTAGCAATGACTTGTGGTTCTTCGGACCGCTTAAGCAGAGCTTTTGAATAAAATATATTCTTATTTTCCTATGAATATATACGTAAATAGGCACTTACCCCGGAACTCGGATCTTTCAGTAATTCATATAACCACATCACTGAAAAAGAAATAAAGCAGAAAACGCATTAAAATAGGAGCTGGCAAAAGTTACAGCAATAAAACGATAAAGTGAGATAGGGAGAGAGACGGAGACGGAGCGTGAAAGAGTGCATAAAGAGAGGCAGAGAGAGAAAGAGAGCGGGAGAAAGAGAGTGCACGATGTGGAAGAGAATGGGGAGGGAGAAAAAGGGCATAGAGAGAGAGAGAGAGAGAGAGAGAGAGAGAGAGTAAATAAAGAGAGCGAGTGCATAGAATGAAAGAGTCAAGAACAAGATCAAAGATCAAATTTTTTAGATTGTAAATACAACTTGTTAATAAAATACTTAAAATTCAAGGGTAAATGCCTTTGAGCCTTACTTGAATTCATGAGAATCGCAAAGAAGGGTGAGATTTATAATATGTAACACATATTGCACTCAAACATGTACATATGCATACAAAACGCTTTTCAAAATACGCTTATCATTTAAATCTTTGTATAAATCTCTATGGCTCTCAGAGCATAGTAAACCCACATATTTTAGTCAACCACAAAGCGGCTTAGAGGTACATGTCATCACATAATTCGTTTCACAAACACAAGTCAATGTATATAGAAACAAAAAAGGAAAACACCACAACAACGCTAGTACAAATTTTGGCTAATATCCGTAAAATTTAACAATTTTCTCAATTCTATTCGCTGGAATTACAAGTCCCAAGCATGATTTATATTGACGTATCTGAAAACATGAATCAAACCCTTCAGCGTGTTATCGAGATCGAGATGCGTATGCAAAGAATTGTGGAACATTTCGAGAAACTGAATCGGGCAGTGACTGGACCATTTTTAAATTGTAAGGCGAATCGGGATGCTTACAGCAAAGAAGGAATAGAACGCGTCGCACAGCGGTTGCCGTTCCGCAAGGAGAAGGCACAGCTATGGCGAAAGAGGTTGGCCCTGCTTCTTGAGGACGACCTAAACTGGCGTAATAGGTCAGAGCAGACACTGTATCAGGATATCCCTACATCCAGCTGCAATTCGGAGTTCTTTGAAGACAGGTTGATCTCCCCAGTTGGGCCGGAGGTTGTTCAGACCTCCCAGGGAGAATCGAGAGACAATTCAGAGAAGCATAACATCTGACTCCTTTAGATTTGGGCCCAATTTTAACGAGAGTGGACAACAGGATATTTCCAATTCCTGCTTTTCATATATGCCTTTTCTTTAAGATTGGACCCAATTCTGGAGAGCTTATTTACCTACCTAAACTATTCCATATCAATAACTCTGAGCATATTTTAGTTCCCAACTCTTCCTTATTGCGTCCAAGCTAGCCTTTCTGGTAACTGGCGAATGTAAATATTTTCAGGGATAGAACAATTTTTGAATCATAATAAAATTTGCAGAATACTTGGATGACTTCCAAAGATGAAATGTACCAATAATCTAGGCGTTATTTAAAAAAGTTTAGCTTATAGTATTTACAAATGAGAGCTCCATGCATCTGGAAATAGCTACCTCTACTCGACTGATGCTGCTCAGGAATATATTCGGTATATTCGGTTTATGGGTTGAATGCAATTGCATGTGCTGCTCTTTCCACTCGGATTCATGGACTCCCGACTTCTCGCTGTTCTCAACTGAGCTACTGGCACGTCCCCTTCTAAGCGACGCCACTTGCCCTTGACCGTGGCACAAAGATGCGAGCGCTGCGTTTTGACATTGGGGCAGGGCAGGGTAGGAAAGGGCAGGATATGGTTGAAAATACCAAACAGAAATGTGCGCAACAAAACAGAAATGCGAAGAAATAAGAAAAGTACACAACACACACACACACACACACACACACACACACACACACACACACACACACACACAGACATACACAGACATCCACACACACAACTACGAAACGAGATGCAAATGACGATGACGACGCCAACTCGTTGACTTTGTCGACGATGACGACCCATATCCACATATTAGAGACCTTGTCGGTTATGCCGGGCTCCCTGCCAAGCAATAAAACGACGTCTCTGTCTGAGAAATATATATATATATATGTGTGTGTGTGTGGGGTGTGCTTTTAAGCGTGTATGTGTGTGGGTTGTGCGCGGCTCTCGAAGCTACTTAGCATGCAACAATGTGAACGACTTGCGGCTCACAATTATCAAGCAGTAGTTGCCTATAGACGCACACCGCCGCCGTGTACCCTTTCCCTTGCAGCTCGTCTTGAGAATCACTTGCGCTTTTTTTATGCCAACTCGAAGCGTCGCATTCATCAAAATGAAAACAATACGAGCGCAAACTCATAAAAAAAAAAGAATTTCACACACAAAGCGAGCGAGTTTTCCAGATTGAACGACAATGTAAATACCCTGTAATCAGTAAAGCTCACTTTACGCTCTTGTGTTTAACGGCGGACTTGGCTATTGACTTTTTTTTCATTTTTCTCAGCGCTTTTTGACCAATCAAAAACATTCTAGAAAAAAATGTGTGTATCTATTGAAAAAAGTTTGAAAATGGAATTGATGACACGCAAAAATGTCAGTGTATCAAAAATAAATAGGTTCTATAATAAGTATATATATTTTTTATATATATATGTATATAAGTATAAATAAAAGATGACATTCTCAAAGAATCCAAGCCTTTGTTTTGAAAAGTGCAAATTAACATAAACAATTTATGCTCTGTTTATTTTGAGATAGCTTTCAAATTTCTAAAATACTTTGATGACTTTCAAATATATTGGAGTACCAAAACTCTACGCTTTATCAGTAAATGATCTTTAAAACTTGTATCCAAAAGTAAAAATTTCTAAAACAGAAAAGTTGATGGGTTCTCCAGTCTGTTACATGCAGTTGCATAATGCAATGCTACCTACGCGCTCCTCCGATCAATGGGTATAAGAAGTCAGTTCGGGTTTTGGTTCTGTTTTTGTGTTGCAGCCAGCTCTTTGTGTGGAGTTGAAAAAACAGTCAGGGAAAAAGGCAAAAGGCAAAACCACAAAGCTAAACACGAACTGAATGCAAAATTCGCAAGCATGCGTCATTAAGCCGCTTGGCGAGCCAGTGCTGGGGGTGGGGAGGGGGTGGGGTTATTGGGAGGGTAGAGGTGGAGCTAAGGCAATACCAGGAGTAACTGCTGCCGTTTCGGGGCACGCTTCGCCGCTCAGTCATTAAGTGAGTCAGTCAGTTGGCAGTTGGTTTCCAGTTGGAGCTCCGAAGTGCTGACTGACCAGTTACCGAGTCGGCGGGCAGGGGTGGAGTAGACGAGGGGCGCAGAGTGTGGGGCGAGTCAGTGGAAGCGTTTACGCCTACGCAGACAACATTTTGATCATTTTTCCTGTGGAACCTCTGGGCGAGCTATGGGGGTGGGGGGAGCTGGTAGGCCTAACGTCTGGGCTCGTTAAAAACAATTCGTAGGTGTCTGATAGGAGGGGGTTACGGAGGCAACAGACTGCCTCTGGTCGTTAAGCAGTAGCTGTAAAGGCGACGCTTAGTCATTAAAATCTAGGTGTGAGTGTGTGAGTATGTGTATGTGCGTGTGTGCGTGTGTGTGTGGTGTGGGGGCAGTGCTCTAGCCGAGACTAGGCGGGGCAACTACAGATAGTAGATGCATGCAATAATGATAGTAGGGAGTTGTTACAGCTTTAATTTAAGTTGTTCCACATCCCGATTTCGTGGCTAGCTTTGGGTCAATTAAGAGGGGAGAAAAGTAGGTGGAAAACTCAAGCAAAACTTTTTATACACAACAAAAAGCGCTTTGTTTTAGCATTTTTCAAGCGATTTAAGGCAATTACCATATGAAACTATCATATGAATGCCTAAATTTGTTTAAATTTTATTGAGAGTTTTTTCATTATTTCAGTTAATGATTTTTAGGATATTTGCCACGAACTAAAATTCAAAGAAATTTTAAAGAGTTTACCTATAAAAGGAAATAGTTATTTAAATTGTTTTTATCTGTTGTTCGCTATTTTAATTAATCAAAATTAAATTTTTTTTTTCCTTTATTTTAAATATTAACTGTCCTAAATTTAAGAAGAATTCGTTGCCCCCAGTTTATTAAGTTTTCCTTGCCCCTCAATTCACGAATACTTAACGAAAGCATGTTTTTTTTTTTTTGTTGCTGCTCGTTTGCTGGCAATGCAAAGCACAAGCATAGAGCGAAGTATCCTTGAACGGTATCATTAATCTTCTTGCTTTGCAGTTTTTGCTGCTGTGCCTTTGTATACCCTGTAACTAGCTAGATGTGTAAACAGGGAATACTGAATTGAAATGCTTTCACAAATTTGAAATGCGTTTATAAACATTTACAAATAAAATAAGAATATAGATGTATTGAAAAACTGCAACTCCATGCTGAACATATTTCTTAGGCTTGATTAATTATGATCCCAATTTATATAAAGTTTATTTTGCTACAGGGTAGATCCTCTTCGAGCACTACACCCTTAAGCTTCTTACTTGTTTTGTGTGTCATTCGCCGAATACATAGTTTTTTTTTGTGCACGATTTTTTCTCTCTTTTGTGCCAAATGGCAGCCGCTGCGCCGCTAACTCCCCCACGGGCAGCGGCAATAGCAGCACAGTAAACACTGCAGCGGCAACAACAATAAAAGCTCCACAAACTGCAGTTGGCCGTTGTTACTGTTGTTGTTGTTACTGTTATTGTTGTTGTTGTTGCTGTTGCTGTTGCTGTCGTGGTCGTTTTTTGTGGATTTCACTTTTTTAGTCATCTCCATTTACTTTATTTGCAATTTTGACTTGAACTTTTTCAGCTCCCCCTTTTCGCAGATATGAGGCACGAGAGTGTTGCGAGGGGCTCAATTCATTTGTTGTTTTATTTATTTGTAGTTGTGTGTGTGAGTTTGAGTTTGTGTCGGTCTGTCTGTCTGTGTGCGTGTGTGCGTGTGTGCGTGTGTGTGTGTGTGTGTGTGTGTGTGTGTGTGTGTGTGTGTGTGTGTGTAATGCAATGACCTCGAACTTCGTTTGCTGTGCATCTTTGAGTTTTTTGCATTCCATTTTTGCATTTGCCCGCTGGGCTATTCATTGGCTTTTGGCTGCGGGTCGCTCGCTGTTTCGCCAAGTTTAGTTGGTCAGTTAAGTGCCAGCGAGTGGAACGTGGTGGGATTTGTGGGCCAAAAGGTTGCGATAAGTTTGCTAAGTAAACCTTTTTTAACTCCGCGCATTGGAAAGTCCAATTGACATGGCTTAAGGTGCGAATTGATGGCGTTCACATACTTAAGTTTTTCTCAAAGCTTTTTTCCAACTTTGCCCAAAAGTTTATCCAGAGTTGATTGCAAGTGTTGGGAAAATGCGTTTACTTTGTGCGTGTGTGTGTGAAAGAGAGTGCGAGGGACAGAGAGAGCGAGAGAGCACGCACTAAAGTTATCTGCAGAGCAGCTTTTGTATGTGCACTAAAAGAATATTTCGGCTGCACTTTCGGCAGCTTGCCGCAGTATGTGAGAGAGTGGGTGAGTGGAAAAGAGAGGGAATTAAATGCGGGCGTTGAAAATAATGTACGGCTGCTGTTAAATTATGCAGGCAAGTTTTGTATATGACAAACTTTGTGCTATGCAAATTTGTAAATAAACTTCTAGCTTATATCTTTAATTTACAGTAGTTGGTTATGGTAGTGACTGTTTCGCAACATATTGACTGGTTCCATTTCGGTCTACCCCACTTTTTATCATTGCCAAAAACTAAATCGCATGCGATTCTTTTTTGTGTTCACAAAAATCAATAAAATGCTCCTGCTCGCAACTCACACGAAAACACACAGACACAAACATGGCGCTGCAACTACTACCAATGCAACAAAACACAGACACAGCATAGACACTCAACCCTTTGCACACATACACACACACACACAAACGCACACAACCATTAACAATGCCAATAAAAACTGCAATACTATTTGCCTGTGTGCGTGTGTCTGTGTTTTTGTATGCACAAAAGAAACTCCACGGACGCAGCAGCCACTGCTCCAACGAGTTGGCGCTCTCTCTCGCTCTCTCTCCATGTCTGTGTCGCTTATTCTCTCTTACGCTGACGCTCACCAATACACGCTTAAACGCCCCCAAGCTGCAGTTATATGTACCATCAATATATGCTCTCAACTCGTTCGCTCGCGTGCAGTCGCTGCGCTCCGTAACTGCGACGTCGACGCTGCGTCGGTGCCGCTGCCGCTGTTGACGTTCTGGCAACATTTTGCGGTTGCTCTCGAAATCTAAATTTCAAGTTCGTCTCCTGCAATTTATCAGAGAGCTTGGCTGCCTTTTGCACTTTTTGGCCAACTTCGTTTGGCTAGCCCTCTTCATAACAGCACTTCAAAACAACCCCACCTCACACCGCACGCCCTCCCCGACCCAAGCACACAACCCGTACGAACAGTCGGTGAATTTCTGCATCCATCCTGTGGCCCGTTTTATGGGCAAGCGCAGAATTACGAGCAAAACGAGCAGCGCGTCGCAACCTTCCAAACTCACAACTCTCGTTCTGGTTGAAAACGAAACCGGATTTCTTATTGGTTTTTTCTCTTTTTTTTTTTTTTTTTTTTTTAGAAGTTTTGTCTTGTTCATTTTTTTTGTTCTTTTTTTACATTTGACTGAGTTTTTGGAATGCAGTTTTATTGTATTTCACCTTATTTTGGTTTATTTTGTTCTCGCTGCAATTTGGTTTTAAATTTTATTTGTATTTATTTTGTTACCTGATTCACCGTTTCCGTGTAGTATTTTGCATACTTGCGTAGTAGACGCGTTTTTTACTTTGCTTTTTACTGGGAGAGCTGGGCAAAACAAAAATAAACGAAATTCAAAATAACTTTGTTTTGGTTTTGAACTGAAACTGGTTTTCCTGGTCAACGAGCCAGGAATTTCTTGAATGAGTTGCGAGCTGAATGCAAGCTATTTTGATTATCTAATGGTTACATTTTAGGAACACACCCGTTCCGGACACTCGGCGTACTTGCCTCAAGGAATGATATGAATGAAAGCTTGAGATAAACATGAATGGTTCCCGCCCTCTGCTAAACTCTGTGAACCTCAGTGCAACCTCCGCAGGAGTCTACCGTGTGTGTGCCTTGGTCCTTTTCAATAGTTTAGCTCCTTAGGAAGTCATAAAATGTGTTTGCTTTGAGGGCAGCGTCTCTCTACGACTTGAGACAAAAACGGAAATTTGCACATTTGAGTAGATTCCGGAAAAGAATAAAACAATTGGAGGAACTGGGGAGTTGCATACTGACAAATATTCGTAAAATACAAGAACTAGGAATTGTCGATGAATTAAGTTCTTCAATCCAAAAGAAAGTATCAAATATGATACTTGAGCAATTAAGCTATGAGTATATAAGGGAGAGAAGGAAGTAAGTTCTTCCATCTAGAAGAATGTATCAAATATGAGACAAGGAGAACTCAGCTATTCGTACATTCTTAAGGGAGGGCAGTAATTAAGTTTTTTAATCTAAAAGCACCGAATAAGTTACTTTTTCCTTTTTTTTCGAAAAAGAATAACAATTGAAAGAACTAGGCAACGGAGAGCTATTCGTATAATCGTAAATTACAACTAGAAACTGTCGAGAAGGAATTAAGTTCTTCCATCTAGAAGAAAGTATCAAATGAGCTATTCGTATATTCATAAGGGATCGAGAAAATTTATAGTTCAATCTAGCAGTATCGAATATGGCCCTGGTATAGTTAGCTCGATATTAAGTTTCAGTCAAACCTTTGTTTTCATATTCTGTAATTCCTTCATGGATCTTTGTAAACTGAAGTTGTAATTTGGGTACTTTGGGAATTAGTGTCGATCTGTAAACTATTTCTGGAGCTCTACGCAAGCGAAACCTATTTGTCTTATTTTTTTTATTTGCCCACCACGAAACAAATGCTTTTAAACATTGTGACAATACTACTGCCTCGGGTTCTCGTCCAAGCGAAGGTCCTGGCCCATTATGCGGTTCGCTTCCACGCTATAAAGTTGAAATTCGACGTAAGGCTGCCGCACATTGAGGGTAACCACAATGCAGTAGAGAAGCATCAGCAGCTGCTTGGCACGCAGGACATAGGAGGCGCCCATGTTGTCGGGAAAAAGTGGCTTGTCCCACTCGGTGCAGTCGTAGAGAAAATAGCCACCGTTCCGGCTGGAGGAATACCCAAATGCTATATATCGCTGTTGGCATAGAAGTATGCCCGACTGAGAGCGAGTGAAGAAGTAGTTGAGCGCCTCGTAGAGACCCATAATATTGCTGGCGGGGGAGCTGTACAGCTGGCCAAAGCCCACCAGCTGCACCTGGACCATGAAGCGTATGTCCTGGAAGTCGCACTCCAGTGGCAAATCGTTCACGCCGATTGACTTTTTGCTGCCGCGGCTATTTAGGAGGCACTTGCGATAGTATTTGTCCCCGTCGATGACAATGGCGTCGAGGAACTTGGACGTCCACTCGCCCAGGCTGCGAAATATGCTGGCCGCACAGCAGGCAACCACACAGCAGGCCAGCGTCTGGCGGCCCCTCGTCTGGTCGTCAAACCAGGAGGAGCGCGGATGCAGTCCACCCCAGAGCGACCAGAGGCGTTCGTTGACCTCGACATCGTACTTGAACCACTTGCTGTTACTCTGGAGCCGTCCCGCACCCACCATATTGCGAGAAAGTCGCCTGCTCCAGATCGGAAGGTTCTGCTGTGCCATCAGCCACGTCATCGACTCGCAGCGACCCGTCGAGGCTTTGCCGAACTCCAACTCCCTTATAATAGCGGCGATACTCATGTGTGCCCAATCTTTGTGGGGCAGCATGCTTTGGCCGCTGGACGCGCAGTGGCTGGAACTTGGGCCGATCTGCTCCACACCAGCGGGTTGAATTCGTGGTGGAATACAAATCGCCAGTCAGGATTTCGCGCACAAAATTATTGCTGCAAGGCAACATATCGAAGCAACTGCCTGTCGCAAGTATCTGCTACGGACAGCACGTGCCGATACTGGCTTTAGGACAAGAACAAAAAAACACAAAAGAAAAAACAGTAGACAAAAAATTTTGGGGATATTCTACAACGGGCAAACAAAAATCGACTAACTAGTCAGGCATATAGCGTATCGTAGTTTAGTCAGGCAGCCAACTTTGTTCAAAACGAAGTATTTTAATTTTAACTTCTCGTATTAGGTATATTCAGTGGAACGTTAACAGCTTCAATAGCCGTTATATTTAGGGGTGCTCAAAATTAGTATCGATGCCTCAATGTATCGGAATATTCGATATCGATACACTGACTCTTCCTATAAATATGCGAATTAAAATATCGATAGTTGTATATCGATAATAATGGTTTCTGGGGAACGTCGATAAGCTGATGCTTTCTTAACTAACTATCGGAAATATGTTCTTCAGTAACTTTAATAAGCCGATCTTTAAGAAATTTTTAAGGCTTATAGATCGCAGACAAAAGTGTGTGTATACCAAGGACCCAGAAAATGCATTGAAAAATACTTTATTAAATTTTAGGCGGGCATTGTCGATTTCAAGGAAACGAAGCCAACTTTCAATGAATTAAAATAAGCAATCTATTTATGCCATAGAGCCTTAAGAGGCGAACAGACAACAGGACATAGCTGGATCCCCAGCTCAATTTTACCCGGATAGATGATCGGGAAATAAGTGGAGTATCACATGGGAGATCGATTTACGACTTGCTTAAAACCCAATCACCTGGCTTCTCTAGCTGGACAGCGAGGGGCTAAACAACAAGTAGGCCTTATCAGAAAACAGAAGATACCTATTTGGGAGATGATTCCCAGGTCAGTTTCAGCTATCTAATCAACCATCGACTTCATCGCAGCGAATCGTAGAATACAGCACAAGGGAATGAATCTTAATCCAATTATCACCTTATATTGTACATTTGGATATTTATTTCTTGACGTTTGCCGGTATATAGTTGAAGACATACACAGAATTTGAGTTGCCCACATCTTATGACTTTACCACCGAACACAATTACGTATGCAAAGTGCCATAACAAGGTCCATAATCAGGGTAATTGCATTCGGAATGGCGCTCATAAGTGTAATTGGTAAGTTGAGAATATAAGAAGCTACCGAGCGTCCGTTCCGATGCTTGAAGGGAACGCATAATTTTACAAACAAGCCCTATTTATTTTCCGTGTGACCCTGAAGTAGTCGAGCTTTGGATGTGTGAATTTCCGTTTCGATCCGCGTGAGTCTCTGTCCGATTCTTTCGCGCATTGACTGCAGTGCCATCATATCCTCATAGGACTTCTCCCTATTGGCGAGCCTATCATTATACTTTATGTTGAAGCTGTCCACTTTTGTATCCAACTTGGTGATTTTCTTTTCGATCCCCTTAATGCTATGGGTAAGTTTTTCGGAACGCAGGATGAGCTCATTTAATGGCTTCATCATTTTCTCAATGTCGGCCTCGACTTGCGTTAGACCTTGACAAACATCCAAGTCCTTGTGCTCCGTCTGCTTATCCAGATTGCCCTGTACACCGTTATCATCTTTGGTAAGCATTGGGTAGTCGAGGCTCATGTAGTATCGATGGACCTTTTCAATACAAGAGTTGAACTTCTCCCATTCCTTCATGCCTGGATGGCTGTCGATGCGCAGAGTGAACTCTTTAATAAACTTATTCATGGCAGCTATTTCATCGGGGATCTCTTCTTGGGGCTTCAATTTTCTGAGAATGTACTCCTCCAATTCATTTTCCAGATACATTTCCTCTGCCAGAGATGTCTTAATATCGCTGCTCAACAACCTTATGAATTCCTCATCTGAATTTATTTCTATGGTCTTTACCTCCTTCGCTTCTTCTTCGGTAAAATAATCGACTTTCTGCTCGGCATCAGAACTAGACTCTTGCATCATTCCCTTCTGCAAATATTGTATTATTTTCAGCGTTAACTAGACCTACTGGAACCCGCACAGACCTCTATTAGTATACCCTTCACCTGGGCATAGCTGGAATCCACGCTCAATATCTCAACCAATTCGTCACGCGCCTGTTGAATCGTTCCCTTCCCGCAGTCACCAATTAGCTCCGCACTACGGTCTTGCGAATGGGAATATTCTGCGATTCCTTGCTGCAAGTTACGTTCAGAACAGCTTATATATATATATATTCGAAGTTACGTGCTTATACCTCTATTAGTATGCCCCTATATTGCACTTCCGTGGCCCCGGAGCTCTGCTCAATACACAGCTCGCCTCTGCTCTGTCTTACGAATTCTTCGCCCTTGCCCGAAGGCAGCTGCGTACGTGGGTTCAAATTGTTGGTGCTGCTCCTTACACGGCCAAGTTCGGTGTTGTTGCTCGCAATTGCATTGTCCGGGCTTTCGGATTGTTGTTCAATGCTACTATTTACAAAGGTGGGCATTTCTTTTTCCATGATATCAAAATTTGGAGAATTAATTTTAGGTTTTTTTTTTCAGAGAATCCAATTCAAACTGCGCCTGCTGCACGAGTTTAAATTAATAGCACAGTGTGATTGACGTAAAACTCAGAGAATTCTGTCAGCAATATCAGAGCAATTGCGATGGAGAGTTTTGTATCCAAAAATATCGAAATATCGATCTATCGCTTTTTGCCAAAGCTATTTTAAACGATTTTAATTCGATATTTGTAGGTCTACCGCAGCGAAATCAACAGTAGATACCCTAGAAACTCCCATCCCAAACGGCTAAAAAGCACAGAATTTTTCTACCCTGTGCATACTATGCATACAATACAAACAACTTGTTCCCATTTTTACCCATTATCTGCACAAATTCTAGACTTAACGTCACATCAGATATCAAAATGATAAAAAAAAAGGCTTTCAAAATTAATATTCTTACATAAACTCAAACTCTATGTATAAATAGCAACTATTCTATATCGAAGTATCGATTTTTCCTTGGCAATTTGTCTACCCGATAACAAAATCGGTGTTCATCTCCGACTGACATCACTAACGTCATAGCAACAGTGTTGCAAACTGCAAAAAGTAGCCATTTTGAATAGCTTAAAATGGCTGAATCAACAGGATTGCAAGTACTCGTTAGTAACTGCTTAAGGCTGATACATATAACATTTGTAAAAGAAACCTTTTACTTGGGTGTGGTGTGCTTTTAAGATATAATCGATAATAATAAGGATTTATCGATATGAAAAACTTTTGGAGCTGATTGCAATAATAATAATCAATTTGTACTGATATTGGTATTAGTAGCAAATCAAAGAGATTCCCACTAGCCATGAGCTACACGAACTCCGAAGAATATCTTTGAAGAGCGAAGAATGTCAGCGTTTATTGTTGGTTTTTCTGCAGCATGATTTCTAATTTGAGGGTATATCCACGCTGTCAGCTATGCGTAAAGTCGTCTACAAGAGAACGAGTGCGAGTAAATGAAGTTCGCGTTGCTGCCACGCATTAGGGTAACCAATAATTTAAGACATCGTAAACACATCGTAAATTTTGCACAAGCAAATTTAGGCTTTAATTTTCTATAAAAGACAACGGACATGGAACTCGAGACTGAAGACGTTGTCGTTGTCGTCTCGGTTGGGGCATTCCTTTTCCAGTTGCTGGCTTCCCCGTGCAACTGCAGCACGTAATTACAGCCCATTAATTTTTGTGTGCTTCTCGCTGCTTGCCGCTTCTTTCGCTTGGCGCATGCATGATAAGTGCCACTTGCCCAGCCCACAGACTCCAGTAACTCCGTACCACCGTGCCACAGTGCCACCGTACCCACTTGAGAGACTCAGCCTGCCCCCTTTGACGCCTCCTTGTGCCCCGATGCGTATTTGCTTTGATGAAAATGTTTCCCATTACTTGGTTTCTTGGTTGGGCATTGCCTGCCCCTCATGCGCCTGGCCGCCTCCTCCTGTTGCTCCTTCGTGAGTGCTCACCATGCAACGGTCTTTGTCGAGGTGTAACCTATATTTTTCTGTTATTTTTAATTAGAGGCTTCTCTGTGTGTCTGCTGCCTACCATCGTTGATTATTGTGCAGCATGCGGCAGCATGCCTGCGCCTCGGACAGTTGCCACTTGTGCAACGCGTGAAGCCAATTTGAGCAGCAATGGGATTCCAGCTTGTAATTACATAACTCGCAGCTGGAACTGCGACTGGAGTTAGACTTGGACTTGGACTTGGCCGGCAGCTCCCTTGCCCCTCTGGCCCCACCTTTCCACCAAGAGTGACTGCATCCGCCAAGGCCTTCGGATGGGTTAATCAATTTATTTAAATGCTAAATGCTAATGAGCCTAATTATAGATTACCCACAGATTGTTATCCTAAAACTGATGGCAGCGTAAATAGCCTCAAATGGCGTATGGTACGTGCTAAGTCTGGTATTTCAAGAATGAAGACATTGGAATGCTCCATAGGAATCAAACAAATATACCCATCAAATTATGCAGCGCATTGAGAAAGGCATTTCTAGTTAAATTATGTAGAATTATAAATTTCTAGTTACTAGCGGATAATCCATACACAGGCTTGAATTGTCATAGTATATATTCTTATTTATATTTAAATATTTAAATATGCACTAAACTTACAAATGCACTTGAAATCGACCGGTGTCTTCTATCAGAAGGAAAGAAACAGCCAATTATTCAGACAACACTGTAAAAAAAAGGGGAAGAAAAAAGTAGATTAGAATGAGTATAAAACAAGAAAAAGATATCAAATAGATATAATATATAAAGTGAGAGAGAGAGAGAAAGATTCATAATCGGTGAAAAACGTATTCATTATTTAATAGGTTCAAAACCAATCGGGCGGATATATACATATATTTATGTACATAAATCTACATATTTATTTTTTTAAATTTTGTAAGCAATCAATTGTGATTATTAAAAACTAAATAAATGTTTTTATTAATAAGTTTGTTTATAACCAAATAAATTGGTTGATAAGTGGATGTTTTTTTATTCAACAATTATTGTTTGCGAAACTACCTAAACTTACTCTAAAATCAAAATTTGCGTATTGAAAATATTTAAAATAAATGCACAAATAAAAAAATTAACAATCTTCCATTCGCAGTCGGTAGGATTCGAACCTACGCTCCCAGAGGGAATCTGATTTCTAGTCAGACGCCTTAACCGCTCGGCCACGACTGCCCGTTGAGCATCAGCGGAACGTTTACCCATTTAAGTAAGCGAAGACAACGATAACCACAACAGGGCGAGTTATTAATATGATTTAGTTCTCAAGTGGGTCAATTAAATTAGTAAATAAAAAAAGAGATATGATAGAAATAGAAATGAAATTGATAAACAAATTAAAAATAATATGCAAGAATGGAAAACATTTGATTGAAAAAATTCCGTAGAAAATGTTCATGAAGAGCGAAGTGGACAGCAAAGAGGCTGTAAAATGTGCTGCAACGAATCGGCTGCAAATCAAGGCGTCAATTAAGAGGAGAAACGCTGGCGGCAGGCCGCAGCAACAAAAAGGTGGAGCCAAACGGCGATCCACTATCTGAGCCACGCTCCGACTCTGATCTTGCCGAGACGACGACCAAAGCGACTCAATGGTGAAGATCGAAGACCCGCGGCTGTCGACTCCTCGACTCCTCGACTACCTGGACTCTTCATTGGCACCTGTAATTTTTTCTTTCTTATTTTATTTTTTATTTTATTATTATCTGACGGCGGTGATTCACTTTGATGCCGTTCGGTCAACCAGCCCGCCTCCTAAGCCGCCAAAGATATTGATAAAGTGTTAACAGTCGAAATTGATTGCCAGACAGTTGGCCACTGCAGCATTTGTCGCCAATTTGATGGAGCTGCATTTCAGCAGTTGTCGCCGACTAGTGAGAGGCAGGACTCTTGATAAATCGTTGCCTGCACTCTGATCACCAGATAACCAAGACAATTGTCCAGCCCGGACAGACAAAATAGTCAAAAAAAACCTTTGTGGGCTTTGCTGAGTAGCAGCTATTTGTGAGTTTTAGTCGTATATCATTATTTTATATATTTTATATCTGTTTTTTAACTAATTTTATTTGTACTTTGCGTTAGGAAATAGCCATTTTAATCCAAGTCCATGGTCAGATATATCGAAATGTTCTGTAGTCCAAATAATTCATAGTCTGGACGGATAAAGCAATGATCCCCATAAGTTGTGTAACAGACTGGGTGCAGTTAGAGCTAATCCTCTACCAAATATCTCAAAGATTCGCAATATCTGAAAAAAGGTCTGAGCTGAAATAAGTTGCATAGCTTACCTATAGCTCAGCCTAATGTCCACTTAATCTTCAACAGTTTTCCCTAATTGGTTTTCCTTTGATTTTCTTGCAGCAAAGTTCAGATCGTTACCGTTAGTTGCATGAGCCAGCAACAATGATGGTGGGTAGCTAACCCAAATACCAACGCATTGTTGAGGCTAATGAGCTAAACACTTAATCGCCACAGTACCAGGTAATTCCAGGTAATTCCAAAGTCGAAAGACTTCGCCTCGCATTCCTGCAATTCATTCTGCGCGCAAGTTTAATTTAGCCAGCGCTATAAATCAAATCCGCGTACCCATCCACAGCTAAATGAAGTAGTTACCAGTGTCGAGCCACTGCCCCCGGACCCATTCATCACCAGCGGAGAATTCAATTCACGCCTGCCAGGAATGCCTTTGACACACGCTGACCAGGTAGATCTTTAGCTGCTGCTGTTGTTGTTGTTGTTATTTTTGTTGTTGTTGTTGTTGTTGTCCAAGGCGATAATTAGCGCTCAATTGTCGAACGTCATCTCTAGGCTCTGGTCTGGTCTAGGCCCTGGTCGCACTCGTAGTTTTATTCCCGATCATCAGGCGGCCTTTTGTTGTGTCCGGGCGTACGTGACGAGCACCACAATTGCAGTCCATCAATGACGCAGCTCGAAAACTCTGCTGATGATCACCTGTGATCACCTGCCGCATGCCTTAGCAGGCTAAGACTCCAGCACAACCCAGCCCCGCCCAACCCAACCTCTCTCTTCCTTCGTACCTCTAGCTGCCATTGTAGACAATTGCTGGCTGATTATGGGCGCGCCCAATTGTGATTATACGCATATTTAATGGGTTCTATTTTCTCAACAAATCCGGCTGAAGCTTTCGCAGTATTTGCTATCTAAAAGGAAGTCTCAAAATCGAACTGAACAGGTTAAAAATGGTTTCTACACAGAAGCGTATTTTGCCAGACAAAAATAAGATAGAAAAGTCGAATTTCTTAGCCAATTTTCTCTAGTTTAACTGGAGTTCGAAGCATATATTTACAATATAGATTTTTAGTTTTGGCTTCTAAGGGTATTTAAAAATGATTTTTATCTAAGGAAATTAAATATTATTAAAAGATGGAGCTTACCGAGTATGATTAGATCGATGATTTACTTGCAAGCAACTTGTAAATTTAACACGAAGGTTAAATTGATTGAACCGCGTTGCAAACTATTTGAGCATTGTTTTGGGATAAAATTTGCTTAGTAGCTGCTACTTCTCAGCGAAATAACTTTGGCTTAAGTATTGTAAATTCTTTTAACATGTCCATCAGGCTGTGGACAGAATTTAAATTCTATTGTAAGTTGACAAGTGCTTAGCTGTGCTTTTAACGATGCTTATCAACATTTTCTTTGGACAAAGCGCTTCGGTATAATCTTGAATCTGCCGCCAATCAGGCTTTCGGGGCTAACCAAACAACCCATTCGAGCAACTCTTCCAAATCACTGACAAATGTTGTCAAAGCGCATTTCGCACTGTTGCATCAACAGGATGACAAGAGGCGATAAATCTGGTTGGGGATTGGGGATTGGGTATTGCTATAAGAGCTGAAACATAAATGGCCTGGTGTTAGGTGTCAGTTATAGGCACTGACAACTGTCAGTGATAAGACCACACACACATCAGGTTTGGCAGTGAAAAATGAAAGAGGGGGCCACAGCACGCAGTTTTTCAATTAGCCAGCCCGGCATGAGAGAGCGGGGGTTAAAAGCACTTGCGTGCCTGCAAACAATTTCTCGAGGGGGATTTCATAACAAGTTGCTGGAATTTGCAAAGTTACAACATGCGATAATTGTGAAATTGCCTGGAATTCTGTTTTACATAATTGTATCAATAGTTGGATTAACAAACATCACATCAACAAGCCCAGTGTCGGCCTCAGCCTCAGCCTGAACCCCAACCACATTCTCATACTCAACTTCATCAACATGCGCTCCTTCAGTGGCCATATGAGCTGTCAGTTTGATTTACTTGCGGCTGATGTGTCTATATAGTAGCTGCTGGTTCTGGTAATGGGGGGTCTAACCCGGTAGAACCCCTTCGAACCCTAATTAGCCACTTGGCAGGCCCATGGCATGACACGTGTCCCTCGTGTTAACTCAAGTGTTGCCGCGACTGCGGCTTTTGGTTTGTCATTCGTTTGCTTCGCTGGCAGCTTTGTTATTTGAAACCAACAGCCAGACCAGACCAGACCAGACCAGACCATACCAGACGAGACGAGACGAGGCCAATCTAACCCAACCCAACCCAACCAACCAACCAACCAACCATTGAGCTCGTGCCATGGTCCCACTCCTTGGATCTGGTTCCTGACATTTCTCGTTTCCGGTTTACTGCATTTCGTCATCGTCGTCATCTTCGTTCTGTTGCACTTTTCTTAATTAAAAGCCACATTCAGTTTTGTATTTGGTGTTGTTTGCCTGTTTGCACCACCTGCGTTGCACCACTTGCCCACTTTTGTCGCCCTATCAACAGCTCAGTCAGCCCATAGAGTGGCTCTTAGCTTAGAATAGGGCGCGGCTTGCTCAGCCACATTGACATTAAAGATCTTTTTGTGGTCGCTTGGGCCGCAAGCCAATTGTGCCTGTCAAAAGACAGAGCACGGACTGAATGGGCAACAGCGAAGGCTCTTATCTCATGGAGTTACTCAATAACTTACTCTCTCTGTTAGTAATACCTTAATTTATGAAAATCACATTTAAGAGAAGTAGAGATTAAGAGTAAAAAATATATATAAATGAGAGAGAGAGAGACGGAGAGAATGAGAGGGATAGCAAGAAAACAGGATTTAGTATAGCGAGTAATACCAAGGAATATAAAAATATCAACATGTATTTACATTTATAGATGAACATATACTATATGTAAAACTGCAGCAATATTTGGCAACAAAAATCGTAAACACAAGACATTATAATCAGAGTATCGAAACGTGTAAGCCGTACTTTAATTTGTGAGAATCGCATAGAAAGGCAGCATTAAAAAAAAAACTTTTCTATTGTTAATAATATGATAATTACATATACGGTATCACAGATGCTTGAAAATGAGATAAAGTTAATCGAAGGAACAACAGAAATTAATAGTCACTCGTTTTTCACAAAATTTAAGGAGCTTCTTTCAATATTGTCCTTTAGGTACGTCCCATCAAAAATTAGTCAATTTACCTTTTGGTAAGTATATAGATAGATAAAAGGTATTGCCTAATGAAAGATTATCACGAAGAGAATTTCAATGGTTTTTGTACAGCTGTCTTTATTACTTTGCTGTTTTTCAACAAATTCCTGACCACAGTGATCCTCTCCAATCGTGAGAAAAACGGCCCACGACTTTCCACACAAAAATTTCACTCGAACTTTAAATGCCTTGTTGAGTTTTCACCGAATTGGATTGGCGGGTTCATGACACCACGTGGGCAAAAACAACAAGCGCGAACACACAACATTTGGCGACAAACAACAAGTTGTTGTTGCAGTTAGCTGTTGTTGTTAGCTGTTGATTGCCAGCAAGCAACATGCAACAAATCAGGCAACAGGTTGCCGCAGCTCTTGTTCCGCCAGATATCAAATTTCAGCTCTCGACAGGCTAACTCCGCATCGAATGCTACTTTCGGACAAATAAACTCCGCCAAACGGAGAGCTGGGCCAGGTGTGCGGCGGGCTGGTTGTATTCGCACATTGGTTTGCTTGGCCAAACGGCAAACGAAATTTGTTTCAAGGTTAGTTAAATACAAACTCGTAATTTACATGACGCGCCAGGAATTGGAGGTTTTTTCTTTTTCATGTTTATTTTTGTTGAGCACAAACTCAAAAGCGAAACTCATTTAAGCAAATAAAAGGCAAATGAAAAGCTTCCAGCACGCAAATAAATTTTTCAAATTAAATACTCTTATTATGGGGTATGGCGACTTTGTCAAGCAACTTTAATCGAGTTTTGAATTAAATATAATATGAAAATATCCCAATTAAATCTAATTAAAATATCTTTCAGTTGGCCAAATAATTATATTAGCTGCAGTTCGGAGCGGATTTCTATGTCTGCCCAATATACGACTCCATATTTGTGGTCTCCTTTAAAGGAGGAGTCAAGAGATTTTTAAATAAATTTAAAGGTTTATATCTTCAAGTTCCTCTTATGCAATATCCAGTTTAAAAAACAAACTAGTTATTTTGAGACAATTTAAACAAAATTATTTGCTTTCACAAATAGCAAATTTAAATTATATATGGATATCATAAATAAAAGGTCTACCATACATTTAAATTAAAATAAATTTAAATAAACATCTATTTTTTTTTTCATATTTGAAAAACAGTTAAAATTAATAATATAAGTATTTTTTTTAAATTTCCAAAATGATTTGACTGCAATTTAAAACTGTTTTCGATCTGTTTTTTTTTTTTAGTTTCCCATTTTCTTAACGAATTTGGCATTTACTAATGGAAATGTTAAGTGTAAATTTCCTCTTGAAGGGTATTAATAGATCGCTTATATCTCGAATTAGCTGTTTTCCTTTGAATTTGTTTTCATGTGGATTTTCTGGCTGGCAACGTAAACCAGATTCTGGAGCTTTCATTACAAATTGTATTTGATTAGCTGAGCAGCAGGTTAAAGAGGAGACACCCTGACAGGTTACCCCACTCCAAATGGCATACGAAATTTTAATTGGAGCTCTCAAGTGATTCGTCGTATGCTTGACTCTGATTAAAAGAAAATACAGACACACGGACATACGAACAACTCCTAAACAATGCCGGGCAATTGTTCGAGTCGCTTTCTTATCGCGACGCCGAGATGCAGATAGAAGTGGACACATTGATGATGACCGACTCGAGTCCCTGACCCTACGGCAAGTGAGCATGCCAAAGAAATGCCAACAACAGCATGATAAGAACTCAAAGCTGAGAGCGTGTCTAGACTCTGGTCGGATTGACAATAGCTATAAACTCTTCTATTGGCTGCGGTATTGTTCTTCTCTCCTGTTTTTTTGCACTATTGTTCTTTAGTTTTTGTATAGATTTAATTACAGATAAAACCATTTGCTATAAAAAACCGTCATTTAATAACAATTTCATTATTAATTGTTTGTGCTTAACCACATGGGCCAAATGATGACAAGTGGAATGCGAGAAAGTCTATAAAAAAATCTCATTATAAATACACTTTTTTCTACATATTTACATATAAATAGCATTTATGGCAAATCATGCTTTTACAACTATATTTGCAGCTTTCAGCACATTGAGGCCCGCCAATGCGATCCCGAACAGTTGAGTTCCCTTAGTCCTAGGCACATCTTTCCTTCAGTGAGTCTAGATGTCAAGGGAACTCTTTGATTTTCAAACACTTTACCCATTGAAAATGAGGGAAAAGGGTATATTGGTTTTGTGCAAATGTATGCAACAGGCAGAAGGAGGCATCTCTGACCCCACCAAGTGTATATATTCTTGGTCAACATCAATAGCCGAGTCGATCCGCGTTCTCAGAACCTATAAGAGCTGTAGACTTAAAAAGAGACTTGATTTTGAACATAGGTCGTCCTAGTGCTCGCGCAGCTTGGGTTTGTTTCCGAAAATCGATAACTTGCCCCGTTTCCAAGCAATCGATAAGAATCGATATCGATATTATATATTGAAGCAAATATCTGAGATTCAGGGAGCTAGAGTCAACAAATTTGACAAGTTACTGATGGAATATATATATAGATCATGTAACTTCTATTGTATACCTATCTTGGCATGGCTGTGAGGTATGCGACGGTTGCAAGGTTGAATGGAGTTGCGAGTTCGACTCCGCTACAAGGAACTGACTTTTTTTTTAATGTTAAAGCAAACGTGCTCGAGCTGCATTCGATGTTAGTAGAAGAAGATTCAGGGTATCCCCTAGTCGGGCACTCTCAAGCACTCTTACTTGTTAGAGTTATTTAAATGAAACATGATCCAGTTGTTAATGGTAGTTGTTGTAGTTAGTACAAATTTCGGAACGGACGACGCATTCAGATGACAGAAAAATGTTGTACATATTATTTAAGTTGCATTTGATTGTAATCCCCCGCATGACACAAGATTATGTTTGGAGTTATGCAAGAGTATTTAATCCGCGGCACTAGAAAACATTTTCTTTGTTGCGCTGCTTTTTCCAATTAATTTTTTATTAAAATACTTTTGATTTTCTACCAGAGCTATATCCAATTATGTAATTAATTACTATTGTTAAATATTTGTACATTTATGCAAATTGTGCGTATTTTCATGTAATTTTAATTGCATATATCCCCCATTTATTCGCGCTGCTATCCTTTTATAATTAATTTATGGGATTTTTGTTTGGTATGCAAAGCCTTATAATTTACAAAAAAAAAAAATTGACGCGCAAACAACATAATATATTTATTCGACCAAATGGTAATTTTTCTGTTGTGTTTAATTACGGCGACACATCATGCGTTTACACAGAAAAACTCAGCGAAAAACTGTTATTAATAATTTATTTATAACAAGCGAGTGTGTGTGTGTGTGTGTGTGTGTGTGTGTGTGTGTGTGTGTGTGCATGTCTAGCCGTTAAGGCAAACAAACAATCCCCAGAAAGATAATAATAATAATAATTATCAATCGTTAATGCTGAGCTTGATGAAAGTATCTTGGAATACAGAATATATAAACCTACATTTCAACGGATCTTTCCTATGGCAGCTATATAATATGCATATAAGATTTTGCATAATAAAACTTATAAATACCGATTTTGATCAAGTTATCTTGATAAGCAAAACAGTTTTGCATGCAAGAACCTACTTCTCGACCGATCATTTCTATGACTATACGATATAGTTTTCCGATCCGGCCGTTTCTGACATGTGTACTGACTGCAGAAGCAGAAAGACGGACCTATTCAAGAGGAGAGCTTTAAAATTGAGAGACTAGTTCGCATAGAAACAGACAGGCGGAGATATACAGACAGACCAGCTCGGCTATTGATGCTGATCTAATAAATATATACTTTATGGGGTCGGAAATGTCTGCTTCTATGAGTCACAAACTTCATGACATTATTATAATACTCTCTACTAGATTAAAATAAAATATGTATAAATTATTTAGGTATATACAAGTTAGTTTCTGTCGAGCTACTGTGACAGCTACATAGTTCTTAGGGGTTTAATTATGATCAAGTTGATCATCAATCAGTCAATTAGTCAGTCTGTCAATCGTTGTTTTGTAAATCAACGATCAATCAGTCAATCAGTATTTGAGAAACGATTCCTTGAGACTCCTTGAAACAAATGTTTACAATTTGGTGCTTTGTCGAAACTCAACTGGAACTTTATTATAGACCTCCCATTGAACCAGCTAGACCTACAGCCGGGCATCTGAGTGGGGTCGTTTATCTAGCAAACGAAATCTGTCACATGTCCAACATATTTATTGGCATAGCGCCCCCGGGCGCACAAGGCACAAGGCACATGGCACATGGCGCATGTGTCTGGCTGGGTACCAGTTTGACAGTTTGGTTTGCTCCAAATCATGTACAAATAAATGCGCCAATAAATTTCATCATTAAAATCACTTAATTTTGATCTACGATGAAAATAGTGAAAAATCACCAATGCCAAAGCCAAAGTCGAGAGCCGTGTTAAGAAATACACAGAACCGGACCCGAACAGCCAGGACCAGAGCAGAATCGAGCTCTCTTTAGCAGTTGCAGTCCATATAAATCATAAAATAAAAGACACTAAAAGCAAAAATAAATCACAAAAAAAAAAAAAAATTGAAAATAAAGCAAAAATGAAACACATGCAAAACCGGGCGAACATTAGAGAAACTTTTTTGCGCCCATACCGATCCGGTCTGGTTTTGGTCTCGGCCTCGGCTGCAGCTACCAAAGTCCGCAGACCTGGCCGCAAAATTAATTGTAAAACGCGCCGCAAACACGCTCCAAACTCCAGCTGCAGCACTGCGTCCAGTCCATAATCTACATAATTCCCGCAGCGAGCGAGCGGGCCCACCCCGAGACCTGGTACTCGGATACTCTCGAAACTCTCAAGACGCATGCGTGGCCATTGGCCGTGACTGTCTTTTGAAATATGACGCCCAGTTCTTTGCAATAGATACGAATGTCTCGCCCAGTTCTAATGGACGTCTTCCAAGAAGTCTCCAACGGCCCATTTAAATGGAAGTTTTTCCTATTTTTCAATTGCCTGCAAATGAATGTGGCATCTGTGTTGCCCCTGTGTGAGACTAGAGCTTGCCAGCAATTTTGAATCTCTGATCATTTGTTGGCTAATTGCACATAAAACAAGTAAACATATAACAAGAAAGTGCCCGACTAGGGAATACCCTGAACCTTCTTCTACTAACACTGGAGATAAAATAAAAGATACTTGATCTGTATATACGCTTCTGGAAGCTACATGAAAAATTTTATGTCTCCTAGGAGATTTTCTCAAAAAACACGATTTCGATATTGATTTTTATCGATTGCTTGGCAACGGGGCGAGTTATCGATCATCGGAAACAAACTCGTACTGCGCAGGCACTAAGAGGACCCACGTTCAGAAGACTCTAGTTCTTATAGGTTCAGATTCTATGCGTTCATACGGACGTACAGACCGACATAGCTAGATCGACTCGGGTTTTTTTGTGGGTCGCAGATGCTACCTTCTGCCTGTTACATACATTTCCATACATTTTCCAAATCATTATACCCGTTTTGCCCATTTTCAATGGGTATACATATGCTTAAAGCAATAGCTTGGGCTAGCAGCTAAAACTTGTTGAACTGATACTCTACAAGGCGCTAACTAAATTTATAATTATTTTATTATATTTAAAAGCCTTTTGCTTGCTGAGATGTTTCTCAGTTAGTTTTGTAGCACAGGCAATAAACCATTTAAGGATATCGGTCAAAAGGGAAAGAAGAAAAGAAATTCTGCACAGGAAAGTTATAGCATGTGGGTACAACTGGATAGAAATGTTGGATAGAAAATATTATCCAACAGTTCTAAAAACATCGTTTACTTATGCCTCACACAACATCTGCATATTCAATCTTAGCTATGTTCGATTTCTTGATGTCAGTACCCCGCAGTATATTCCTAGATAGATCGTTAGTTCCATCATTTTTTACAGTTTAAAAGCCACTTTTAAAGTTTGAACTAAGATCATTTGGAACATATCCAGAGTAAGATATGCATTTAAACAAATTGGATGCATGAATGTACTGTGAATATATGAATATATTCTGTAAATACATATCTACATACTGACAGCTTTCAGGAAATAGAGAGTTCATTAAATCAAAGCACAGTTGGTACGGAATTTTTCGACTGTTTTCCTTATTTGCAGCGCCATTAGAAGCTCTTGACTACTTGACTACGACATTACAGTCTAAACGTGCTGAATCTGCAGTTTATCGAATGGCCCATAAACTGAGCAGCGGCTACTGTCAACTGTCAACTGTCCGCTGACTACTGTGCCCCAGTGTCCACCTGCGAATGCGACTGGGCTCCCGTTGAGCCACGAAATAAATACAAAAAAAAAAAAAAAACATAAGCCGGCAACTGATGCGTCTCTTGGCCTCGAGTGCGGACCCAAAAGCTGGCCAGTTGAGAGCGGATAGCGGCGAGTGTAATTTAATAAATTAATTGCAACAATTAGTTGCTTCATTTTTATTGAAATCCTTGTAAATATTGAGCTAGACGCGACTCCGAGGCAATTGGCTGCCATTTCAATTGAATTTATGGCGCATCTCTCATGCAGCCACCAAATGGAGCAGTCAGCCGGTAGGCGGTTCCAGTATTAAATATGGCAAATTTATGCAGGTGCCATGAAAAATTCGATAATTGATTATGGTGAATAGATTCATTACGGGGGGTGTCTACGAAAGGCGTGAAATTGGCTCAAAATCGCTTTATTTTCATTTGTTTTATGTTCAATTTGAAGATATGCGTAAATATCCGGACAAAGCGAACGAAAAAGCAGATTGAACACTTGAATTTAACTAAGAATAAACCAAAATTGCAAATAAACTCGATGGTAAGAATATTTCCCAAGCCGAAGATTAAATACCCTTGTAGACATTTGTCTTAGGGTTTTGCAGATATGTCGGAATATAGAAGATCGTAAATGCTGATGTTTCATACTAGATCTTTATGGGGTCGAAGATTTCTCCTTCTATGCGTTACACATCTCATGACAAAATAGTAATACTCTCTACAAGGGTATACAACAAAGACTTGAAAAACTATTTTTAAGACTTCAATGTAAGGTTCCTGGTAATTGAGCTGTCTACACGGATGCGGGTTCGAACCCGCGCTGTCTAAACTGAACCCCTTAGTAAGCCGGGAAATTTCTTTTTTAAATATAGTCTGATAGTTTATAGCCATATTTTATAGTTACAATAATAATTATAGCTTGAATTAAAACTTTAAGCAAGTCAAGCAAGATGTCAGGCACTTAGATTAAAGTGAATATGGAGGATACTTTGATTGCAAGCTAGAATATATCTTGTATTTACGAAGGGAAATAAGGATGTAGACAGAATAAACTCGAGCTGGAAAAATATATTCCTTAATAACATAAATAGCGGAAATTTGTTGTTGAGAATATGAACTTTTAACTGAAGAAGTGTGAGCTTGGGTAACATTTGGCCATAAACTAAAAGAAAACGTGGAACATTTCACAAAAACAAGAATCTGTCTATAGGATAACAACTGATAATGTCTTTAAGGTCATTTCAGTCTCTATAAGCCCCCCTATATGAACAGTTAATACCTAAAAATTTCCAAGTAGTCAGTTCGTTTTGCGGTAATTTGAACGTTTGCTTTCATTACACATTTCGTGTCACCTGCATTTGTCGCCCTGGACTGGAGCTGGCCACCATTCCCCTTTGCCCGGCGCAACTGCAAATGGGCTCCACTACATGTGCCCCATGTCAGATGGGCTAATTTATAGTGTTACATTGTACGTGACTAAACTACAAGTCCACTTCAGTCTATTGTCTGAACAAAACAAAACCAAATGCTGCTGCTGCTGCTGCCTCCCCAGCAACACGTGGGCAACGGGCCAAAAAAGCCCAATAAAATGTTAGAACATCAACTGCATATTGATGACAGGCCGCAGACGATGCGAACGATGACGAACGCTTCGGAGCTTGCGAAGCCTGCGCTGTTATACCCTGTAATCATCGAATTCCTTACAAACAGGCATCATAAAAGTCACAAAGTTATGCAAGTCGTATATGAAGGGTTTACGAGCTAAAACTCATCTATTGTCTTATCTCCCTCAACGTTAAATGTTTCATTTTTGGCATGCGTATATTATTTTATGTTCTCTCCATATTCTAAAAAACTTTAGAACAATGAAAGCAAATAATAATAATTGCTTTTAACGGCAAGCTGAGGCATAGGAAACACGGAAAATATACAGGGCATCGCCTAGTCGAGATTTCGATTTGGTTTGTTTGATTGGTTTCGGTATTGGATTTGGGTTATGAGCGAAGCATCGCTCAACTGCAAAACGCAAATGCAACAATTCAGTTTTGGGGTTTGTTTTTGGGGTCAATGTCAATTTTGTTTTGCTGGCCGGCTGGCTGGAGGAGGTCGTCTGTGTGTGTGTGTGTGCCTGTGTGTGTGAGGGGCTAGCCCCATGCCGCCCCGCGCCGGGACGCGCTTGGCATCTTAAGCAGCCGCAGCCGACACGGACATATATAAAACCAAGCGGGGCGACTCGCAGTCAGTCAGTCAGACAATCAGCCAGCCACAACAATGAAACTCAGCCCAGTAATCATCGTGTTGCTCGCCTGCGTGCTGAGCCTGGCGCAGGCGGATGTCCAGCAGCAGCGTCGTCGCTACCAACAGCAGCAACAACAGCAGCCAGGTTACAACTACAGGCCAGCGGCTCAGAGTCTGGAGCAGATTGCACAGCCAGCGATCAGCTATGCCGCGCCACAGCCGCAGCAGTTGTATAGAGCTCCTCCAGCGCCTGCCCAGGCAGCGCCAGCTGCGCCACAGCAGCAGCAGTTTTATAGAGCGCCCGAGCAGGCAGAGGCAGCCGCCGCGACGCCCGCACGGCTGCAGGCAAAGCCCGCGCGTCTGGTGGCCAACAGCGAGGCGCAGGAGGACGACATCGATGATGCCGCCGAGGAGGTGGAGGTGCCCAGGGCAGCGCCAGCAGCTCCGGCTGCCGCTCCAGCGCCGCTCGCACCCGCTCAGCCGCCAACCATTGTCTATTATCCGGCGGGCGCTGTCAGCTTTGTGCAGCCAACCTCCTTTGCCAAGTTCATAGCAGCGCCTCAGGCGGCACCAGCAGCAGCTGCTGCCTATGTGGCCGCGCCTCAATACTATGCCGCCTACTATGGTTAGGAATATGTTGACTCCTGAACTGTTGTGCTTGAGTAACTGCAGCTTCTCTTTTCTTAATAAAATACCAACTTTCTATATATTTTCGATTTAAGTTTATACTGTTATGTACTCCATTTGTTTTATGTTCCTAGTTCTTAGTTTTGAATTGTTGCATTCTTTCTATATTGTTTATTCTCTTTGTATAAATTATTGCGCAAAACTAGTTGTCTATTTGCTTTATTTGGAATAGGACTAATAAACTGGGATTTATGCCCGGATCCTTCTCGTTCAGCTGCCCGAATAACCGAGTCAATAGTATTTTCTAATTTTCAAATGATTATGCCATTTACAACACTGCAATTAATCAGCGAGCACTACAGAACTGCAGTGTTAATCAACGTCCCTTTTGTGATGGCAATAATTTTGCTTGTTCTTTCATAATTCATTCGGTTAGTTAAAACTTTAATTTTACTGCATTTCTCGTTAGCTTTAATAGTTTTAATCATATTCCGCCGTTTCGGGCTACCTTCCTCCCTGCCCATGACTCGCGTGATTAAGCTGCAACAGAACCAGCCATATCATCATGGCAGATTTGAGTACCACTCCGACTGCGGGAGCAGACAGAAAGCTGCCTTAAAACGGTAGGCAATTCCACGAGAGCCTAACGAGCATTTGTCGAAAGAAGATGCGAACGCGACTTAAGGCTCGGCAGTCTGACAATGAGTGAGCAAAGATAATCTATTATGACCGTAACAAGAAATAAATCCCAACTCGGTAATCCATCATTTTACGACTTGGCAATCAAAATAAGGAGTTTAGCTAAGTCAGTTAAGGAGTCGGACGGCCGGACAATGGGCGGCCAATCAACGGCCAACAAAGTTGGCTGACTACCTCAGTAACTGAGCCCCAACTAGAGATGGGTTCGAATCGAATTCCCTTTAACTGCTTACAATTATTAGAGGGTATTTTATAGTTTAATATGGCAAGCAAAATCGGACTTAATCTATTTGAGTTTTATGTACTTGTGTCTAGGTGATTGCATGAATGTTTTTGATGTGTTTTCGACCACTAAAAATGCTCACATTCTCAAAATAAGCAGCTGTACAACACTGGTTCTTTTACATAAACGACAGGTACAGTCCATACTCAAGGATTAAGCTAGAAACAAGTGAAGGAAAATGATAACTGAATCGCTCTTTTATATTAAAAGCAAAGAAACCACTCGCACAGTTATCTTAGGGTGTTGATTGACAACACGATTAGCACACGATTAGTGCATGAACAGTATTTGATAGGGTTAACCCGTGTCACGCGCTCATCACTATCAGCGTCTAACGAACAAGTCGAAAACCATGTTAACTTTAAGCCCGAACTAGAAGCGAACCCACAGATTGAGCAGAGAGTTGCGATCAGGAAACATGCATTTTCGACATGCTGCATACACATTCAGGCCACATTCAGCGGGCGGGTTGCAGTCGAAGCAGGGAGCAGAGACGAATTCAAAGCTCAATTTACGGCAGCCTGACGACTTGGACAAGTGGCAGCTTTGGGCCATTTTAGCCAGAGCCCAGCCGCTGATGGCTGACTGCTTCTCTGCCCGTCTATCTGTGTGTCTGTCTGACCGTCTGTCTGTCGCTTTGTCTATCTGGCCGACTAAATAGTTGCCAATAATCCGTGTCCAAATTGATCGGGTTGCCGTTTATGGTAATGGACGAACTTTAGATGCCAAAATGTTGGCCGTTGGTCACTGGCGGAATGCTTCATTACCGATGCACAAACTTGGGCGTGCGTCTCAAATGATTTGCAACGGTTTTCAGGCGGCATTTTGCATTATTATTGCTTCATTTTCTACTCCATTCTGGGGCTACACGCGGCACCAGCAGCCACGAAGAATGCTGTCAATTAGCGTAAGAAAGGAGCGACAGTGGATGCTACTCCCCAACAGATTGATATGCTGCTGCTGCTGTTGCGGCTGGATGTGGGTTGAAGTTGGAGTGAAATTGCGAGCATACCGGAAACCCAAGTAGTGACTGCTGGCGCGCCCTTTGCTGGGGCATAAGCCCATTTGGAACTGCTCATACATTTTCAAAATCGCATTTAAAGGTGAAGGTGCAACAGTTAGTGGTGGGCATATCTGGTTCGCTGCCTCTTGGAGCCATGCCAATGGGGCTTAGCAAAATGCTCAAAAAGTCAAAAAGAAGAAAAATCGACAGAAATATGGGCTAGAAAGAAAATGAAAACAACACACAGAAACAGCCATGGCAAAATCAACATGTGGGCGGCACATGCGAGTACTTTAAGCAAAGAAAAAGGCAAAAGCAACTTTAATATTAGCCACGTTTATGCAGTATGCAGTATCAGTTACAAAAATCAGTAAAGTGTATGAGTGTCTGTGTGTGTATGTGTGTGCGTGTGTCCATGTGGGCGCTTGTTTTTGTATCGGAGAAATTGTATTTTCAACGTTAGCGCAAGAGAAAATGAAAAATAAGCAGCTGTAGTGGCAGCGTTAAATTAAAAAATAACACAAGCTAGCAGCGAAAAATATACAAAAACGTATACAAGAAAAATTGACCAGAAAATATTAGTTTTTAGTGGTTTCTCTAATATTCATTAGCTAAAATCGAGTTTGATGCAATTACACTGAAATATTTGCATGACCCTTGTGAAATAAATTTGTATTTATTTAAAACGCGCGCTCTTCATTTAATACTTTTACAACACTGCATGAACGTTTTTCAACCAGATGGCAACGCTGGTCAGTACTCGTTCATTCGCTCACTTTCACTCGTCACCAGCTACTAATCAACGATGTGACGTCACGTCTCTTAAACATTAGCTGTTTTTGAAACGGACGAATCAAGTATTAGTGCCTTATGCTGCCCATTTTAAATATATAATTTATACTTGAATATATACCAAATATATCAAACATGTACTTTTTGCGGCTCTCTCGTGCAGTTCTACGCGTAACCTTCTCGTTTGACCGCCTCCCGACACAGCTGTGGCAACTGGCCGACAACAACAACAACAACAACCTGCACAACTTTCTTAGGCGCGTTCGACGAGCAGAAGAGGCACGAGCACGAAGAGATGTGTTAAAATCAATCCAGAAACTACTTGTTGACAAAGCCAAGCGGCAGCCACCTGAACAACTCTAGCGCTCTGCCCAACGCTGTTTGCATATTCTAAATATATATATATACATACGCGCACGCATAAAAACTCTACACGTCATCAGACTTTCTGTCGCGGAACGTAAGTTGAAATATTTAGCAAAGCAAGCGAGCAGCAAGAATATGAATTAAATATTTAAATTTACGCAGAATATGCGTCAACTAAAAGGCAAGGTAAAGGAAACGCGAAAGCAAAAGAAGGAGCGCAAATTGGAAAACGCACAAATGCAAGCAAAAATTGGAACTGTTGTTCTGCCCGCGCTTGGTGTTATTGCCATGATGGTGAGTAGCGCCGGAGAGTGTGAGAGCTTAACATGTTTATGTGTTTTTAAATATTGTACAGATAGTGGCGTTTATTTACCTGAAGACGAGACCTGCAATCTTGGCCTAGAAGAAAAACCAAAAGGAAACTTGACGTAGCTTAAGCTAGCGTAGGCATTAACGATTTTATTATGTACTTGTGCTCGTGTTTAACATTAACAACCTTGTAATTGCGTCCTTGTGAAATGTGCAATTTGTTTTTAAATATTGTTTTAATACACTTTATTGTATAAACACCAGTTGAATAAATAAAAGCGACGAAATCAAGGGGACTAGTTTAGTGTTGTACAACGCAAATATTTAGGCAGTCACGAAGCTGATTGGCGCGTCGTTTGAATTTTTTATTTTTTTTGAACACATTTTCTTATATTTGTGTGTATTGGGCTAACACACACACAGATACAGCATCTAACATGTTTTTTTTTGGCCATTTTGTATTTTTTGTTACACTTTCTAGCTATCTACACGTTGCTCGTCCGTTGCGCTGAGTAAAAGCTGCCGTCAGCATTTGTCAATCAAAACAAATTGAAAAAAGTGGCTGAATATTAAATTACGCGCCAAAAATAAACATTTTCGCATACTGTCAAACAACATTAAGCAGTTAACTAAGTTATAAACACTGCAGTTACTTATCTTTGCTTGTGATTAGATAACATACATATAAAATCAACAGCAGCACATACATACACATACACATACACATACATAAGTAACTGAGTGTGCCAGCTGTTTTCCGTACTCTCATTTGCACACACACACACACACACACACAGACAAGAGCATACAGACGCCAGCTCGCTCTCACGCATCGCGCTCGCTTCGTACGTTTTGACATTTTCTTAAACGCAGTTGTTGTTTTGGTTCTCACCCTGGCGCGTGCGGGTGAAAAGAGTGATTTTAATTATTGGACAATGCTTAAGTTTTTGGTAAGTCGCATGAAATGCAAGTGAAAGTTTGTGAAATACGCCGCCGCAATATACTGCAGCACTTCGCGGAGTGCTTGCGAGTAACAGGAATAGCAAAAATATCGCCGTTCTTTTTGTGGCGATGATTTAATGCCTTTGTTGTTGTATTGTTTGACATGCGACCAAAAAATCCCAGCAACATTTTACGCAAATATGTATATGCGGCAAAAATCAGCTGTAGTAAAACAAGCTAAAAATTATATAAATTGTTTTGACTTTTTACCGTTCTGTGTGCTGTTCTCCTATTAAGTTAAGTGCTCCGATTCGATTCAGCCAGCCATAGCTCATCCTTGTGCATAGTTCAAAGTCCAGAAAGCACTTAATATCTTACTCCTGCATATTATTTGGACACTAATCGATAGCCAAAGGTGTAGAGCAAATTACAAAGGTATCTTTGGGTAGATGGAATTGTATTTTATACTTTTGCCACCTTCAATACATACATAATATGTATGTACGTATGTGTGTACAATGTACAATAAGTAAATTCGGGCCAAAAATGTCAGGCAGTAACTACCTAAGCATTGCTCACATTGCCATACACATATTTAAGTCAAATTTCGGACACGACACATAGGAAAGCACACAAACATAAAAGGCTAAAATGAAATTGCTTGGATTGGGAATGCAACTGTTGAAACGTGGTCAATCTTCGTGCGGATGCCAAGAGTGTGATGCATTGCCACCATGTCCACCTAAGCCCATGTGGACAGGCGTGCGCGTGTTGTTTTTCTCAATGGTCAGCGGCACTAATTTGAATTCGAAGCCCTAATCCGTTTCCATCAAAATAATAATATTTCAAACATTTTACTTGCAGCTAACTTTTGGGGCCGGAGTTTACACGGGTCTCTACGTGTCGCAGAACTATGAGGTATGCGTTCGAATCATAAATCTGTTGCATCAGCAATTAATCGTTATGCTCTTTACAGGTGCCTCGTGTGGATGATCCCCCCAAACTGATTGAAAAAATGAATAAAAAAATCCGAGAGCTTATTGACGGAAAAAAGTAACGTCATTTAGGGTTTCGTTATTTCATACTTTTCAGGCTTAGACCAGGCAGTTTTATTTAACTTAGCCAATGTGATTATGAACCACGCACGCTAATGAAATTCAAAACAATAAACTGGATAACAGATTTAACAACTTGGATTGATTATTACAATGTCAAAGCTATACGAAGTTCGAAGTTGCGTGTCTATTGAGATATCAAAGTTATTTTCAATTCAAGTCGGAGCGCATAGTATTCAAGATTTTTATCAAGGACTTTCTCTACAAAATTTACAATAAAGAGGACTCATTAAATACCAGTTTAATATACATAAATTGACGATCTTTTCATCAAAACGATGACCATTGAAGACGGTATTCATTAACCAAACTAACTTATCTTCATTTGTAGAGATATAAATTTAAAATAAACTGACGTTATAAATAACAAATCATTTATGAACTCCTCTTACTTCTTATTATTCACAGAACGCCCGTCGAACAAATTGTGCATGATATCAAAAAGGAGGCGAAAAAAGTTTTGGACGACTGAAGAACGTATTTACTTGCAGCTCGAGACGAAATACAATATATTTAGTTATTCTGTGTTTAAACAAATTTATCTATGATCCAATAAAGGAAAGCTTAAAGTTACAATCTAGATAAACGAAACACCTCCTCCATAATATTCTAAACGCGTTTGCGGCTGCACAAATGCCAGCCAGTCGGAGGCGTGCGTGGGCAGAAGGCCCATACTGTGGCACTTATATAGGGCAAGGGCCACATTCGCCAGATTGCCCAGAATATAGATAATGCGCTGGCCCGTGCCTTGTGCGCCCTCGGCCATTTTTGAAGTGACTTGCGTCGTGAACATGGCCTTAATCGGGCGTATTAACATCATGCCCACCATCATTATTGGAAATATAGAAATTGAATTACCTGACATGTACATTATGAATAGATTCATTGGTATCTGGAAGAGTTTTAAGGATTACAGCAGGTCTTGCCAAATTGGGGACACCGCTCACCTGTTTCAGTGGTCCCAGGGCCAAGTCCCATGATTTTTTAATTACCAAACGTTGATCACGTACAACTTCCGTTTGATTTACCAGAGCCGTAGGATTGTAGCCAGGCGGGGAAGGCATATCTGCATTTTTGCTACATCATGGGAGAGAGAAAAGGATTATCTTTGCTGGAATTGCTTATTTTGACACACATACCTAACATTAAAGTCCAGCGCCCACTTGGATTTCTTGGAGTTTTGCTTAGCTGACATTTTAATTGTGTTTTTTATCTAGTTTTGGTTAATTTAATTGAAGAATTACTTATAAATTGGCACCAGCAGCAGAAAAAAAATGTCGTTTATCGTTATCGGCAAGAACAACTCTGAATGTGCCGGCACAGTGTTGGTAAACGACTGACATGCAGCTGGGGTTGCCTTCAACTTTTTATCGATAACAATCACATAATATAAAGTAATTAAAAATGTTAATTTTTTTTTGTGTATCAAAAGTGATTCAGCATATTCTGTTTATTTAAATTTTATTTAGAATTACCTTTATAAGTATTACGTTCCGTTTTTATATAGTTTTTATGTTTGTTTGTTTTTTTTTTTTTTTTTTTTTTGTTTTGTTTTGTTTTTGCAGCCAAGCGTCGGATATAAACAAAAATAATTCAAATTGTTTTTTTCTTGTATTTTTAAAGACAATTACAATTACAGTTTTCATTACTCATTATTATTACTTTTATATATATATAAAATTAAAAAGAAATATATATTGATGAGGGAAAGGGCAAAACTAACTTAAAAATGACATATACTTCTGTTGTGGTGTGGTAGTTGGGTTTTCTTTTTACTCATTTTTGCATTTAAACATCCAATAATTATATATATATAAATTTAAATCATAGCGTTCTTTTATATATGCTGATGCTGCTTTGAAAAGTTTTCTTCTTTTTTTTTTTTGAGTGTGGTGTTTGCGATTCTTAAACAAGTTTTAATAATGCGCGGCGCGGTTTTGCGGGTGTTTTCGGAAAATGGAAATGCGCAGAACCCAATGTTCGCTTTTCTTCTTGTTGATATTATTACTTCCCACTTATTCAATGCCGTTGTCTGATGTTGTTGTTGCTGTTGTTGCTTTTGCTTTTGCTGTTGAAGATTTTGCTGCTTTGCTTTTAAAATCAAAGTTAGTGTATAATTATTTTGTTGTTGTTGTTGTTGTTGTTGTTGCTGCTGCTGCTGTTGTTGTTGTAGTTTATTTAGCGATTAGCGTTCTTTAGCTGGTTGGACAACCAATCAAGCCCCTCATAGAGGCCGTCGCCGCTGGTTGCACACGTCGCCTGTATATACCAATTGCGGTTTCTGAGTGAGTGCAAGCCCAACTTGTCGGTGATTTCGGCCGCATTCATTGCATTTGGCAGATCCTAAAAGGCGAGAGAGACAGAGAGAGAGAGAAGAAAATAATTGAGTATTGAGTATAAATTGAATATGCATTAATTAACGGTAGTGCATTCTCGAGACTTTGTTATCTCGCTAAACACCTTTTTTCTCTTATCAACGACATCCAACATTTATTTTGAACAGCACGTGCGTTAGTCTGGCTTGCGCAATATGTTGTTTTAAATGCTGACATCATTGGCAATATTTAAATAATTTAACAAAAAATGTGCTTAAACAAGTTTTCTAACAACAGATTTCTTACTATTTTGCACTACTTTTTCTCTATGAATATCATCGATTTCAATACCTGTTTGTTGGCGAATATTAGTAGGACAGCATCTCTGAGCTCGTCCTCGGCCAGCATACGCATCAGTTCCTCTCTCGCCTCACCGATACGCTCTCTGTCGTTGCTGTCAACGACGAAGATAAGACCCTGCATGAACGAGAGAAACAGCACGTAGAACATGTTAATTGGAGGGCAAAGTTAAAGATTAAATCTGATAAGTGTAATCAAATGAATATCAGTCCCGTCTTGAAACAAAATTAACTTTGAATAATCATAATTGTAATCATTATAAGTTGTTAACATCATCTAGAAGAGGTAGCGATATCTATTCGAAAGCAACGTCAACGTACTTGTGTATTCTGGAAGTAATGCCTCCACAATGGACGAATTTTGTCTTGGCCGCCCACATCCCACACTGTAAAGCTAATATTCTTGTATTCTACAGTCTCCACATTGAAACCTGCAGATGAAGGAGAGAACGTACAATATGTTGCGATAGTTGCATGCCATTTTATCATTATCACTACTTACCAATAGTAGGTATCGTTGTAACAATTTCGCCTAATTTGAGTTTGTACAGAATTGTGGTTTTACCAGCGGCATCCAAACCGACCATCAATATTCTCATTTCCTTTTTGCCGAAGAGGCCTTTGAATAGATTCGCAAATACATTTCCCATGTTGCTGCTTGTTGCTTCGTGTCTTTCAATGTGGAGGGGATGATGTTGTTGCAAATTGTTGCACTAGTGCTTCTTCTTGTCTACGGTAATTATAAACAAGTTCAAATCCGAGTTGCAACTGCTGTTAATATGCAACTCCTGTTGGATTTGTGTGCTTGCAACTTGAAGAAACTGCAAAGAACAAAATATTGGCCAATGACAATGTTAGTTTCCTTCGCTTAGCTTAATTCGATTAACTGCGGCACATGGACAAAGCAACCCCCCCATAGACACTTACGATCAATAAAACTGACTTGAATTACAAATGTTGTGAGTAATGATGAAGTTTTAGTCAAACGTTGTTTAGGTTTTGCTGGTTAATTGCAAACTGTTTTGATCACTCTGCATCACTTGAGCTTCGATTGTTAAGGCTGACGTGTTGACGTGTTTAGCAAACGGTGAGTAAGCCGGAAGGCCCGCAACGAAATTATGAAATCTACCATTAAAAATGTTAAATACGAGCTACGAAATTATTTCAACCGGGCGAGAAAGTGTAGAAATGGCTATAAACGCTTTTGCCAAAAAGTTCATTGACAACGTCAAGTTGAAGATGTCGGCTTCAAAATAGAAACAAAGAAAAGAACCGATGTTAAAGGGCGATTGTCAAAATACTTTGATTTGAGTGGCAAGTTTGCTGCCGGCGCTGACGCTCGCTCGACGCTCGCTTGACGCTGACGTCGCAGCGGCTGATAAGATATTGATTTTTTGTATTATTTGTTTGTTGGTGTGCGTGTAGCGGCGGCTATTTAAGTCGGGGGAAAACGTGTACGGACCGAGCGCGCAAATGTTTGAGGTGAGAAACTTTCGATTTATCAGTGCAAATGCTAGCAGGATGACTCGACCGACCATTACCCAGCGTCGTCGCTCCAAATCTGTGATGAGTCAGCACGGCCGCGGCGACTTACATGTGGCCCGTGCTTGTGTTATGTGTGTAAAATACATACACACGCACGCACTCACGCACACACACACACACACACACATACACACATGTGCTTCAATATGCAATTCAATTGAAAGTTTAATTGACTTCACATAGAAATAGACAGCAGGCAATGGCAATAACAACAACAACAACAATTAGGCAGCACTGGATGCGCTACTGTTGCCCATCAAAACGAAATGCGCAAATAATAACTGAACACGCTATCGAAAATACATTTACGTTTTGTTTGGTTGCATTCGATGCCAAGAAACTCACTTTTGCTGAAGACTGAATGTCGCAAAAAATATGTGTAAGAAAATGAAATCTACACGTAGCAACTTTAATATGCCGCCGCAGCAGCAACACCCTGCAACGCACACACAGTCACAATTCATAAACACATACACGCACATGAGAGTTTAGGGTTGCCTTACGATTTGTGTGCGTGTTAAATTGCAGTCATTTAGACCGAGTTTTAGCACACGACAATCACAAAGACAGTTTTTGTTGCCATTAAAACAAGCGCAATTTCTTAAAACTTTTTAGTTTCCTTTGTTTGCCTGGCAAATTAATATACGGGTGGCCCACGAACACATTCGACAGCCCTATCAATTTATATATGTGTGTGTATGTGGCTGCCTTTGTATGAGTACCAAGAAATGATGACGGCGACGTATGCTTTTTTTTTTCATTTGCTTTCGTCGAACAGCGGCAGCCTTGTTTTGTTAATTTTCAGGCGAAATATTTGTTTGGTTTGCACTTAGGACATTGCCTTAGCATTACGCTTTAGTTAATTGCACTTTGCACTCATTATTTACCGTTTTCTTTGCAGCTTTTTATAAATTTCCCTCTGATTAAATTTTCTGCTGCTAAACCGACTGCGAAGAAGAATGTACAAATTGGTGATGACAGAAATGGTACGACACCGCCAATCGATTCCAACTGAGCGTAACTATCGATTACTAACATTTTAGGAACGAATTAAAAAGAGTGAGCATTATATAATTAATAATTGCCACCAGAAATTCAAGAAAAACGTAGTTTAAATAATCAATTAGTTTTCATAGTTGCTAAGTATTAGGTATTTATATCCCGGACGATAGTTCGTTTACAAGCATTCGATTACCACTCCCATCGCCAGTTCCACACGTCATATGCATGTGTGCGTGTGTTAAAATTTCTACACCAATACACCAACATCACCCACATTGCTGCGGCAGCATTTTCAAAAGCAAAAGATAAAAATGCTACCAGCTTTTTATTAAAATGCGCCATTGCGCAACATCACCACCTAAAACTTGATTGAAAATCCATACGCACCAAATAATTGTATCAAATGCACGCCAATTTGAGCAGAAATTTTAGAAATTTCTACTTGGAAATGTCTAAAAATCACAGAGCGAAATAAAACTTGACCGAGAATACACTTGCCTTTGAAAAAACTGCAAATTCACCAACGTTGAAAATGAACTCAACGCTCAGCGTGGCTGTATGCTAGAGCAGTAACACTATACAATATACGGTGGTGGGTATTTCATATGGCACTCATATGCTGCCACGTCTTGTCCACAAGCGAGGCCGGTGTGTTGAATTTAGCGATGATAGGCGACCGTGAGTGCACGTCGGATATTTCAATCGATTGATAAAATGTTTTATCCCAAGACTCCATTTTATGGCAAGGGACTACTGCTGGAAAATGAAATTCTGAAAGTTAATGTAAGTCCACAATTAAAATAATGAAATTGTGTTGCGGGCAAGGGCAAACAATTGAACATCAAATGTCAATGTGCTGGCTATAAGAAGCAGACAACCACGATTCGATACTTTGATAACTCTTTTGTGTTTAGTGGGGTAACATTGGCATTATGATTACGTAGAGGTTCGCAACACTGTTTTTTAAATTTTTGTTTGTATTGTTAAAAATAATAAAAATGGTTCTTTGTTCAGAGTGCAGCATTGCCGAAGCTGTTACCATGGCTTTGCAAGACGCCACGCATTACAACCTATCGCATCAACACTCTTCGCACCAGCGTGGCGGACTACAAAGCGAAACTGGAGGCCAAATTACGCGCGCTTTACGGACCGCAAGCGCCCCGAGTGTATGGGCTACACGAACTGCCCGAAGTGCTATGCATTGCACCGTTGGACACACCAGCTAATATTGATTACGATGACTGCCGCAAGGAGATTATTGTGGACACAAGTTGCGGCGCTGCGTTGTTGCGTGGCGCACACATTTATGCGCCCGGCGTTCTGGCCATGGAAACAGGCACCCAACTCCAAGAGCTTGTCAATGTGTATGCGGATTTGCCGGGCAAATGCAAACGCGGCACTGCCGCGCGCTACGACTGCACTGATAAGATCTTTCTGGGCGTGGGTCAAGTGCTAATGCAACGTCATCAGCTCTACAACAACAACAACAAAGAGCATCCACCCACGGGAATAGCCGTGCGCATGCAATCAAATGTGAGTGGAGTGCCCGCATTGGGCGATCTGAGCGATGCGACTGCATTGCTCCAAAACTTACCCTCCATGGTGTGTGTTAGGGTGTTGGCACCACAGCCAGGCGAACGCGTTCTGGACATGTGCGCAGCGCCGGGCAACAAAACAACGCATATAGCTGAGCTCATGGGCGATGTGGGCCATATTATTGCCCTGGACAACTCGGCCAGCCGCTTGCGTGCCATGCAAACGAAGCTGGGCAACTACAGCTGCATTCAGGCGCATCAGTTTGATGCCACCAAGGCCTGGGACGAGCACAGTGCCACAGACTCAACAGCTCCGCCCTTTGCCTCGAGCAGCTTTGATCGCATCCTGTTGGATGCACCCTGCAGCGGTCTGGGCAATCGTCCGCAGCTCTGTTGCAGCATCAAGCAAACCAAAGTGCTTCAAGCCTATCCGCATATTCAGCGTAGCCTCCTGGCACAGGCAGTGCCACTTCTGCGTCCCGGCGGCGTGCTAGTGTACAGCACTTGCACCATCACCGAGGCAGAATGCGAGCAGCTGGTGTCGTGGGCGCTGCGCAAATTCCCACAGCTGCAGCTGGTGGATGCGACACCGAAGCTTGGTGCACCTGGCCTGCCGCTGCCGGAGCTGGATGCAGCACAATGTGAACTATTACAGCGCTTTGGACCAAGTAATGAAAATCGTGTCCAGAACTTGGACACAGTGGGTTTTTTCATAGCAAAGTTTCAGAAGACGTTATGAGCTGGAAATATATTTATGTATATATTAATTGTTTAAGATAGCCGTTAACAAATGTCGGCTAATTGTTCTGCACATAGGAATAAGGTGTATTTGTATAAATAAAAAAATCTAAATTATTTTTAATTTTTATATACACTTAATTTTAGCTTGTAACTTATTAAATATAATATGTAAATACCCCCAAGAAAAGAAAGGAAAAAAAAAACATTTTCTCATTATACACAAAGGAAAATCTGTTTAAATTTCAATTTGTTGTATCCAAAGTCCGCGGAAATTGCATGAATTTCTTGTTTTATTTTAATTTAAATTGCAGTTTATATATTTGTGTTTATATTTTACAACTATGCATCTTGTTAAGTTTTTGTGGCATATCTCTCTTCTTTTTTAAAAATAATGAATACAAGCCTTGTTGTTGTTGCCTGCTTTTAGTTCATTCAATTTTAAAAAATACTTAAATAATGTACAATACATAATAATAATAATAATAATAATCATAATCATAATATTACAATTACAAGTTCTAAGTCTAAATTGTATGTTGTTTTGCTCGTTCTGTGTGTATGTGTGTGTGTGTGAGTGTGTGTGTGTTGGTTTTGTTACGTGTTGCAAGTTCTAAGGTTTTGCTGAGTTTTCTAAATGTTTAACTGTTCTTCAAAATGCAACAGCTGCATTTAGTTGTTGCCTAGAATAAAGAATTGCATAATGAATTACATTAAGTTATTTAAATTAGAATAGTTTTTTGTTTGCTTGTTTATATTGTTTTAATTAGTACAAGTACAAGTTAGTTTGTAGTTAAGTTTTCTAATGCATATTTGCTGCCGTTGTTTAATGTTAAATCTAAAACGCTTTGAATCTCGGATAGATTTACTCACTGCTGGCAAATTGATGAAAACTATACAATCTTAAAACTTTGCATAGTTTTTTTTTTCTTCGTTTTTTTTTTTTTCGTTTTTAATCATATACTACTCTATATAAAACAGATCCCCCAACAAGCCGAATAATAATTACTTTAGTGAAGAACTTTCCACTTAATGCAAAGTACTCTAATTTGTTTGCATGGACATTCGGATGTTAAAATTTGAATAGATCGAATCGAAATGCTAAAAGATACGTTTCGAGCAAAAAGCGGGGGAATGCGAATGCTCAAAAGTGCGATATGATTGGCAGAATGGGAGCAGCTACGGGTTGCTGATGCAATGTTTCAACTTTAAGCGGCTTCCTTTCTTTTTCTGGCGTATCTTTATCTTTACAACAACGGCCCGTGCTCTATCATAATATAATGCTTATGGACTACATATATGCTATATTTTTTGTTTTGTTTGTTTTTGTTTTTGTTTTTTTTATTTTTTTTTTGTATTTATTTACGTCGGGATATTTAGCGTCTTGAACTGATCCTCCTGCATTTCAGTCATCATGAAGGTGCCATCCTGCAGCAACAAAACAACGCGACGCGTGCCACCTGAATAATGAAAAGTTTAAGTTTACACATCATTGAAATCGCTTTAAATCCAATTCCAATATTGGATTGGACTCGGCCGCTTACCCGGGGATGGCAGATCGGCTTGCACCACTTCGGCGGGTATTTGTGCCTCGGTACCGTCGCTGTCCGATGTTGTGATGTGAATTTGTGCCGTGTGCGGTGTGCTGCCCGCTGGCGCCGCCTCCTGTTGCTGCTGCTGCTGATGCTGCTGTAATACCGCAGCCTGATGCTGAGCCAGTTCCTCCTCCGTCATGCTGACAAGTATGTGTTCGCCATCCGCATTGGCATCGCTTTGCTGGCCAACGGCAGCGACGGCCTCGGCGACAGCATTGTCTAACGTGAGCACATCCTGATCCTCACCCTCGGCGGCGGCCACATAGGCAAACTGCTGTTCGCCGTCGGGGCCCTGGGTGACGAGTATTGTCTGGCCTTCGGCATTCTTGCCGGCAACCTGATAGACGGTGCCATCCTCGCCGCGTACCAGCAACGCGGAGCCATCCTCATTGGTGAGCACCTGCTGATCACCACCGAGCAGCGCCTGTGCGGCAGCCTCTAGCTGTTCGCGCTGCTGTTCCTGCTGTTGTTCCTGCTCCATTTGCAGCTGCGTCTCCTCCTGCCCAATAAGTTTGCCAGTGATGGGGCATAGTTGCGCCTGATGCTGCTGCAGCTCCTCCTGTTCCACTTCCATCTCGATCTGCATGGGCTGTGCCTTAGCTACTGCCGCCGCATTCACCGTGCGTTGCCTCAGCGGGGTCAGCTGTTGCACTTTCTGGATCTGCACCTGCTGCTGCTGCTGTTGCTGCAAAGCTTGCGCTTGTTGTTGACGCTGTTGGCGCACCTGCGCCGCACGCTGTGCTAACAGATCCTCGCGAGTCATCACTTTGCGCGTCACCTTGAGATCCCCAGACTTCGATAGCTGCAATATCTTTTGCTCTGGCGTAACAGCCTTGGCTCCGGCTACCTGTCGCTGCTGTGGCGTATTGGCGCGCGTGACCAGCATGCGTGCTCCGGCTCGGGCGGGCATTGGCGTCTGACGCAGCGGATTGGGCGCGCTGCTGCCCACGGGCCGGCGTTGCAGTGAAGCCGCCTGCCCGGGTGTACGCAACAAGTGCGTTCGCTGGCCAACGGTCACCGGTGAGCTGTTGCCGGACGATCGAGCAACAGCCATGCGCTTGGCAGGCGGCGCAATGCCCGCTGAGGAGATGGCGGCCGGACTCATCTTTGGAGCTGCTGGCGAAAGTGCGCTGCTTTCCGATTGTTCTATGCGAAAGATGCCGCTGTTGTTGCTGGCCATTTCAGTGCGGGATAAATAACGCACCGGGCACTCGAGTTTCTGACGTTTCTGAACATTGATAAGCGATCGATATATTAAATCAGATTGAATAGTTATTTTCGGAGTGCCAAAAGATAAAATGCCCTTGCATATTGTCACAATAATGTTGTGGACAAAATATCTTGAAAGGTGAGTTGAAAAGGTTACTTTTACAAGAACCGATCCATTCGGTTTTACTAAGATTATCTACTACAATGATGCTATTTGAATCGAACAGACAAACCGGCTATGGCAAGCATGGACTCGACTCGACTCGACTCGGATGGGCAGTTGATGCTGACCAGAAGTCATTTATACCCTCTGCGCAAGCAAGGCAAGGGGGCATAACATCATCACGATAGCGATACAATATTTACAAGGAAATAAAATATATGTATGTACATCGGCATGTTATTTGTACGCACTTCACACACACATATATATATACTTATATGTACATCGTTGTTTCATCGATCACCATTATGATTACTTACTGTTTGTATAGTATTGGGCATTTCGGGTTTTCTGAACATGCCGGTACTTGTGCTGTCCTCCGTGTAGATGATTTCACCCATTTTGGCATCCTTTTCGCTAAATATGGACCCAGACGAGGAGTTGCCATTGATGCGAGCCGGCGTTGTTGGCATTTTGGGCTTATTCAGCTGCACGGAGCTGCCGCCGTTTTTTAATCGCTTAACTGTGTGCGACGGTATTAAATCCTCTTCGAGATCTTCCAGCTCCATTGATTCATTGGAGGCATTCAGACCAGAGCCCTCGGCACTGGAATCTGTGTGATTCAGCTTGCGTTTAATGGCCATTGGCGTCGTCGCAGCTGTGGACCATTCCTGTTCCGTAGCCGACTCATCTTCGTTGGCCGACGAGGGTGATGTGGAGCCCTCGCCTGCGCCACTCTCGTTTACCCATTGCTTGAACTGATCCATGGCTTTGGTCTTGGATGTGCGCGATGGGCGGGATGCGCCAACGCCCGACGAATTGGGTGATATTGCCGATGATTCTGGACTGTGCGGAGCAGAGTCCATTTTGCCACCAGCCAGCGACGCCTGCTGTTTGTCTTGCTGCGGTTTTTCCTGTTGCATGCGCTTCAGTGCATCCAGACTCTTCTCGCGCTTTAGCTTTTGGCGAGCCAGTTGCTTCTCAAACATCTGCAGAAAGTAGGGCACACGCTCCAGATTGGCCATCACCTCCCAGGTGTTTTCATTGTGCGAACGATCGATCCACTTCACCAGATACTCATGCGTCTTGCGGCGTGGATTAAAGCGTTTCGCGACAATACTCTCCACGGCCTCCTCGGTGCGTTGTTCCGTTTTTGGATCGACGCGTGTGGCAATGCGATTGCTATTCTTAACAACGCCAGTGATTGTAGTTGGCGCCGAGGAGCCGGGAGGTGTGGGCGTGCCGGGCTTTGACTTGGGCCGCTCATTTTCCGTATCCTTCAGCTGTGAAGCAACTGTCGGCAATTTGCCAGCGGGAGATTCTGCACATGCAGAAGAGTAGTGCAGAAACAATAAATAATAGAATACATAACATATGAATCAGTTTTTTTTTAGATCTTACTTCTTGTGGGTGAAACACTGGAGGATGTGTTATTACTATTTGCAGTGCTGTTGTTGTTATTGTTGTTGTTCGGATTTACAACGGTTTTGGTGATGCGTACAGGCATATCTTGAAGTTGGCCATGTCCGATTTTGCCAAACGACTGTATTGTCCTGCCGGCAACAATCCAAGGCTCGCGCACGCTCTCGTCTAGCTTGACCCAATTCTGATAGAGTGCCCAGGAATTTGAGGAGTTGCTCTCCTTCCGTGTGTGCAGCTGTGTGGCCTTCCACAGCGTAAAGGCCCAGATTGTGGGCTTTGTATCCAGCGTTTCCTTTAAACTCGAATTTTCCTTTTCGCAGGCATCATCCTCCTTATGCGACTGAAATTCCTCGACAAAGTTGAAGGCGCGCAGACAGCGTCCACAAACAAGCACATCCATATTGGCTAATTCCTCTTGGGCAACTAAATGGAGAGTATAAAGGTTTAAATTTCGTTCCTGTTTTTTTTTTTTTTTTTTTCATTGAGCCTTGACCACTTGCCTCTTATTATATTTGCGTGTTTGCCAATTTCCGTCGGTGCAATCTCCTGTGCCAACATTATACACAACACCAACGTAGTAACTAAAAAATGTACAATTTGAATATTTTTGTGTCACAATTTAAAAACAAATAAAAACCGTAGAAAATACGCGCACAAACACACACACGCACATGCGAGCAAAAAAAAAAAAGTACAGTGCCGTGGTGTGTTTATGAAACGAAGTGGCAACATTAACAACTGGCAACAAAGTGTGGTGGGTTTTAGCCGTATGTAATGGCTGCAGAGAATACAGCGCCTAGGCAGAAAAACGAGCACAAAGCGTGATGACCAAAAATGCAACGAACGCCCGCACAAAGATACACACACAAAACATAGCAAACCGGGCGCGAAAAATGCAACAGCTAAACATAAGCTCAGAATATATGATACACATTTATAGATCTTTATCCATGTACCTACATAATAGCAAACTCCTTTATTTTATTCTTATCTTTAACTAGCCGCCATTTTTAGTCAAATAAGCCGCACATTGCATTTTCAATTGCATAGAACAAACTAATAGAATGAATACATCCACGCACACACACACTAAACTCGGCTCAACAATTTTAATGTTTTATAGATGATTTAGAACATAATAATCTGTTAGCTAGGAACATTTGAAATAAAATTTGCCATGTATGGACGCTTTTTTGCAAATTTATGTATGCATTTTTCACGTTTTCTTTTGGCGATGTTTTTCTCTTTTGTACTACACACCTTCATATACAGATGTGTTTTGGAAAAATATAGAGAGCAACTAGTTTGTTTTTAACAACTAATTTTAATTTAACTGTTTTTATTCTCCAACTCGCGCAACGCTGTTCACAATTGCACGCGCGCCAACTCTGAATGCCAAAAAAGTTTGTACAACTGAGCGAAGTGGCCAGTTCTGTTTTAGGGGTATGGCTAGGATGACACTTGCGTGCGCTACATTATATATGCGCATTTGCAAACCTCAAAGAAAGTTTGCAACTGCTGGACCAGCACTGATTTGATTTTCTTAGTTAAATTATTCACATCAATTTGACACGTTTAAAACTTTTTATGTGCGAGATTCTTACAATTTTAGAGACTTTAATATTTGAAGTGTGCCGTATATGCTCAAACAACTGTGTAGCGCCGTTTTCCGTTCGTCCGCGTTTTGTAGCACTTTGTAAGCCAATCACATGAAGTGGTGTGTTTGCGCTGTCAGTATGGCAGCACTGGTCATTTGACAGTAAATGAAATAAATTGATTTTAATGAACTTAAATATTGTTTTCTACACTTTTTCTTCACTATTAACAATGTATATAATTTTATCTCTTAAATTATGAATTACTAAACAACATTTGAACTCAGGTTTAGATGTAATGGCAACTCTACATACTTCAGCTGCTGGATTTTTTCACTTTGTGTTGTGTACACACTTTTGAGTTGCCGGTGCGTGCCGACAAAATTTGTTTTAACTTTGTTTTTATTGAAATAGCTTTACATATTAAAGCAATAAATATGGCTGACGACGAGCAAGATGATCAAAAAGAGTATCGCTGGGAAACCGGCTACGAGAAGACTTGGTAAGCCAACTTGAATATTATTGTTGTTTTTGCTACTAACCCCAACTTGTTCCTCAGGGAAGCCATCAAGGAGGATGACGATGGGCTGCTGGACGGTGCCATTGCCGAGATCATACAAAAGGCCAAACGCAAGCGACAGGCGGATAAGATCAAACAAAATCGGTTGGGAATGATGCGGCACATGTTCATTGTCTTAGATTGTTCCGAGTCGATGAGCGTACCCGATCTGAAGCCTACGCGTTTATTATGCACACTCAAATTGCTAGAGATCTTCATTGAAGAGTTCTTCGATCAAAATCCCATCAGTCAGCTGGGCATTATAGCCCTAAAGGCGAAGCGCGCCGAGAAAGTAACCGAGCTAACGGGCACTTCGCGCGTACACCTCAAGGCGCTGGCTGGGTAAGTAGATATGTCCGCCGTACTACAAAGCGAATACACGGGATTCCTTGATTTTCGTGCCGTCTTGCAGCTTGGCGAATGTGTCGCTGACCAGCGAACCCTCATTGCAAAATGGCTTGGACTTGGCGTTGAAGACACTCAAAGTGGTGCCATCTCATGCCTCGCGCGAGATAGTCATAATCATGGGCTCGCTCACTACCTGTGATCCTGTGGATATCAATCAAACTATAGACGAGTTGAAAAGGGAGCGCATACGCTGCTCGGTTATATCGTTGTCAGCTGAAATTCATATCTGTCGCTATTTGACACAACAAACAATGGGCACATTCGGTGCCGTGATGGACGATGCTCATTATCGTGATCAGCTGCTGGCACAGGTGGATCCACCGCCTGCTGCCAAGACACAGGACAATTCACTTATACGCATGGGCTTTCCGCACAGCAAGAATGAGGTTGAGGGCAAGGATGCACCGCTATCCATGTGCATGTGCCACATTGAGAATCTCGATGAGCCCAGCGAGCTGTCCACCACCGGCCATCATTGTCCCCAATGCAACAGCAAGTACTGTGAGCTGCCCGTGGAATGCCAGTGTTGTGGCCTCACTCTGGTCTCTGCACCGCATCTGGCACGCTCCTATCATCATCTGTTTCCAGTGCCCAACTTTGAGGAGCTGCCATTTGAGTCGGTGCCGCCGGCAGCGCCTGACTGTGGCAGCCTGCGCAAGTGCTATGGCTGCATTAAAGTGCTTAACGCGCAGACCGACAAAAGCGTCTTCAAGTGCGGCTACTGCAATCAGTTCTTCTGCATCGATTGTGATATATTCATACATGAGACGCTGCACGCCTGCGTTGGCTGCAATACCATTCCAGGCGTCGCCGGCTTAGTCTATCAAAAGCAGGGCGGCAAATCGGCCGCCGGCACCCATCAGCAGCAGCCACAGCCACAACCATCCACCTCCAAGCAGCGCAGTCAGTTCAACATGTAATCCCGGCCCCCTAGCATGCAGCATTCTACATGTGAGCTAATTGCGGCCACATTTGCATTCAACTTGCGGCTGTCAGCTGCGGCTGTCGGGGTTGGGTGCTATTCATGTTTACAACAAAATAATTATATGTAGTATTAACTATTTTAAGACCTAAAGTTGCATTTACCTTGCATACAAGTTGTTGCTACCAAGTTTTTTTTTTATTTAAGTATAAAATAAATAACAAATTATGAGTAACAAAATGTTACCCGACCTCCAATTGACAGCGAGCATTATAAAATAAGAAATGGTTTATAGAGGCACAAATTTTTGTAACACTCAAAACACATACATAAAAGAAACTTAAGAACATGATTCTTGAAAATCGCATAGGAAGGCGATATCAGAGCGAGTATGCCAGTTAAAGAGTAAGAGAGAAAGGAACCTTTTTGCTAAAGCACATTTGTAAAAAAACAAATGTATTGTGATCCGTTTTAAAAGAGAGAAGAAATATCATGTAAATATAGTACGTACATCTCATACAACAACAATACAACTTTTTTCAGCAATGGAATTGTTCGAGCTCTATGCCAATTTAACTTATAATTTTCAGTGTTTTTTTTTCCTATTTCATATGTGTAAAATGCGAAATATTTGCAATTATTTGCAGAGCATTTCAGTTACGACCAGTTTCCATACTTTTATTAAATTTTACTATAACTACTTAATTATGAAAAGTTGTTTGTTTTGTTTTGTTTTTTGTTCGGTTTTTTTTGTTGCGTTTGTGAATGATCGTTGCCATTGTTGTAGTTGTAATTGTTGCTGTCGTTCACAGTTAATTCTTGTCATTTTTTTCTATGAATTCAGCTTTTGAACTTGGCGAATCTTTTATTTGCGGCCCACACGAGTTCAACGCCAACGTTCGCCGAACTCGGTCGCGTTTTAGCTAAATATATTTTATATTTTGAGTTTCCCTTGTGTGTGTTGTGCAGGGGGTTTTTTTTCAAACGCTTAGTTTAGAATAATAACAGTTATAGAGATCGACGCGAAGGTGTGTGAATTTTCGAGCAATTCCCAGGTATGTGGGTATGTAGAGTTGACTTTATAGCCTGGCTTAGGGCATAGAGAATGTATCATAAGGTTGGTGTTAAAAAAAAAACAAATTATAAGAAAGTCTTTAAGATCATACTGCTTTAAGTCAATAAATTAATGGAATCGATTAGGTTTGAAATGGGTTAAGACGTAAAATCTTATTTAAATTTAATAAATATAAATGATAATATGAACTTACCCAAAAATTATACTGCACATATACACATCACTGAAAAAAGAGCAAGGGAAAGAAAAATAGATAAATTGAGATATATATATATAACTAGATTGCTAATACAACCTATTAATATTTATACTCAAATAATAAAGACTCGTATTTTCAAATTGCCTTACTTGAATTTATGAGAATCACATAGTAGGGCGATATTGAAAAAAAGTTTTATTTGCAGCGCAATGGCTGCGTTTGGTATAATCTCTTCGCTAAATACATACATACACACATTCATAACTAGTAAAATAAGATAAATAAAAATTGTTATAAGGGTACATACAAAGGCCGGTCAAGATTCTATCTTAAACCACTTTTTCCGTCTGTGACACAACTGAAATCCTTCCCAGCCTTTCCCATTACTTTGAGCCCCGTTAACAACCATCTTAATTGATTTTCGGAATCAGTTAAGCACGTTAGCTGTTAAAAAACTATCTAGGTTTTTATTTCAAACACGGCAATTACCCTGTATTTTGACTACTGTATTCCCAGTTCGTGCTATTGTTAGGTTACTTATTTGATTTTTTGCGAAGCCATAAAATTATACGGCTTAAACCGAACGTCAATGACACTGCCCGAAACGAGTTGTGAACTGGTTTTGGCCAAGCGAAACCGCAAAGCGTCATTCATAATTCGAATATATAGAGCAGTCTAACAGCACGAAGAAAAGTAATTTATTGGACTAGAATAAATTGTTAACAAATAATTATAAATAAAATATAAATATATTTTATATACAAGATCTACAAGTCTTTCAAATAACGAATATCATTTGCGTAAGTATAGAAATGGGTTTTAAAAAAAACCTTTAACAGATAAATGAACAGCCCAACTTAAATTTTGTAATTTTCTAAAATATGTCTCATAATTTCGATAAGTTTAAACACCTCAAACAGGGCTGAGTAATGCCTGGCAGAGTATGACATGTGAATGTAGGCAGATAATAAAATAACATTTGCTGTACAGAAGATTAATTGATTCTCCAGTCTCCCAGTTACAAACACAGTCGACAACCTCTAAAGTGCGTTCGACTCTTAACCCCAAAATTCTGTATATCTGTTTTAATATTTGACTCGACTTCCATATCAAATATCTAGCGACTGAACTATGTCTCGCTGCGTGTAAATAGTATGCAAATAAAAGTTACTGATTCTACATTCCTCTATATTAGAAACGGCGTTAATAACCTTTAGAACCGGTTGTTAAATCGCGACATGCACCCCATATAACATGCATTAGTCAGACTTAATATTACGGCAATTACATATAGACTACCCCTGACACTTTCGTTTGTGGACCTTGGGCCAATTCTGGTTGCCCACATGCAAAATGGAGGCATTTGATTGTTCGGATTCTCTACATTTAGTCACTGTATAAATAGGCACAATCCGCGCAGTTAACTGCCAGACAGGTCAGCTCTATTCTAACTAATTACTGGAATAGCTGGCACAATGTGCAAGTTCTATACTTAGTCGTACCTCTTCCGCATTTGGGTTGCGGCACCTGTTTCTGATATGCAGCTGTAAATTCGCCAATAAATAATACTTTAGACACTTGTACACTGAGAAAAAACTGACACATAAGGTAAGTGCAGGGCGTAAGTCGTAAATCGCACAAAAAAAAAGAAGAAAACTAATAAGCACTTTTCCATTTATACTTATTGTAACTAGATAGGGGAGATATACATATAATAATATATTTCTTAACAAGAAAGCCGAGATATATATGTTGGAATTTTGTCTGAGTGTATATAATATATACTTTATTATAGAGTAGAGCAGCATCTAATTTAGGTAAGAATTTGGTATAAATTTCCTTGGGCTTGTCGCAGTTTGTTTAAAGTTTTCTCATCATTAGTGAAAATTGCATAGGCAAATTTTCACTTGAATATGAAGACGCAGTATTTCCATTGGCTTGGCCCAAGGGCCGAAACTAACCAAAAATGTTCACCGTCTAATAATTTATGCCCGAGATGCGCCTAAAAGTGTGCCGTCTAATTTGCCAGCCAGGCAACCGAAGGAACTTTTGATGCTGCAAAACTTTCGGCCGGCTAATCACTTGTTAAGTTATTTGTTGAGGCATCTACGGGTTATGCTCCACCACAGTAAGTGGAAGGGCGGAATATGCTGCTTGGGGCCAGCCCAAGTATTCTTGGCATGCTAGCTATGAGCTGTTCCAGCAGCCAACCCCCCTCCAAACCCATTGATTCCTGGCCACATGCTCGAACAAATTGGCTGTGCATAATAATATGCAGAAATTTTATAATGTGTAACAACTGATTAGCTGGAGGGTGGGTTCTGTTACCCAATTGTATGTATTTCTTGTAAACCTCCATTTGCTAGTTAATTAAAGATTCATTTCTGGTAATTATACATAAATCGTTAAGAATTAGAATATCAATAAGCTTAGATATGCACCCCAAAGAGATCTTAAACATAATCTATAGAATCTTTTAAGATAAAAGACAATCCTTAGTGAAAAAGTAGAACGGATTTGTGTTTCATTCAACCCAACTCAATCTAAGGTCCTGAACTAGTTCTTAACTGAATCGAACTAGGCTAATTGTAATTGACGTTTGAGAACGAAACACGAATAAAAAAGTTCGGCAACAGAGAAATGAGAAACGAGTGCTTCAACATTCACCAGTTGATGCCAAAATCCAATAAAAATCAAGTAAGAGGTTCTAGTCGGGAGCTCTCGAATAGGGAATACCCTGAACCCCTTTGAGGTGGTAGCGGGGAGGTGGCGATAGGTATAAAATGAAAGATACTTGACATATATATATAATATTCTAGAAGCAACATATCATGTTTGGTGACTCTAGCTATTATTATTTACCCAATTTGCTCAAAAAACAGGATGTCGATATCGATTTTTATCGATTGATTGGAAACGGAGTAAGTTATCGATTATCGGAAACAGGAAGCTCGATTTGCGCAGGCACTAGGAGCACCTACATCTAAAATTTGAGCTCTCTAGCTCTTATAGGTTCTGAGATCCTTACGTTCATACATACGGACAGCCGGACAGACGGACGGACGGACGGACTGACGAACGGACGGACAGACAGACAGACGGACATGGCTAGATCGACTCGGCTATTGATGCTGATCAAGAATATATATACTTAATGGGGTCGAAGATGCTTCCTTCTGCCTGTTACATACATTTGCATTTTGCACAAATACAATTTACCCTTTTTACCCATTTTCAAGGGGTTCAGGGATAAAAACTAGTTTTTTAGTGGAAGTTCATTAAGAACTCAATTCACAAAAAAAAAGGCTCGTGCATGAAGAAAGAGCCATATAAATTATAAAAATTAAGGAGTTTATTTTCGAGTGTCTGATGAAAATAAGTCTACGGCATGTAAGACTTATTAGCGTTTACTTCTGGGGCTGGGCGCCCGTTAAATTTAATTTCGCTAAATAAATAAATTAGTAAGGCGCGAAAAAAAGGCGTTGCGTCCAATAAAATATCAATTAGCAGCTTAAAGGTAATTTTTAAGTTTAAAGGAAATCTCACTTTGAGTCGAGCTTAAAGTACATTAAGCTAGCTAAGAGTTAAGTGGACCGCTTAATTATAGCTCAATGGGAATACTTTGAGAAATATGTGAATAAAGCGAAGCCTAACGATAAACAAATTAAAATGCCAAGGTCCCTCAATTATTTCTATTAGTTACTAGTTTTCTCAGCAAAGAAGACGCATATAATTTTCCACATATTTCTATATCATAAAGCGATGTGAAACTTTGGGATAAGTGTATGTTAAAACGATACGAAAGATTCGAACCTCGTGTTGAAAAATATATAACTTCCAATTGAGAAAATGAGACTTCATTTGAACGCAACAAACGAATGGGAATTTGGATTAATATAGGAAATAAAGATTTTATTAGAATTATCCTATAGCTATTTAGTTTCCTGCCAAGCATACCCTAAAGCTACTCTACTTTCTTGCTAAGCATACCCTATAGGTACTCTTGTTTCTGGTCAGGCATACCCTATAGATACTCTAGCTTTTTGCTAAGCATAGCCTATAGCTAAGCATACCCTATAGCTACTCTTGTTTCTGGCCAAGCATACCCTATAGGTACTCTTGTTTCTGGCCATGCACACCCTATAGCTACTATTGTTTCTGGCTACTCTACTTTCTTGCTCAGCATACCCTATAGCTACTCTTGCTTCTGGCCAAGCATACCCTATAGCTACTCTTGTTTCTGGCCAAGCATACCCTATAGCTACTCTACTTTCTTGCTAAGCATACCCTATAGGTACTCTTGTTTCTGGTCAGGCATACCCTATAGATACTCTAGCTTTTTACTAAGCATAGCCTATAGCTAAGCATACCCTATAGCTACTCTTGTTTCTGGCCAAGCATACCCTATAGCTACTCTACATTCTTGCTCAGCATAACCTATAGCTACTCTTGCTTCTGGCCAAGCATACCCTATAGCTACTCTTGTTTCTGGCCAAGCATACCCTATAGCTACTCTACATTCTTGCTCAGCATAACCTATAGCTACTCTTGTTTCTGGCCATGCACACCCTATAGCTACTCTTGCTTCTGGCTACTCTACTTTCTTGCTCAACATACCCTATAGCTACTCTTGCTTCTGGCCAAGCATACCCTATAGGTACTCTTGTTTCTATCTGGCCAAGCATACCCTATAGCTACTCTAGTTTCTTGGGTATTCGAAGTAGTAATACTCTTAAAATAATCCTGTTCATTAAAATAATTTAATTATATGCCTTTTTATGGCCGCATCTATCAATTTAAGTTCTCTTTGTTATCTCTTTTTAATTTGTATCGTTTTTTAACCATGTTTGTGCTTTGAATGTTTATTTTGCTATGCATGACATGTTATTAATAAACATTATTGTGTTTTTCTTTTTTTTTTTTTTTTTGACAAAAGAAATACCACAAAAATGGTCGAGGAATTGTTTTTGTTTTCCATTTATCAAAGCAAAACGGCAAAACAGACGGCAAATAATTTCCGGTTAAATTTAAATTGATAATCCGCACCGATAGACCCCATCGAACATTTAGCCCCTGTCCCCTCTAGAAATTGTCAATTAATGTCGTAAATTCAGTTTTATTTGGTTAGCTATAGTAAATGCATTTGTTTAATACATTTTGCATACACGCCCAATTATTTTCAATTGCCCTTTAGTTAATTGCAAAATAGCAAAACGTGTGGAAAACATAGATGGAAAAAAGTTTATCATACTTAATTTTATCCTGTATGCCTTTAATGGCAGATATATATGGCTAAGCTGCAAGATATCAGATATATAGGCGCAGCGCTGACATATAACTAATTTAATGGGTTCTTTTTTCTATTTATTTAAAATAAAATAAAAGATACTTGATGTGTATATACTATTTTAAGAGCTACAAGTCAAATTTGGTGACTCTAGCTCTTAAAACTAAAATATTTGCTCAAAAAACACGATTTCGATAACGATTTTTATCGATTGCTTCGGAAACACATACGGACGGAAAGACGAACAGGCAGTCGGACTTGGCTAGATCGAGTCGGCTATTGATGCTGACCAAGAATATAATTTGTTTTTATACTTTATTGGCTCAAATATGCCTTCTACTGCCTGTTACATACATTTGCACAAAACCGATATGCCCTTTTTACTCATTTTCAATGGGTTCAGGGTATGAAAACTACATACTTTTTTCCCAATGACAGGTAGCTTGAAGGAAAAGGAATTACCCATTAGTTGTTCTCGATGTCTTCATCGACTCTAATACTAAGTCGAGCGCTGTTTAATCTCAAAGCTGGCAAATGATGTGGCTAGACTAAGCTTAGTTTTTCGCGGCAGCTGTCGAACACGTGATAACCTTAAGCCGTTTACCTTGAAGCGTGACTACCTCAAGTTTCGACAGTAAGCGCATTGTGGTACATCAATTGAAAGTCCCATGAATTAATTCTCAAATTAAAATTACTCAATGCAAGCCACTTTGAATCTACTCGATCTGAGAAAAGATATATTAAAAGATGAGCTTTAAGTGTGTGCATTATTCATTAAACATATATGTATAATTGGGCTTGGGACACGATTTGGTTATATACTAGTTGTTGGTAATAATATTTCTGAGTATTCACTTATCTAATCCACATATTCTTTGTAGCAATTTATGAGTCAATAATTGCGTTTTTTCTTTGTAATATGTTCCTAGCATTTAATCATGTTGTTTTATTGCGGGAATGCAGTTTGGTATAAATGATTTTAAGGTTCAGAAATAAAATTAGTTATATCACTTTGATTTTACGTGTATTTATAGGCTTAACGTAGCTCACGAGATTTCAGAGTAAGTATACATTATAGTTTGCCTATAAGGGGGGTTGAATGCAAAACTTGCGATGGTCTGGCAACTCTGATAATAATAAGTAACTAACAAAGTTAATAAATACGAAATACCCTGTAAGCCTAATTGTTAAGGTCTCATGTTAATTATAACAATAATTATTTTAATAGTAAAATGTTTTAATATTACTGTATAAAAATGGTCTATAGATAAGTTAATTTCTTTTAAGAAAATTAGTATCGTAACGATCAGTAATAAAATACATAGCTCTTAACGTTTTCTTCATTCTGTTTGTTTTTGATTGTTTTTTTTTTTTGTGTTTGTTAATCTGGCTTATTTTTCCTATTTTGTTTTTACTTTAATATTTAAGCATAGATCAGGAAATATATAGATAAGTATTAGCTTAATAAATCTAATATACCTCTGTCGCATTGATTACAGAGTATCGTAACGATTTAGGATAAAATACAAAGTTGTTAAAATTATCTGATTTATTCTTGTTTCTTTTTTCTCTTTTCGGCAATTTATTTTCCCATTTTGTGTTCACTTTCATATTTAAGAATAGAGCAGTAAGAATATAGGTTATTCTTCTAAAATAGCTCTGCAAGGAACTAATATACCTTTGTCGCATTGATTACAGAGTATCGTAACGATCTGCAATAAAACGGATAGTTGTTAATGTATTCTGCTGTGTGCTTGTTCTTTTTTCTTGTTTCTTTTTCTATTTCGGCAATTTATTTTGCCATGTTTGTCTTTGTATTTCCATCAGCCTCATTAACATACTTCGCTTTCTTACGCATTTTTAACGATTGCTGTTTGCTCAGTTTGTATTTTTTAAATATTTTATTCAATTTAATTTCTCTTCTGCCTTGCGTGTATTTTTGTTTTAACGAGACAATCGCAGAGGAAACGTCGTAAAAAGTGCGAATGTGCGAGTATGCAAAATTATAAAAAACGTGTATGTTGAATAAATTGAGTAAACAAGCGCCGCACTTGTTTCCTTTTTTTTTTTGTTTTGTTTTAATTTTTGTATATATATTTTTCCAGTTTGTCACTTCACAAGTCTTGACTTTTTAGTGTTGTTTTTTTTTTTTTGAGTATAAAATAAAAGTGCATAACAATCTTGGAATATATTTCATGCAAAGTTATCGTCGAGTGCATTTCGTCGTATGTTGTGATTTACGTGAACGAATAAATATATAAAAAACTATATCTTACAAACATTAACTGCAAATAACACAAAAGGAAGCTCAAACGAAAATAGGTAAATTGCAAAGGTAAAATAAGCTTGGAATGAAACAATTTTTAAAATATCTGAAAATGTGTAATTTTTTAAATTATTCTGCGCCAGTTTTATATCTGCACTTTTTTTACTTCCTTTTGTTTTCATGGCTTTACGATCTTTTTAGCGATCTTTTCCCTTCTCGTTTTTGCTTGGCAACCACTTTCTCTCTATCTCTCTCTCTCTCTCTCGCTACTTTATCTTTATTTTAATATCAACTAAGCAAGATTTTAGAACATAAATGACATCATTTTCGGTCTTTTTTTTTTGGGTAAAATGCCTGCTCATTCTCTAGTCTACATTTGGTAGCATCGCATATATTTTCGTTGCCGGAAATATAGTTTTAAAAAGTTCTCGTGGGTAGCTTTGAGTTCTTTGTCTTTATCATTGCAAATCTCGACTCATTTGTACATTAGAGCTGAGACTTGACTTTACTTGAGACTTGACAAGTAAAAACCACAACCAAAAACCACTTGCAATGATGAATGAATGATTTAAGCGATCAAAATTCTAAATAGCACTTAAGTTCTGTACTCTATTGCAAGTAATTTATGATCCAAGGTCTCTAGGTTTTGCTATTTCATTTCTGGCCACACTTATGGCTGATTGTATTACAGGGAATTTTTATTGAAAGGCCCCCTGACAACAAGTTCTTAAGCAGGTTCAAAATTCTCAATATCACTGATTAAAAATAATCTATTAAATTATCGGCACATGATTAAAAATGATTTTTATTTGTTAGTTTGAAGGGTTTTTTTTTTTTTCATAAATACTTAAGCTTTTGATGCTTATCTAAAGCACACTTTCAGAAAATTGAAAAAACAACTCATTTTCACCATCTAATGACAATTAGGTGAAATATCCATAGACATGACTATAATTATATCGTTTAAATTGACATCAGGTAATAAAAATTAGTCCTATCGAGTTTCAGCCGTGGGAAACAATATAATAGCAATTCTTATCAAGTGCAAAGACTTATAAGGCAGTAAAAAGTCTTACCAAATTGTCTGTCTTACAATGTAAATGCAGATAAGCAAGTCAAAAAGCTTTAATGTATAGATGGACTTTCTGGGAACTGAATGTGCGAATGAGTTTCTAAGTATTTAGTAACTATGTCTATATAAAGCTATAAATATTAAAGCACATTTAGGAACATTAATTTCTGACTTAAAGGATGTAGAATTTATACAAACAGTAGCAATAATCAATTAAAAAACCATTAAAGATCGAGTAGGGAAATGAGTAATATCAGAAGAACAGGCGTAAAACCCACATATACTTCAGCTTCGTGCATAACTCTTCTTCGAAGAGTTAGTAGAATTATTTGACTTGGTTGGTAGGTAGGTGTTTCTTTCCAGCGCACGAACATTTTCTTGTAATTAGCCCGCTTGAATAACCCTTGCAACTGCCTTTGACTTTTTCGCAGCCGGCATGCAAACGTCAAGAACGGTTCAACCATTCATAGGCACCGTCAACTCCGTCAACTCCCAACCCTTCTACGCCTTCTGAATTAAAAAATAAACACCGCATACGGTGCTTCAAAGTCACAAACAATTTTCAAGCAACGCTGAGCACTCAACAAGCCGCATTAAAATACAAGCCATTGTTGTAAATACCCGAACAGACCGCAACTCCCAGGTTTTTCTCCATAGATGAACAACAAATCTTCCATCTAACAGGCGGCCGTTCATTTCAATTTCGTTGTTTTTAATGGCAAATTAAAAACAATATTTGTTACTCGACTCTTCAACTAAACTCAAACTTTTCAAAAAATAACCTTAAAAAAAATTATATTTTTATACCCTGAACCCATTAAAAATGGGTTAAAAAGGGTATATTGTATTTGTGCAAAATGCAAATGTATGTAACAGGCAGAAGGAAGCATCTTCGACCCCATAAAGTATATATATTCTTGATCAGCATCAATAGCCGAGTCGATCTAGCCATGTCCGTCCGTCTGTCTGTCCGTCCGTTCGTCAGTCCGTCCGTCCGTCCGTCCGTCCGTCCGTCTGTCCGTATGTATGAAGGCAAGGATCTCAGAACCTATAAGAGCTAGAGAAATTTTGAATTGAAATTTTAGATGTAGGTGTTCCTAGTTCCTACGCAGATCGAGTTTGTTTCCGATGATCGATAACTTACTCCGTTTCCAAGCAATCGATAAAAATCGATATCGACATTCTGTTTTTTGAGAAAAAAAACATGATATGTTGCTTCTAGAATATTATATACATATATGTCAAGTATCTTTCATCTTATACCTATCGCCACCTTCCCGCTACCACCTCAAAGAGGGTTCAGGGTATTCCCTAGTCGGGAGCTCCCGACTAGAACCTCTTACTTGTTTTTATTGTATTATTTATGTCAGAGGACTCCTGAGCGCGAGTTCAGTGCCTTCACTCGGCTACTTTAGCTAATTACATTGTGGGTCGCGAATTTCACAAGACTTTACTGTACAATTTGCAATAGCAGGCTGACTGCGCAGATAATAGGTCTAGAGATAGCAAAAGTTGCATTCCAAACTTGAAAAAGGCTTTTTATTTGTATGTAGTACGTATTGGAGGAGGGTAGCTTAGCAGAGTTGCATTCATAAACTCACACACCCTTATATACTCTATATAAGAGTGGAATATAAGTTATATCAAAAAGAAACTTAAATTTGCAAAAAGTTGAATATATAGTGTATAAGAATAGCATAGAAGACTAAGTTTTATTAATCTGAACAGCCTATAATTGCAGACGCTAAAACTATAAGATATCTATATATCAATAGGATCTCAACGAAGTACATAAATCGTCTAGGCCAGGTAGCTTTTGTACTTGAACTTGGTATTCTTCTCTTTCCACAGCTGAAATTATAATTATATCAGTATATTTTACTCTGTTCACTTTTATAAGAGAAGAATAAAGTGTATATCAATATGGTGGGTGCCCATTTTAAGAGCTGTTACTGAATCCTTTAGAATAAAGGGTAGAGGATAGGATAATAGAGGATATACTATAAAGGATAGGCATATATACTAGAATATACTGTAATTTGCTGGACTATTTTACTACAAGTATAAACAGCTAAGATAAAACTAGTATATCCATATATTAGCATGGAAGTCGATCCCTGAACCTCGTTAATCAGTAGAAGTCTCCTATATATCCAATGTGAGCTCCTGAACTTGAAAATCTCCTCTAGCCGTAGTAAACAATTTCGAAAAAATGATTCCGTAAGCTGCGCTAGATGAGCTGAGTATACTAAGTATAACAATAGGATAGAATGATCTATATATATATGTGCCTTGTTTGTGTGTCACCTTTTTGTATTCTTATCGTAATGCAACCTTAAATAGCATTATTAATGGCTCAAAATAAAACCCCCCGCAATAACTGTAATCACCTGAACTATATGCTATGCAAGTTAGCGATTGTGAACTCACATCACGAGTCGCTCGTGCCTTAAAGTCTGTAAATATTTGCCAGAAAACGCGTACATAGAGCAGATCATAAATTATATATGCCGCAGTGGCGTAGACAGATGGGGGTAGGGTATGATATAGACAAGTACCCGATAACTGGCAAAGGTGTTCTAGTATTTCGATTGGTTAAAATGTTGTACAGTTAACAGTACTTAGTACCTGAAGCGCCCCTCTCAAAAATACATTGTGACACCCCTAAGGAAAGAAAGTACTTCAGTCTTTATCTAAACAAGACCTTTGCAAATGACTTTACATTCCAATTATAAACACAGACATACACATGCCCAGATAATTCCAGGGCACGGGTTGACTTCAAGATAATAAAAGAAGAAAAAACCCCAAAAAAAAAAACAGACCAACTGCTAAACGAATCTGTTATCAAGTCGTCGACACAACATGGAAATTATGTTCGCCTTCGTTGAAATCGTCATAATGTGCAATTATCTCTTATCTGAAAGTCTGGCAAATGCTTCATAGATGAATGGTGCCTACTTTTATTGCAATGGCTATAAAGGGAATCAACTTTTACAGCCTAGAGGCCGACTTTGCACTTGCCAAACGCGTGTTTCCCTAGACCTAGGGGTTCTGACTGTCGTTTTATACTCAAGATGTCTGGCCAGATGAAGCACCAATTACGCATTTGGGAAGCCATATAATTTATACATTTATCGCAAAAGAATTCTTATGGTACCAAAAATAGGAAAAAAAAAACTTTCTAAATTGGAAATGTTTATGATAGCTATTTATTAGGGGGGATTATAAAATAACTAATACTTTTGAAACTATATAACTTGAAGATTGAGTTTTAACCCCTATAGTAAGGTTAGAATTTTTACGTTAGAGCAAAGAAAATGAGAATAAATTGTTTTGAATTTATTTAGTTGTTAGAAAGTTAAAGAGAATTTTATAAGAAAAGCAGATCTTAAAATCTTGAACGTAGAAGATTCGCAAAAGTTTCAGAGGATCGGCAATGTATAAGAGCAAAGTAAAACATATAAGAGAACGATATTTCTTTGTCTTCTTATAAGAGATATTTTTCCTGGTATAAGTGCACTTTTATACGGAAGGACAAGAAGATGGGCAGGATAGGAAGTATGAGCTTTATTGATATGGAAAGCCAGCTGCTATATTGGCATACTAAAGAGATATGGCATATATATTTAAGAATATAATAAGACGTAGATTGCAATTATTATTATAGAAAATTATCGAATACAAGGAAGGCACTTGCCCAACGCGTGTTACCCTAGACTTTGAAGTTTTAAGTGTCGTTCATACTCAAGATGTCTGGCCGGATGAAGCACATGATATGCATACAGGAAGTCATATATTTTATGCATTTATAGCAAGAGAATTCTAATGGTACGAAAACATTTCTAAATTGGGGGGTTGTAAATTAACTAACGTGTTAAGTAGAATTTTCGGTACGATCTTTTTATGCTACGATAGAAATTTAGAAAGAAAAGAGAGATGTACAGTTCGAGTAAAGGAAGAAAAGGATGAATAATGCGAACGTTTAAGGTGCTTGATTATTTATGAACTCTCAAACACGTCCTTTGTTTTTCATATTTATAATTTATTTCATTCATAAATGTGATACACTTCGGCTTCAGAATTATTTAGGGTGTGCTATGCTTAAATTGGCTGATTAGTTTATCAGCTAATTATAAGTTTTTGACATTCCCATTGAGCGCACTATAAAATGATATAGTTAAGCAGCGACATTTTTATAGTTAAGTGTGTATCGAATCAGTAAATCCTGATGACGTCCGGGCTAAATGGACGTTAAGATGATTATGAATGTTTTGTGTATTTCCAGCAAACAAATAGAAATCGTTATTTAGGGTGCTTCACTAGAAATCATATAACCAACAAGTGTTTCACTTTTATCCATTTTATGGTCGAAGTGTATAAATAAATACGTTAGGTAAATATAAATCAAGCTACAGAAAATATGCAACTGCGATCCATAAATTAAATGTATATTATAGATATGATAACAATAGTTGCCATATATATTCAGTGAATGATACTGCAGATAAATGTATCTAAGGTATGTGAGAGTTGTACAAAATGACAATAGAGACCCGACGACACCTTGTAAAGGTGTCAAAATATTTGCGGAAAGCCAAAGCAAATTATTGTCAGATATAAAAAGTTGACAATAAATAGTGTAAATATTTGCAAATAATTGAAAAAAAATTAATTGGGCCCAATTCAATTAGCAGACAAATTCGATACGCCTAATAGGGAAGGTAAATTGTGTCTGTGACGTCCCTGGCTTACTTAATGTCTCACCTGTGTGCGTTGGTGACGTCAAAAGATCTCATCGAACTGTGAACTGAATCCGTAATGGAGCTCTAATAAAAGCTTAAATAGTGATTGCGCTATAAATGCGGTTGGCTTGAGTTGGGCTGGCTTAGTCTGTGGGCTTCTCGATTTCATTTGATGTCATTTGAATCGTAAACTGGGCCCGTTGCATGTCGATTTATCCATAGGCCAAGAAACTCGCTTTGGAAATCTACTTATTTGCGGCGTGATTTGTTTTACAATTTTGTCTAGCAGCTCATTTGTGTTTCTAGCATGGATTTCTTGTATTTTTTTTTTTTTTTGGCTGTATTCCACTTACAGCTCCACATTCGAGAAGTTTTTTGAACATACACAAAAATAGAAAAATGCGTCAAGTCATTGATCTTGCTCGAGGCCTGGCTCTGAACTTTGGAGTCTATTTTGAGCCATCTGTTGGTCAAGTTGATGTTGATGTTGACTGGTTGTTGTTTCTTTTTTTTTTTGCTGGCAATTTCGCCATAGAGTCTAGTGGGTAATGGAAAATTACTGGGCTTGTTGGAAATCTTGTTATTCAGCATGCAAATGCGTCGATCTATGCAAAAGGCGACTTCATGGTTTGTGTCATGTGATCTACCAATTTACCCACTGTTGATATTCGTTGCACTTTTTCATGTGAAAATTCAACTTAGGGCTTTGATAGATGGCTCAAGTTAAAAGTTTTTCAACCCTTTAAGAGGGTATTACAATTCTTTCACCAAAATGGCAACGCTTAGAAGAAGTCGTCTCCGACCCCATCAAGTGTATAAGACTATATACAGATCCGCATCAACAGTCGAGTTGATATGTCCGTCTGTTTGTTTCTATGCAAGCGAGTCTCTCGTAAATATAACTCCTATAGGAATGATCTGCCAGAAATTAGGTTATTGAATGAACGACTTCTCTGTTTTAAACATTTATGTGTTTCACAGTGCAAAATCTTATTACAGCTATGTTATCTATATAATCGGTCGAAAAGCGAGTTTTTTTTTATATATAATTCTTCTGTTCTTCAACACATATTCACGAAACTCAGCCATAAGCTTTACTATTCTCCCAGCATATCTGAAAATTCGCATCAAATCAAACAATTGCCATAACAATTGTTTGGACATAATGCTTTCTTAGAAATCATCCACAGTGTATTTAATTTTCAGCTTGCCGAAGATAGACTTTCTTGCTTGTTATAAACTGCTCCCGTTTCTATTTATAAAAATGCTCAAAAACACTTTTTTTTAAATGATCTTATTTATTTAGAGCTCAATTTCAAAAGTTAAAAACAACTTCTGATAGTCAAAGAACTTAATTTAATATTTAGTTATAGACTTTAAGAGCTTCTTCAGCAGTAATAAAAATAATCTAAGAAAATTTCCCATATCTTTCAAAACTGGTTTGCTGAACCGTTATTAAACAGTTTCTCAATAAGTATTTTTCCAGCTGTTTCTAAAATCAATATGCATGATCCAGCAACACCCACTCTGTCGATCCAAAGCGTAACTGTGCCAAGGTTAATTCCTAGGCGCTAATAACAACGCTCTAGTTTATATCGTCATCATTACAACCTGGACGCATTCTGTGACTTTACGTGTTTTTTGGTTCACATTTTTACGATTTACAAATATTGCTGTTGTTGTTGTTTGTTCGTGATTTGTAGAGTCAGGGGTTTGGGATTTGTTAGGCTCGTGCTGGGGGACGGACGTGCCTGAATGTTTTCGGCGCTTATCATAAAGAAAGAGCCATAAGCTCGTTTACAAGCGGACAAGTGGTCAGTAAATGTATTTAACAAGCTGTCAACGTTTTTCCGATATGCGAACCAGAGTCGTGCGACTAATCAATGGCACGAGCGCCATACGACAGCGAATGCCATAAACTCATAAGCGGTCCGGCTGTAAGATACCCTCAGCTTATATGATCTAAGATAGCATAAACACATAAGCGGTCCGGCTGTAAGATACCCTAGGCTTATATGATCTAAGATAGCATAAACACATAACAATCACAACTGTTGGATACCCTAGGCATACATGATCTAAGATAGCATAAACACATAACAAGCCCAACTCTGAGATACCCTAAGATGATATAAGATAGCGTAAACATAAAAGGAATCTAACTATGAGATACCCAAGGCTTATATGATCAAATATAGAATAAACCTATAACAAGCACAACAGTGAGATACCCTGGCTTATAAGATCTATGATAACATAAACACACAACAAGCCCAACTGCGAGATACCCTAGGCTTACATGGTCTACATGCTGGAATCGTATAATTCAGGCCGCAAACGGTATTATTTGATATCATCTGTCACAAAAATTGTTAAAATATAAATAATTAAATATGCATAAAAATATATACATATATTAAACTATTACTATTAACTATTTAAATAAATGCTGAGCTGTAAATTAGAAATTCTTGAGTTCGCCGAAATGATCGTTTACTAACTAATACGCCCTATACTCACGTAATATACCCTATACCCTGTAATCACCTGTGACGTCAAAGGTCGTTCTGTTTAACTTATCTCTGGCTGGCGGGGTTCAACAAATTGATACAAGACCAAGCCAACAACTAATCTTGGCCAAATTGGCCACAAATCGGTTTTAACCGGAAATCCAGAGCTGGATGGAAAATACTGCAACATTCAGTCGCCGTCGACGTCGTCGTCGTCGTCGTCGTCTGTTCGCTTTCGTTAAGAAAAAGTTGTTAACAAATTATTGTTGCTGCTGTTGCTGTTGTTGTTGTTGTTATAATTATTACTGGCCGGCAGCCAGGGCAAGGCTTTAAGCGTTCCAACGCCAACGCCGCACGATCAGAATGACTTTGGAGCGCGTCGCGCGCGGTCGTTAAAGTTTAGTTGAGTCTGAAGTTTTGTTTGGTCGAAAAAAAAAACGCTACCAACTTTTACTGTAGCCGTCAGTTGATGTCAATTTGTGCTTAAAGTGATACTTTTTCAGGCCTAAAAATTAAAAAAGCTTAAACCCAAACAAGTATGTGAATATTTCAAAATGCTGAACAAATAAAATAAGTATAAAGGACTTTAACAAAACGTAGCAATATAATTACATCTTAAGTGCAATATTCAAAAGGACTAGTTAAAAAGTGTGTGTGAGTGTGTGTAGTTGTGTGTGTGCTAGTAAATATTAGAAAATTAATAGAATTTTCAGTGTTTTCTTGTGCAATTGAAGAGCTTGACATTAATGTTTCAACAAATAGAATGCAAAAGTATCTCGCGTACAAACTCATTAAAGAATATACAATAATTAAAAAAAATTATCTATAAAAGTTTACAGCCTCTGATAAAATTGTGCAATTTACAAACCGCAAAGGTTGCTAAAGTTAAACGCGAGCTTTTATCACAAGAACACATCTAAAAAAAAAAAAATAATAATATAATATAATGATAAAAGTATATATATTATAGGAAAAGGAAAAATAAACTCGAAATAACTGAACACGCAAGAGCCACATGCTCAAATCCAACCTACAAACAACTATATAAATTATTTATTGAAAAACTAGTTTCTTTTAGTTCTTGACCCAATAGATCGGGATTCATGGATCTAGCCAATGACGAGTCTATACTCGGCGCTTTTGAGATCATGTACAATATTCTAATACGAACTTTAACCGTGTTTTCATTTGAAGTGTTATCAACGCACTTGAAATCAAGTACAAAAATTATCTCGGTTCGATTAGAGTTGAAGTGAAAGTACTTTTGAATGCATACGACTTTCATATATTTTGTTTTTACTAGATAATACTTGAGTTTTTCAAGGCGAATCATAAATACTCGCTGGCAAATTAAGTGTATAACTACAGTAAATCATACGAGACTGAAAGGATTTAAAATTTCAACAAGATTTCTTCAAATTCGTTATGCTCTGCAATGCCAATTATCATTTTTAGTTCACTTACTTCCTCAAGCAGCTGATAATACCTGTTTATATATAAACATATATATATATATATATATCTATATATATATATACAGCTGAACATAGCGACAGTTATGGTCTTACCCTTGTATGGAACGTGCTTAGCATTAATTAAACGAATTCAATAAAACATTGCTATAACGACTCGATCTGTCCCAATTTGTATGCCCAGCAAGAGTCTATAAAGCGATTCAAATTTGACCCACAAACTAAGTGACCTTCGCACTTACGTGGGAAAATGAATGTTAGATGTGCTCATTAATCAGATACATCATCCAATATTAGATGCGGAAACAGGTCTGCCATATTTGGTCTCTAGTCAACATGGGCTCGAAATGGAATACATTTTGTTATTGGTTACTTATCAGTTGTGTCCATGAACAAAAGCCAGATTAACGGCAATAAAAATGAACGAAAAATGAATTGTACACGATATTGACTTTGACTTTTCGACAGTTTTATAGCAGCGCTCGATTCCATAAATAAATCCAAAATTCACTTGTAATTACATCAAATTCAAGTGTTAAAACCAAATGGTATGGATTACGGATCGGCATAAAGAAAAAAAGTATAGAAAATAAAATAAAGATTAGATAGGCGTTATGGGGCGCGTGCTTTACTAAGTTCCTGGAATTATTGACATTGGATTATTGTGTGTATTATCAAAATGTCTGAAGTATCGCTCATGTCGTAGGCGCAGCCGACCCAATATAATATTGGCTATATCTAACAAATTTAATATCAATTTATTAGTCTGGATAGTAAATGTGTTAGTCAGCTGTAGTCTGCTGATAATTTGTATTCTAATGTAGAATAGATGGCATGATAATGCCATCAATTATATGGCGACACTCGGTCTCTACACATTGTGGTTGGAGTTATAGACGAATAAGATTTTGATAACCAGAAAATGTTTTTGTATTTTTTGCTGTTAAGCTTATCAACAGACTGTGCTCAGACTTAAACTTAGAATAAACTTTCATTCGCATTCTTCCAATTCAAATATTACAAATATATCATATAGAAAGAAGATATGTATATATATACACATCCCTGGTTTATTAAAAGCAATGTAAATAATTTGATCCAATATCTTTTAAAGTTACCTGTTTTATTTTGTCGCCAGCTTTAAGGTACAAGCATTTCGAGCATTGCGCTCATTTCACCTAAAATATGTTTAAATATATACTCACGAATATATATATATGTCTGTGCAGAGTGCTAATGACTTTTGCAAATTGCAACCATTGTTGTTCTAATGCAGCAAAAAGTGCATTCCCTTTTGCAAACCAAACGTATTACTAATCACAAATTTCAATTGCAAAACAAAATATATACGTAAGAATTGCTTGAATGTTCTAATAGACTTGATTTGCGTGGATCTATAAAACTCGAACTAACTTTAGAGCTGCGATTTACTTAATCGCGTCTAATGCCTTGTTGTGTCTTTCTTATTAAATGTTGTTGTTGTGTGTTGTCTCAGCCGTGTTTTGGTATGACAAATCGCATTTAGTTGGGCCATTAAAATAACTTGTTGCGAAATGGAAAAGCTTGAGCTCGAGCGTCACAATTGCCGCCTGTAGCTTATCGACAGATATTGAGGGCTCTGGGGGATAAGATAAGATAAACATGACCTGGACAATGTCTAAGCGATCAGTTCGTTTCATATCTTTGTAAAGCATATCAAGTAATGCGGCCTATGTACACGAATAAAAATATTCCACAAGATTCACATGTTTCTAAAATGAAGAAATTGTGTAGTCATTTTCCAACTTGAAAGACTTCACCATAACAAATTTTTAAACCGGCTAACAAGTTGTGTCGCACATAAATTATTGAGTAATATACAATTAACATTTTTTCAAATGCAAGTAAAATGAAATTTATATTAAGTTAGAAGATGTGCCGTGGACATATCTATATAAATAAATAATATATGAAAATATAAAAATACACTTACCAAAAAATTTAGAGAGAGACATTCTATTCTAGAAAACACATCACTGAAACCATAAAAGAAGAAGAGAGTGTGTTAGAGTAAGAATTAACTTGAAACCAAGCTAGAACATATCTAAGCCTAATTTTGAATTCGTGAGAATCGCATAGAAGGCCGCATTTACAAATACGCTTTACTTGATATGCTTAAATTAATTTAAAGATGAGTAAAAATGTGTTATGCTTGAATAAAAATAAAAGTAAAAATTGCATAATAAACTATAGCAAGACTAGAATTCAATCAATATAATCATAATTATACGAAATATAGTAAATATTTGAATTATTTCATAATAAAATGAAGAGAAATTGAATAATAAAATATAACTACTTTTAATTTGCAGTCATGTTTAACTTATGGAAAGCCCTCACCCGACGTAAAACGGACGATGTGCATGAGAGTGAATCAAAGCTGGCCCGTGTGCTCAATCTCTTTGATCTGACGGCGCTCGGAGTGGGCAGCACATTGGGCCTGGGCGTCTATGTGCTGGCCGGCCAGGTGGCCTACAATATAGCAGGTCCAGCGGTGACCATATCCTTTCTGATAGCTGCCGTCGCCTCGGCATTTGCGGGCATTTGCTATGCAGAGTTTGCGGCACGTGTGCCGAAGGCGGGCAGCGCCTATGTGTACAGTTATGTGACCATTGGCGAGTTTGTAGCCTTCACCATTGGCTGGAACCTGATACTGGAGTATGTGATTGGCACAGCTTCGGTGGCACGTGGCCTGAGTGGTTACTTTGACTCGTTGATCGATAACAACATGTCCAAGGCGCTAAACGCGACAATGCCCATCAAGGTGAGTTTTCTGGGCGACTATCCGGACTTCCTGTCCTTCGGCATGGTCCTGCTGCTGGCCGCCCTGCTGGCCTTTGGCGCCAAGGAGTCCAGTTTCTTGAACAACATATTTACCACCGTTAATCTGGTGACCATTGGCATTGTGCTGGTAGCTGGTGGCATGAACGGTGAGTAACCCTTTGGTTTCCCTTGAGTTGTTCCAGAATTAGTCTCGATTACCTTTATTTGTATTAATGCTTATTTATGCTCTTATCCTGTCATTCACAGCCAATCCGGATAACTGGCGTATTCCAGCCAGCGACGTGCCCGATTGGGCTGGCACCGGCGGCTTCATGCCCTTCGGCATTGCTGGCGTGATGGCTGGTGCCGCGAAATGCTTCTATGGCTTTGTGGGCTTCGATTGCATTGCCACCACCGGCGAGGAGGCCATCAATCCCAAGAGGAATATACCATTGGCCATTGTGGTATCGCTGATCATAATCTTTCTGGCCTACTTCGGTGTGTCCACAGTGCTGACAATGATGCTGCCGTATTATCTGCAGGACCCGGAGGCGCCATTCCCGAAAGCCTTCGATTCGGTCGAGTGGTATACGATCAAATGGATTGTGACGATCGGAGCTGTGTTTGCGCTATGCACCAGCCTGTTGGGCGCCATGTTCCCGCTACCACGTATACTTTATGCCATGGGCAACGACGGCATTCTGTTCAAGCGTCTGGCCAATGTTCATCCATATACAAAGACGCCGCTGCTGGCCACAATAGTGTCGGGCCTATTTGCGGCGGTTATGGCCATGTTGTTCAACCTGGATCAATTGGTGGACATGATGTCCATTGGCACACTGCTCGCCTATACGATTGTGGCCATTTGTGTGCTGGTGCTGCGCTATCAGGACGAGCAGATGACCAAATTGGTCTCGGTGCGTGCCCCGAATGTCTGCCGCCAGCTGTTCTGCAACTCATTCAAGGAGCCAAACACAATGACCTCGGCCATAACCAAAGTGGGCATTGTGGTGTTTGCCATCTTCGCCATCATTTGGTGCATCTTCATGAAGGTCTTCGAACTGCAGGCAACCGGCGGCATTGTCGCCCTCAGTGTTGTCGGCCTGCTGCTCATCTGTATATGCATAGTGATTGGCCTGCAGCCGGTGTCCACCATAGAGTTGACCTTTAAGGTGCCACTGGTGCCGTTTGTGCCCTGCCTGAGCGTTTTTGTCAACTTGTACCTGATGTTCCAGCTGGACTTGTACACCTGGATACGTTTCCTTATTTGGATTGCCATCGGCTATTGCATTTACTTCGCGTACGGCATTCGCAAGTCCACACAGATCACACGCAATCGCAATCACGCCGAGGTGGCCGCCAATGCCATGCAGAATCCGGAACATTTGGAACAGCATGAGAATCGCGCCTTCGAGCCGGACTGGAAGGTTGAAAACGGCATCAAGGCCTTGCAGCCGCCCCCCTATGAGTACTCCGAAAAACTCTAAGTCGGCTGTCGGAGACTCAAACAAGTATTATAATTTGCCTTGTAGATTTAAGCTGTCTTCACACCAAACTAATAACGGAGCCGTTCGAATTTTCATTCAGATTTTAAATATTTTTTTGCAAACAGTCAATCAATCAGTTTCTTCAGAAGTTGGTTTAGCCCTTGCAATTTGTAAATAATTTTACCTTTCGTTTAATGACTTTCTTTTTGATTATAAGTCAACCTTTTGACATTAGTCGAAATCCGTCAATCAGGCTACTTTAAAATTGTAAATAGACATTTTGTTCAGTTGAGCGGCATGTGTGAAGCCAGCTTAAGAAATTTTAAGTTAGCTGAGAACGATTTTCGCCCCGTAGCACCGCCCCCACTTATCTTGCTAGTAGCTCCATTTATACTCTGAGTTTAGCTTGCATGTGTTTGTGAGAGAGATGAATAGATTGCGCATAAAAATTAAATGATTCTCCTTGGACGAACGGGCAGCTCCTGTTCCAAGTAGAAGACTCGCGAGTTGTTGCGTTCGACGAGGGATTTGTTATTTTTATGCGCCAGAAATTTAGACACACACGACTTCCTAAAGGCCGCTTAATGCAGACTTTTAATATTATTTTCTTTTGATATTTTGTATTCGTATTCGATTTTTATATTAGAGACTCATTTATGATTTTGTTTTTATTTTTTTTTTTGTAAACTTTGCTGCCTTTCATTTCTGTACATAATGCCCCCATATTGTTGTGATATTTGTAAATATATATGTATATAGATTTATAATGTTCGCATATATTTATACTTATATATTTGTCACAATTCTTGTTGCCGTTATGTAAATGCAATTTGTATCATAATATTAATGTTGTCGTAGATTTTTATGCAATTGTACAATCCTAAGCTAGTTCTGTATTTAAGTTATTTAGCTGATAAGTTAATGCCCTCCCCCAACAAGCCCCTACCGAACACGTTTTTAAATTTGTTCATAGAAAGAAAAACGAATTTTTCCCCAAAACTAATTTGTTAAATAAAACGAAATGTACAAAAATTAAAACTGCTTTGATTATTGGATTGTAGCTATAAATCTTATCAAGTTAGGCATAAAAATTGTTTTAGCATGAATGTACTGTGCCCCACATGCAGCTCGTGGTTTTTTCTTTTTACTTATCTTATCTTTTGGCTTTGATAATAACAAAACTTCAAGAATTGCCTCGTCAGGATTAGCAGAAGAAACTACGAAAAACTATATTGTGAAGCTGTCAAACAAATTATTGCCTTACAATTGAGTTACAACTTAAAGGAACAAGGAACTCGGAATATGTCCGGATCAAACTCAAATTTTCTAACTTTAACATGACTTATATCGGACTATTGAGCAACCATTTGAACCGGCGCCTTCTCGCTTGCTAGCCGCACAGGCTCATGAGTTTACGTTTTTTCGCCACTTACGAGGTCAAATTTTTCAAATCTCCGACTTTCAAGTCAAAAAGCCGACAGCTTAGGCTGCCAGTTAAACTGTTCATACATTTACATCTAGGTATCTAAACATTTGCTTGATACATTTTTTATATTTAAATAAAATTTATAATAGCCATTTGGGATGCGCAAAGGTTTGGGTGCGCAGTTGTCGCGTCGCAAGGTACTCAAAGATGATGGCCTCGAACTGGCTCGTGTTCTCAGGCTCCACGATCTGACCGCGCTTGGAGTGGGCAGCACCTTGGGACTAGGCGTTTATGTGCTGGCTGGTCAGGTGGCCCGCAATATAGCGGGTCCAGGGGTTGGCATTTGCTTTGCCATTGCAGCGGTGGCTTCGCTCTTTGCAGGTCTCTGTTACGCCGAGTTCGCGTCCCGCGTGCCACGTGCCGGCAGCGCCTACGTCTATAGCTTTGTGACTATGGGCGAGTTTGTGGCTTTTACCATTGGCTGGAATCTGGTGCTGGAGTATGTTGTCGGCACGGCGTCTGTGGCACGCGGCCTCACAAGCTACGTGGATGCGTTGTCGGGATATAAGATATCGGAGGCTCTGATGTCCATAATCACATTGGATTTCAAGTATATGTCACACTATCTGGACTTAATGTCCTTTACCATGATTCTGCTGCTGACTTGCCTGCTTGCGGTCGGTGTCAAGGAATCTTCTTGGCTGAACAACATCCTTACCGTTCTCAACTTGGCAACCATTAGCATTGTCATCGTTGCTGGCGCTACAAAGGGTAAACATTTGTCTGGACTTAGTCCGATTTACTTTTAAGAATAACGCCATCTCCTCAGCTGACATCGAAAACTGGGAACGTGCCCCTACCGAAGTGCCGGAAGGATATGGAACTGGTGGATTCTTGCCATACGGCATTATTGGTGTGATGGCGGGGGCAGCGAAGTGCTTTTATGGCTTTATTGGATTCGATTGCATTGCCTCCACCGGCGAGGAGGCCGTTAATCCCAAGCGTGACATACCCCTTGCAATTTTGATTTCGCTGCTAATCATCTTTTTGGCTTATTTCTTTATGGCCGTGGTCCTGACCATGATGATGCCCTATTACCATATCGATCCTTTTGCACCACTAACCAACGCTTTTGCTTATGTCGACATGAACGCAGTCAAATGGTGCGTAACTGTTGGCTCCGTGTCTGCACTTTGCACCGCCTTGCTGGGCGCCATGTTTCCGCTGCCGCGTATCCTTTATGCGATGGCACAGGATGGGCTCATGTTTCACCACTTTGCGCTCATCCATCCGTGGACGAAGACGCCAATAATAGCCACCATTGTCGCAGGATTAGTCGCGGGTAAGTTTCCATACTACATATTTTTTATTTATTACTTACGACATGGAGGGTATTGCAATCCAATCTTAAAAGGCTGTCAATCTTTCACCCATTTTCCGCCCGTGGAACAATTAAAATTTACCCGTAATATTTTGAACTGCAGGACATAATTCACATAGACCTTTTAAATCGAGCATCAACGTTTCCGCCGTATAAACCATTTTAAATTAATTTTCACGAAGATCTTTGAAAATGAGTTCGTTGACAATGGGCTAGTAAAGAAGAAAGTTTCATATAATCGTTGCTATCCGCCTATTTTCCACAGTCGGGAGTGGAATTTATCAAGTCATCTTTCGTGTCTTTAATCAGTCAGTAAGACAATCTACACTAGCTATTCTTCCCTTTTATCTTGACAATCCCTGAGAAAAAGAAACAAAACAGACAACATTTAATGCATTTTACATTTTACTAAACTAGCAATAATTGCGATGCTCTTAAATCTGGATCAACTAATTGAACTGGGTACAATTGGTGTTATGCTGGCCTATACGATTGTCGCCATGGGCGTTGTAATGATGCACTACAAGGTCGATGAACCCAATGTAGACAACCTGATGGAAGTTAGCTTTGTCAAGGTGTTGCTCCAGACATTCAATATATCACGCGAAACGGAATCGAATCCTTTTACTGATTGCTTTGTCCGCATTTTTCTGCTGATATACGTGACGCTCTGTGTGCTGTTTTGCGCAAACATTAAGTTTCTGCATTGGAGAACATCATACGGCATCATCCTATTGGCAATTACAGCACTTCTAATGATATTCTGTATGGTGGTCATCTTTATGCAACCGAAGAGCACAGATTTTCCAGTATTTAAGGTGCCTCTGGTGCCATTCATACCCTGTCTCAGCATTCTGGTGAACATATTTTTGATGTTTCAACTGATGACATTCACCTGGATAGCCTATGGAGGCTGGATGATATTCGGTTATATCGCATATTTTGGGCTAATGGCGGTGCATTTTTTAGCGATCGGCCTCACCATGAAATTGACTGAAGGACTATTCGGCAATTTATAATTCGTGGTGTAAAATCGCTAAATTGTCAGTAGTACCAGGTATAAATATTTTTTTTTCTAGAAATATTATGTATATTAGCTATAGGTATTTTCAACTGTTTTCTATTTTGATACCCATAATGTACGTGTATTGACTAAAAAATTGAAAAACTCACCCGCATCAATAGAAATAAATGTCGGAAAAATAAACTGCCATAGACTAGGCTTAAACAGGGTGGTGCTGCTGCATCCGACTTGGCTCCAAATAGTTGGCTAACCCGCTTAGTTAAATGGCAAATAAGCTGACTTTGTGCCCTTCCTCACTTCTGTGAACGCAGTTGGGTAAATAACAGAGGCAAGTCAAAAACACAAACTCGAGCCGAAAAGCCAGAGGAAAGTGGCAAGGATAATGCCAAAACACACACACACACACACACACAATATGTGTATATCCATGTGCCATGTTGGAAAACGGTCAGCAAAGCGCCACTGAGAAAATAAAATCGTTTTGTGTATCTTTCTTTAGACACGCTTTTCATTTTTCCTTTTGTACGGCGCTCATTTATTCATTTTCAAAGGATTTTCAAATGCTGAGGCGTCAAAGTAACCGCCGTTGCTGTGTTTCTTGCAGTGTATTGTCACTTGTTTTTTTTGTATCTACTTTTGTATGCACATCTGCGTGTGAATGCGATTTTTCACACGCTGTCATTTAGAGCATTTTTGTTGTTTCTTCTTTTGTATTCTGGCAAGATTTTTACTTTGTAGTTTGAGCAGCTTAGCTTTACAAGTGCACAGTGTATATTCAATTATCTGCACTGTGCTTTATAAATCTATTTAGTTGCTGATCTGCCGAGACTTTGGCATTGTTAGATCTAAACTCAATCTCAATCTCAAACTGTCGTGAAGCACTTCAGCATATGAAAATATACATACATATGAGTATTTAAGTAGATACAAAGTGTAATTGATAGGCAAATATTATGATGAGCATGATTGACAAGGTATTTATTATGATCAAAGGAGAATGATAATTTTAAATTGAGCCGCTTGACCAACGTGACGTATGCGTAATACCGATGCGGCCGAATCGAATTACAATGCACGCTCAAAAGTATGCAATGCAATTTGCTGCACGCAGCAGATCAAATAATAAAATTTCCAGCCTAAAAGTATGCAATGCCAGAAATACCAAAACAAACTATCTGACGCCCAATTTCCGCGTCGCAGTCTCGCAATGCCCTAACCATGGGTTCATCCATAAAGGAGGCACGTTGTTTAAGCTAATTTAAATAAATTTGTTTTAAATGTGTATTTAAAATATTATTGGACGAATCAAATACTGTTCAAGCTTTATAAGATAGCTCGATAAATAATAAAAAAACACATCAGTTATTTTATCTCAAGAGAAAATTGTATGTATTTTTGATATTTTTATTTGACTTTAAGTTAGAGTGTTTGCCAGGTTAAAGTGCCACGTTAACCGATATTGCCCAAGCACCAGACCAAAACTCTTTAGAAGACCACACACTCGCACACCACACACAACACTCAAACAAACACACGCACATACACGGCGAAAGAGATAGGCAAATACAAATACACACGTGACTGTAGCTGTAAATAAATAAACAATAATTTGAGCCACGTTTATGTAGGAATGTATGTGTATGCTTGTGCGTGTGGGTATGTGTGTGTGTGTGTGTGTGTGTGTGGGAGTGTGTGCTAGCATAAAATGTAATGCAAATGGAATAGGTAGTGAGCGGGCAGAGGAGAGAGCCCAGCATGCGAAGTAGAGTTGTTGGAGGAGGCGGCGAGCTTGGCGCTCATTGCGCGTTGCGGTTTCATTTGTGAGTTTTAATTAAATACGTTTAAATATTTGTTATTTCCGACAGGCAGACAAACCAAACGACCATCAACAACAACAATAACAACAACAACAGCAACAGCAACAGCAAAGAGCTTCAGCAACAGCCACCTGGCAAATATTAGCGAAAAATTAGCAAAGTATTTTAAGCGCAACATGTTCGTCCTGTGGCTTTCAGCGTCAAATCCTCTGGCTGCATCCTCATGTGGCTTCAGTTCCAATGTAAGTGGACCCCTGCGTCCGTGTTGGGTCTGTGTATTGGGTGTAGACACACACACACACACACACACACACACGCTCACGAACACACATCATTTTGTGCGCTTGTTGCGTGTGCATTTCATTTATTTATAAATAACGCATAATTAATTTAAAATGCGTGCCTGAAATTGCCGTTAAGTGCTTAATCCTGTAAAATGCAACTGGACACGCACCTAAACAGACAATTTTCTGGAATCCACTTGTTTCCAAATGCATTCTAAACAACGCAGCTGCCGAAATGAATGGCTTATCATTTGTAATACACTAATTGCTAAGGTCTCTCAAAAATGTTTATCCACAAATAATAATGAGAGGAGAGTTATATGAGAGGAACACGATCAGCGCAATTTTTGTTAATTGTTGCTAACTTTTGCTAAGAGACTACTGAGAAAACTTGTGTTCAGAATAACAGCTCGAGTTTGCAGTCCCTCGAAACAGTTTTAATTAGATAAGTATCTATCTATCGATAAGTATCTTATCTAATTAAGACTGTTTCGAGGGACAGCGAACATGAACTGCAAAGTTAAAGTCCGTAGATCCTCATGTAAACGCGAACATTTTATGATAATTTTAAACAGACTTGACCTGCGCGGACTATCAGTCCTATAGTCGCTGAGATGGACGCGTTCAGACTTACGGACAAACAGATGGACGGAGGGATAGACAGGCAGGGAGAAGGGCGTGTCTCAATGGACTCGGCCATTGATGCTGAGTAAGAAAATATTTACTTATGGGGTAGCAGATGCCTCCTTCTGCCTGTTCCATACATTTGCACAAAACCTAATATACCATATTTACCCATTTTCAAAAGGTAAACGGCTTCAAATAGATTATTTCGTTTATCTAAGGTAAGTAAAAAGAAAATGCACCATGTCACATAATATTCTATTCATTCTCTTGCTTTTCATAGAGCGTAATGATCTTAGTGATTGATCTCATTTAAATGAGATGAAAATCCATCACGCAATATTCCTAATATTTTGTGGTTTTTCAAATGCCGTAATCAACTCTTTTTGCTTTGTTTACCAGTTCGTTAAGCCCTTTTTCTAATTAAGCAACATTTTCAATTAAATAATTAAAGTCCCTCGCAGACTGAAATTATTGTAGAGCTCTCGAAAAACCTATTTGTTAGCTAGTCAAGAGTAGGGTCAAATAAACTAAAGCCCTAATGATTCCTGAATACCGCTGCTTGATGGCATTTTGGGCCTAACCTCTCGCTCCTCTGACTGTTTAGTTTGGCCTCAAAAATTGTCAAAGTCGCAAAGTTGAAAATTTTACATGCGGTCAAATTAACTTTTATCGCGTATAAAATTGTGCGACCACAGTTCGAAACAAGTTTTAAAAATTTAATTTTAAATACCAGGCCAGCGCTTGGTGGTTGAGGGGGGAGGGGGCTGGGCGCATACTCGTATAATAGGCCGATCTGCATCAATTAAGAAAATAATCCGCGCATTATGCGAATAGTATATAAATATTATTTGACAGCAGCCCAGTGGCAAAAACTGTCGTCGAGTGGTCAAAAGTGCAACAGGAGACAGGCGACAGGAGACGGGAGACGGGAGGCGGCAGACGGGCGAGCGGGGGACAGTTCAGCAATCCGGGTCGGGGATTAAGGGACCATTATGCGAACATTTTCAACATATGCTAAACGAGCGGAAAAAAAAACTCCTGAACCATGTCATGTGGCGGTCGCAAATGATGTTGCTGATGAGGCCAGCGGATGCGGATGTGAGTGCGGATACGAATGCGGATGTTTTGGGCAAGTTGATGATAATGATGATGACAGGTGTTTCATGAAGTACACATGACATTTATGAACTACAAGGACACACAACAAATATGCTTGGCTAACGGCGATTATTGCCGGAAGGACGGAAAAAACAAATTGCTTTCTGGGTTACTTGGAAATGCGGCAGAGTATAGACTTTTAATATGGATAAAGAAACAACATAGAAAGATATACTATATACCAAATTTCTACTTCAAATGGCGCCGACTCGTAAGAATTTCCGTAAAGACGGTTTAAAATTAATTCAAAGTTAACTTAATGTGTTTTTACAATGAATTAAATACCAAAAGCTGTTCAGTTTTCTAGATTTTAATCTTGAAAATTAAACTAGTTTAAAATCTTTACGGAGATATTCAGATGTGTGGCACAAATGAAAATGGTAGACTTTATTAAATATCCTTTAAGTATTTTGTTATTCGATTTGAAAGGATTATTTTGTGCTGATTCCGTGCAATCATTTTTATGGTATTTGTTTTTGTTTGTCCCGGCACATGCGAATTTCCATGAATTGTCCATGACAAACTATTTTGATGTATTTTTGATCTTTTTATTATGGTCATCAAAGTATACATATTATCAAAGCCCCGCTCTCCTCCCACCCCCCTCCCCCAACATCCTCATCACGCATCATGCGCTGTTGATTTGATTTACACTAAATGCAAAATTCAAAACTGTTTTCGTTGTCGTTGAGAGGTGCCCGCTGTGCAACAGGGCGTATGATGAATTTGGTTAAATGCCACAATGCGCTACTCTTTCAAAAACCGAATAGCATTCCATGTATGTGCTTGCCACATGCCACATGCCACATGCACACACACGCATCCCTGCGCTTGTGTATATATTTACATTTGTATAAAATTATTTAGTTTGTTTATTTAGTCAGCTGCCTGCTGTGCGTAGATAAATATAAATTGTAACCATTTTTATGCGTTTATGTATTTAGTCACATCAAATGCAATTAGTGCGCGTTCAGCTTGTTATAAAGGTGGCAGCTTAATTGGCTAGCTGTATAATTTCGAGGCGCAAAAGAGGAAAATATGTTACGCTTTGAGCTTGGCTGCGGTCGCTGTCAACATTCCGCGGCACAATTACATAACTCCTTGTTCGGGTAAATTGTTACTCCTTGCTATCTTTATGCAAGGTATTCCATATAGGGAATTTCTTTTGTTAAATTAGCTACTTAGTTGGTCGCTTATGCAAAGAATCATCAGGTTTAACTCTAATCGATTTGTTTATCTCTTATATCATAATATATTATTCTCCAAAAGGAACCCATTTATTCTTTGTCTATTTAACAAACGAAATCAACTCAATTCAACAACTAATTGCGCTTGTTGACCGCGCGAAAACTCAATTTACTTGAATGTTTGCCTTGACAAATTTGGCTTTCAACCATGTCAAATGCCATCAATTTGGCCAACAATATTCACGGCAATTAACAAATTAATTGCCTACTTTGAGGCTGCACTTGAAGCCCGCACACAGACACTATGCACACAGATGCCAGTGCAGGCTTTGCTGGTTAAGCTAATTCCCAATGGCATCTTAGTTTTATGGGCAACACACCAACAACAACGACAACAACGACAACAACGACAACAACAACAACAGCAGCAACAACAACAAAGCACAAATGCTGAAACGCTAATGAAATTTCCAAGCTGAGCTGCACAGCTGCCCAGGGAGTACAACTTCTGCCCGGTAGGTGGCGTATTTGCAAAGCTTTTAATATAATGACACATTATCAAGGCAGCGAGTCAAAGACACACGAGACGACACAAGCACACACACGCACACACACGCAAGCACACATGCACACAGATAACGTTAGCCATTCAGCGTAAGCGAGACAGCTTGTAAAAGCTATTGTAACAGAGGGAGATGGTTGGCATCGCCAGTGACTGCAATTGTTTGCTTTGCATATACCCTTTACAAAGGTTGTGCAACACTGATGCATTTATAACGGTAGCTCCTAGAAGCAGCTTGGAAGTTCGTTCACATTTACGCGTTGAATTTCGAATTGTTTTCAATGCTAAGCGAAATATCGCATTAAGTTGTAAGATCAGTTTTGAATAAAATTAATGTTTGAGTCTCAAGGAAAATATTCTTTGTCAAAAATTGACATCATATAAGAAAATATTTGTTCATCCCATGTAGTTTTCCGAGGCTTCTTAAATATGGGAAAAATGGAATGAAATTCGACCTTTTTCTTTATAAAACACCCTTGAGTTGTTCAATATATTTATACAGTGTTACATCTCAAAATGGTTGACATTTTTACCATTGACAAGCAAAAGACTTTAAAAATATGTATATAGGTTCTTTAGAGTTGAAATGAAAAATATGCAAAAACTTGAGAAATTAAAAAAAAAAAACCTATAACAATTTACCTTAAAAGTCGGGGAATATTAAATAATTGACTGTGAATGTAATACATCTTGCAAAAAAAAAACTTATGCCATTTTAGTGTTATATTTTTTTGAATATTCAATGGAATGAATATATATTTCATGGTGCGTGTTTACATTGATGTCTGCATCGCTCAAAAGTACACTAACAATATAAAGCTTGCTTCATTTTATATGGATTTACTGTCGATTTATTACTGCCGTGGAATTTGTTGTTGTTCAGTTTGGGTTGCTGCTGATATTACGCATACGTGCTGTCAGACGGCCTATTTGATTGCAACTTCCACGTTGCAAAATGCGATTTAAATGGTTGCCCCCAAAAAATGCAAACAAACAAGCAAACGGAGCGCACCGCCTCGACGCGCTTCTTCCCCGCCGTCTATCACACTTTTGCCTTTCATAAAATATGCAACAGCAGCAACGCTTGTTGCAACAATGACAGTATCAACAACAACAGTTGCAACCAACAGCAGCAGTAGCAACAACAAGTACAGAAATTGCCAGCGCATCCATTTAATTTCATTTTAATGCACAGCATATCCTGGCAAGGTGTAGCGCCCCGCCCCGCCCCCTGTTTGATTGCCGTATAGCCCATTGTCCTTATGCAGAGTGTAAACAATTTTGCCTTATCAAACAATCGAAACATGGGCGCACATTCCGACAGCAGTGGGCGTGGCCAATTAAATGACTCTCGGCTCTGTTTAATGCAAAACTTTTGGTCAGCTGCATATTATTGCATTTATTGCTCTCATTATTATTATTATTATTTTTATAATTACTGTCATTTGTATTTGCCCGCTGTCTGTGTTTGCCAAGTGTTGAGCGCATTTTTACGAGCACTCGAAATGAATAATTGTTGTGTTGTGTTTCACAGAATAGCGAGTGAGCTACGATGAGCAGGGAATGTAATCCGGTTGAAAACAAGCAGGAGTACTTAATTTGGATGTGCCCGACTAGGATTTACCCTGAACCTAGCTCTAATTATGATGGCCTTCTATTATACATTCAAAATATTGTAAAAGCAAACTTTCCAAACTCTAGAACTTAAAGTCTTTAAGCTCAATGCATTTATACAGATGCTTAGACAGATGAAGAGAAGTTCTGCTTCTGCCTGTTACATACAATTACACAAACCCTTTCCACCCATTTACAGGGAATAAAAAGATTGTTTCAATTGCTAACGAGTATTGTAAAAAGTAAAGAAACACGAAACTAGACAGAGGGTCTTAGTCTTATAAGGATTAAACGACAAAAGGCTCTATATAATCCGATAATTCGGAGAAAGAAATTGTTTTCGTTTGTTGCTATTGTTTCTCGATACAAGTAACTGGTACATTTACGCTTCGTGTAATTGTATTTTGTTAAAAAAAATATATCGAAGGGTTATCTCCGACCTCTTCAAGTCTTAATGTTCTTGAGTAGGATATCTAACTGATTGGATATAGCTCTTTTGGAATGGTTTACTTTATTAAAATGAAAAATTAAGCAAACATTTTGTTTTGATGTGCAATTATTTTACACATCTGCGCTCTTTGACGTGGAAGTAAAACTGAAAGTTAAAAAATATATGAATCTGGGAGTTTTGAAACAAAATAAAGGATTAATAGCTCATAAGCAGTTGTTCCGTGTCCATAAATAACATGTATCATTTATTATCTGCGATTTACGAGCTCTAATATTTCAAATAATTTAACTCATGCCCAAAGAGATATTAAATATTTCTCTAAAAATAAATCGCAAGCTTGTCAAAAATAGCAAAGGGAAAAAAAAATCTTCAAAATTTGTTAAAGTTGCAAAGTGTGGAAATGAAAATCTCAAAGACGCCAGATAAATGTAATCATAATTTTAAGGCGTATTTAAATTACATCTTGAACATTACAAGATCTTTCTGCTTATCGAATTCTGACATTATAATGCGCAAAAAAATGATATAATAATACTCGGCAATACTCATAATGTTAATAGCTTCAAGTGGCTGAGCACAAAAGCAGGAAACAAAGTTGCTGAAAAGCCAAAAAAAAAAAAAAACAAATCTGAAATCTGTAGCAATATTCAAGGTCAGAGAACGTTTCGAGTGTTCTATTGAGGTACTTGAGCAGAGAACTTGCTAAGTGGAGTGGTCAGAATTTGTTCAAAATTATTCAAATTAAACAAATGTAAGCGCAGCTATGAAAATAATATTACATTAATGAGGCTAAGCCATTAAATAAGCCCAAAACTTAACATTTACTATCCATTGTATTTTAATTTAAGCCATAATACGGTAGCCAATATATTACCAACAATTGTAACGAAAAAAAAAAAACGTTCCATTCGAAGATACAAAAGCCACTTCACATGCAAAAACCTGATCCAAAAATAATTGTGCTCAAGTGCGTGGCCAACTAAGATGAAGGCGGACGTTTTACCAAACGGATCGTGCGCTTGCTGGTTAGCTCGTCATAGCCACATTATCAAGTGGTTAATAGAGCCCAAGACGGGCCGTCGTCATCTTTTTGTTTTCTTCTTCTTTAATTTTTATTGATGCGCACTTGACTTGGCTCCATATTTCATATGTTTAATTGATCGTGTATTATTTTTTTTGCTTTACTTCTTTTGAGACTGTTAATGAAAACCAGATATCTGAGCTGAGATGTGAATGATCCATTTTTCGCTATAAATACGCATTGCGAATTGGACCAAGGCATCATTGGGTTCAATACCTACGACACAGTAACATCTTCAGTCAGTTCGCATAGTTCGTTTGTACAAAAGAACTAAAGCTACAGCATGGTGAGTGTCCTAAAATAAATTTAGTACAGCTGTTCTAAATATGTAACTCAACACATGTAATATATATTACACTTTTAAAAAAATACTTCAAATGAATACCTTAAAGTTTTTAGTACAAATATACTGAAATGAGAATTCAAATTTTAGTACATTTGAACTAAAAGTTTAAGCTCAATACAAGTAATGCAAATATTTGAAGAAATTCACAACATTTAAGGTGCCTTCATATACAAACAAAAACCTCAATAGAATCTACTCTTAAAGTGATTTTTTTAGTACAATGTACTAAAAGCAAAGCCTTCAATATTTAGAGAAACTGTACTAAAAAAATAAAAATATAACTTGCAAAGTTGTCTAAGTTTATGCTTTTTGCGAACTAATTAGTTGAAAAATATGTATTTTGAATATATTCCTTTGACTTTAGTACACATTTACTATAAAAAAAACCCTTTTTAGATTTAGATCGTGTTGGGCAAATATTGAACAGTTTCGATTTTCTACTTTTATAGAAACTCTTTATCGCCGCAATCTCTCTTTGCCTGGTGGCCATTGCCGCAGCTCAATCCGCGGATCCCGCCGTCCAGGACCCTTCGGTTGAGTACCTGCCGCCTGTTGGTGATGCTGAGGCTGCCGCTTTGTCGGAGGATGGCTACCGTTATAAGACGGTGCGTCGCCTGAAGTTGCGCCATCGCCGCGAGGTGCCCAGCCAGGAATATCTGCCACCCACACAGGAGTATCTGCCGCCCGTGGATGCCGTTGAGGTGGCCGACACCAAGGTTGCCGACGATGGCTACCGCTACAAGACCGTGCGCAAGCTCAAGTTCCGTGCCCGTCATCGTCGCGATGTCTCCGAGATCGTTGAGCCCTCCAGCGAATATCTGCCACCTGTGGATGTTGAGCTGGCCCCCGAGCTGAAGACCGTGCTGGGCCCTGATGGCTACCGCTACAAGACCGTGCGCAAGCTCAAGTTCCGTCGCCATCGTCGTGAGGCCGATGCCGCTGCTGAGGATGCCGCCGCCGCTGAGGCAACCAATGGTGAATACCTGCCCCCTGCTGAGGCACCTGCCGCAGAGGCTGCCGAAGTCAAGACTGTGGAGGTGCCCGCCGAAGGCACCGAGGTCGGCAAGGATGGCTACCGCTACAAGACCGTGCGTCGCATCCGTTACCGTTACCGCCATTAAGCTACTGACACCCGAACTTAGGCATATTGAACCAAATTGATCCTGATAGTACACAGAGCGTAGCAGCCAGGCATAGGAAAAGTTTACCATTTGGTTAGTTTCCACTTTCTTGGCTAACGCTCGACCCGTTCCCGTTCTCCTAAAATATTATTACCCTTAGTTTTTCATTTGTACCTCCCAAAGCATATGGAATAATAAAGTTTATTCACGAAAAACGATCTTGCATCATAATTATTTCAACTAAGGAAACAGCCTGATATAAAAAACTGTGTCTAGGTCACGATTACTTAAATATAAACTCTTATATCTTATGTATAAATATATATATGTAAGAATGATAGAGAGAGAGGGAAAGATAGAGAGACAGAGAGCATAAGAAAGACAAGGAAAGTGAGTCAGAGAGACGCACAGAGTGAAACAGAGACAAATGAAGTATAATTAGAGCTAATGCCTATTAGTCATATTGGAAAATCTATATGCCACATTTTAACTCATGAGAATCGCATAGTAGGGCAATACTTAAAAATACGTTTTTTATTCAATTTACTGCGCATTGAAAAAGGTTACTAGAAAGCTGCACTAAGCACATACAAAGAAATTAAGATAGAAATTTGGATGTATAAGAGTGTATTACCCATGCTTACATAGGCTTAGTTTATTTTCTCTAATTTAAAAATTCTATGTGGATAAAAAAAGCACATGCATGATATGTATTGTAAGTTAACAAAATATAAAACTTCTTACTTAAATCAATATAATTTAACAAATAATGATAAAAACCATAAGCCTTGATAACAAATTTTAGAACATTTCAGTCATCGATCGAAATCTAATTTACTAGCATCAAACGAGCTTTTCTTACAGCTCTGCTGTTTCGCTTTCCATTTGCATTATTATCAATGATTGTTATGAGGGTAGTTTAGACTATTTGTGGTACCGAAAAATCAAATCAAAATAAAATTTTTGCTAAATTGCACATTAAAATGGCTGCCGAATAGGCCAAACAGAAAAAAAAAATACGAAGAAAAGTGCACACAAAAGAAGCCAATAAGCAAAAAAGTGGAATTGAAATCAATGGACAAGTAAGGGCCAACGGGCAGAGCGAAAAGCGAATCTCAAAAATAAAAAACTTTTGGCAAATTGCAAAATTCTATTTAGAAATGAAGTGTGTGCTTTTAGGCGCACCAGCTGAGCAGCAGAAAGTGCAACGACTCGGCGATGGCGACCGCCCCCAGCCCCCAGCCCCCTCTCAAGGATCTTTCGGTAGTTTTCAGTCAACTTTTCGTAATATTATTTTGCATTTATTTGCACAACGTTCGTATTTCTTTGTTTTCTTTCGTTGCTTTGGCTGAAAAAAATAAAAAACACAGTCAGGAGTGCCCGACTAGCAGTTACCCTGAACTCAGGGCCGAACTGAGGTCACAAAAAATTTGGCTTTCCAGATACACACGCAGGTTTTTGTACAGAGAATCGGTGTTTATTGTCCGATCCTTGTATAATTTTCAGTGCGTCGAAATGAGTGTAAAACCAAGTGTATTAGTGTATGGTAAACGATATCGTGCCAAACTTGGTGTCTATAGTTTTTTTAAGCTCTGAAATATGCTCAGAAAACAGAATTTCAATATCGATTACTATCGATTTCAAGGAAACGAGAGAAGTTATCGATTATTTCGAATAAGCTTGTACTGCGCGAATCAACAGAGGATCAGAGTTAAAAAATTTACGAATTTAGCTAAATCAATCCCGTTGTAGGGGTTAAACATGCGGCCTTCTGCCTGTTACATACATTTGCACAAAACCATTATACCCATTTTAGCTATCCTCAGAGTATAAATACGCCAAATTACAATATGGCAGCGATGCCTTGGGTCCAGAACCTCGCCGTCTCTCCTCGTCATGGACGTCGGCGAGCTAGCGAAAAGCGAGAAAAAAGAAGCTAAATAGAACATTTTGTGAGCCAAAACATAAAGCTACGTAATTGAGCGCTTGACTTTGTGAAGTAGCGGCTTGAAAAGGTCGCCAGTTCAAAACCTTCAGAATTCTATGAATGTTAATTTTCCAAATGGTTCGCTTCGGTCTTTATTTTTTTTATATTTTTTTTTCAAACTTTAAATTGTTAGCCAGCACTCAAAGGTGTTTGCTATTATAATGATCTAAATTATTTTATTAAAGTGGTGAACCAAAAAAGGCTTCAAATGGTTTTGAACCCAAACGATTCGAGCCCGGAATTCCAAATTAAATGAAACCAGAGAGGAACCATAGTTGCTTTAAAATAGTTTGCCTTAAACGAAAGCGAATAAAAATTTAATTGTTCCATTGAAATTAAGAAAATATAAGATAAACAAAGGATTGAATCAAAGTCTGGATTCATTGACGTGGAATATCAGGTTCACGAACCAAGAGCGAAAGGGAGAAAGTTGCTTTTTGTTTAAAAGTAAGTATATATGTATATAAAGTTCCGGAAATATCGAGCTGATTATAGTGTCTTTTCTTATTGTTCTTACTTAGCTTTTGGTATTAGGTTGTAAGTATAACTGTAAGTAACAGATATTTCCGGAACATATATACAGAGAGGGTATTTTCTATTCGTTCTTGCTTTTTTTTATGCCAAATCTGAGTTTCATTTTCACGAAATATGTGAAGCACACTTCGGACCCCATAAGGTATATACATTCTATCTATAGAATTAGGAACAATATCAAACACTAGCAGGTATACCCCGACCTTGCGCGTGGTACGTATAAATTAAATTATTTCAAAGATCGGAGGGTAAACAAAAAACTTTCAGACAACCTTATTCCGCCAATTTACCACTGTTGTTGGTGGAATTTTTCAAATCGCTGAAACACGTATTCATTAAGTTCTTATGTAAAGAAAATAAGTTTAAAGCAAATCGGAAAAAGCTAAAAACTTCACCAAAACAATCTTAGAATCACAAACAGTTTTATAAATAGAGATTATTGCCATGTTTATTGCCGACACTTACAGATTTTAAGCTTTCAAGAATCCTAACATAAATATTTTGTTTCTCCTTCAAAGGAGAAAAGCCGAATAAAAGCTGCATTTTGAGTTACCATAAGATTTCTCGTACATCAATTGTTCTTGCCCAACCCCGGGCAAAGCTGAGCAGCAATTGAAAGGTTATTATGCATTTCATAATATAACTACGGGGTATTTAAGCTTTGCCGAATCCAATTAAAACCAAAAGGCAATTTGCTTATATCATTTACGCCTCAACGTGAAACCAAACTAAATTGAAACGCTTGACTTGACTGGAACGCCTAGATAAATAATTTATTGAAGCTGGATTGTCTGTGAAATTTGAGTGAAACAATTTGCAGCTAATTTCATTGTGGCCTTTTGCAATTGCATTTGTGGCAAATGCATTGCAATTTGCACCCAAAATATTATCTAAATGCTGGCATATATGTATTTGTAAAGTCAATCAGCTGAAGCTTAAGTAAATTACGATACGAATTTATGTAATTTTTGTGGCAGTCAGCAGTGCGGTAAGATGCCAATTAATTACTTAAATAAGTAACGAAAATAATTACGAGTATAGCTCATTAAATGCTTCTCGCAGTTATCTTTTCGAATTTCTGAAAGTCTCGTCATTTGGCTAAATGTCAAACGGAAGCGAAGCGACGCGACGCGACGTATGTGGCAAAAGAAATCGCACAAGATAATATTTAAATGGATTTTTAATGGAAACAGAGAGCGAGCAGCTGCCACAAAGATGATTTTGGGTGGAGGGGGCACTAAAAAATCTCCGAACGAAAGATAACCAAATCCGTTGGCCTGGGTCTGGGTCTGGGCAAACGGCAAATGGCAAATCAGAAATTGTCTCTTTCATCTGCTCGCCAGTCGGTTTATGAGTCAAGCCTCAAGCCGATTTGCCTTTAAATACTTCACCTCAATTTGCTGGCAAATGGTAGACACATAATTGAAAAAATGCCAAGTACTCAGTACTCAGAGTACTCCATTCCGGGCTAGTTTAGTACGCTGACCCAGGCCAGACCGCAGTCAAAAAGAAACATGCAAGAAAACTCGCCTATATACAGAGCATAATATTAAATAATTCACAAGTTTTCAACTTAGAAACTTTTGCACTGCCCCCGCCCAGAAAAGTTGTACCTATTTTTTTTTTTTTTTGTTTTTTTTTGTATTTGACTTTCGAATATTTTTGCCTTGATGATGTTGTTCTTGCTGTTCGGGTGCAAGCCAATCGCTGCTAATTGGACCAGACCGGGCCAACTTAGATTCAAATATATGGCAAACAAATGGCCAAAAATCAGCCAGCTATTAGAACTGTGCGCCTAAAAGTCAAATGGGCTGCTAACTTCATAAAGAATAACAGTTGGGGTAAAAAGGCAATTAGCTGTAGTAAAACTTTTTTAAGACATCATTTCAAAACTTAAGTGGGAAATTGATTGACAATTAGTATGGTGTGCAGGGTTCAATATATCGAAAAGATTATGGCAAGGAAATGCAAAGAAAATAAAAAATGGAATTATTAAAGCAATTGTTAAGTTATAAAAAGTATATGTTTATAAAGGTAGAAATGTGTAAAATATTGTTTAGATGCATCTACTTTTTACAAATTTTCGTAAGCAGACTTTTATGCATGCACATCATTGAAAACGAACAACAAAAGTAGAGAGTGAGATCGGGTGAATGAATAATGAATTATATAAGACAGAGAGTGGAAGAAGAAGTGAAAGATATAAAAGAAGATATTGACTCTATTGGCAAAGCAAATTAAGTAAATTTAAGAGCAGAGTGAGTGCTTATATTACACTTAAAACACTTCCAAGCATGGAAATTAAATTCATGAGAATCGCATAGTAAAGCAATGGTTAAAAACATTAAGTAGAAGGATGTTTACTCGAACTTCGTTTCGCATAATAGAATACATACATCATTTTAAAAATATTCCAAAAACCAGCCTCCTTCCTTAAAATATATGTGGAGCACGCCTCAATAAATTGATAAGCTCATTGATAAGGAATTTGCCACATTTACGAGTGGACCTATTCCCAAACTTCGTCTTACATTCCACTTACATCACATAAAATAGCTACAGTAGAAACTATTAACATCCTAGCTAGAGCTAGGGCTGTACATCGGCCACCAATCAGTCAGTCTGGACAAACAGATTGATATATAGTGTGAATATAAAGATATGCATGTGTAAATGCCCATACTAGATGTAATTTTTGCATTGTTGTTAATTAATCTCATTCAAAATATTGGACCGTGTGTCGAGCGCTGTTCCCTTCATCAGCATCAACACATACACACACACACACACATACACAGGAACATATGCGCGCATATGAATGCTGATAAGTCTAACAATACGAACGGAGGGAATAAAATGATGGGCATATGCATATGCCTGTAATGGCCCACAGAACGAACGATTGATAAATGCGAATGCCGGCGTCGACGCTGACGCTGACGTTGAGGCTGACGTCGCTAACGTAGCTTATTTTTCAGATGACCAAACGAGACGGCGACGACAGAAGCAAAAAGTAAATAACAACTGCGGCAGCATCGGAGGCAGCGAGTAATAAAGTTGATTGCAGGCAGTGGCAGGCGGCAAATTGAATATTTGTCTTTGTGTGCGTGTGTGTATGCGCATCTGTGCGCATACATACGTGTGCTTGGCTTTGTTTGTATTTGTTCGCATTGTTAAATGTCAGTAACAGAGATGCAAGAGAGCAGACCCGAGCACTCCCACGCTACATGCTGTCAAGCCATTGTTAACGGTAGTCTCAGTGTGGGGCCTCTGCCAATCGCAGACTCTTAGCGCCTGCTACCAACACACGTTGTACTTAGTTATTTGGTCCAGCTGCCAAGGGCAAACGCAACCCTCGCTCTCAACTGATGTGCTCTCTTTGCTGTGCTCTTCGGCTACTCGCCGCTGTTTCGTACTGCTTGTTGCTTTGTTTTTGTTTTGTGCACTGTAAGTTGTTGCTGCTGCGGCTGCTGCTGCTGCTGCTGTTGATGATGTGGCTGCGTCTTTTGCTGCTCTTGCCAATCTTGGGCATTATCGATTTTCTTTTGTTTACTTTGCTCGCTCACATTTGTTTGTTATTCCTGTTGTTCTTGTTGGTGTTGTTGTTCTGTGGGTGCGTGCCCCTTTCGCGTTGGTTTTAGTTTTTGGTTGCTTGTTTATTTGCTTTTGCCAAGCGCTTGTTGATAAGCAGAGGCGCGCGGGCGGGTTTATTGCGTTCTATTCATGTCTCTGTATTGTTTGCAGATATGAAGAGGATTTATGGCTAGCAAAAAAGAAATATACTCAATTATATATGTACATACATATGTATATATGATTGCTTACACATTTATTTGCTTTGTGATCAGTTCCTGTACTTTTCTTTTGTTCTATAATCACTTAATGGAAATATTAAGAGCGTATGCTATTCATTTTTCTGATCAGCTGTTTATCATCTAGGAGGAGCCTCAAGAACTGTAAGGCCAAGACGTTGTCTTAGATAGTCTTACACTATGACTAAGTACTAAAGAATCCTATTTAGATTGGCTTTAAAATCGCAGAATATGCGAAAATTAATTAATTAAATGAAATAATAATTGATTTGATCCACAGAAACTGGTAAGCAATATAAACACACAATTTCTGGCAACTTTTTCCGCATACGTATAGTCGAAATGATTATCTAACAATGAATTTGATTTGGGGCGACGATTAAAATTGCAGCTGCTCCCGCTTCGCATTTCAGTTGACAACACGTTGCTAGGTTTATTGGCAACAGCGCAAAAGTTCCCCCAATTGTTTACATCAGCAGAAAGCTGACCGAAGAGCATCCTCTCAGCATTAGAAACAGCCGGACCGACAGCAACAACAACAACAACAACAACAGTAGCAGCAGCAGCAGCAGCATATTATAACAACTAAGAGAGCCGAACGCAGCCCCCAAACAACGCGTGGGTCTATCTCTCTCACACACTCTCTCTCTCGCGCTCGCTCTCTGTGTCACTTATTGCATACACAAACAAAAACATTGGCAGAGCGCAGCAGGCAGCAGGCAGCAGGCAGAGCGGCGCTCTCTATGAGGCTTACGTGCGCTCAGCAGCGGCTGCTGCGCCGCCAATTTGCAAGAAAATTTAAGTTCGTTTACAGTTGGTTTTGTGGGGCAAGTTGTGAAAAACAGCGGCGAGCAGCAGCTGCTGCCAAGAAGTGGCAACAAAACGTTGGCTGCCGCAAAGTCAGAGCGACGCACCACATGCATACATACATATGCACAAATATAATAAACATTTTTAAATTAATAATATACGAATATCAATTGAGCTTGCAATTGTGCTGTGTCTGAGTGTCTGTGTGTGTGTGTGTGTGTGTGCTGTTATTGTTGTTGTTATTGCTGCTCTCGCTGCGTCCGCCCGCTTATTTGAGTGTATACACACATATACGCACACATACGCAGCGCAGTGCAGCTGTGTTTGTGAATTTTGTGGTACATTTTGCGCTCGCATCGTTTACAGATTTTTGTGGTGGCAAATAGTTGTTGCATAGCCTTCATACAACACACAGCAACAGCCACAATTACTAACACTGCGACAAGTGGCAGCAACCGAGCGAACGGGCGAACGGTCGAACGGTCGAACGAGCGAGCAGCCACAGCAACAACAACAACAACAACAACAATAACAATAACAACAACAATAACAAGCAGCGTTTTGTTGTTTTGTTAATTGAAATAAATTGATATAAATTCTCAACGTGCTGCTCATATTGTTAATAAATACAACAACAAAATGAATAAACAACACGGCAGCAGAAAAAAAATCAACTAAATTTGTGAGCTAAAAAATAGCTTGTTTTAGTTGCCTGCGAGGCGCCAAATGTTTTACAGTTAACATAAATAAAAACAATTAATAAACACACAAATTGGCCGCAAACAAAAATTAACAGCTAATTCAAATTGCAAAAAAAAAAAGAAAACATTCAAAAACATATATACAAACTCATCTTCTGCAAATTAGATTGGAATTTGGGCAAGTGCAAGTGTGTGCACAGTGCAAAAGTGTGCACAAATTGTTTTTATTATATCAATTATAATTTGTGCTTTTTTTTTTGGTACCAGCAACTCGGCATATCTTACTTTGTTGTGCGTATTTTTAGCGCTTGTGCATAAAGTGTGCGTGTGTGTGTGCGTGTGTGTGTGCGCGTGTGTGTGTGTGTGTGTGTGTGGTGTGCGTTGCAGCAAGCACACAATTAAAAATCAGTTGAAACAAGAAATTGGCAAAAAACAAAAACCTAAAAAAAAAAAAACACTACACAAGTAGAAGGCAAAAGAGGCGGCAAATCTGTTACGTAAGCTGCGAGTGACAAACGTAAGAGAGAGAGAGAAAGACATTGTGAGACAGAGAAAGAAAGATATAGCCAGAGAAAGAGAGAGAGAGAGAGAGAGAGAGAGAGATAGAGAGAAGGAAAGCTGCTTGAAGGATTGGTAAGAAGTGCACGTATTACATATGTCCTACGTAATTTTTACAAAGAATCAAAGAAAAGTACCTTTAGCTAAAGAATCCAAAAAAACCTTAAATTAAAAAAAATACATATATTATATATATATATATATATATATATGATAGAAAATTCTCTTAATTTCCATTTCTGTGAAAAAATGTCTTGAATTGAAATAAGATCGTCTTAACTATAAACAAATTTTATTCACATCTTTTAATTCTTGAAATTTTGCTTTGATTTTCAAGGGATTTTCCCTTCCCTTTTAGTTGAAATCTTACACCTAAAGCATGTCACGTACTCATATGATTCAAAAATGGAACCGAACTATTATGGATATGTATATTAATATAATATACATATGTACATACATATATGTATATGTTTGATTGCCGATGTACCTGCACATTCTCGACCACAACGCTTGAGTTCTGGGAATGCGAAGCCAGAACATTGCAAATGTTTATTTTATACGATTTGTTTGGCTAACTTATAATTGTACTTTGTTTGTGCGAAGTACTTATACACATGTATATATATGTATTTACGTATAAAATAATATGGTTTTATACTCATGATTTTTCACCTGAATCAAATAGTGACATGCTGATCCCATACTTTCTACAAGCCAACGCCTTTGGGAAAACAATGTTAAGAGAATTTTGATCATATTCTATAAATATTATATAAATCTAGTTAGTAATTAAAGAACAAATTATTTTTATATGGTTACTATGCAAAAACTCTTTAGGCAAAGAAACCTTTCTTTTATATTTAGAAAGCTTATTTTTTAAAGCTTATTGAAGATTCCACTTCCAAATAACCGAAATTAAGTTTTCAAGATGAGTTTGTTAACAAAACAAACTTAGTATTTACTTTAACCAATCTAGAGCATTTAAAACTAATGCTAGCCTTTCAATCTGAATACCAGAAGTCATTTGAAAAACTCAAATTCTTACAATTTTGGCAACACTTTCGATGCTTTAACTATTGGGATAGATGTTTATTTTGTATTTTAGCTCAGTTTTGTGCACTTCAAGTTAATTTATTTCATTTTCTGATTTTACACCGAATTTTAATCGATTTTGGAGCTAATTTGCATAGTTATTGCACTTGATTAATCCCCCTACGCCGAGCATTACAATTGCATTTGCATTTCTTACATGTCTTGGCAATCAAATACCCTCCGTTGTAATTTGCCCCCCATGTATTGATATGCAGGCATTCAGTTCATTGAACTTGGAGCTCAGAAACAATGAACAAATCGCCTCAAACCCCTGTTAATAAGTGTCCGAAACGTTGCATACTTTTCGGCCAGATGACCAACAGGCAACAAATAATATTAACGATTTTCTCACTTCACACATCTTGCGCAGCATCTGAAACGGGCCAACACACACACATACCCACAGGCACGCGTTGCACGTGTGTGTGTGTCATGCGCAGAGCGCACTTTGGTAGTGGCAGCAAAAGAGACCCCAACGACACCAAACACTTAACAGTGAGTTAAGAGAGAGAGAGAGAGAGAGAGAGAGAGAACTATTCTGGCCATGGCCTTCTCGCGCCACAACATCGAAAAGCGCCGACTCATCGAGCTAGTTCGCCTCAATCCCATACTCTGGGACTGCCGCCTGCCCCACTACAAGCGCTCCGACAAAAAGAAGGCCATCAAATGGAACGAACTTGGCCGCATGTTCAACGTGAACGGGGAGCGAGTGCAGCGCACCTTCACATCGCTCCGAGAGATCTTTCGGCGGGAGCTGAATCACGAGAAGATGCTGGGCACCACGCGCTTCAAGTCCAAATGGGAATACTACGATGCCATGGCATTTCTCAAGGAGGTCATCAGGGAGCGCAAGTAAGTACCATGGTCAATTAACATAGCAAATTTAACAATAAGAGTGCATGAATTTTTTGTGGAAATCTTTAACTAAAATAACGTTTAAAATCTATTTATTTAAAGTTTTCTGTTTCTTAATTTGTTTAAGATTTACCTATTTTCAGTGTTTTTTATTAACACTAGATATGCTGAACTCTTTTCTACTTTTCTAACACTAAAACACAAAAAGCTTTAAAAACTGCTCCAATTCAATAATTTTCAGCTTAAAGCTCGAAGAACTGAACACGTTTTCATATGAAATTACAGGCCATCAAATAACCAAACTAAGCAATTGCGAGCTTAATAATTCTACCAAAAAATCTGCAAAACCGTTTGGCATACTTATAGACATATATGTATATAGGCATTTATTCTTCGGCATATCCTTTTATTATGTTTCAATGTCTTTTCTATGTGCTTAAACAAAATGTTCTTTACAATTACACACATTTTATTGCTTCTTCTTCTTCTTGATTCATTCCCAATAGATCTCGTGAACGCATCAAGAACAGTTCTGTGGAGTCAACCGCCAACAACAACAACAACACAAACAATGCTAGCAACAACAATAATGCAAATATCAGCAGCAACAATAACAACAACAATACAAATAGCAATAGCAATAACAACAACAACAGCGTGGCCCACGATGAATACCAATATTTTGCGCCCAGCGATCCAAACAATCCCAACAATCAGCCATTGAAAGCGAACATCGCAGCGGTTAGTCAAGCGGCGCCAATCCTGCCCAGCATTAGCCAGTTGCCCGTCGGGCTGCAGCAGCAGGCGCAGCATCTGCAGGCGCTCCAACTGCAGCCGGACGTGACATTGACATCGCTGCAGAAGACGACGGCGGCCATTGTCCTGCCCCTGACAGTTGCCCCAATGCCGGCCACATCACCCGCTGCGGTGCAGCTGTGCAGCAGTTCGCGTTCATGCAGCAGCTCACCCTCTATTTACATCAAGGACGAGCCGGACTCGCCAGACGAGACGGGCAGTCGGTCGGCGTTCAAGTCGCGCCAGAAACTGGCCACCATACGACCGCAAACCAAGCAGCAGCTGAAGGAACGCCTTCGGGTGCCCAAAGGGGGCGGCGGGAGCGGACTTTATGCAACGCCGCCGCCGCATCTGATTATTAATACCAACAACGAGCTGATCGACGTGGATGCTGGTGACTTGGAGGATGACGACGACGACGATCTGGAGTACGACGATGATGAGGATGAGGATGAGGACCGGACGGCCTGTCCGCCCAATGCCGGCGTTAATATGCTCGCCACCGACGGTCAACTCTCGCCTGGCAGCAGCTTCACTGGCGCCGGCGCGCCAAGTGCGCGCCATCAGCCTAGTCCCCGGGAGCTGCTCTACATCAAATTTGGTGACTTTCTTGCCGCACGACTGAATACCCTGCACGAAACGGTAGCCAATGAGCTGATGAACAAGATCCTACTGCTAATTGCCGAGAAGTGAAGTGGAGAGTGCAGTTCGAGGAATCGAGGGATCTAATCCGTTCTAGCTGTGTGAGCGACGGGTAAGTAAGCAAGAAAAACAGAGCCTAGGCCTTCTCTATGCATTGAGCATTGTGGACTTTTTGTAAAATATTACGAAATATTTTAAGCGGAAGCTCAGCTTTTATTGGTTCAAGTCACCTTAAAGCTTTTTCCGTGTGCTTTCTATGGTGCGATACACAACAAAAGCTCTGCTTATTAATTTAAAAGCACGTTAAATATATTTAAAGTGAGCTTTATAAGTATGGTATAAGTATTACCTTTGTTTGCATAACATAGAGTAATAATAAAACAAAAGCTCTGCTCTAATCATTTAAAGCGTATTAAAGCTCTTTAAATATGCTTTATATAGAATCAAATATGCTTATTGAAGAATTTTCAATTGACTACTAAGACAGGTCGCTGAATGATAAATACTTTAAGGACAAGATAAAAGTAATTTCCATTTAAGAAATCTACACTTTTTAAATATTATATTAAACAAGAAATGAATATGAGCTTTCATACTTTCGTCTCCTTCAATTTAATAAGTTGCTCAAAACATTCAACTTTCTCTCAAAAATTTTTGTTTCGTCCAAGTTTTGCGATGTTTCTATTAACTTATAGCTTGCGTGTGCATTTGTTGGCCCTAAAAAACTTGTAAAACTAGTTAAGTTCCACAAAATTTATTAGTTTGACCAATTTGTGTGGTCGCCACTTGAATTCGTGGCAAGTAACAACAATATATTTAAATTTGTATATACATTTACATTTTTTTTTTTGCGCTTTTTGCACACACAACATGCCAAGACCATAAAAAAGTTTTAATTTCCGAACGCTGAAGTGGCCCAGAGACACACAGACTGTGGAGCTACACAAACACATGCTCAAGCACACAGACACACATGCAACATATCCGACAAAACGGAGCGAGTTGCAAGTTTTCCAAAATATTTAAAAGCATTTCACGCATAAATAAAAAAACACCCGAAGCAATGCAGCTTGCCAAGTGAACGAAACCCAACTGATTCGAAGCCGGACGATGACCGCGACAAAGTAATAAAATAATAAAAAAAAAATAATCAAATGTAAAAAACTAATGCAAAGTACCGAGTCTGAATAAAAAAAGAAACGAGCCCATAAATTTCACACATTGCAGCGATTTCAATTTTAAATTGGCCAACTGAATATCAGTAATGAGACGAAAGGAATGTTATAGTAGAAAATACTTTTGATAATTATAGCAACAAGAGAAGAGAAATAGGAGATATAATTATAATTTAGAGCGCCATAACTATATTACTCTTACGTATTCCACAAATGTATCTTAGAAGAAAAGAGTAATCCTTAGATCAATTATATTTTTGTTGAATATTTTGATTGATTTGTGGGCTATCGTTGCCAAGCGATTAAAACTGGGTATTTTTTTAGGTTAATTAAATTTTGAAGACAACTTTAAGAAGTCTTATCATATCTAGGCTAGAGTTCTTTTACTTCATTTGCGAATATGTTTTGTTTGCTTTGTGAGATATGTTTTTGTGTTTCAGCTGTTGCCAATATAAAGAAATACAAAAACAATATGAATACAATATTTTTAAATTATTTGCTAATACCCTATAGAAGTATATTTTTTTAAAACCAGCCTCAGCTTGGGCAGGCGCTATCTTCGGTAATACCAAAGACAGTATAAATAAAAAAGTATTTGGCAATACCAAAGACAATATAAATAGTCTTTGTTAATACCCTGTATATATGGTATTCCGTTTATATTCAAAACTAACCTCAAATTGGGCCGAACTAAGCGCTGTCTATGCCTCAAGATCTTTGAGTTGAAAATATCTGCAACAGTGCGAATGACTTCACACAATAAAGATACACAACATACACACACACACACGCAGCATACACACACAACACACACTCACGCACACAAGCTGAGATTCCCAAGTTTTGGGCATGTGTATTTACGATTTTGTAATATTTATGCAGCGACGCTTCTGTTGTCTCTGTATGTGTATGCTCTTTAGATGCCGATATGGCTTTTCCGTCAACTCTCCTCTTCTATATGCTGCTCCCCACCGCACCCCCCACCCCACAGTGCATCTCCGCCCTTTGCTATCTGGTATCTATGGCAACAGCTTTACGAGCTCAGCCTTAATTCTGGGCAAAGTAGCGCAGTAAACGGCACAGTGGGTGGCTTATGTGTATGTGTGTGTGTGTGTGTAGCCTTTTATGGATAGTTTCAGCAAGTTTGTTGGCACTTACAACATTATAAATTTGCCATAAATTATCGTTATATGAAACGCAGCGCGTCGCTGATAGGGCAACAGAAGCGAACTTTGATTCAAAAAACTGCGGGAAAAAAATGAATTATGCTAACAAGTGTTAAATATATCCAGCAGAGAGCGATGCAAAAAAAAAAAAAAGGATAAAAGAACGACATAATTAAATAAAAAATAGAAAATAAATTAAATCCTTCTAACATCAGAACCTCATAGCTAAAATTTAAATCGAATAAATATGACTAATTATGAAAATGTAATATAAAAAATAAACTAATAATAATTATAAGAAATATAAACTGTAAAATATTAAATATAAAGTACAAAATACGAATTATAAAATATGAAATATATTTGCAAGCTGCAAAGCCAAAATCATAAAAATAAAGGATATATTATAAAATTTATAATTTTCTATACCTAATCTCAAATCTTGGGATCCATATCTAATGCCTCTCTTGCTGTCTCTTTCCATCTCCCTTTTTCTCAGTCTTCCTCTCTCGCTCTCCCTCTTTCTCTCTCTCTCTCTCTCTCTCTCTCTCAGTCCATATTGCTTTCTTATTGTCCGGAAGTTACAGTATTTAAATGAAACACTTCCTGGTCCGAATTCCCCATAAGATATTTCTTACAATTTTGTTGCTGTAGTGTAACCAAAAAAGGCAAAAGCAATTGAATCACAGTTGGCTACAATGTCTAAGGCCCTGGATAAAGGCAGCTATAGCCAGAGCCTCTCCAGCTCGTGGATGGGTAGCTGGAAATGGCGCCCGAGTTAGGAAATAGTTGCACAGCCCGCGGCGTTTAGCCCTTTGCACATAAAATTGCATATGCAACTTAATGTTTACACTGGTCGTAAAACTTTAATGGATTTCGCTGCTGCTGCTGTCAGTATGTAAGAGCAGAGGCAGAGGGCTAAAGCTGGGTCTGCCCCGCCTTGCCCGTCTACTGCTCGTCAGCCTAAACTTTTGAGCCATAATAAAAACGCACCTATTTGATTAATATGTTGTTTTTCCCTTTTTTTCCGCATGCTCATCATAATTTTGTTGGCTCCGTTATTTAAACAAAACAAAAAACAGATCGTAAAGCTTTTTAAAATATTTGAAAACTTTGCCGATTTATAGGATTTGGAGTTTACTTTGCGCTGGGGTTGACTTAGTTTAAATTTTAATATATTATAATAATAATTATAATAAACAAAACATTTTTAATAACCAATCGCAAAATTTGCCAAAAGTCTGAATATGTGTGTGGCAAGCAGTTAAATATATTCATTAGAATTATTACAATGCGTGGCCCTTGTCTTGGTTTTGGTTAATCAAGAGCATATTTGTATACATCCATTATTGAATAGAATATCCACATCTGAGAATATTGTATAGTACACAAATGCATATATATGAGCATTAGCATAATTATAGTTGTGTGCAAGGCAACAAAAACTTGGCCAATGCACAAGTGATACAAATTGGGGTTTCAGATAGGAGACAGAGCATTCTTGCAGCAGTTGCAAGGCTGCATGCAACACGATATATAGATAGATAATTGAATGCCAGGATCAGATGAGACCAGACTGAAACACAAATGAGACAACCAATTGCAGACCATCAGACCTTCAGAGCACGGAGCACAAAAGGATGCTGGCCGTGAGGAGTATCAATATTGACAGCCATTAATATGGCCAAGTTATACAATAAGCAGTCAATGGCAGCTCGGGTTATTCATGTAGCCAGGCATTCAGAGTTCTCTATGGACTATTGCATTTTTAATGAGCAGGAGGCGCCTCCGATACGCTTCCGCTGTTGCCTGCCGACTGGCTGATGACTGGGAAAGGCTTCCGCCTGCGTTTGGGATATTTGACAGCATACGTAAAGCAGTGGCTGGTATCAGGTTAATTTGAGACGCAGCCATAGGGAAAAGCCAACGGAAAGGCAGCGGAAACGCAGACATACACACGAACACACACACACACACAAACGACCCACGACTCTGCATTGAGTACTCTGTGGCAACGTTGTCGTCGTCTCCTCAGCGACGACTCAGCCTTAATGGCCGCAGGACATGTCAAAAGAATTGATGACGTGCAGCGTCTTCGACGTGCGCTGCAATCATAAAACTGGCAACAGTCGCCCCCCTCCAACCCTCCCAACCAGGCAAATGAAAAAAAAAATCTACTGCCAATAAAATCGTTTTAGAAATGGATTTGTCAGCTCCTTTGCCAGCGATTAATTTGAGTTACCTACATTAGTTCTACATATTGACATTGGCTGAAATTGATGCTCGAAGCCAGCCTGGGAGCGCTTGAATAGCCAGTGTTGTAAAGCATTGCAAAAGGAGCTTTGATTAAATGTGGGTACAGCTGTCTCTCTATGCATAGCATCTGGATATTGAATACTTCTTTGTCAATCATTTCTCAAAGCTGTTCTACTTTTCATAACTTGTAAGCCTCACTTTGCACATTCAAGAGAACTTCTTGTAACTTTACAACACTAGAAAACTTTCAGATTTAAAAGACAAACTAGCCGTTTAAAGCAATACAATTCTATCTATGGTAGCATCTAAATATTAAATAACAATAAATTAATCATTTCTCAATGCTGCGTATTCAGTTTTTGCTGACTCTTAACCTATATTCTGCACAGTCTATCTTATGTAACTTTGCAACACTAAAGGTCTTCAGACTTGAAAGAAAAACAAGCCTTTTAAAGCTCGACAAAACTCGCCCTGTGCTTAAGAAGAATTTTTAAAAGGTGAACTTAAAGCGCCACTAAGCTTTTATATTTTTGCTTATGTTTTTAGTGCTATTGTCTTCTAACGGACTAATCCAAGTTAAAAGTCCTTCATTTAGCTGTTGTCTTTTGCTGGATCAATCCAAGCTTTTAGCCCCACTTTCAGCTAGTGTCATTGGTTTATTTTTGCCCATTGGCTGCAACGCGTTCTGAATATATTGCACATCAATCGGGCGTAAAACTGACGCCAGTTGGCGCCATTTTGTTATGCAATGGCCGGCACTAAAAATGGCGCCTTGGCCACACAACCGTCAACCATCCTCCAGCCGCTCTACCCCTCTCTCCTTTTCTCCCTGTGCTACTCTTTCTCCGTCTCGTTGTTACTCAAATAATTGCAAAATTTATTGCTGTAGATTTTATGCAAGTTTACCTTCTGGATGTGCTCATAACTTGGCAAACGGATTTTAAAGTCAACAGAAGTGCTTGAAATTTTTGTAAATTTTCATGAATTCATAATTTTGATTGCCGTCAAGCAGCTGTCCCGTTTGGCTCAAAGCTGAGAAAACTTGTTTAAGTATTTCATTAAAATCATCATCATTAGCTTTGGTTGCAACCCGTCCAAAAGATTTAAACTTTTCGCTTTGGACAATCAGCGTTGAGTGTTTTTTGAATTTTTTACTGCTTGTTTTATTTATTTTCTTATTCTGAGAAGAATGTGTAAATATTTGGTGACGTTTATCCTTGACTTAAAAAATGCAACGGCCTGTTAATTAAAAGTTGTATCAGCAGAAATCCTTCTAAAGTTTCATCAGCAGCAGATGCGCTTGTAAATATTTTACAACTTTTTGTAGTATTAAATGTTTTAAATGCATAAAAATGTTTTGTGCTAAGAAAACAAACAAAACTAAGGCAAGTTGATATGTAATATGACTAGCGGGAGTATATGTTGTCGGAAAATACAAACATGGTAACATGTCGGATCTAGTAGAAGATATCGCTAGCAATTACTAGCGTATTATTTTCAGAAAACATAATGCCAATAATAAGAACTAATAAGAGGAAAATTCCTCTAAAGACAATTAACTTATGCAGAATATATATTGCTTTATGGGCTCTATCCTTCGTCTCCTTCTGCCATCAACTTGATCGTCCTTGCTCCTTTTTTATGCTTCCATTCAAATTTGAGCAGAGCTTGTTAGCTCAAAAAGATTTACATTTGACTAAGATAACAATTTACTCATAAATTAAAAATTTCGATGGAGAAACGCATTGCTTTTAAGCCCGCATGACATGTACTAAAAAATAATTGAGTGTACACAAATAGTTGGTAATATTTGGGGTATTGGATACCATTAATGGTATATCAGGCAGAGCCACAGAAATTGATTGCCGTAAAAGCCGAGCAGCAAGTAAAATAATATTTGTTGCTATTTTGCGGCATTTGCCAAGCGAATCGAATCGAAACGAAACGAAATCAATTGAAATGAAAGTACACAACATTTATAAATTGGCAAATGCGTTTTCAATTTTATTCGGAGCCAAGCGACGGAAACAACTGCTGTCAATTGGTCAACTCGAGTACAGGAATGTGGACTTTGAAATATTTTTGGCAATTTGCTTGTCATTTCGTTTTGTTGATACACAATTAATTACCACTAACAAGTGCCGAGTGTGCCACTTGCGACTGCTTGCCAAGAAAATACCCTGTAGGTGGATCAGAGGACTCTACTCTATGCAGGCTGAAGAAAATACAAATACAAATACAATATTTATGTATAACAAAATGGAAATCAATCCGAAGCTAAGTTATCAAATATTCAGTTAGCTTATCTTCGTACGAATATCTTTTGCCTGGGTGGCATGAATAGGTTGAGCTACTCCTCTAGCCATTCAGCTGGCGCAGGGTATTCAAAGTGCAGTCAATACTAAAACGAAATGCCAGACTAATTACATTAACTGTCAGGGTAAGTTCTTCTTTGACTCAATCAAATCCAGACAACACTCGACTCTCTGGAGTCCCCCGTTGAGCAATATTTAGAGGCAAATCAACGTGGACCGTAAAACAGCAGGTGCGCTTGCACCAGCCTGCAACAGTTCTTGAGATGCTCAAATTGGCTCTAAAAACCGGGTGGGCACAAGGCGGACGCTCAACTGTTTATGCATTTCCCTAATGAAATGCAATGAAAGACCAAAATGGGGCTTAAAAATGCCCAAACGCAGTTTATAGAATATGAAAATCCGCCCCCTTTTCCGTACCACGTGCCAGGCCTAACGAAAACATTTACAAAAGCTCTTGTTGAGTGGTAATTAAATATTTAATTTCTCTTTAGCTATTTGTTTTGATTAATAGCCAAAAAGCCAGCAGCCGACAACAGTGTAGCCCTTGTTGTGAGTTCTGATGTGCTCTGTTTGTTTAAAACATTTTTCAATATTTCAATTTGTTTGCCTTTTGTATTTATACCCTATGCAGAAGTTATTCTGATTTTGTCAGCCATTGAGTTAATCATGAAAAGAGCAATTTGGTAAGCCTTAAAGTCGGAATCTTACTATATCTCAAAGCTGCCATAAAATCCTACGGATCATTATATGTACTATATCACAAAGCTGTCATAGGTAATTAGGGTTTTGTCTGCGGGGATAGGATTCTTTAACTTCTTTTGACAAAAGCTTGCAGTAGAGTATTGAATACTCGGTTAATTGTTAGAAAATTTTGGGTTTTCTTTTTGTATTTGACTTTTTGATTTGCTTTAATTTCGATAATATGTTTCCCCATTGGACTGTGGGGAAAAAGAGAATGAGTTTTCTCAAACAACTTGAATCAATTGCTGCAAGTATAAACAATTGTCTTTGGATTGCTTTAGATTCACTTGGCAGCTGAAGCAATTTAGTATTTGATTTATTTTATTTTATTATTTTGGGTATTCTCATACCAATCTAAGATAAGTCCAAAATCTCTTGCATTTTAAGATTTAAAATTAATTGAAAAGTGTTTAGGAATAGTTTGTTATTCTTGGAGTGCATACTTCAAGGCGCCAACAGGCGATAAAACATGTCTGCCAAATGCGTTGAAACAATTCGCACATGCAAAATAGCCAGCACTCGGCACAGACGAGTACACCACATCATTATGGGACCACAGGGAGCAACTGACTCCAATGGACTCCAAAACTCTAGCTGGGTGCGTAGCAAATGTCGCCACAACGTCGGGGATGCAGTCGCTGCACCGAAGCATCATTAACTCAATTTTGTGTGGGGGGAGGGCCGGAGCGCAACTTAATGTGCAGCCGGGGAGCTGCCAGAGCAGTCATTGCTCCAATGGCCAACATGGACACACCAATTATCCGAAATGCCAACACACGCAACAACAGCACAGCCGGCAATAAAAGGAGTCTAAAAAGGGGGGCTGGCCAAATTAAAAGAAACAAAAACCTATTGGTGGGGTGCATTGTGGCTGCTACACCAAAAAGGAGATTGCGCTTTTGCGGTTGTGTTAAGTTGATTTCCGGCACGTCTGTTGCTTCACTTAAAACCAGTCCGGCTCCGGCTGGACAAAACGCCGCATGACTTCAAGATGCACAGCGGCAATTATGCGTCCTGTCATCGTCATCATCATCGTCATCGTCATCGTCGTCATTGGTCAACGTTACATTCATAAACAGACGTAGCCCCATTATCATCGGTGTAGGTGTTTAGACACGCCCCCATCGTCGCCGCTGTCAAATGCATCAATGTGCGAACTAACCATCGTGACACAGTGGAACACGCTACCAAATATTAAATAAATATTTACCAGCAGTGCGATAAAATACTCCTTGAGAGTATACATATATGAACAACAAATATTTATCTACTCTCTAAATAACACAACCACATTTGTGCCCAGAGGCATACTTATGGATACTCATCCATGTCGACTCGGGCTCAAGTGGGTATATTATAGTTCTGTCATGATATGTGTAAAGTATATATATTCTAGATCGGCATCAACAGCTCAGTTGATGTCAGTTGATGTCTGTACATCTGTCTGCCCGTCTGTAATGTATCAATGTACACTAGTCTCTCATTTTTTCGTCTTTTGTCTTGAAACTTTGCATGGATCTTTCTTAACAACATCGGACTTCTTTATATAATAAAGCTGCCATAAGAACGTTTGGTCAAAATGTAGTTAGGTTATTCATGATATATGCATCAAACTCAGCCTTTACGATTCTCAATTCTCACATATGGGTAGAACCAAAAGCCAACTATCTAAAAGTTTATTAAATCTTCAGCGTACCGAAGATATCCTCACATTCTCGTTTCATTTTAGTTTGGGTCTAAAAAACATTTTTTCAACATTTCGCTCTTATGATTTTAATTAGTCTAGCCTTGGTTCTTTTTAGCCTCTAGATTGATTTGGTATTATTATTGGAATAGGTTTCAATTTTGATTTAAAATTTGTTTATGAATTACAAATCTATATTCCATCATTAGATTAGTTTGTGATGTGGATGTTATACGGAATCTAAGGCTTTTTGCCCACTGTACGTTATCTCGTGTCTGGTTGAGCCCACACCCTGCCTACTGAGGTGTGCTGTAAATTATACGGCTTTGCGTTTAGCCTTCGTAACCTCGAAGTTGCCCCTGCCACGGCCCCTGGTCGAGCTCCAAGCAACCATTTGCCTGCTGCTGCAACGCAGTTTGATGTTTTGCGGTTGTGTTGATGCTGTTGATGCTGTTGACGTTGTCAACGTTGGCGACGTTGTCGTAGGCCTATCCAAAATACTGTGGTGCACCGTTTTTGCCTTGGCTTTAAATATTCAAAGTGTGCTTTTAGGCGCTGGCATGTGGCACGTTAAGAGCCTGGCATTATCAACATGGCGCCTGTCTATTGTCTCGTTGCGGTGCGTTTGCCAATTAATGAGATTTTTACTTGAAAAAACTTGGCAGGACTACAACTGGAATATGTCAGATATAAAAGCTTTACAGGTTGAAAGCCCACTCATGTGGGAAAAAGCCTGAATAAGAGTTTTGTTGTTGCGTAGCTTTTTGAATGCTTCTACATTTATGTATATATACAATAATTTTATACACTAATTTGCTCTTGAGATATGAAACCATTTTTGTGTTTAGTTTCTATCATTAAACATTCGCTGTCAAATGCCATTTGGTATGCTCCAAAGTTTTGCTTGGGCGCCCTTATAACTCAATTACCAACTCCCCGTTTCCCTAAACTCTTTGCTCAAATGTGTCAATTGCTGACACCTGCAAGTTTCCATACAATATTTTTTCCTTTTCTCTCTTTATTAGACCCCTTTGTGGTTGCGACACCCCAAGGGCAAACGCTTTGAGAGTTCGCAAAATGCGGTGGCATTTGAATAAACCACTTGGCTTGGCTTTGCATGCGGAGACACTGAGACTGGGCGGGTGAACCAATCAAACCAAATATTTTGCAACCACACGGGTTGACACAAGAAAAACTTTCACACTCGCCCGTGTGCTGCGACGTGTGCCCCACGACGTTGCATGGCTGGCATTTGGTTGCCTTAACCTTTATTTTCATTAGCCATCCAACTAAAGCTGCAGCCGGAGCATCAGGTTCAGCTTCAGCTGCAGCTGCAGCTGTCATCTTGCAACCTAGACGAACGAGACCAAACCTAACCAAACCAAACCGAACCAAACCAAACCAAAGCCCAAGCAAGCCAGCCAGTTATCCAGTCAGCTAACCGCAACGCTGTTGGAGCCACTGTCATTTGTTATGTTATTGGTTTGGACATTTTGCAAATTGCTTATTTAGCAGTGCGTAAAATCCACAGCACACACACACACACTCATGCACACACACATACACCGATTCTAGTATCTAGGATCTATCTAGTCTCCATCTCTACTATTTTTTTTACTCTAGCTCCAGGGACACACACTCACACACACATGTCAAGTGTGTGGCGTCTGTTTTTCTCCGCTCTTCACTTCTGCCTTTTGCAAATACCCTGTAACCCAACCAGTGTCTAAAGGGGTTGTACCTCTGGTTGCTGACAGCTAAATTTATTAACGGTAAATTCATAATATCACTGAATGGGAATTTGACAATCCGCCTTCACGCTCGTAAAATGGGTGAAAAACTTCAACTGTTTTTTGGTTTTACCAGTAATTGACCAAATTTTAAAGATCCTTGCATTTTTCTTGTATCTTACTTTATTGTAAAATTCAACAGAATCAACAGAAACAATTCATTGTTGGGGGTTTTGTGAATTCAGTTATGAAATCCGCCGCAACGCGTGGAAAATCGAGTGAAATGAAAAAAGGCATATTCACACGTACAGGGCCCCCATCATTTTTTCAATATTTAAATAGTTATTTAAATTAAAAATTGTACATTTAAGGAGATGAGTACGAGATATGCCCGAATATATCATTGCCGGAAACAGAACTCGTGTCTTTACCCGCTGTAACTTTCATTAGGCGAGAACCCTTCAGTTAACAGCGTGTCATGCAAGTGGTTAGTTGTTTCCATCTATTATCAGTTCAATGTCAGAAAAAAGATGGAAAAAAAAAGGAGGAAAATTCGAAAAAGGCCTGCGAGTTATATGGGCAAGTGTTCGAATACAGGTACATTTTTGGCACTTGTCATCCAAAGGGCTTTTCCCGTCCATAATAATATTTGGTTTTCATTCTGTGCTCCTCTGTTGCTCTTCTTCTTGATTTTGCATGCTGCCTAATTGCCTGGCTACGTTTTACATCGTGTCTTTGTGGTCATAAAAGTTTTTATGGCTAATATTCTGTGTGTGAGCTCTTTTAATTAGACGAGCGAACCATTAAAACTGATCGATTGCATATTAATTGAGTTTTTTGGACTGGGCATAAAATGACTTAAAGCTTTATGACTGCGATTCGATCTAAAATATACAATTTATATGCCTATTCATATAATCTTTATGCCAATAATTTTTTATTAAACTTTATCTTTTTGCAGTTGCGTTGAACTGAAGCAAACAGCAATCGTCGATTGTGGGCGTGGCTAAGCGTTATGTAATCTCGTTACAGCGCTTAGCAATAAATGAGTCTGTATATGTGCCATAGAAGACATCTGATAATGTGTATTAATAAACTTATGACTTTAGTTCTAAAAGAAATACAATTGACGTGCGTTTTCTTTTTCAATCTTTACAGCTCACAAACTAATTTTGATCAACTGAAAATAAATCGGAATGAAAAATAATCATAATGAGAAAAGTATATAGATTGTTTTCCAGAAAGATAAAATAAATAAATATTTGACAATTTAAGAGGATGAATATTTGAAGAGACAACTAAAACACATAAATAATCTGAACCGGGATAATTATTTTTCCTGGCAAGGTGTCAGAATATCGTTCATTAAAAAGAAGTGAAGATAAATAGCGCGTATTTAAAGATTAAATTGTGTATTTGAATAAGCTCTTACTCTTCAAAGTATTTAAGTGTTTGCAGTGTATGTATTGCTTCGTATATTTTACAAATTTAAGTTTTGTAGTCATATAAAAAATCTACATTAATGTTAGTCGCTTTCCTTTCATATACCAAATACATTTCTAAGCTTCTAGAATTTAAATACATTTTTTATTAACAAGTTCTCAGAATTCACAGAAATATCGAATGTCATTTGCTTGACTTTACGCAAACATGAACGCTTTTGCATCTACGTGAGCACATTCGAATACTCTCTGAATAATTTCGGCTGCATTTATTTGGCTGAACGCTGAATATTCAAGCGCCACCGCCGAAAAAGCAAATCAATTTAAATTCAATGGAAGTCAACTACCAAAGTTAACTTAGTTCTATTCTCTGGCACCCACTCGAGCAACTGGGGAGCAGCTCACAAGTTTGTCGCCAGCAAACAAATAACAACAAACCTAAACTTTTTATTTTGGGCAAGAGGAGTCTGGGGGGCCAGGTTCCAGGCTCAGATGCTCCCGTAAAAGGCAACAAGAAACAGTCGCCCACCCTAGTGCATGCCCGTTAACAGAAAAGCCTTTAGGCTCTCTCTGACAAAGTCGAGCGGGAGCAAATAGAAAAAGTTGTTGCGACTTTTTAAATTGAAAATAAGCTGCCAGGTAGTTGCAGGTAGCAAAGATTAAGCGTGGAATTTAAGACTATTAAAATACAAATAATTGGCATTAAGATGACTGACTAAAAAGTACCCTGTTCAGTGGAAGAAATGCGTGGAGTGCACAAAAATTAGTCTAAGCTATGAAGAACTTGTCATGTGAATATCTATTAACTGGGATGCTGTGAGCTTTATTTTAGATATTTAGAAGCTTCCTTTTCCAGTTTACGGATAACTGATATATGAAATCAACTAAGGAGAGATTTCCTTAGACGTAATATAACTTTAACTTTAAACTTTTAATAGGCAATAAATGTAGTTTCCCTGCCTATTATATTATTATTATGTTAACACCCTCTTAAGATACCCTTTCTCTCTCATAGTCTGCATACAGAGTATAGAAAGTAAAAAATCTTTAGCACTTGTGCCTTAATAATCACTTTAATTACAATTAAAATGAAACCCTAAACGACTTTGCTATTGTTGCTGCTGCTGCTGCTGCTGCTGCTGCTGCTGATAATATGAAGATGAATGACTGGCCATTCATTAGCTGGGCATCGGGGGTCAGCGGAAGTCAGCGGGGGTATGGATGGATGAGGGGATGAGCTTCACGTTCAAAGTCAAAGTCGCCATGCTATTATAATGCTAATGACGTTTAATCGTTTTTAGTTAGGGATTTTCTCAGTTCAACGGGCGCGAGGGAGCGCTTAGTTAATTAGCATGAAGTTAAAACGCTTTGCGGCCTGGCAGTTGCGCAACTTTTGACGTTTGCCATTAAAAACGAGTTGCCTTCTCGGGCAGCACATTTTAAGCAGATCGAATTGCCGGCTCGTCTATTTAATGCATGTTGTACTCAAGAGGATTTCAACTTGAAACGCACAGCGCAATGCCAGACATTTACATTTCATTAGAGCCGATAAAAAGTTCGACTAAGCAATATCATGAGCCGCGATAAAGTTATAATCGATGAGCAACAAAATATTTTTACCTTGATGTTTTGTTTATTTGATAAAATTCTGATTTGATAAAACACATTACATTTGGAACCTTTATAAAGCAACTAAAATGTGAGAAGAAATGATTTGAATTTAAGAATATTATAATTTCTTAACCTCAAATACAACCGGCTCATGTGTAAGAAAGTGGGCTCTTAAATATTAGGATCTTCAAAGGAGTTAAGTTTGATAAACGTTTTCATTACTTGGACTTGTTTAACATTATTTGCTGTTATTAGCTTTAAGAATTTTGCCGTATTATTGAACTTGGACACTGAAATAAAAAACATGAAAACCGGTACAGTGCTTGGGGACATGCATAAAAATCCATAATGAAATTGTGCAGAAACCAAACGCAAGCAAGTACTGCCTGCAGGCACGCCCACAAAAACCGGCCGCACCTAGGTGTACTGGCAAATGGCCATAGGCTCCAGCTGGATATGGGCAAGGAAGCATGTCACATGCAAACACCCACCCACACACACACACATTCACAGAAGCATTCACACAGCGAATCCAACGATGGCCGCAGTGGAACCGAAGCATCTCCTCATTCGAGCTCCGGTCTTGGCTCCTGCTCCCTGGTCCGACGCTGTTTGCATTTTCCGCATGAAATTGACGTTTCATTTGTTATAATATGCATTGAGGCAACATTTCGATGCTCATAAATATTTAACAGACATTCATCTGTTGGGAGAAACGTTAAAGGCGACTGAGTTGGGGGCTGGCGAACAGGCTGCTGCCTGTTGCAACAGGATATGCGGATATCGCATGGATATTGCGATACAGATACACATATTCGTAGATACAAATACATGTGGATACGTGTGCATACACATTATGGCCATAAAAAAAACTCAAGGTTCACCCCGCCAACGCTCACTTTTCCCGTCTGAGCATGGGCGTTGACATGTGCAGCCCAAAAACAAAAGCGAGGAATAAGAAAAGGCACACAAGAGGCAAACAAGGCGCTTCGGCTCAAAGTATCAGACGGTCGACGTTGTCAAGTGCATTAACTATTAATTGAAGCTATTAAACAGCGCGTCAAGAACTTTCTACCAATTTAATGTACTTGCAACTCCTCTAAAGGACTTCTGCAAGCAAGCTTAATATCTAGGATGAGGTATACATTTGAGGTGAACTTATATAATTTTATCATCTTTAGTTGTGTAAACTAAAAACTAACACTTTACGTCGATTTTATAAAATTTAGATAACAGTTTTTATTTTGAGTAAACTTTTTCTAATATCATCCAACTGTTTTCATTTGAAACTGAAAATTTACAAATCTTAAATATGTTGCTTGAACATGTTTAAGACCAGGTTACAGGTTTCTTAGGGTTTTGTGTGAACGTTTTTTTTTATATTCAGAAACATTTTCCCTTAATTTTCCTAACATTTCAAAGTTTTTCATTTAATTTTTCTAACATATAGAAACTTTTGCGTTCGATTTTAGCATTTTCTCTGTGTATTCCAATATCTTCCAGCTGCTTCCACTTCAAACTGGGAATAACCATATATAGCTTGAAAATGTTGTAAGTCTGGGTCTCAGTCAAATTGACAAACAGATGAGAATGGCAAAAAAACCTCAGCTTGCTGCCCTGTGCAAAGGTGCCTACTTTCCCCCTAATCTCTAATTTGGTGTTAATTTTCTACCCCCCTTGAGAAAAGAGAAAACTTATGTTTAGCTTGGCAGCTTTGATTTGGTAAACGTTTAAGAAGAGCACGCAAAGGAGAATGTCAAATAATTGCAATTGGCAAAATGTGTAACACTTTTCAAACGATCGCCTTTGTACATTTTTCAACAGCTGACTGCAACATATGCGAGCCTTTCAAAAACTGCAGCACCTGCTCGGTATAACATAGTACATCCATCTTTTTCCTTGGGCTTCCTTCATGTTAAAGTGGAGCCTCACACGCGCTGTTTGTTTTCTGTTAAATCGCAACAATCAGCGCTAATTGGAAATTTAACAGTTCATAAAAAGTTTTTGGCGCGCCAAAGCTCCCCTATCGACGACCGACGTCGATTCTGCCTGCCCGGGCAGCCCAGCTCCACACCCAACTAACCAACCAACCGCTCACCCTTCGACTATGCTGGCAGTCGCAGTCGCAGTCGAGTTGTTGACCCAAATATCACGCTTTATGAAGCTGACGACTCGCAGCTCGGGCATTTGCTAAGCTTCTGCCTCACTGGCGCTGAGGTGGGGTGGGTCTGAGGAAGTATTGGGAGTCCGAGGGGCTGCGCAGTGATGGAAAGTGCCTTGAAAGCAGCAGGGTTCATGCCGGCATGGTTTACACCTGCTTCCATTCAGACATCACAAACACACACGCAAACACATTAAAAAACTATCAGCGTGTGTTTCATTTCACTTTTGAGCCCGCTGCTTGAAGCTGGTTGGGATGAGACCAGATGGAGAGGAGGTGTTGTGGGATTTTTCCAATGTTTTTGCGCTCGAGGATAACACTAATTTCGCACCACTAATTACAGTTCTTTTTTATGCGCCCCCCCCCTTGAGCCCCACTCTCAGGCTCTCCTTTTATCCATTCCCTTATTGGGCCGACTTTTTTCAGCGTTCACTTTGCGTAATTATGCGATATGAGGGTGGGAAAATGTGCGAGCCTTTGCTACTTAACTCAGTTGGGAAATAACGTTATAAAAATGTTGCAAAAACAACAACAACATCAGCAACAACTTGCCGAAGAAGAAGAGCCACAACATCAAGTAGCACATGCCAACGTCTGGGCCAGCAGTTGCACTTCCGCTCTTCAGCTCTTCACATAGGTTCCTGACTCAAATGAGTTTTAAATGCCGCGCGTAATGCTAAACGCATTAGTTTCCCAGCAACATATTTTCCTTTCATTTCCATTTACTTTTCGTGTTCTCTCTTTTTCTTATTTGATCTTTAATTATGAGCTGCAGCTCAATTGACATTTCAAGTGTGTGTGTGTGTGCGTGCATGGCCAGGAAATGGGGTAAGTGTTGGATACTTAGGAAGTTGGGCGCATTAACTGATTAAGTGGGTTGCAGTTAGTTTTAATTATAATTAATTATGATCCAGTGCTTATAGCAAATTTATGTATGTTATATACTTAAATACCCAGATCTGAATAAGTCAAGTTAATTCAATTTATATGTTAATGCAAATATTCCAACATATGTACATCATTGAAATTGTTTATTTTGAGCTTTATGTATTTTTGTAAGAACGGTTCTTCAAATTTGGAATGTAGACTTCTATGACTTGCGCAGATAAAATTCATAAAGGCTTCGCCAATTTCTCCAAGATTAATTGTCTGCATCAATTTCTCAATATTTTGCCCTGCGTACAAATCACGTATATTTCACCTTATAAAGTGAAATTGTATGGAACAAATTTTTATTACTTTGCACTCTACTTTCGACAGAATTGTTAATAAAAGATCGGCTTTCGTATGGCTCCGATTTTAAATTAAAAAGAAAATGGCAGGAGCATAAAAAGTGGTCGACTTTTTGCAAAACATTTACAAAAAAAAAATGAAAATATTATAACAAGTGCATGTCCGAGAGGCATGAAAGCGACCGGCACATGCTTGCATTGCAATCAAATTTGTGTATTGAAATGTAAAAAGCGCATAAAATGGCAAAAAAAAAAAAACCAAATAAAAGAGTTTTAAATTGCCTGAAGAATTTGAAAGCAAGTATTTGTACAATTTGGAACTCAGAATTTAATTAAAAAATATAGCGATGTCTCTTTTAGTCATGGCCATATTTTCAGTCTCTGTCTTTGTCTCAGCCTCTAACTCGTGCCTTTTTGCTTTGCACTTGAACTGCCAAAGCAATGCAGGCGCAATAATTTTGCAGGTTGCTGGAACACTTTAACAAAAGGCCTCCAAGTACAATGGGCCAAAGCCGGAACGCACACAATAAATGCCAATAGGCAAAGCGACAACAACAAGATCAAAACATTGGACTCGGTAAAAACTCCCTTCCAACTTGAAAACTTTATACAAAAGTCAAAAGATTTTGCCGGCACAGAAGTATCAGACAATGGGTCCAGAGGAGTCCAAAAGGGGCGATTGCTTGGCTAAAGGTGTTGCTGCTATGCCATAGATATACACACACACACAACAGACACACACACACAGATACACACAGGGAAGAGCATACAAGCAATTTATAAATAATAATTTTGTTGTTGTCTGCTTACAGGCGCCGCTGTCCTCTGCAGGCAACTGGCACGCGCCTTTGTCTAGCCAACAGCTGCTTAAAAGCTAATCAGTGCTGGACTATGAGATACCCTATGGCAAGACACACTGAGTCAGCCATGCGTGAGGCTCACAGATGATACAAAAACCGACAGATTCTCAAAAATAGTTTTCAAAGAACCAATTTAGACTCAAGAGAAGGAAGAAGAAGAAATAATTGTTATCATCAAATATATTATTTTGCTTATTTTTTTCATTAGCATTTGTCCAAAACTATTATTTAAATGCAATAAATAATTATTTTTTTTCAATATTAAATAATCCAGCAGAATTCTTTGTAAATTACCAACAATAAAGTTCACCTGACAGCAACCTGATAGCTACTTATTTTCACGAATTTCTACATCTTTGTAGGGTATTAAAAAGCGCATTCATGAACAACATCGTCTTGCTAAATGCCTTGAGTAATGCCAAGAGCAGTTGGCTCTTGATGATGAAGTGCAGACAGGGCCGTAACTAGGCAAAAGTACCTGGTCACACCTGTTCTGTTGGCATCCCAGCCGTTTGACTGTCCACTTTTCATTGTTTAATTGTTTTGCCTTGCCTTCGAAAATTTACGACATGATTTCAGCCTTTTGTTTTGGCATTTGCTGTACATTTTATAGGCCAGTGCCTTGTTGAGTTCTCGTCGTCAATCTTATGAGGCAGTTCATTTAGTCGGGCATATTTATAAGCCAAACTTTTGTGTATCTGTGTCCGTTGCTTTTGTTATTAATGTGCAGCATTTAGATAGACAACAACTGGCCTAAAAGATGCTTGAAAGACACTTGAAAAATCTTTGTTAAGGCCTGAGACAATTGAAGGCGGCATGATGACAAAGGGTTCGATAAAAGGTTGTATCTGAGACTATCCACTTTTGAGCTTTTAAAAACGACATGTTGTGATATTTAGATATTTTGACTTTCCCTCCAAACATATTTGTAGTTGTATATACAAAAAAATGTATATGTAAAATTAATTAAAGAAAAAACAAGAGTGCGATTCATGAGAATCGCATAGAAGGGCGACACTCACATGCATGCATGCCCCTATATATGCCTGTATACATACATAGTACATACAAACACACATAAACATTCAAAAGCAAAGTTAATTAGATTGGAGCAAAACTTATATACACAGAATGAAAACTTGTAATTCTGACATCAATAAAAATCGTATAGGAGGGAAATATAAAAATACATTTGCATAATATGCTACAATTAAATATGAATACAAAATATACAATAACCTCTCTACTAGTTTAAAAAACCAAATATCTGTTTAAAATATTTAGGGAATTGATCACTTCGTATGACTCTCAGTATTAATAGCACCAAATACCATACTATTATTGGATTTCCGTTTTATAAGCACTTGCTGGCAATATAATTAAATGTTTATTTTGAATACTCCATCAAAAAAATGAGCTTAGTTCTTTTTTCACCAAACTCTATGACGTGTACTTAATGATACATCAAAACATTTATTTAAAACTCCATGCCAGAAGAGAACTTTATGTTAAGCCCACCCTCTCCCATTCCCAACCTTTGATATCAATTTGGGTTTTGTCACATTTCGAACGCTCGTGTTCGCAAAGTTCGATTCTTATTCTATCATACACAATTATTTTAGAGCTAAACATTTTATTTTTTCCTCTATCGATATTTTGCCATCGAATTGAATCGGAAACGAACAATTTTTTCACAGCATTTGCAAGTGCGCCACATAATCCAATTAGGCGCATAAATTATTAATTACAAAGCATTCGAACTAGCCGTAGTTTTTGCTGGCATCAAAATGCAGATACTCTGCACTTGCAACTAAAAAATATTCAGTATAGTCTATGTAGAAATATGTGGGACATTATAATTTGATTTCTACATATACCATATTTTCTCCGCTTAAACTTTTTTTTAGTGCCCATTTAAACGGTAAAGAAATGTGGATTATTAATATACAAAGTTATAAAATATAAATAAAAAGTTGCATAAATTTTCAAAACAAAAGTAGAGCGCGAGCAAATGAATTTTTTAGCCATCAGTCATTAAATTATCGACTTTTTTATAATGAGTTGTTTTTATATAGGACTAAATGTAAATTATAGTACACATGAAATGTTTCACGCTTTGGCAGTCCCGCGCGGTCTGAGTTCATAATCCATACAAAATTGATGCACCTCCACTACTAACCAAAACCAGACGCTGTGCAGAACAATTGAATTCATTGCTGGTTTAATATTTTCTGTTAATTTTACAGGACCAATTGCAATAAATAAACAAAGCAAAAAAGTACAAATAGAAATACAAATGCAACAGAAATAATAGACACAACAATTTATTTTATTGATGACAATTTCTACATGGCACTCACTGTTTTTGTGCATACGAAAGCAGAATCATCAGCAACAACATCAATGGTTGTCCAGAAGTGCCCAAACAATGCACAACTAGACCCAGGCACATGTTGGCCGAGCACTTCTATTGCATTATGAATACAATTCGATAGTAAAAAAAATTATAGAGCAAATGCAAAAGGTAACACAGACGCGAACAGACTTGTTTATGCTCTAACAGTACGTGTTCTCTTCAGAATATATGGACATCCAAATTTGTTGTAGGGCACATATTTGCCTTTACTGTTTGGGAATTATAGGTAACGGAGATAGGTTATAAAGCTGAGATACTGCTGCCTACTTTGCAGCCTAGCTTTTGTAGATTGTTTAAAGCTTTAAAGTTTAAAACGATTTTAATTTAGCTTATATTATTGGTTTCGTTCAAACAAGTGTATTTTCCAACACTATCTTAAAGTGCTGCATATTAACTGCTATTCTCTGGCTAGCCTTCATACACAACAATAATTTGTCAGCGCCTTTGAAGCATTTGCTTTGCTTGCATCGTTGAAATTGACAATTGCGATTCATCAAAAATAGATTAGATATTCATTGCATACAATGCCATCCATATCGATAGCTAAATCTCTATTCACATCCGCATTCATACATATCCATATCGCTGATGCATAAAGGACACTCTATACAGATTCCAGCTGGTCCCTGTCCGTGTCCTTTATGCTCATTTCCGTTGCACGTATTTGACATAGCCATGGTTCGAGCAGTAATCAAACAATGCAATGTTTATTATGTTTCATTCTTTTTATCGGCCACATAATGTAGTTTTTATTTTTTTTGCAGACTTTTTTGAAGAACAACTCGACATAAGCTAAGGGTCGATTTGTGGCACATGACAATCAATATGTAAATCAAAAAGAATAACTGTAACAGCATATTAAATTAATGCTTGCAAGATATATGCTGTTGCAAAATTTGCAGGCACTTAATAGAAGCGCTTTAAAAGCCAATTTGCGTCTAATGTGCTTTATAAGCCATATTCAATTACAAATTGGCACACGCTTGAGCGTTATGAATGAACTACAATAATTATATATAATATATGAAATGAGGCATTTAAGACTGCGAGGCTTATTTAAATTCATGAGAATCGCAAAGAGGGGCAATATTAAATTTATTATTTCAACTTAGTTTGTTATGCTGATATCGTTTAGCAAGAAAAATACCATAATGTATTATAGAATTTAGCATTTAAATTATTATTATTGGAATTCTCCAGCATTCGATTTATGAGGGGAATCGTACCTCTATATTCTATAGCTATCATGAAAATAGGAATCGCTCAAAAGTTGACCTCTTGTACTTAAAGATATTCTAACCGAGCTAGCACTAATTCATGTGAGTGCCTGTAAATGAGGGAACATCAGGAATATTTTTACTTTTAGGCTCATTACAAACAATTGCAAACATCAACCGAATCGTTTCGCTCACTTATGCACGTAATATCCTGCCGTTGGGCACGTCTCAGCTGCAGTGCAACTCAATTCCGAGTACTTGTAAATACTCGCACTGTCAAGTTTTGAGCCAAAGTTGGAGCGTCGCAGGACACTTGACCAAACCAAAAAGTGGTCACAAGCAGGACACATCGACTGTGCAGAATAAAAGCAAGGAGAGCTTCACAAGTTTTGGCCGAGATTTTAAAGCGTTACGCAAACACTTGCAGGACAACTTAGTCAAATTAATTTAAAAATTCGCTGCAATATGCGCAAGGACGGGCCAGGCGACGAGCTTAAAGTGCATACGAGCTGCTACTCTTCTGGACAGGACAGCAATGCGCTTAAATTATGCGGCATTCATAATGCAACAGTGCCGAGAACTTGCATGTGGCGATGCTGCCGCTGTAGCTGCTCCTGTCGTTCCTCTTTGACATATCCTTGCGCCAAAGTCTACCAAATTCAGGCACAGCTACTGGCATCAGGCATTAAATTTTATGCCCGCTCATATCCTTGAGCAGAGCACACATCCTGCTCCTGACTGGCTGCTCCTACTGCATCCTACTGGTTAAACTCAACTCAACTTAATACCAAGGCTTTTGGGCCCATTATTTCAGCGCGTTTTCTTCCCCCCCACCATTTTGTTGTACATGAGTAGCCAAGTTGTGGCTTTTCTGGTTGTGCCAGCACTCGATATACCCTGTAAGCATTACATTTTTACAGCTTTGATAAAGGTGATTCAGGAATGTTTCTTAAGGATTCGATATTGTTGGTGTTTTTTTTCTAAATCTTGATAGGGGTCTAGGAAAGTGTTCACACTATTCAAAAATTTGCAGCTACTTCATTTACTACATAATGAGGAGAAACCCAATTCATTCAAGCGCAGTTTGACTTAAGTCTAAATAATTTCTTTTCTGTCTTGATATAAATATAATAGAGTAAGTACATAAAATATTTGGCAGTTCCTGTAAGAGGTATGTCCAAGTCGAGATTTTCCTACTCGTGCATTCTCACTTCTTTCCCACACATAACATTTTTTTTAAGAACTTTGTTGCTGTAGTTTTTACTTTTTTTTACTCCACTTGACTGGTAAAGTCAAAAAAATTTATTTAAAGTTCAAAGTTTGTTTTTGGTTTTTCTTTTTTTTTGATATTATTTTTTTGTTCTTTTTGTGTCTTACATTTTGATTTTATTTTACGACACTTTTGTGCTCGGTTTTGTGGCATATTTGAGCTGGTTTCTTGTGCCCAACAATTTGCCCAGCTCAGCCATTAGGACTGTGCTAAAGTATTTGAATAGATAAAATTATCAAATTTGTTGGATAGTCGAAAAAAACTTTGGCATTACACTAAAAACATTGCTAACAATTTTGTAAAAAGCTAAGTTGCGTCGGTCTAACGAATGGCAGGGTGCAGGTTCAAATTCAGCAGCAGTTCTTAATTTCTTTCTGGCTAATTCCAATGATTACTCAATAAGAAATTACATTTTGCAAACGAGAACCTTTTTACTTATGTGCTGTTTAGTCGAGACAATGTAGGTTAGAATAGGACTTACCCGAGTTTGAATCCGACTGAGGTTGGCGAAAATTACAACTGGAATTACACTGGAATTGCATTCTCTAGCTTAAGCTAGAAGATTCTTTCACAAATTTGATAAGCTTAGTTTGCCTTCAATCGCCTCTTTCCAATTCAGCTTTAACCAGTGCAATTGCTAAGTGATTTCAGTGGTCCCAATTGCTGCTCTGCTGCCCTGGCAACTGCTGCAGTGCTCCACATTGAGATGTAGGTCCAATCAGCGCTGGTTTCTCCTAGGACTGGCATAGTTGGCCGCACTTACGCAGCTGTGCAGATTGTAGATTGCGGATTGCATGTTGACAATGCGGCCCCGTAACTCAAACTTGAGGCGGGCCGTGGCTTAAAGTGCACCGAACTACGCCCCATCGCCCACAGCAAAGCTGACAGTTTTTCTTTACTTTTACGCGCGGCTAAAAGTCGTGAAACAAAGCGACCAAAACCAGGGGCAAGCCGGGATAAAGTACGAGAGAGAGAGACAGAGAGAGGGAGACGCACGTGTGGCAGGAAAGTCTACAGCTCCATCTGCATCTAAGAGTTTTGCATCTACGACAAGCTCATGCCCTGGCTGGGCAATGTTTGCCGCACGTGCCACACGTAAAACTTAAAAATGCGGCACCAACAGCTGCCACCAGCTGCTTCCGGCTGCTACCAAACTGAAGACTGCAAACTGCAACTGTTGCTATCGATACCAGTTGCCGCATGCCCGTGTGCCCGAGTGCCCGTGCACCCGTGTGCCTCAACCTGCCTGCCCCTTTTTCTCTTACTCCCTTTGTCTGCCATTCATGCCACATTTAATATGCCACTTTTATATGCTAGCATAGAGTATTATGACTCTGTTATGAGTCTCTATAAGCTTAGTTTCGTGATCGCAAATTGAACAGATAAAAGCAGGCTCAACTTTTTTTTCTCTTCTACGAGAATTGTGCAAAATGCTTGATACTGATACGTATTCGATTCTAGTACAAGACACACTTTATTTAACATGAATTGGGCTTTGTATCAGGAATGCAGGAATACAAATTCAAAGATCGACATAAAAATATAATAATAATAAATATAAGAGATACGTTTTGACAAAAGTTATGCACTGTGAACTAGAACTACAAATATAAGAAATAAGTCCCCAAATCCCAACGACTATAAGAAAGAGGTTTTATCTATTCTCAAGGATCAGGTAGGATACCAAAAATCTTCATATTCATAAATAGGATATCAATTATGCAATTCTTGTAGTTTTCAAAATATCAAAATAAAGACATCTTAAAAATAATACACAAGCAAATAAATCTTGCTTTTTACTTCCATAAACAAATCCTTCTTTAATATATAGAGTATTTTTTAGAGCTGTGTTTTAAAAAAATTTAAAAAACAATCTTATAGATTAGCAATAAAAAAACCCTATTGACAGTATATATCAAAGGGTATTCATATGTCGATGTGCTGCAATCCAACAACTTTCCGGTGTCTTATTTTCGCAACATACTTTTAGATACTTTTCCTAGTGCGTTGGCACTTTGCATTTTTTGCATCTCTATCAGTGTCTATCTTTCTCTCTCTTTCTCACTCTTCTCTCTCTCCCTGTCTTTCGTATTGCCGCGCTTGAGTTTTTTTCTAGTGACAGTGCATGCTGCGAGTCGCAGGTTGTGCCGTAATTTACCAACTATATCCGCTTTGTTACCTCGCTCGGTCTCTCTGGCTGGGCCAGGCCGGGCCGCTGGGCCGGATGCGGAAGCGTCCCATAAAAGTGGCATATTTGCCGCATCCTGTTGACAATAACTGGGCCATGGCGCCTGTAAGTGCCACACACACACACACACACCAACACAAACATACAGCAACACCATATGATGCGCGATTTTTGATATTTTAGCTTTGCTTTTAACGTTGCTTTGTTTAAGGATTTTTCACATTCGTTTATTGTTTTCGTTTATAATTCTCTTTTTAGAAGTGAATCGGGGTTTTCTAAGTTTTTGTCAGACGCATATTTGCCTTTGCTTTTTCGACTTTGTCTAATATTCATTAGCATAAGCCACAGTCGAGATGATGAGTTGTTATCATATTAAATTTGGTGTCTACCCCCAATCACGATATTTATTTATTATTTAAATAATTAATAATAATTGTTTTTATATTAATTATATATAAAATAATGGTAACAATAATAAAAATATATCAATAATAAAAATAATGGATATTAGAAAACTAAGAATAATAATAACTTTAATAATAATAATAATAATAATAATAAAATGATAGATAATATTAATAATAATAATAATAATAATAATAATAATAGTAATAATAATAATAATAATAATAATTATAGTAATAATAATAATAATAATAATAATAATAATAATAATAATAATAATAATAATTGTAATAATAATAATAATAAAATGATGAATAATAATAATAATTCAATTCTTCTTTAAATATTAAATTATCGTACAACAAAAAACTAATCTTAATCAGACTTTTTTTTGTTCATTATTTTAATTTTGGTTGCGTTATCCCAACTTTTAGTGGCCCACTGACCCGGCCAATAAATAACTGCAATTGCAGAACAGAACTAGACTAAACTGACCACAAGTACAATAATTCGTACAAGTTTATGGCCCAGCTATTTAATACTTTTTGCGCTCCATAAATTGCCAAAGTGTTGGTGCAGAGGCGAGTTTTCGATTTGGTCCCTGCTTCGACGCCGCAATACAAAAAAGAAACGAAAAAAATTCTCAATAATTGACACATAAATAATTTTAAATAACATACTTTCAAGCCGGCAGCAGCCAGCACTGTATAGAGATATCCGTGGCATTTGCGGGCACACGCCCACACAATCTTATTAAAAACGTCCCCGGATAGTATAAAAGGGGGGCCAGAGTTATAGTTGGCCGCATGTTTGTGCAACTTTGAACTGGCACCGCTGGGATAAATCATAAAAGGATATTTTTGTGGCGAGCGCGCAGACCACTCGAGGCGTAAAGAGGGCTAAAGATTGGGGCTGTCCAGGACATTACTTGCCAGCAAAATATTTTTACAAGCTCTGTTTTAATGTGGCCAATTGGCGTTGCTTCTCTGGGCTTGTCCCACTCCCTCCCTCTCTCTCTCTCTCTCTCTCTCTCTCTCTCTCTCTCTATCTCCCCCACGCAATTTTCGCTTGCCTTTCTCTTGCGTACATGAATCTTTATTGACATTTCTTTGGCACTTTGCGTAAAACTACTCTGAGCGCCTTTACACAGATTTTGTTATAGCTTTGATGGCACATAAAAAACAAATTCATCAATGAGCTCTGCTATGTGGCAGCGTAATGCCACAGGTGCCGGCAATAAACAGACTTATACATACAAAACTCGCACAACTTTAAGCTGGAAGCAAAATGAAATTCTATGCAATTCTCCTATTGCTAATGTCGAAACATAACAAAACCAAAAAAGCAACTACTGTCGAACAACTTCCTCCGTCATTTGCGTTTAAAGTCCAGAAAAAAATGGGCCAAAAATTGCATACACAATGGGCACAATGTGAGAATGGTTTACCGTTAAACTATTCACATGCTTTTATCGGAATTTTACCGATAAATTGTTAAGTTTCTCGTTTCCTAACACTACATATTATGTATTCATAAAACATATGAAGAATGTAAAATATATTCTCGATAAACTTATCGGTAGTTGTTTCAGGTAATTTGAAAAAATGTGTGCGTGCATTAAGGACCTGCTGTCTCTAACTTATCTAGCTGCTTCTTGCACATAATGTATTAATTTTGCCAGAAATTCGATATGTTTGTCAAACTTATCGACTTTTGTACCAACTGTACTTTGAGCCGTTGTTTTTGCGTATGCGCTCGCGCGCCTCTTGGTAACGCACTGAAACTGAATGAAATGTGTTGCATATGCAAAAGGCGCATTGCTATGGACAGGCAATCCGAAATAGAAAGAAACAGATAGAGGCAGATAGTGGGAAACGGATAAGAGAGGCATAGCGGCAACAAAAGCCTAAAAGATGTTGATGGAAACGCTGATACAAGCGGCAGCACAGGCGTCTCGAGTTTGATTGAAAATTTGCATTTACAACAAAAAGCGCCACGACAAAGTTGGCTCCACACACATTATATCTCTATCTCTCTCGCTTCTGCTCTCTCGCTTCTGCTCTCTCTCTCAGCTCTATTCGCTGAATGCGGTAAGAAAAGTTGTCCGCCACTGACAGCTGTCAAATAGATGTTGCACGCGAACCGAAGACAATTTTGTAGCATTTTGAATTGTAAATTCTTCACATCAACTAACAAAGAAATGGCTGACTGAAATGCTGACTGCCTGGCTAGATGGATGGTTGCATAGATGGATGGTTGTCTGTCAAGTGCGGCAAACTACTTGGCGTCCTCACATATGGCACTGTGGTGCCACCTGCGACAACACGGCCCAAAAACACCCAGCCAAAATGGTTTGTATCCATTCATTCCACCCGAAATGCTAAATCCACCAAAAATTGCCACCCCTGCCGCAGCTGCAATGCAATTTACACTTGAATACAAAGTGGGCGACTTCATAAACCGCCCCCCTTACTGCTACCCATCTTCCCATTCAAAAAAAGGCAAAAAAAAAAGCAATGCCAAAAGCATAAACGTAACTGCAGCAAGGGATTGCAGTTTCGTATGCTAAGCAAAAAGAACAAAAAAAAGATGAAATCTGAAGGAATGATTTAGGCAAAAGTTTTAGACATGAAAATACCCTAGCTACAGCTGAGGTATTTGATGAGATATTTATACAATTCTTAGAATAAAAAGATATGTTCTGAAGGAATGATTTAGGCAAATGTTTTGGACATGAGGATACCCTATAGCTAAGCCGAGGTATTTGAAGCATCTTTTGGGATACGGGCCAGACTAGACTTAACTCTTCACTTTCAGGAAAGAAAATCTGATAGGATGACATCCCTAGGATCCAAACGTTTACTAGAACTTTAATTCAATTTAAAAACCAATTTCAAATTCAGAAAAATAGTATGATGTCAATAGTTAATTGAAAGTTGTATTTACCGAAGTTAATAGAAATTTAGAAACCTGTGAGAAAAGAAACCCTTATTAATTTAATATAAACTATAATTTGTTCAGAAATGGTTTGCGTAGCTTTCAACTATTTGGACACCTTTATATCGCACAGCTGAAAACAGGCAAGCACTGTGATACCCTTCATTGTAGTCTTACGTTTGCAGGGTAGACAAAATACTATGGAAAATATGCTAAAAACTCTGGCACTCGATTGCAATTGCGCATATTAATTGAAAATTTCTCACGCAAAATGAATCCATAGCAATTGTTCAATGTGAATTTGTCCCAAAAACTGCATACATAAAAATTGCACATCTATGTGCATTGGCTGGGGCACAAGGGCAGGTGCTGTAGCTGTTGCGTGGAAAGGTGGGGCGAAGGGTTTTAGTTTTGCAAATTCAAATCTTTATTACTTTGGCCAAATGGAAATGCTAATCAAAAAATGCAATTGCTGATCGATTTATGCACAGTTGTATTTTTTCTGCTTTTCAAATTGATGGAAATTCTGGGAATAGCCAAATGCTAATCAATGCTCAATGTAAGGTCAAAATATTTGGCAAATGTTTGTTATTTAAGCCACATCAATTTTTGTAAACATTTTACGTTTATTTTTCAAATAGCTTAACTATTGGCCTATTAATTTACAACATTATTTTAAAATGAAAAAGATTTTTGAATTCAAAATGTAAGACAAGGGAAAAAATCTATCCTTGATAGGGCGACACTGAAATACCCTTGAATTCTGTTGAATTCTTATATTTACACAATGATTTGTCATTCAAAAATTGTTGAATTTCCCTTTTAAGACACAACAAAGACTAGAAATAAAAGTTATATCAAGTGAGGCGACGATTAAATACCTTTGAATGCTGACATACTCTTGCTTTAGTAAGTAGTTCGAGCTAACACACTGTGCAGACATGTTCACAGAATATCGAGGCGGACGTGCGTCTAGAGTTTGATCAATATATCAATAATAGTCCGATGTTGATAAGGTTTATTTGCTATGTGAGGAGCATGCTAGAACTCGTATTAATCGCATTGGGTCAAGATATCTTGCGGAAGTTCGCAATATTAAGCATCTTTGTATCCTTTTCGCCTTGCTTAAAATTCTCAAGTGGTTATAGTTTCGGGCTGAGCACAAGGCCGTGCAAATCTAGAGTCGGATGCAATGTCTGCTGTTCCTAGAACCGGCTCGTTCTTAAAATAAATTTCTATTAATCAAATACAGACAATCTGCTCACTCTTGGTGTCTATACCTTGTTGTTGTTGTTGTTGGGTTTGGTCAACATTGACCTCGAGCCTGCTTTTAAATATCATGTGGCCATGAAGCTGAGGGACTTTCGCTCCGATATGCTTTCTTCTGACCGTTACATACATTAGCACAAAACCAACATACCCTTTCACCGTTCTCTATAGGTTCAGGGTATCAAAAGTAAATGATTTCTGCTTCCTTAAAGGTAAATTTGATGGTCCTTAATTGACGCAGAACGCGGTGTAAACAGTAAATTACAATTCCTGAAACATCCCCAAATTGGTCTTACTTAGTTCTACTCAAATGTGTACAAATTGTAGCTGCCTTTCATTTAGTCTGTAATGCTAATTCAATACTGGGTGGTCGCTATTTTTAACCAAAACTTTTAAACGTTCACACCCCGCGTAGTCGAGTCGACTCTTCCTTCAGTGGAGGGACGCCCCGTTGCATGGAGCTAAAATATATACATATATCCGGAGGTAGTACATCCAACGTTTTGTGCACCCTTTAATCATTTTAACAGCTGCCAATCATCATTAGCGCCCGGCGCGAATGCGGGTGGCTGCCAATTGGTGGTGCTGTGGATCTTGTTGGCAGCGCGGTTTGACTGGCGGCTGCCACACGTTTTCGGGGCATTTGCCAAAATTTCAAAGCCATTACAAGCTAAAACTATAAAACCGCCAATTAGCAACGCGTTGGCAATAAACTAAACAACGTTCGTTCGGCAGACCCAATGCTGGATCTGTCCTCTAGCTGAAGGCTAGAAACTACGACTGGTATTTTCTATTTATACCCTGTAAGCAGAGTGTTAAGTAAAAGAGGTTATTATAATGCTACATAAGGCTAATGTATTTATTTTTATAAGCATAGCTTTCAGAGGAATGCAAAATACACAATAATTGACTATGTATAGGGTATTAAAGAACCAACGTCCTTGAAATTTCCTATCATTCAATACTCTAAAATCTAAAATGAAAAAGATTAAGTTATTTCAGTTATTTATAACAAAAACTTATTCAAACACAACTACAGGGTATTTCGCAGCTGTTCACATTTAACTAAAGCCCTCTTACAGGTTTTTTTTTTTGCTGAATTGGACCCTTTAGTCTTTGGTCTTCTATCTGCCTGCTGCTGTCTACTGTTGATTCTCTGCTCCCTGTGTGTCTCTCTCTCTCTCTCTCCCTGAGTGTGTGTGTGTTAACCACGCGTTTTTAAGCCAATTTAGCCGACTAATCAGTATAAACCACTTCAAAGCAGCAGCTAACAGCATCGACACACAGAGGAAGCAGCAACATTTTCTTCTTTGTAATGTGCGCAAATTCCAATATGTCTGGGCCATTAAAAGGCAACAGAGCCAGAACCCGAACCCACACCCGAACCAGAACAAGTCGTCAATATAAGGCCAACTTAAATGTGCAGAAGCTTTTTTAGCTTTTACTCCTTTTCCGGCACGATGTGCTGTCAGTCATCAAATAAATTTACTTCACAGCTTGGGGTGGATACGATGCCTACAGGACTTTGTTTCAGATTAGGAGAAATACAAGTCAAATAAATGTAATGACAGAAAATTTGGGATATTTTTCCTAAAAACCTCAAAAAATAACAAGTTTGTTTAATATTACTGGAATTTTCTAGTTAATTATTTTTTAATGCAACCAAAAGTATGCTATTATAAATCTTCAGATTTGCAGCGTAAAATAAAATTGTGGTAGATATATATGACATTTTATATATATAAGATTATAATGCTATATCTTGGCTAACTTTCATAGAGTAGAAGGCTATCCGACTCGATTTTCAGAGTATTTGCAGTTCGAGCGTCTACCGTTTGAAAAGTGCTTTGCCAGTTTATGGCGAGTAGCGGCAAAGTGTTAAGTGATCCGTGGCAAACGTGTTAAAATGTGTAATTTAATTTCCAGAGCGCTTTAAAGGCAGCCTTCGCGATTTTTACAGCCCGACATGAGTTGAGATTTAAGCAGCGAGCAGCGAGCATCAAGACAACTTAGTGAACTTTAAAACATCGATAAAGCCGCACTGCATGTACGTACCGTGCACGTCGAAAAGTTGGTCAAAAGTTTTTGGCCCTGGCAATAAGCAAAATAGACAAGCGGAAAAAATTGGCATTGACAAGACGGCGGGAACGACAAACGGCAAGTTTAGTCAAGTTTCAGGGCATCCAAAACTAAACTTCAACGCAATATGTCAATTTGGTGTAACAACTCGTTCAGTGGGACCATATCCGGCACACTTTACGGCGCCCGAGCAGGGACACACTCTCACACACACACATACACACACGCAGGACACGCAGCTCGCAGTCCCCACTCAATTTGGGAGACGCCACTGATTTGGGGCGTCACGACGACAGCGCAGCACGCGTTGGGCTTCCACCAAAAAAAAAAAAAAATAAAATAGAATAAAAACTGGAAGCAAAAAGTTTTTAACAACTTGGTCAGCCGTTGAAGTTTTCTAATCTCTTTCTTGTAGGTGCTCATGGCCCTCGAATCGAATTTCTTTGCTGATTTTTAAACGGCCCCGGCCATTGATCTGTTGTTCGGCTGTTCGGGGCAAGTGTTTATTTTCCCACTGCTGAGCCTTCGGTTTGTTTATTTCTCAAGTTAGGCTGGGGGTAGCAGCTCTCAAGTCAACTTGTATAGAAAGTCAATAAAACTGTTTGACAACTCACTGACTGCCAGAGTCTGGTGCGCTGCGTAAGTATGTGTGTGTGTGTTTGCGCCTTTTGGGCACATTAAATTTACAATTTATGGCTGACAATCGAAAGGAAGTTTTATATCTGTCCATACATGGACAGTGTTATATAGCTGCACTTCTGTAAGGAGCTGAAGCGGAAACAGCTCTAAACATGATTAAAGTTTAAGATTAAAGTCAAATAGAACAGTCACGTGAATGCAAATGTAAGCAACCAATCTTAAATGGGAATTAATCTCATATTTTATAAGGGAAATCGATCAGAATATATATATAAATAACACTTATAACTCAAGCCAAAATAACTGTATACCTTCTTTGAATTAACGAGAATCGCATAGAAAGGCGATATTTAAAACGAGTTTTAATTTAATTTGCTTTTTTGCGAGTTTTCGAGACATGTTTGCATAAGTTCATTAAAAAAAGAGTTTGAAGCAAGAAAAACAGATAAAGGTAAAAAAAAAGTTCTTCTGCATCCGAAATTTGCATTTACTTCATATATGGTTATATGAAAATGTATAGAAATAAATATTTTTTAAGCATTCTAACAATAATAATATTACACTTATATTTCAAAGTCAAAATACCAGTATACCTTACATAAAATAATGAGAATCGCATAGAAGGGTGATATTTAAAAATTTGTTTTATCGAATTCGCACTTTTAAGCCGTCATGAATTCAATTAATCTTAGCAAAATTAGTAAAAAAAGAGTTTGAAGCAAGTAAAAAAATTGCAAAACCCCGTTTTCTTTCAATTTTTTTCAATTTTACAAGTAGAATTTTTACGAAAACTACTCCATTATGTTCTTTACATTCTACAACAATCGGTCAGTCAGTTTGTCAATCAATCAGTAGGACACACAGGAAACACGTATCGAATCTGAATTCAGAATCAATCAAGAATATGGCGCATACAATGTAGGTTTTAAATTCAAGCGTAAAATTGAGTTAAAACTGAAATAAATTTCATAAAATAAAACAATTGCCACTTGCCACATATCATCAGAGCTCATATATCAGCACTTAAAGTGTGCAATTGTTGCATAATGCAGAAATCATGTCTGCAATTTCGCGATCTCATGCCTTCGAACCCAAACCTAGGGCATACACGCCAGCCAAGCGAATGCGAAATGATTAAAGTTATTTTCTCGACATAATTATGGTATTGGAACGATGATGAATATATTGACGCCAATGGCATATGAAAGGAGCACGAAATGTTGTTAAAAATTGTAATTAAGTGCATACACAGATGCAAATAGATGCTGTGTGAGCAAAAGATATACACGGCGCTGCATTTACGTAATTTATCATATTTTTACACACAGTTTTATTTCCATTTTCCGCTTGGCGTATTTTTTTTCTCCCTTTTTATTTATTTATTTTAATTTTTTTTTTTTTTTTGTTCTACTTAAAATTCGATTTATAACAATTTGCGGTAAATAAACTCACGTTATAAATTGCTGCATATTTTTAAGAGTCGGCCGCGTGTCAGCAGCAAATATCTTTACATGTAATTTTTGTAATCGTTACATTTAAAGTGCATTGCACTCTGCTTCTTCCTCCTGTTGTTGTTGTCATTTTTTATTGAAGAATCATTGTTGTTGTTGTTGTTGTTGTTGTTGTTGTTATTGCTGCTGCTGCTGTATGCTCCTGTTATTGTCCGGCACGCTTCCATATAATTAATGCATAAATTATGCAGACAAAGCGATTGCAAAAATACAAAAAATAAAACGCGAGAAAAAAATGGCATAGGGCAAAGGGTAAAGGACTTGACTGTGTTTTTCTTATGGCTTGTAAATACTTGTAAAGCTCGTAAAACTTTACAAGGCCATTTAACCGTAGGCGCTTTTACCACGATAATGACAATATTTTACAAGCACCTCGCACAAAAGATACAATTTAAAAAATAAATAAAGAAAAACATCGAATAAAACAACAGATACCAGACCTTTGAGCAATGCTGAGCTATGGTTACTTTCCGTTGATTGACCAACACCTTTAAGCCGCAGTCAGCAGAAGAAAAATGTTTGAGAACCAAGCATAAAATCAGCGATAAAGTAAGGATAAGAACATTTGATACCCTTGTAGACATTTGCAGATATGTGAAAATAGTGCAGCTTTATTTTGGCATACAAGAGCCTACTGTTCGACTGTTCGACTGTTCCTATGGCAGCTATATGATCCGATATGATCCGATCCGGTCGGTTTCTCCATACATATGTATGGCGAGCAACAGAAGCACGGGCTTAGGCAAAGTTTCAAGACGACAGCTTTACAACTGAGAGACTAGTTTGCCTAGAAACAGACAGACGGACAGACGGTCGGACAGTCGGACTTGACTATACAAACTCGGCTGTTGTTGCTCATCTAGAACATGTACACATTATGGATTTAGAGATGTCTCCTTCGATGCATTACACTTTGCACACCCCACTCATAATACCCTATAATATTATTATGATATTAATATTTCTTGCTTATGATTTGAGTTTTCTTTTAAAACTATCAACTAAACTCATTTGTTGATGCTTCTTTGGCATTTCCCTGAGCTTCGAGCCCGGTCAGTTGCTTGGAAAACTCATCTAAAGACGTCAAGCCTTTTGCCAAAACAAAATTAGACTAAGCTAAAATCCAAAGGGCAGTACGATTGTTTCTAAGGCCTAAAACCGCATTCTTTATTATTTCTATTGTACTGTAGATATATATTTTAAAATTATTTAAATCTTCAAATATTATATTATATATTTTATTATATATTTGTTGTTTTCCTTTCATTAGTAAATGCTAAGTATATATAGAAGAAATATTCTTGGATCATTTTTTATCTTTTCTGCCATAAGCAGGGCATTATCTGTTAACTGATTGCTCAATATGAAGTTAACCAGCTTTTACTGAAATTGGTTTGCTTAAGCTAACGAATTTCCAGCAGAGTTTAACGCCATTTTGCTGCCGGGCTATCTAATATTTATAAAAAGACTATCCATATATCTCAATGGAAATCATTAACGCTTTGGCTCGACTATCGAGCAGCTATTCAAAAATTTATAAACTGTAAACTATTCCAGCATAATAAAAACTAATCTCGACAACGCCCCAGCAAAGAACTGACAAGCCACAAGAAAAAAAAAAAAGAAAAGAAAAACAATTTAGAAAAGGGGCAAAAAAATTGCACATTGCCACTTCTCCGGGGAGGGGGCGGGCAAGATGGGCGCTGCAAGGGGGGGGCAGCAGCAAATGGAAAACCATTTAGCCAATTTAAATGTTGTTCGAACAAGCTAAAGAAAGCAACACAAACGCTGCGTAATAGACAAACCAAAAAATCAACAAGAAATGCCAAGAGGAAAAAAAAAAAAAAACACAGAGAGAAGACAAGAAGAAACAACTAGATAAACTTGCGTCACATGCAGCACAGGAAAGCAGCAGAGAGCAAAGCGGCAAATTGCATGCAGCAGCACGGCAAGGACGTCAGGACATGCAGCCCTGCCCGGAATCCGGGGGATCCTCTAGGATGCCAACAGATACGCGCACACATACGAGCACTCATCGTTTTGAGTCCATCAGTAACTCTCCCAGCTGCCCCCCCACGCCCCATTGCCCGAACTAACCCTTCTTGGTCTACGGTCTACACTTCACTTAATTAGATTGCGCTTCGGGCACATGTTTGCTCTGTACTCTGGCAACAGCAGCAGCAGCAGCAGCAGCAGTAGGGAAAAAACTTGCAGCTGGGGAGAAAAATCGTCGACACAAATGAGAGAACAAGCGAAATGCAACGAACTTGGGCACAAAAAAAAAATGGAGAAAGAAAACCACTAATAAAACACATTTCGCCAGTGAAAGTGAAGACACAACGAGAAATGTGCCACATTTAAAAGTAGTTCGACTATTCCCCGATTCCCCGATCCCCCAAGCCGAAGCCCAAGCCCAAAACCCAGCGCAAGCCACAACTAGAACGCCTCTAATAACATAATAATAATAGAGAAGCAATTATTTCCCCAAAGTCGGCTCCCTACTCAAGGGGCTGGCCCCGAAAAGTTTTGTGTTTCTTTTGAAGTTCCCAATTCAAGTCAAATAAACTAAAGAACTTTCGATACACTAACTTTCAACGCAACATATGGTCTAGATCTTTGTTGTAGATATTTTCTAATGCTTGATTAGAGAAATTTTTGTTTGATTTTAAAAATATTGTGTTTTTAATTATTATTTATTAACAAACAGCCAACTTATTAGTAAGAAAAAGTTATTAATAACTATGTAAAAATCAATGATTAGTTGGGATAAATAAATAAATGGGATTCCATTCGCAGGGAGAATTTGAGTTAAATAAATTCACAGCAAGACTATGTCAAGAACTATGTGGATTATAAATGTAAGAAAAAAGAATTTACTGGACTGACTAATTCTACAATATTAAAGAATTTTTCTTATGTAAAGGACTTTTTACATAAAGTACATAACATAAGATACTAATTTACTTACTAATGATATAAAGGACTTTTTCTGTTGCAAAATATATATACTCATGATTTAATTTCCTTATTAGACAATTGGAAAACCTTTTCTCTTTAAAATAAATAAATTATGAGAACTAAGAGGATTATACTTATAAGCACAATGTAGTTTAAAATAATAATTCCCTGAGTTGCGAATTTTTGGGAATTTTATTTTTCCGTGAATCGTAGTTAATTGTATTGTAATCGAAACTTTTCTTATTTTAAACTGATTGTCACGAAGAAGCAAGTCAAATATTCTCACTTTGCAACTCGTTAACCAAGTTCATCTAAAAGTCGAACAATCCTTGGCCAAGTTAGTTGGTTAGCGCAAAATGAAGTTAAAAATTTCATTTCTAGTTTCGGTTTCTTATATCTATTTGGGGAGCTGCTGCAGCATTGATAGCACATGTTGCCGCAGTTTTCCTCCTTTTTGACTCCCCGCGGGAAACTTGCCTTGATTATGACAGTTGGTTAACATGTGCCAACAACAAGAAGAAGAGGCAGAAGAAGAAGAAAAGAAACAGAATAACAACTAACAACTAACCCATTGTAAGGGTTTGGCTTGTGTGTGTGTGTGTGTGTGTGTGTGTGTGTGTGTGTTTGGCGTGGTCAATGTCATAATTTGCCACATGTCTTTTGGCTTTGACAAGGACATTTCTTGGGGATTTGCTGTTCAAGAAATCTGAGCTCCTTCCCTGCCTGATTGCTGTTTGTTTAAACTAACAATTTGGTTAGCCATTAAAATGTGAACGGACCCGAAAAACCCCACAATCCAATAGCCTTTCACATGAGCACATGCCTCTTCTTGGCATGTTCTCGTATAATTACTCGGCCTGGCCAAATGCGGGCTGTGGCAAGCGGGTGGGAACTGTTCGTGGTAGCTCTGAATAGCGGGACGCTAACTGGCCCCGATTGTTGAGTGATAAGTGCTGCTGCCTCTGCAGTTGCATTTGTCAGTTTTGGTTGGGCTTTGTTGGGCGAGGGAAGGTTGGTTCAGAGTGCTGCCAGAAACATGGCCAACACACGCCAGCTAACTAACTCGCGTCCAAGGTTCGTTGGCGTTGGCGGTTTGTTCTAGTTTGTATACCCAGCAAACTGATTGAAGGGGTTAGTTTCGATCGATAGGCAACTTGACGGAGAAAATTACATGAACTCTTATAAATGTTGAAACGAGGTTCAAAGTTCGTAAGAAAGACATTAAAAGCAATAAGGAAGATGCTTGGCAAATGTGTTGTAATGAGAAATTAAGCATCGAAATAACAAACAAAAAGTCGCCGGTTCAAACGCCAAGTGGGGAATTCTATTTCACATAGAGTTTTGGCTGTTCTTGGCCTAGCCAAGGACTACGCTGCTGGTGAAATCTTTGAAGCTGTCTCAAGGAGCCGTCAAGCGTGTGAAAATGCTGATGTAGGTTTAACACAGCTTAAAACAAATCACTCCCACTAGCAAGACAAGGGTATAGTTGATTGTTTTATCCTCTCATTCGAAAGGAACAAGGTTTAGCTTTATGCTGGCGCGGCAACTTGGTCAAAGTTATGAGACGTTTCCCAACTCTGGCTCTGAAGTTTGCCTTGAAAGACAGGTACAAGCCGGCCTTCTTGGCTGGCGTTGACAAGCACCTCCTGCTGAGGGGTTGAAGCTACCTCTCTGTACTCTATCTGCTTTTAGGACTTAACTTTTGCTCGCTTGGTGGCTTGTACTGCGGCGTATTTGTCCATGGCGTTGTCATCTATTGCCTGCCGTCCGATCGCACACATTTCCAAAGATCTTTTCGGGAAATCCAGCCCTTTAGACTTTAAGATTACCATCTAGTAAGGCTTTAACATGTGACTAATGTAGATCGAGACTCATTTAAAACATATCAAGGTAAAAGTTTTTATGAATAATTTATAATTTATATATTTAAAGAAACGCAGCGAATCATTGCTTAATCAGAAATTGAAATGCAAAAATAATGCCAAATGCAAATCAAATATTCTCTTTATGAGCTGCGGCAGTTGCAAACCTCACTTTGTCGCATTCGGTGCTTAGCAAAGGCGTTAAATATGGTCGTGAATCGGTTATATGGTCTTTATCGCATAATAAAGGTCTCCGTTTTGATGTATATGCCGACTTGGTCCAGCTGGAATTTATACGAAAGCATATTCAGCACGAGAATGCAAACTAAGGACGCGCCAGATGATGAAGAAGGCAATCGAGCCAAAGTTCTTGAGGCTTCTAAGCTCAATTCGGAGTATATTCGTTAGGAGAAGAAAGTTCGTAGCCTAGAAAAATATTGAGCTGAGAATTACAAGCTTGAATAAAATCATGTATTCGTAATTTGAAAACCTTGAATTTGATTTTGGTTTTTTGTTACTCTTAAGAAAAATAAATTCCTTTACAAATTAAATTTCGTAAAAGCATGTAGGGTATATTAAAGTCGTGTATTTAACTGCTTGTTTTTATGCTCTTGTTTTTGATTTTGTTTTGTTGTTTTGTGTCGAAATGTTGCTGTAAATTGTTAATTAAATTTTTCTGTTCTCATTTTGCAACGGACGTGTGGGCCAATGTGCGCCAATGTGCGCCAAAAAGGGAAAACAAACAATGCCAGCCATGGGGTTAAAGTTAAAGAAAGCTTTTCGCTTTTTTATTTAAGGTTTTTAGCACGGTTTTTCTCTCTCCCTCTCTCTTTTGGGTAAGCTGAGCTGAGTAATTAACAACAAATGGAAGTTGTTCGTGTCAGAGAGTAAGAGAGCGACTCCAGACTGCAGAGATAAGCAGCATATGGGCAAAGACTTAATATGCAGCTTGTCTGTGTGGAAAATTCGGAGGCAGGCATTTAAAAGTATGCCCGAAGCCAGCGACAAAGCCAGAGCCTGAGCCCTATATTATCAGTAAATACGGCCAATGGCCAGCAGCAACAACCGCAACAGCAACAGCAACAACAGCAACAAACAGCAGCAACTTAAAGCAATTACAACAATCAACGTCGCCGCACGATAAGCGATGGCAGCACCAGCGGCAGCGGCAACAAAACAACAATCTATGTATGAGGCTTACCCAAGTGCTGGCCCACAATAAACCGCGATTACAAACACAAAACCGAGGGCCCAGCTAACAACAACAACAACAACAGCAGCTAAAGCAACAACAATGGGCAATAAACGGAACTGAGAGCGCAGCAAAACGTTTTTGATTGGTGACTGCCGCTGGGGTAAACTAATGAATACAAGTATCTCATAGATACACACACACACACACACACACGCATAATCGTATATGTATATGCATACATATGTAACGCTACTTAAGTGCCGACTGCCGACTGCCAACTGACTCAACTCATTTTGTTTATTAATTTAAAAATGCAACAGCCAGCAAAAAGCATTGGCAACACATGCAAGCAACAACAACAACAACAACAACACAACAACTGAAACAACAACAACATCAACTCTTGGCAACATCTGAGTGTAGAGCGAATTTGTTGAGTTATGCGGGCTGCACGTGCAGCTTACGCGGTTTGTGTCTTGGCTAAGCCAATCTTTATCGTGATAACGAAGCAATCGATTATTCAGCGCGCTCTTGCGGTTTTTAGCTTTTGATTATTCTACGCTTCATTGGCTATTTTCATAATATGGAAGAAAGTTCCATTTTTAGAATTGTCCTTTGCTATTTTTACTAAAGTATTTAAAGAGCAGCTTACGCTGCAAACAAATTTTAGCGTGTAAAATATTTTAAGTAATTAATAAATATTTCTTAATCTAGTTTCACATTAGGAATACGCAGGTATTCTATATTCTATATATTTCGCCCTTTCCTTTCTTATGTACAAATGACCCTTCTATGCGATTTTCACTTCAGGCCAGGATTTTGGCGTTTTATATTTTGTAAAGGGGCTCACTATCTCCTGCTCTTCTCCTTCGCCTTCTCTCTTAAATGCTGCCTTTCTACACGACTCTCAAGAGTTTTAAGCTGGGCTTAAAGAACTTTTTTTTTCAGCTGTTGAAAGTTGTTTTCATTATATGGAAGATTTGTGATTCCGTATGTAAATGCATATAAATATAAATCTGTGTATTACCATCTAGTCATGTTTTCCCGGCCAGATGTCTCTACCAAGTTAAAGACAATGCAAGCATAGAAATATTTTACAAAATAAATAAATTAGTTGACTTATAAATTCTATAAATAAAGGATTAAAACTACAAAACTAATTTTAAAGACAGTTCTCAAAGCATGGCTCTCTGAAGAAGAGGAAATTAAAAACAAAAGTTCACATCCAATATAAAATGGAATTTAGACATAATGACAACCATATCCAAAAAATAAAGAAGCTAAGCCGTCAAGACCGGGCTTGACTCTCGAAAAATACTTAAAAACTATTGCATTGAATTTGAAAATAAAAGAGAAGTTTACTTGGATACATACCAGACACATACATAGACTTCTATAGAGATAGGATCTGACCAAAATAAAAAAGTACACGCGATGCAAATGATCCGAAGTCGAAAATGATTTATGTATTTTAACGAAAATGGACAATTGTGGGAAGGTGTCAAGCCCTAAACCCAATTCCCAGCTGTACGCATACATTTACATCTCTTCTAAGTACATCTCTGTTCTCGACATATCCCTCTCCCATGCTCTTCGAGCACTCCGTTACGAATCGTCAAGCACATGGCCAATTTCGATACTGCGACGTTTCTTCGTTCGCTTTATGGACGGACGGACGCATTGTCGATTTTCGGTTCTTAACGATATGCGACAATTTTTGACCCCAAGAGACCAAAATGCGAGTACAGCACGCAGAGAAAACCGAAGCAGAAATTGAAAGCAGAGAACCGAACTAAGCGAAAGAGACATTGTGAGAGAGGGAGAGGAAGGAGCATGAGTGAGCGAGAGAAAGAGAGAGAGAGAGAGAGAGAGAGAGAGAGAGCGAGAGCCGCACACAGCTGCACGCATTACGCCACAAATTTATTTGGATTGGGGTTGGGTCAAAATTTAAATATTTCAGCGCCAACAACAAAAACAACGTCAACTGATTTTTCGCGTTTCAAGCTCGTTTTGCTTGATTGCTCGAACGGTTCTTGAGTCGTTTACTCGATTCCCCATCCATTTGACTATTTGTTACCCAAGTTATCTTCTTCTTCTTTCTAATCGGCTGACAAATGTTGCGTCTGCGTCGATTGCTTCATCACAAAATAAACCACACAAAATGTTGGTTGGAAATACATATATTTTCAACTTGGTCTGGATGGGTCGACCCCAGCCCCCTTTCCTTCTCTTCCGCTGTTGACACAAACACATTCCCCATTTATAAAATTTTTATTGCCTGATTGAATTTAGTCGACTTGGGTTGGGCTTGGCTTCATTGAGGGTTCGTTTTCGGGCTTATCGAGTCCATAGAATACTCGGGTAACGGGTAACGGGTAACAGTGCAAAGCGAAAACGGCAACAGTTACGATCGTTATGCCTGGGCTCCCCTACCATCGGCTCCCTTCTCTTCCCACTTGCCGTTCGTACCATCTTCGTGTTCCACTCTACTCGGGTTCTGACCTGTGTCAATATTTATTGGCTTTATTTACAGCCAGAGCCACTTTGGGTATTTGCATTGAATTTGTGATTAATTTGCCTGATAAGCAAACGCTGCGCCGGGCCATAGGTCTGGTATTTCCGATGGTACCAAACAACAAGACTTGTCCTATTTCAGTGAATATCTAAAGCTATCTATGTATAGATATGTACATATGTATACATATGTATATTAACTTTATTCCGTAGTATAAGCTCTTATGTTATACCTAACATTTTTTACATTTTCTCTAACCCAAACACATTCTTATTAAAAGTATTTCTTTTTTTATCTGTCACAAAATAGAAATTATCCGAATGAGTTGTTGATTGATTTTATGAAGAATATATGTATGTATGTATGTATGTATTTACGACTATTATTCTTCACAATCTTGATTATCTTCTTCCTCATTATTGCAGAAGATCATCCATCTTCTCATTCACTTTGTTTTCCATATCTCTACATTTCCATAACAAAATTCTAACTGTACTGATCTCACCTGTATCACCGCCTCGCCCCCTCCTCGGCCTACAGTTGACAATAAGCGCTGGACGAATTCCAACAAACCGTTTTATGCTTGCCCAATTAACGGCGCAAAGAGCACAAATTCCAAGGCAATAATAAAAAAATGCATATAAATATTTTAAAAAAATTAATCTCGTACAAACGAAAATTTAATCAGCAGTAGAAAACAAATTCCGCTTGCATGACTTTTAATTTGGCTTGAAAAAATGCAAAAGAAGAAGAAGCAGAGAAAGAACGGAGTGAAGAAGAAAGAGCAAAGGCTGCAACGGAAGCGGCAGCTCCGAGCGCGCTCTCCAAAGTGCGAGCGCACGTCAGGGAGGGGGAGTGTTGGGGTTTACAGTTTTTTTTTGTGTTTCTTCTTTTATTTTTGCCAGAAATGATCATCACAATATTTGTGCGGGCACGTTGTTGTTGTTATTGCTGCTGCCCCCTTGTGCCCTGCATGGGGCAGGCCGAGGGCCAGAATACACAGAATACATTAATTGACACTTGGCCGGAAATAGTTCATTAGGCATAAATTACATACAGACAAAAGCCATTCTCCTCCCTCTCTCTCTCTCTCTCTCTCTCTCTCTCTCTCTCTCTCTCTCTCTCTCTCTCTCTCTCTCTCTCTCTCGTTCTCACCCACTCTCTGTTTTTCGCCAGCGTCGAGTTGTCGCTTATACTTGCTGGGTTTCTGCGGCTTAAATGACTGCACGGGAATTTTGTTGTTATCGCCGCTTGCAATGGGCAGCGCACAAAACGTTGCAAGACACAAATGTTGGGCATTAACATTAACAAGACTCAAGATACGTTGACACTCACACACACACACGCGCGCGCACTCGTACAATAAATCGGACTCGCTTCTACGCTTTATCTATATGTGCTCTCTCTCTCTCTCTCTCTCGCTGAGAGTCGCCTTGTTCATTGGGCTCAACATGTGTGCTCCAAATGTTGTTTGTAAATTTTTACAAGAGCCTGAACTACGAGACTGCGCGACCGCGGCTGCAAAACAAGGCAACAAAGCGCAGACGTAAAGCGAAGCAGAAGCAAATGTAAAACGCACAAAAACAAAAACACAATGTGGGCATATTAATAAATTCAACTAAAACGCAATTGAACGCGACCTCAAGCACACACTGGCACAGACGCCGACGCCAACGCCGCTGCCACCACCGTCAACGAACCAAGCTGAAGAGAACCATCGCTAAGCGGGCTCAAATCTACCGCGCTCCCCAACGCTCCCCTCTCACAATCACACACATACACACACACACGCGCGCACACAATATTTCACTCATTCCCTCTTAAGAACTGCAGACAGTCGAATGCAGCGAAAATGGAAGATGAAATATGTTTGTATGTATGTAAGTGCAACAATTGTGAAAAAGGGAGTGGAAAAGTGGGAGAGCGAGAGCTACGGCTCGAGCTTCAGCCGCTAGCTCAGCTACAAAGTAGCGGATTAATGAATGCAGCCAAAAAGGGGCGGCGATGGCAGACAAAGAGAACACCCTACATCTAGGAATTTGTTATTAAATGTTGTTTAAATTTGGATTTTATTATATTAATAGTTGCAAATTGATAAGCCCTTCGTGTTACCCCTTATTTAATGATATACACATATAAACTTTTACGATTTTATTATGCAATATATAAAATTAACATGCAGTAGGGCATATTTTGCCTTGTTAATTAATAATCCACCTCCCGTCAAGCTTTTGCAAAATCCATCAGCCTATTTTTGTGCTCCAAAATATCCTAAAACTCGAGTGTAGGGTGCCTAGAGAATAATTTGCCCATCTCCAACGATAACAACGCAAAGTAGAATTGACGAAGGCTACTGAAAAACGTCAGCTATGCAAACGCGTCAACTGATTTTTGTGTTACACATAATTTCATTTCTTGATTTGTTTCTGTGTGTGTGTGTTTGTGAGTGACGTTGTCGTCTCGGTCGCTCTGTTTTTTTGCGCTCTTTCTTTTGCTCGCTTTTACTTTCTGTTGCAATTAAACGGCGTTTTTCCGTCTGAACGCCAGCCAGCCGAGAGACAGAGAGAGCCGAAGCGAGCCGAGCCAACGGCCTGGACTGCTCTTCGAGCTCAATACGCGCATCGTGCGCTATCGTTCGTTCTGGCGACGCCGGCGCAGGCACGATAACGGTAATGCCGCCGCGCACACACGTTGTGTATTGGCCCAAGCAGAGGCGAAGAGCGTTATAGACTGAGAGAGCGGCAGAGTGCGCGCATGTTGAGCGCGCGTGATTTTTGTGGCTCTTTCGCCTGCGCCTGGTTCTTTATTTGGCTCGTGTGTGTGTGATTGTGTGCGTGTGTGTGAGTCGTGTTTGTGTTTTCATACCCTTGCGTAGAGCATTCGGATTTTATCATTAACTCCGAAGCATTAGCGTCGGCCTCTAAGGCGTAATTCGTAAAGCAATTCGCTCAGGGTATTGCATGTTCGGCATGCTAAGCCAGCAATTCTTCTAGGTTTTGGCTCCGCATCGAAAATGCGGGCTTGCTGCCAGCAGCGCTGCCGACGTCGCCGATGTTGTCGTTGTCGCGGCCGTCACAACTCGCGGTGGTTGTTATTTTTTTTGGTTTTGGTTTTTAGTTGCTGTTTAAACTTGGTCGTGAGAGGGTAGCAGCCCCCGTCGTCATCTATTGCCACCCAACCGATCGCGCTGGCAAAACGCAACAGTAAAGTGTGAATGTGATAAGTGAACTTTGGGTCAAGTGAAAAAAAACAAAAAAAAAGTGAACCTGGTTGTCGCGCTGGCCAACAACAAAAACAACAACATTAATCTACAAATACTACAACAGATTCTGATGGCGCCCGCCGCCGTTGCCGCCTCATCGGGTTCCTCACCCACCACAACCAACTCGTTGCAGGACATGAGCGCAGCCGCCGCGGCCATAGCCCTGGATATGAAGCCCAAAGTCGAATTGGCCGTGGTGCCCGCTCAAAAGATCAAAAAGTGTGCGTACAACCAGACTCCCCAGTACCCCAGATCCTTGCACCCACAAACCAGAACAACAACAACAACATTTGCTCTCATTCTCTTTCACAGTGGTGCGTCGCAACGCCTCCGACAAGCTGAAGCTCATCCAGATGGTGCACGATAATCCCATTTTGTGGGACTCCCGTCTGCCCAACTTTAAGGGCGCCGAGGAGGAGAAGAATCGCGCCTGGGAGCACATCGGCCGGGAATTCAATGCGCCCGGACGCCGTGTGGCCCGCGCCTTCAAATCGCTTCGCGAATCCTATCGCCGCGAATTGGCCCATGTCAAATTGATGGGCAATGGATTTAAGCCAAAATGGAGCCTGTACGAGGCCATGGATTTCCTAAGGGATGTCATCAGGGAAAGAAAGTGAGTACGCATTGCATGCGGAACAATATCAAAACACAACCCTTAACAAGTAAATGTTGTAATTAGGCTGGTCCCAAAAAAAAGCTCGAGCTTAGACACTTGTTGATAATTAAAAAAAAAAACCCATAATGTATATGGTTTATGTGTATATATTTTTAGCTCTCCTAAAATTAGAAAAGGAGTTTTTGTTATGTTTTTCTCTCTCCGAATATTTACCAAAAGTTCTTGAAGATTCTTATGGAATATTAAACAAAAAAACTTTATAACTTTTTTTTTTAACGTATAACTACACTTATATATTATATTTTATAAATATATTTTTTATCTACGTTTTTTAGTCTGTAAATATGTATTCTTAGCTCTTCTTCTTTAAACGCATAGAAATCGTTTTACTCGACTTAAATTTTTTTTTGGTCAGCTTTAATTTTAAGGCTCAGCCTAATCGAATTTTGCTTTAAGCGTTCCATAACAACTGTGGACTCTAGATACGTATGCGTGTATATGAATAACCTAGAAACCATTCGAAAACCTTGTTCGCAATGCATTGCGGCTGTCTTATCAGGAGCTCGGCTTACACCCACCTGAATTTGGTCACTTTCCAATCATCGTCTATTCTGCCATTGTCTGCCCTGCCCCATGGACGAGGTCTTTGACTAATATTACAAGTGGCGTAGGACCGATAAGCGATAACAATGCGATTCGGAATCAGACTCAGTAACTGGGCGGGTGAGGAGGGGGGCAGCTCGGCGGGGTGGGGACAAAGATCGGCCTCAAAGTATGAATAACGGTTCTTTCTGTTGAGCTCGTCGCTTTGTTGGCGCTGCGTTTGCCTTCGTTTCGGTTTCGGTTTTGGTTTCGGTTTTTGGTTTTGGTTTTGGTTTTTCAGGCGAAACCTTATTTTAAACCTTAACCATTAACTACTGTCATTGCATTTGATTCACGTCCGATTCACGCCTCGGACTCTGGGGCCCGAACAAAGACCACATTTAATATGGAATTTTCAGTGTTTTTCTTTTCATTTTATAAGTACATATTTCGCTGTCTTTTGCATTCCGTTTTCATTCCGCGTTTCAGTGCAAAGAGCAAAAGCCAAGAGTCTAGAATCTAGCCAAAGCCGCAAGAACGTTTCCTTTGCCACGTTTCACGTTCCGCGGATGACTCAATCGATCTTGTTTTGAAATTGAAATTGAAATTGAAATGATGGCGCATATTATATTCTTATTGTGGCCGTATACGTGTATTTATATACGGTATGTATATATGTGCATATGTATATGTATTTGCAATACTTATAAGGTTCTTATTGTTGTTCAGTGAAGTGAAACATGGCAGAAGGCGATTCATTTTGTGGGCTTCACCTGAAGATTTCTATGCTTGGCGCTTATTCTCCGAAATTGACCTTTAACTCGGTTGGCTTAAGGTTGAATTATAAAAGTCATACATTTATTATTGAGTGTATTCAGTTAGCAATTGTTAAAGGCCTTTTTTTGGAATCTTTCTTTTCTAAAGGCCGGAATTATTAAGTTTTAAATATCTTTTATCTTCAAACCTAAGTTTAATACATTCTGGATTGTCTTTAAACTCTTATCGCAGTCGCTGCTCATCAATTTTTCCATTTGCCTGATGCTCATTCCACTCACAATATTTACATATGATGAGTCATAATACAAAAGTGAGATATTTCGGGTAGAAAATCGTTATAGAGCACAATTGTTGCCAATAAAAATCAATTATATAGAATTCACAATCTTTGACTCAGCTCGAGCTTTCGAAATACTTTTTGAACCAATGTTTGGGTAGATTCACGCTGCCATATATTGTTTTTCGGCGGTAGAGTCCATAGAAAATGAGTTCTCTTTTAAGTTCTGAGAGTCCTTCGCATATCTCGTTATGTTTGTGACCATGTTGCCCCCGATTATCGTGGCTGCATCTCTCTGCAATTTGCATGGCGAGAACCTGAAGCATTGCGAACCAGACAAATCTCAGCTAAGCCTCCGTGAAAACATCTGCCCAATGCACACATACACACACACACACATACACACACACACATACAGACAGCATGCTTATGTAAATACATGTGCGAGTACGCGTACCCGTTGCAAAAATCTCGAAAAACGTTGGACGGAAAAAACCAATTCGAACAAAGAAATGACCAGGCTCAGGGCATGGGGCCGCCAGCTTGTGATTCTGCGATGTTGCGGCTCATGTGGAGCATACGCCCGCCTCCCCGGCCCCGCCCCCCGCTCTGCCCCTGTTGTCGTTCTATGAGTGAGTCTGTGTGCGCGAGTGTGTTGTACTTTATGTACATATATTTATATGAAATAAGGCCATTTCCTTTCAATTGACTGTACCCACATCGGCAGCAACAGCAACCAGAGCTGCGGCAACACAGTCGACAGTCCCGGGTCCACATATGCCCGCACACACACAGCCATACAGACACACACACACACATATGAATGTATTTAAATTTTTATTATTTTGAGCTGATAACAGACAACGGAACGGGCCGGGCCCGGGCCCGGGACCGCGGCTTGAGCCATAAAAACAGATCTTGTCCAGAGCGAAAATTATACAACGCCGCTGCCGCTGCTGCTGCTGCTGCTGTTGTTGTCGTCGTTTTTGTTGTTGTCGTCGGCATCGCCACTTGAACCAAAAACAAAATCGAGGGAAGCTGCAAAAACCAACAAAACGCTTTAGCCTTAGCTGCTGGTGGTGGCAGAGCGAGCAGGCAGGCGATTGAGCGAATGCAGCGAGAGCGCGAGCGCGAGCGAGAGAGCCAATGAGAGCGAGTGGGCAACAGTTAGAGAGAGAGAGAGAAAGAGAGCGTGATAAATTAACGCAATGAGAGGCAGCAAATATGAGAATGACAATCAGCAGACGGACAAAACGAACGCGCGCGATGAGTGATTGTGGCGAGTGGACCAAGTTTAGAAAGAAGCGTAGATTAAAAATTTGCTCGGCATGCCAATGCGAGTGAGTGTGTGTTAGTGTAAGTGAGCATTTGTGTCTGCGTGTGCGTGCGTGCGCGCTTGCATGTGTGCATGCGTACATGTGTGCATGTGTACATGTGCGCGCATGTGTGTGTGTTTGTGTGTGTGTGTGTGTGTCTGTGCGCTTGTGTGTTTGGTCGAGCAATTGAGGCGTCGCAGCCAAACGGCGGGCCAGGGTTAAAAATACATATACATATGGGCATGTAAGTGTTCGCTAACGGACCAGCCAACGGGGTTGGTCGCCAACGCTGGTGACCAGGGTCTGGTTCGCGCTCGTGCTTTTCGCTCTCGTGTCGTGCTCGGTTCTGTGTGTCACGCTTATGATTTAATAATAAGCAAATGAGCTGAAAAATTGATGAAATTATTGTTGCCCTCCCAACACACCCCACCCCACGCCACGCCGCGCCGCCGTCGAACCGAATCGCTTGACCAGCCGCGCCCCATAAAAAAATCTCAGCTGGCATCCAGAGGAAAGCAGCTCACAAAAATGTTTTTGCATATGCGTCACTTGCGGCCCCACAAAAAATACTGGGCGTATACCCAATTTGCGCAATGGCTATGCTCCATGTATCGTAAAGGTTATGAAAATATTTACTCAGATTAAGTAATTGACGTTTATATTTAATTTGATTTTGTAATTGTTGTTGAGATTACCTCGCGAAATATTCGTGCTTGCTTGTCAAAGGTGTTGTTTAGTGTGTTTGGGCGATCAGTCATTTTTAACATTATGAAATACTGTTGTATCTGATCGATAAGAGCTCGGGTTTATCTCCTTTCCTTCGAGCCAAATCTTGTCATTATCGTATAATGTATTCTCCTTAAAATTGTCTGTTTTCTACTGATCCAAGTGATCTTTTTGTATGCTTTTATCGATAATTATCGATAAATATATAAACTGCGATATATTTATCAGAAAAATATTCAAATGCAATATCTACATTTCTGAGGAATATCTTTATTAAATATGCCTTCATCTTTATCGCAGTATATATATTTTTATACCCTGAACCCATTAAAAATGGGTAAAAAGGGTATAATGTATTTGTGCAAATGTATGTAACAGGCAGAAGGAAGCATCTCCTTGATCTCTTCCTGATCAGCATCAACAGCCGAGTCGATCTAGCCATTTCCGTCTGTCCGTCCGTCCATTCGTATGTATGAATGCAAGGATCTTAGAACCTATAAGAGCTAGAGACTTGAAATGTTAGCTGTAGGTCCTCCTAGTGCCCGCGCAGATCGCGTTTGATTCCGATATTCGATAACTTGCCCAGTTTCCAAGTAATCGATAAAAATCTATATCGAAATGGTGTTTCATACTGATCCTAAGAATATTCATATGTAATATCTATACTTCTGGAAAATATCTATGATTTTAAAGGCTTCTTGCATCATTATAGCAATATAAATTTTATACTTTTGTACTCTTGTACTATTTGCTTTTATTCAATGTAATATTCATCCAGAACTACCATAAAATCTTCAACCTTTAATTTCTTGGTCTAAGATTCAGGCTTTGGCTCGCATTGGAAGAGCCATCAATTATTTTAACCACGAGAACTGTTTGTTTCGACTTGACTTAAACTTTGTCCATTTGTTTTGGCTTATCAAGTCAGCTCAGATCAGCTCAGATCAGCTTAGCTCAGCTCAGCTAACAGCGGAAATTTGACCATTGGTTTGGGCGTCAGTTGTTGGTGCTGATAAACCTTGGAAATCGGAATTCCTCATATTGAGCATCATTTACGCAATTAAATAGAAATGCAAACTGTCCATTATTGGGTCTGGCCTGGGTCTGGGCCCAGCGGAAGCAAACATTGATAAGACATAGAAAAATAGACGAAAGCAAACAGAGAAATATGCTGAGAATGTCCAAAGGAACCGCAGAAGCCGCAAGCAAATAGAGAGCGATTCGGCTTTTGGAACATGTGAAAATGCATTTGGCCCTGATTATTTAGTTGGCAGTAGATGTGGAAAACATGAGAAATGTGAAAAATGTGAAAAACGCTCGCCTCGCATATCATTTTACAGTTCCAATTGTCAACTACCTGCCCCGGAGCATACAGAAGGTATGCCCCGTCCTGGCTCCGCTGCCTGTTTCGACTGGGCCAAGCCCCGGCTGGGCGGGGCAAGTTTTTCGTCTTTGGGTCTAAAAATAGCCACGTCTTTAACGTTTGAGGCATCCAGGCAGCTGTGCCGTACCACTGGAAAATGCGCCTGAAATTTGAGTAGCGCAGCCCGAAACCAGCCCTGAATCTAGACACCAAACCGGAGCCAAATCAGTTCGAATACATAAGTTCTTTTTTGGGTAGTTTGTTTCGTATTTTGCTTTTGGGGTTTGTTAGAGCACGTTCCTTTCATTGTGCCTTGGGGTTGTTGGCGTTCATCCTCATTGTCTTGTTATTTTTGGAAACTGTTTCTTTGTAAGTGTCTGGCAGCATGGCAGAAAGAGGGAGCGAGTGCGTAGGGGCTCAATGTTGACAGAATTTATGTAGATCAACGACAGATCCAACAAACGAAATCAAGACTGCCAACTGGTTGAAGCCAGGATTTGTAACTATATTGAACAAGCAACAGCCGAAGCTAAACTGAACCACATCTGTCTTTAGCTCGCTTTGGCCTAGTTACCCCCACTCTTGCAATCATATAATATTGAAAACTGAACTCTAATCTTCAACTCTTTCTTGCAGGGGCGCCTCACATGCCAGCGATCTCAGCCTGAGCGCCTTTGCCCAGCACTTGCACAACAATAACAACAACAGCAGCAACAACAACAATCACAGCATGCTGAGCGGCAGCAAAGCGGCAGCAGCAGCAGCTGCTGCGCTGAAGCTCACCTCATCCTTCAACGACTCGTCGAGCGCCGTGCTGAACCTGTCCAAGTGCTCGGCGCTGAACATGAGCAACGAGGATTATTATTGCGATTACTATGTGAAGCCGGAGCTGGATCTATCAACGGGCGGCGGCAACGCTGGCGGCGGCGGTGGAGGCGGCGGCAGCAGCAGCAGCAGCGGCGGCAGCAGCAGTGGCAGCACTAGGCCCATTGACGCACTGCAGCCCCTGCAGCCACTGCCCGCTCATCAGCAGGCGCTGGCGCTGGCGCAGGCGCAGCACAACGACAGCCGTGTGAGCTCCACGCGCAACGACAGCGGCGCTGGGCAGCCAAACCAGCCAAGCTATGACGACATGGACGCCAGCTCGTTGCGCAGCGGCGACGAGGATGCCGGCAATGCCTCCGACGAGGTGGAGGAGCTGGAGGCCATCGATGCCGACTTTCCCTATCCCATCATACTCGACTCCAATTCGCCGCGCAGCATCAGCGGCGGCCCCGAGGTCGGGCAGACGGCAATACCGCGCAAGCGTCGCCGCAACGGCGAAACGGATGAGCTGGAGGATGCGGACCTTGATGGTGACGACTACGAGGATCAAATGCTGCAGCAGCACCGTCATCTGAGGCAGCAACAGAACGTCGCAGCTGTGGCTGGCGGTCTGGAGCTGCCGCCACCGCAAACGGTGCGCGAAGTGCTCAACTCCAAATTCTGTGGCTTCATATCGGCCAAGCTGAACAGCATGGAGGACTCGGAGGCGGACAATCTAATGAATCGCATACTCCTCTTGGTTGTTCAGATGCAGCAATGCGAGGCGGCCAAATAGGCGCTGGGCTGGGTCTCCGGGTTTGGGTTGGGGTCCGGGTTTGGGGTTAACTCTAGTTTTTTAGTCGTAGTAGAGAAAAGTAGAGCTCATTATGGATTAATGCAGCTGCTCAAAGCAACAAGTTTTCTTGCCAATAATTTACCCACTCAATTGTTTTTTTCACTCTCTCTCTCAATTTGCCATAAAACGAACAATTTTCAATGCCAAATTTGTGCCATGCCAAAAAAAGGAACAATACGTAGTTATACCAAATGTAGCAGCCCCTATGGAAAACTTCTTTAAAGCTATGCCCAAAAAAAGCAAAAACACAAAGAAAAAAAAAAGAAAAACAAATACAAATATGAACAAATATGAACTCTATGAAAAGACACAACAACAAAGACAAAGAAAGTTAGCAATGTATGAGATTTAGTTTATTATAAACGTTAATTTAGTTCTAAGTCGATCTACACACGCATACACATACACAAACACACACATACATACGTACATATATGTATCTAAACAAACTGTTCCAATTTTTCGCTGCAGCCTGAATCTTTTCTTTGAATCTTTTTGCCTTTGAATATACACATGGAAAAATAACTTGCAACATTTATGTCTTAAATTCATCTCTTTTTAATATAATTATTTATTTTCCTAATGCTGCCAAATTAAAGCAATTTACAAATTAATGCTGGAACATGTCTATATAGATATTTAAAGCTTATCTTAGCCAACGTCTCATCACATGTAACTGAAACTCGTAATTTTACGTTAATTTCTCTCTTTTTTTTAATAGTTCTTAATACAAGTTAATTTCGAATCGAAAACATTTGAAATCTTGCCAATGCGTAGAGAATTGCAGCATTGTGATCTTTTAAGTTCAATCTAAAGTGGCAAATACATATTAAATATATTAGCATTTTATATAAATATATTATTAAATCTATTTATAGTTTCTCCAGCAAATATTTTCGTCAACATTTTCTGAGCCGTTTGCAAAGCGTTGTAAATATATATTTATATAAATATATACATATACATATATATATATAAAGGAAAAGTTAAATAAAATACGTACATTATAGAATTGACTTCTTGATTGGGTTTTGTGTAGATTTGTAAACGTTAATAATGCAAATGATCAAAAAATATATGTTTAACGCGCAACACAATATTCATATATTGCTTTTTGACAAACATATATTTTGAATAAGCGTGAAAGTACTTTTTAAGGATAAATACGGGTTAGCCCAAAAGTCTTGCTTTATATATTATAATATTAACTGTACCCCGCCTTGTATTTCATCCCATATACAAATCCGTGGCGAAGTCTCGTTTTCAATTATCTATTGGTATCTTATCTGCCATCTTCACACAACAAACTGCTTTTATCTCGCATTGCTATACGAATATCATTAAACATGCCAGACTATTAGCATATCTGACACAAATGTGTGTGTGTGTGTGTGGACCCCTTCTCGTATGGGCCTAACACACACATTTGGCCAGATGTCAGGCAAAAACCCTCAGGACAGGACGTTGAGACCATTAATACGGAAGGCGTCATAAAAACCAGTCGACAATGAGACAAAAGATAAGCCCAGCAGCGCATGCGCCATGGGACAAGCATGAGGATGAGCAACGGTGAGCGACGGCGAGGGGTAACCAGATGTGGGCATGCCAAAAGCGTTATAGACCAACTTAGAAAGAGGCCCTTAAGCAGACGGGCCAGACGACGGCACAGGCGCTCTCATGAATGAATCGGATGGGAAACTGAAAGAACAATGATGACGAGAGAGAGAGAGAGAGAGAGAAAACAACCCTCAATGCGGTCCATACGATCTGGCCCTTTAGACTGGTACGGTACGGTCCTCTACCTAACAGACTGCAAAAATACTTTCGACATGCGCGGAAAATTGCCAAAACGCTGGCTGCGACGCGTCACGACTATAAAAACTGGTTCCCTTAGTTCAGGCGTATTGTGTGTGTTAGCCTTGGTAGAGAGCGCCGCTTAGGGGATGCTGGCCGGGGTTCAATGACCATGGCCAGCAGCATTTAGGGTAGCGTACAATCCGTACGATTTTGAGTCAATAAAATTGTTGGTTTTGTAAAAGATTTGCTAGCGTCGATTCTTTTCTGCCTGCACTTGGGATCGCCAAATAAATAATAATCGCAGTCTTGATGGTGCGAACCAAACAGACAATTCCAACTGGAGATTGTCTTGTGAAGGTAGTTCCCAGTTGAGCAGATTAACAATGGCATTTCGAGTTGAATTATGAACAACAATGTAGAGAGCTCTTTATTATTTTACTAAATATCCAAACATGGAAATGCTATATAATGACAGACGCATAATTCCCCGACTTTGCACTTTGATATTCTTGGCCAAGATCAACAGCAGGGTCCAGCTTTTACTCTGCTTATAGCGAAATGATCTCTGAGTACAAGATTAAATATATATATATTTGAATTCTTCACAGATTATCACTCACCTGAGACCCTGTCTACTGTGCATGGCACATCTGCTGGACTTGAGCCTAGTTGACATTTACTACGGCTTACATAACATCCCATCATACAATATAAATCATACGTCCTACCAGATATTGGAAGCAAGTATAATCCTAAACTAAACTAAAACACTTTCAAAGTGGTTCCAGAGTTCCTGCCATTGTTTGAGAGTGTTTTAAGATAACTTATGATTATACCTGAGCTAGTCGCCCGCTTCCATCATTTGCGCTCGACTCTTTAGCTCTGAAGCGAGACCTTTGAGACAAATCGTTTTAGCTGCGCTTTAGAGACAGAATCTTTGTTAACTTACTTTAGTTCTTGCAGCACAGACTCGCGTTGTTGCGATATGGACGTTTGAGGGCAGGGATTAGTTAAGCTTTCGGTTCGTTTAAGTTCTTTTTTGTTAGGCTTTTGATCTACGAAGGTTCTGCTAAGCTTGTTACAAAACAACCTACAGAAACGTCGTCCACATTTGTCTTTAGTTGGAGATCCATATTTGGCCGGGACATTTGGATAGATTAGGTAACTATTCTTGTGGCTCTCGATGAAGTTGCCGGGGGCTTTTATTACTGATGTCAATGGCTTTATGTCTCGTATCATGGTCATAGATTTTGGTTTCAAATCCTTCGTGCTCTCTTTCTTTTCGGGCTTCTTTTTTGCTTGCCTTTTGGCCTGCTTAAGAGAGCAGGTTTCCTTGTGACAAGTTTTCAATTCTTTTTTGCTTGGTTTTTTACTACTTTCATCTGGCAACTGATCCCAGCATGTACAAGTTTTGGAACAAACAGACTTACAAGATCGCATTTCACATAATGTTCTGGCGTCACGTTTATGAACGAAACGTGTGGACATCTCTGCCATGGCACAGTTGTACTTTGGGACCTGTGTAGGACATTGCCTATACCCCTCCTTACTTTCCGGGTGCTGGCTAGGGCCGGAAGCCTGGCTACTGTCTTGTTGATTGTTTTGACATCCGGAACTTAGTTCAGAGTCGGGTGTGCATTCACATTCCATGAACTGGTATTGCACTCTTTTGGCAGGGTTATTTTGCGATTCCTTTGATCTAAGGCTGGACTTGCTAATCTCGCAAACATCTTGACTTCCCTCGCATTGCATTATCTCACTTGGAGGAGTACTTTGTCCGTTGGACTGAGTTCTATTTCTAGATTTACATGCCTTTTTCTGCTCAACTTGTTTGTGAGGATTGTGGATTTTAGGGCTTGGTGAACTACTTCGGGGTGATTGCCTAGCACTATTGCTACGCATGCTTTTATTCTTGGGCTCTACTTGATTTTCAGAGTATTGCGGCATGGAGCTCTGGAGACTACATCGGGTTGATCTCTTGATAGTCACATTTTGCTGTACTTGATTGCCAGGGCTTATCGTTATAGAGGCATCAGGGCAACTTCCTTTGCAATTTTGGCACTTGACCTTGCATTCTCTTCGTATCTCAACATTATTTTTGGAGTATTGCATTTCCGAGCCTTGAGGACTTGTTCGCGGTGATTCCTTAGCTCTTTTGATGTTGGTGGTTTTCCTCTTATGCTCTACTTGATTGCCAGAGAATATCGTTATGCAGCTCTGGGCATTACATCGGATTGTATTCTTGGCTCTATTCTCTGCTGGATTACTGGGGCTTTGGCTCTGGCTCCTCCGTGTTGATTCTGTAGCTGGATTAGATACTTTTTGATTGCTAGCATATTTCGTTTTAGAGCTCGGAGGAGCCTTTATTGCCCTATTGCTGGACCTGGTCTTTTTCAGCTCATCTCGACTCTTGTAGTTTTGCACTAATGCAAAGTCCCGTTGACTGATACGCTTTGATCCTGGACATTTACAATCAGGCACGCACTTTACCCCACCCTCAGCTGCATCTAAAGCGTTTCGCATTCTCGATCTTCTTGGAGAAAATTGTTGCGGTTCGTTGGTATTTTTGCGTTGCAAATGCCAGCACTTAGAGCTTTGCGTTGGTGGTTTTTGCGCTACAGCTTTCTTTTGTCTTTTGATATCCTGATAACTTTTCGAATTACTTTTACTGTTCACAGAACTTCCGCGATTGAGATTTCTAGCGCTTTGCACTCCATTGATTCGTGGGTTTCTGTGCATGGAATTTCCTTCCTTGGGAGTTTTTCTACTACTAGCAACACTTATAGTGGAGCGACTTAAAGCGGAGCGACTAGGATTTAACAGGTGAGCCTCCTCGATTAATAGTTTTTCTAGACTACATTTATTGCACTTTTTCTTCTTCTTGGATTGGGTTTCATCAATAATGTACTCGCCTGGCCAGGTCTCCGTCAGATAGCCCCGCTCGCAGGCTGGCACTTTGCTTTTTTCCTCCAGTCGTTCTTGACAAACGACACACGAACAGTTCTTCTCATGCTCGTCTGTGGCAGGTAATGGTTTGTCCTCGAGAGCTGCTTCCTCCAGCTTTTGCTGGTGATGCCTACGCAAATTATAGCTACTCTCGGACTCTGCGCAGAAGCACACATCGGTCACTTCAACCAGGTTCGTGAGCCGATTCCTGATATCTGAGATGATCTTCTGCTGCTTGACACGCGCATTGCCCAAGCTGTGCGAGTCGCTCAACAAGTTGGGCAGCTCGTCTTGTAGCTGGCTTTTATCGATGCCCTGGCATGTGATCCGCTCTAGTTCGCGCAGCAGACACTCCCGCTCGTAGCCCGAGGCTGTGGCTATCTGACGCAAACGAAACTGAATCTTGGCATAGTGCGAGGATATTGAGAATAGAGCGTCCTGCAGCTGCTGCACATCATCCTCCAGCTGGCACTCGTAGTTCGTAAGCGGACGACTGACTACGCAACCACTGGAATTCATCCAGGTATAACGACGCGTCTTGGTTACCTGGATTTTCGGACACTCGACGGGGCATTCGCAGTCGAGCTTGTCGCTCGTAAAGCATGCCATATTTATATTGTGGTTTTAGTTCGTAGTGATAAATATTGTATTAGGTTTACGTATAAGTATTTGTGTGGTTTTAATATTTTGGTAGTAGCTTTTAGAGCTGAGTTTGATATTTTTCTCCATTTAGCATAGAAATTTTGATTCGTACCGAAAAATCACAAATGCCAAAACTTTTCAAACTTCAATGCCATATAAAGGAAGCCTTGAATTAAAATATTTAATCCCTCAAAAAGAAGTATAGTATTGCATAATTGATAAGAGGTTCTCACCTTCAATGTGCACCAATTTGACTATTTGAATACCTCGTAAAGTAAACGCACAAGGCATATCAGGTTGAGACATGCTATGAATATCAAAAACCTTACGAGTGAATTCATTTAATGTCTTTGTCGCACCTTAGGGTTAGCTTTCCTTTCAGCATAAGAAAATTTATAAATTTTAAAAATGCCTAAAATATCGAAGCTCGAAATTTTATGTGTGAAGTTTATTTGAGAACAATTTGTATAAGAAATGATAATGAAATAAAAATACTAACGATTCAGGTCGGAGATTCTGAATGCGCTCACAGGTAAAAAGAGTTTTAATTTAATAGACTTGAAAGATATGCAATATCCTAGCGACACACTCGAAATTAAAGGTTTTTGTCAACAAGTCGTAAGAAAAAAGTGGCTGGTACACAAGAAATTTACCTATGTCCTGTAGCTTCTGGGGCAACCAAGTATTTGATATCAGGGTGACTGACATATATGTATGAACTTCCTGATCTATGCAGACGCAGATAGTTTTGTATCGCTTAGAAACTAAAATATCTCACAGATACTATTATAAATACTATTTATCTTACAGATGGTGTGGAAAATGTCATTTAGTCATGCAAATATTATTGTTTCTCAGAGATACATTTGTAACTCAGAGATAAATTTGTAGCTCAGAGATAAATGTATACTCCAGAATTAGATAGATACTATTGAATCTCAGAGATACTTATGTATCTCCGGGATACTTTTATATCTTAGAGATACTTTAGAAATATTAAAATTTCCCATGTTGCTATCTTTAATGTGGGCAGTGGACGGACAGAAGGTTTACTATCTATTCCCAGGAGTTCTTCTAAAATAACAGGGTATCTAACAGCCTAATTCTTGTTAGTACGACGGCTTAAAGCATTCTTGTTAACTTGTGCTTACACATACGTATATCTTCTTCTTATCGTCTGGTCTTTGGTTCAAATTTGTGCCACATCGAAAACTAATTTAATGATTAATGCTAACTAAATATGAATTAGTAATATTATTCACTTCAATAATTAGCTCCGAAATAACTCGTTTTACATGCACTTTGCATTATTTATATTATTCACTTCAATAATTAGCTCTGGATAACAAACAACATAACGCATTCACTTTGAATTGTTAACATGCTCAGGTATTACATATTCACTTCAATAATTTGCTTCTGTGTATGTTTCTTGTAAGCTTCTAGGTATTTGTGTATTAAGTTAAAATACATTCCTCTTTGTAGCTGGCTGTAATCTGATGCTTCTCTGTGCCTGCTGCTGCTGCTGCTGCTCATCACACACAATCGACTTGAACAACAAACACCTGGCCCCAGCGAAGCCGCACGTTGCATGCAACATAACACGCCAAATGTGCAACAAGCTGAAAAATTGCCAGTTGTAATCAATGCCCGGTCCATCGGGCATCCTCACGCCACGTCATGCCACGCCCACCATCCAGAGCCCATTTCACACGAAACGCGGGGCGCCAAAGCAGAGCAAACTAAACAAATTTCATGTATCCAAAAGATTTAGTCATGTTGCGAGCAATTGATTTGGGGCCACCCTAAAGGCTGCACCACTTGCGAGAGTGTTGGGTTGATGAGGGGGAGGGGGGGGGCAAGGGTTCGGGTGTGGGGGCAGTTGTAGGCTATGCACGCCATGAAATGGAACGGAACAAAGGCCGCGCTCTGTAAGCGGATGAACGTGAAAACTATATACGCATTTTTGGGCATTTGTGGTCACAGGTGTGGGCCAGGTGGCGCATTGTCAGTTGTGCGTGCGGGCGAGAGGTGTGGCAAGGGCTGCAGCATTTCAAGTGGAAAGCTGATTACCGTTAACAGTTTCAGTTTCAGCTTGCAACAGCGTCCACTGTTAACAGCTTTTTTTGTAGCATTCTTTAAGGCGCGCCCCCCGCGTACCGTTAAAATTTTAAATCGCAAACCGCAAATCTCTAAACATTCCCGCTCTCCATAATTTATTGCCGAGCCGGCCGGTGTGAACCTTGCGTTCACTACTTTTCCTTGAGGCAGGTTCATCCATGTGAGCGGCAGCAGCTGTTGTTGTTGTTCGTGCCACCGACGGCGACTGTCTTTTGGCTTTCGCACTTCGTTTGCAGTTCGTGCTCGTAAATCGCCGCGTGGCGCCTTCGAGTGGCCTCCGTGCAGTTAGGAGTGACATCTCGAAAGTGTCAGCTGCCAGCAATTTGTGGCTTTGAAATGTGGAGCACAGCATTTCGGGGAGAGTAACAGAGCGCTGTTAACACTCTCTCGGCAGTCCGAGAGAGAGAGAGAGAGAGAGAGAGAGAGAGAGAGAGAGAGGGAATGTTAAAAGATGAACCTACGTTCTTGCATAGGTGCTCCTGGAAGTTTTATGGCAGCTTCGGCGGAACGTTTTGGCATAGTGAGACACTGGAAGTTCGCTTCCAAGTGCTTTATGGCAACACGATTTAAGAGCGCGTCTTTGTTTATTTAAGAGAGTTCTTCACTGGAAGCGGCTTTCAATTAATTGTTGAAAAGTTTAGTTTTGTTTAAATACATATTTGTAAAGTAGTCTGTTTTAGCTTGTAATATATGTTAAATGAATAATATGTTAAATATTTTATTTTTTAACTAAATTTTACAAAGTTAATAAATATATATAAAATGCGTGAATTAAAATTGACTAATTTTTTTGTTTTCTTATTTTCCTATACTTTCTTGTTCTTAATTAAATTTTCTTAAAATTGTTACAGTGCATAAGGCAAGTATTCTTTACATCTCCCTAGCATAGCTCCATCTCTCTGCTATCCTTCACAGCTGCTTGCTGTCAAGTGAATGTAAATTTGTCTAAATTGCTCGACTGGCGAAACATGCACTGTCGACTCCACTTTCCAGTCGTTTCCAGTACATTTCCCGAATGTGCAACAGCATGCAGAGCGCCATAAAATGGGCATGAGAGCGCCAATGCATTGCATGAAATGCATTTTAAAATGTTCTCTCACAGCAAAAGCACAACAAAGCATTTATAGTTCATATTTCAATTATTTGTTTGTCTTATTTGTGTTATTTTTAAAAAATTAATCAGATTGCGAGTTTTTCAAAACGGCAACAATAATATTAACAGCTGCTTGTTAGCCAACAGCATTCGCTGAACTCGTGTGCGGAATGTTTTGGGAATGGAACACGAATGCGTCTAACGGTAACCGGCGCCATTTCTCTGTTTTGTTTGCTTTTGGGCAACATTCGCCCATTCGCCTGAGCTTCGGTTCGCATTGGAAGCCTTTGGCTGCTGCTGCTGCTGCTTGCGCTGCTTCTGCTGCTGTCGCCTCTGCTGCTGTCTCTGCTGCCTCTGTTGGCTGACTGGCTGGCAACGGTCGCGTCGGTCGAACGAGTGCAGCGATTTTGGCGAGCTGTGTGCAACGGTCGCTTCAGTTGCAAACGAACGATTTAAGCGAAAAGTTCGAGAGTTCTCTTGCGCCGTGCGGCCAAAGATAGCGGCAACATTTGCAGCGCCCGAAAGCGCCAAGCGTATCAAATTTGACAAGTTAGCCAAACCAACAGGCAGCAGGCCACACTTCAAGCGAACTGCGTGTAATTGTTACAAATAATATAAATATAAATAAAATATACGTTTGGGCGGGCACAAGGCTCTGTGCAGTGTAATTTTCACTAGCTGGCAGCTGGCTTTTCATGCCTTTTTTTTCGTTGAGTCTGTTGAACACAACTTGAAAGTAGCATCAGCTGTGCCGCATTCTGTAATGCATTCCATTTCGGTGCCGGGCTGCCCCTGCTATGCTTATGACAGGCATCTGCATTTTTTATGCATGCTACGAGTATTATTTTAGCAGCTGTAGTTCTGGGCAGATGAGTTGGCCAAGTTAACAAGCTAACTGAAAATAGAATGGGCTGCCCGGCTTTGAAACCCAGGCGTGTCCAGGGATAAATTGCACAAAGTGATATTTTTAATAATTGGGCTCATAGTCTCTAACTAATTAAATAGTATAAACTAAATTTTGTATAGCACTTATAATCAGGCGGCCTAGCACAGGGCTGCATTAAGCCGAAAAGTGTGCTTTAAAAATTGAAATTTATTTAATACGGACATTTATTTAATCACATTTTTTTATGCGCAGAGTTTCTGAATAACTATTCCAAATAAAATTAATTAAAAATATATATAATTCTTTTTGTGTAACAAATTGTTTTTTGTTTTAATTTGAATTTCCATGGCTAAAATTCTTTTATTTGCATTGCAAAATTTCTTTAAACTTATCTTAGACTTATCGAAGTCTTCAAATCAAAAATCTTAATTGCTTTATTCGTCAAGCAGCTGCCAAGTTTCGCAGCTAATCAAAAATAAGCCCATTTAAAATATATATACTATATTAATTAATATAATACAAATACGAGTTTGTGTGTTATTTAAAATAAAAATCAACTTGAAATCGTCAGTAAAATAAAACGTCATAAATCAATTGAAAACAAGTGCGGAAATTTAAACAATCAAAACGAAATTAAAATTTAATGCAACGAACTAAATTTAGGAGTCAAGCGTAGCTGCAACTTTTGGGTATGTACAAAATGATTTGACTGAAAGTCGGCTAAGTTTAAGCCAGTTTATCTTAAATCTGGTAAGCTAAGATCGAATAAGTAAAGGGGCTCTGCAATTTTGTATTGTGTGCGAGCTCTTAATCAGCCTCAAGAAGTTTCGCAACATGCTTCTGCTTTGAAATCGAAGAAAATTATAATTAATTACTCAAAGAAACTTCACTGACAATTAATTAAAACTCAATGTAAGGTGTGCGTGTGCGTGTGTGTGTGTGTATTTAATGAGAATATAACGTTCGGTATGTCTATTACAATCAATTAGCTTTGGCAAATTTAAAAAGTAATCGAATTTAATTAAAGGCGTATTAGAAATGCGTAAGCAACAATTTTACTTTGAATATTTAGAAGCGGCTTTTTTTATGCCTATTTAGAAATGAATTTCCGTGTATTTAATATACATTTAACAAAAGTTTCTGATAAGAAGAAGCAATTTATATGAAGTTAATTGAGCTAAGCTTCCAATATAATTATAAATAAGAAGCTGCACTTTAAGATGTGCTCGAGGGAATAAAAAAAAATACACGGAAGTACATAGAAATTTGCAATCATTTGTGCTCAAACAAATGAACGAAAAACTTAAACGTGCTGTTCCTAATTTAATATTGTATTTTCTTTTTATGAAGAGTTGAATATATATAAAAATATCGCAAATATATATCTTAGTTCCAGACTCAAATAAATGTTGAGAGCAATTCAAAATAGCAGACACTCAAGTTAAAGTAAAAAACAAAAAACAGTTCTCTAGCCCGACTTTGATACGCTGCCAAAACTGGCAAAACGATGCAGCTTTAATTTATAACATTTTTATTTAACTTGCCGCCGAAAAGTTACCTGCAAGAGGAAGCGGACAAAAGTGCAGACGGCGCTTAATGAAAATAGCTGCAGCAGATGTTAAACGAGATGCCAAAACTATATTAAAATACTTTCAGTTAGCAAACAATGCAAATCATTTTTAACCGATGCACAATGCTGCAAATGGCAAAAAGTGAAGAGAAAACAAAAAATGCCAGCGCAAAAGTTTTCAGTTTGGCAGTCAGTCAGTCAGTCAGCCCGTCAATCGGTCCATCAGTCAATCAGTCAGACACACAGCAGCAAAGGGTGCTGGCAAAATATGCAATCAACAAGGCCAAAGTGTGAAAAGTATTTTAATTAAACACAAATACACTTAAAAATGCAAAGGACAAATAAAACATAGAAAAACCAACAAAAAAATTAATACCTTTTGTTTAATTGTGATGCGGTTCATCCAAAGCAGGGGAGAGGGGGTGGGGGGTATAGCTGCAGCCTTCGATTGTCATTTATGGCACAGTTTGGGCGAGAGGGGGGGGGGCGCATTGAGAACGGAATCGCTTCACCTGGGTCGACTCTTCAGGTGAAGTGCGAATTGAAGCGCCGCTTGAGTGCGAGCAAAGAAAAGCTCGCTGCTCAAGTGGAAAAGCGCTTCAAGTGCGGCACGAGATGCAAAACAAAAATAATGGAAATGATGCAACCGACCAGGACAATAAGTAATACCAACAGCAACAATAACAATAACAACAGCAACAACTACGAAAACTGCAACAGCCTTTGTCTGTCCCGTGGGTTAGGAAAAAAATATAACAGCAAGAAATTATAAAAATAAGGGCAAAAAAAAGCAGCTGCTGCTGGGAATTTTGCAAGCATTATGCGAAGTGGGTGGCGGAACATGGAACAAAGGCAACAAATACTTAAGTCCATGAAAATGAGACAAGACTCTATATCAATAGATATGCAACCTAAACGCTGGGCACATTAAAGAGCTGTTGTCTGCTTCTTTAGCGAAAAACCAGACTATTTAAAACCAAATTTATGCAACAATATATATTATGCTCAATTAACCTAATCACAGCTGAAACTAAAGAGCTCATCAAATTTGCCAGTATCTCTTATGATATGCATGAAACATGTTTTCAAGTTTGACAGCCCTAAAATAAAACAAGTAAGAGGATCTAGTCGGGTGCACCCGACTAGGGGATACCCTGAACCGTCTTCTTCCAACACCAAATGCAAATATATATACTATTCTAGAAGCTGCATGTCAAGTTTGGTGACTCTAGCTCTTATTATTTACCAAAATTGCTCAAAAAACAGGATTTCGATAAAGATTCCTATCGATTACTTGGAAACGGGGCAAGTTATCGAATATCGGAAACAAACAAACGATCTGCGCGGGCACTATGAGGACCTACAGCTAAAATTTCAGTCTCAAGCACTTATAGGCTCTGAGATCCTTGCGTTCATACATACGGACGGACGGACAGACAGGCGGACATGGCTAGATCGACTCGGCTGTTGATGCTGATCAAGAAGAGATCAAGGAGATGCCTCCTGCTTCTGCCCGTTACATATATTTGCACAAATACATTATACTCTTTTTACCCATTTTTAATGGGTTCACGGTACAAAAAACCAAAGCAGGAGGAAAAGCATCTGGCTGTCACATTAACACACACACACACACACACAAACACACTCACACTTGCACAGAGAAATGTCCCAATTGACCCGCCCCATGCGAAGGCAATTTCGAAGCTCTGAATTTTATTGAATTTTAAATGGGATCTGCTTAAACAACGCCAAACCAAATAACCGAAGCCAATAAATTTCAATAAATAAACTGCAACATTTTGGCAAAATTGCGACTAAAAACTAAACGAAAAGCCATAAAAATGTCAGCGCGCATTTCAATTAAAAATGCGCTAGAAACGCTAAAAATTAAAGCGCACATTTGGGCGTTAACCGAATTGTACAATTTTACGTTTCAGGTCGGAAGGTTGCGGTGGAAACAGGGGGGTGGGCGGTCATTGATCCACGCCCACGAATGGCATCATTTGAAAGTTATTCACATAATTACAGCAGCGCCTGCAAATCAATTACTAATAATTACGCTCGCCCGTAACCAGCAACAAAATGAACTAAATAAAACGTTCGGCAAAGCCGAAGATTAAATATACTTTATAAAATATATTTTTCTGATTCCTGACAATTTCTGTTGCTCAGACATAGGAATAGTCGCAGATTTAATGTACTTTATATTATATAGATAAAGGAATATTCTTAATTGAAAAGCGAAAGGTGTTTGGACGAACGTGAATTGCACTTACCTTTATTATTTATGAAAGATATAATTTTCTGATCAATCAATCAAATGTGAGGCAGAGTTTGAATTGCCGAAATATGATCTGGCCAAGCTCGATATATCTGCAATCCATCACAAAAAGTATTTGTTCTTAAAACTTATAAATTAAACCTCAAACTTCGAAGTTATATTCAGAAAAGAATAGCTCAAATCAGATTGATCTCTATTAAATTTGCTCAAATTATTTACAGTACAATTTGACTATATTTGGCCCATTTTTATACCCATTGAAAATGGGCATCAAGGGTATAATGTTTTTGTGCAAAATGTATGTAACAGGCAGAAGGAAGCATCTCCGATCCCGTCAGGTATATATATTCTTTTCGGATAGTCGGGGCAATCTAGCTATGTCCGTCTGTCTATCTGTATATTTGTCTGCCATGTCTGTCTGTCATATCTGTCTGTCACATCTGTCTGTCATATCTGTCTGTCATACCTGTCTGTTTTATCCGTCTACTATAAACGTCTGTCAGATCTGTATGTTATACTTATCTGTCTATTATATTAGTCTGCCTGATCTGTCTGTCATATTTGTCCTTCATATCTGTCTGCATTATCTGTCTGTTATGTCTACATTATCTGTGTGCTATATCTGTCATATCTCGTTTCCAGGCAATTGATCCTGTTTTTGAGAAAATCGAGGGCTTAATTTCTTTCACATGAAGCTTACAGCAGAGTATATACAGATCACGTATTTTATAGCTACTAATTCGTCCCCTTCCCTAATGCGAGCGGATTTTGGTGTAGGTTATGAAAAGGTTCAGGGTATCTCCTCTTGCTTGTTAATTTCACTTATGTCTACGCTTGAAGTTAATAAATTCTTAAAAGTATTTAAAATGACTCTACTTTACTTGACTCTAATTGCCTGCCCGCTTGAGTGTGTAGCAAATGTTGTGACATAGCCGATATGCCCACTGCAAGGGTATTTGGGAGGGGGAAAAAAACGTGGAATGCAAATATTAACTAAAATTTGGGCTGTTGCTGTTGTTGTTGCTGGCGTGTTATAAATATTTCCTGACATTTTGTGGCCTTTTTGCATGTCAATAATATTTATTGTTATTATTTCAAAAGCATTAGCGTGGTTGGTTTGAGTTCACCAAAGGGGGCGGCACCACGCCCATTCGTGCTTGCAAGCGGCCGCAAAGTATGCCACAGAAATGTGCAATAATTGCCTGGAAGGGGCAAGGGGGGGGGGTAGTGGGGGCAGCAGGTCCTTTGTTGGTGTGTAAGGAAATTGGGCTGCTTGTTTTGCGCCTCGTAACGACCAATAATTGTTACAAATCGAAAAACATCGCCTCAAAAATGCTCCAATTTTACTTTTTTTTTTTTTTTTGTCATATTTCTTTTTATGCTTTGTAATTTTTCACATTTCCAAAGTTCGTTTTTTTTTTTATTTGGTTTGTTGTATTTTTGCTGCTGTCATGTAAATCGATTTGTGGCGTTTGGCACGCGAACTTTGAAAATAGAAGCAAATTGAAGAGCAAATTGGTTGGATTGTGGCAGCATTTAGAAGGGTGCTTCAGCCAATGTTGAGACCAAATTTCGATGCATATACATACATACACATAAATATATATATTTGTAGAGTGTTAGTCAAAGTGCTTGAAGCTGTCCATTGCACGAACAGAACATAATTGTCATGTCAATGGTCAATACTTTCCGTTTGGTCGGGCTTTAAGTTAACTTTTATTCCAGCGAAAATCAACTTTTCAGTTGAGCTTAAAGTCTGTTATACTGCTAAGTATATTTACTTGGTTAATAACCGACTTTCTATAGATTTTAAAAATTGATTTTAGACCGATTTCTCGAATTGGTATGAATATTTTCAGTCTGTTCTAATAACTCGAACTCGAAGTATAATTAAAAAGTGTTTAGTTTTAAAAAACGAATAAAATCTTCTAGTCTGCCAGCTGCGGAAAAGAGAAGCACAGCTCAAATGGCCAAAGCCCCGAGAATGTCTTGTCGGGCTTAAGCCTAGATAGAGTCTAGGTATTTAAGGAAAAGCTATTCGGTTCTGGGAAGCTTAAAATTATCCCAGAAACTTCAGCTTTTTCGAGCCAAATCATAAGTATCCTCGAACCTTTAATATACTGATTGGTTTTTATTCCTGCAGCCATAAAAACGAGCACGAGTCCGTTTTTTTTTTAGTTTTGTAGTTGCAATATTTTATTGTCTTTGTTGGGGTTTGTTTTTTATATGCATATCTTGCGAGCAAAGCTCAAATTGCAACCTCTCGTATGCCCCATGTGCATATAGTGTATATATATTTAAGTGCTTATAAACTGGCCGATGTATGACAAGCCGCAAAAGGCAGCCTCGGGTTTGGGGCTGCAGCTCGCACCCCCCTGCTCCACTTTGGGAGCTGCAAGCACACACACACGCAGACACTTTGGTGCATTTCTGCGGCACGCGGCACGCGGCAATGGGCCGTGGGCCACGGGTTGCGAAGTTTTGGCCACACAAAAGCGCGTAAGCGTATTATTAATGGCATGCATCTGGGGCGGGGGCTGGGGTAAACCTGTGTGTGCGTGTGTGTGTGTGTGTGTGTGTCGACGTTTTCAATTGTGCGGCACAAAACCCGGCAGGGTTTCTGCCAAGCGCCCGTGCTTTGGCCCAGTTCATATTTACTGCTGCGTCGAATTGGCCAACATTATGGCCAACAGGCCACGACTGCACTGGGCCTATTTATCAGCCGGTCGCACCCAATATTGGTAGCCCTCCCTGTGTGTGTGTGAGTGTGTGTGTGTGTGTATTGCCTGGTTCCAAATTCAATTTCAGTTTTCCACACTCAATCTATTTCCCTGCTTCTGCTGCTCTATGTATTGGTTTGTTAATTTTCCGTTGATTTTTCATTAGAAACCACTCACACGGCAAATATTTTCCAGTGTTTAATTAATAAATTCCTGTTTAATGTAAAACAATTTACAGAGGACGTGCACTTTTTTTCTTTTCACTCTTTAAACGATGCTTAATGTCAATAAAGCCAGTGCTTGACTTTTTCTGTAATATAATAATACAATTAAAGGTTGTATAATTTATATAATCAAACATATGCCAATTCTAAAACGGCATAAGTTCAATTCAGGGAATTTTTTTTGAGGAATGGAGAAGATATTTTGCGGAACAGAAAAGCTTTCCATTCTTCGCATACGATAAATTGTGATCTACGTAATGTTTCATTAAAATAGTTTAAGAACAAAAGAATAGACTGAGAAAAAAACCTATATCAATAAGTCTGTTTTTGCTGATCAAGAACATATATACTTTATGGGATAAAAAAAATAAAAAATAATAGCAAAAATATAAAATTCCCTTGAGAGTGTAAGGAAATAAATAAGGAAATTTCCCGCTTTTTAAGAAGAGCTTTTTTACCTGATGCTTTAGTATTTTTGCACTTTAGTACTCACTTGCTGTCTCTTTCTCTCTCTCTCTCTCTCTCTCTCGGTCGCGTGTGTGCCCAGGACGAAAGTGCGCCAAAAAATCGCGCATTTTATCGCGTTTGTTAAACACAACAATAAATGGCAACTGGCACGAACTAATCACGTTTAATACAATTATAATAATATATTAACTTTGATTTTCTTTGCAAATCGTTACGATAGTTGCTATCTCGCTCTTTCGCCTTACGGCTTTCTCAGCATTGAAAGCATAAGAGTATAAACTCAACGTTTACAAGGTCCACTCTCCGGATAAATGTTGTCCGCCATTGCGTTGATCTATGCCAGCCTGCTAAATCCTAATTATTTTCTTAGTTGGGAATTGGCTTATTTTTGAGCTGTTTATAGTGAGAGTTTCTCATAATAAATATACCCTTTATACCCTTTTACCCTTGGAACTCTTAGAACGTGTATTCTAACTTTGTCACGAAATGTGTAACTTATAGAAAAAAATGATCAATCTTCAGTGAGAAAATAGTGCACGTAAAAAAGGTTTAAGATAAAATTTAATTTCAGAAATTTAATTTATTATAGTTGAAATTTCTCGCCTTTCAAATAGTTCGTTTATTTTAGTAGCTGAGTAAATTATTTTACTTAACCCAAACGTATTTTCAAACAAATTGTTTAAATTTTTTCTTATTTTTATGCTAAATGTGTATTTATAAAGTATCTTTTCGCATTCGACTTATTTACCCCATTTATTTCCTATCTGAAATATTCATCGCTTTTCAATTAAATGTTGGCGCCGAAAAGTGTGCTACAAATTTTTGCACACTCCGAAATGGCAAACGCCCAACGAGCCAAGCACCGACAAAGTTACTCTTGTTCTTGTTGTTGATTTTTTGTTTGGCGGTGATGTTGAGTTATGTTGCCTTGTGTTCGGGTTGTTTAGTTCATATGTGTGGAAAGCGACTCCCTATAATTTCCGTTTTGATTAATGAATGTTGAAATGTCGAAAATTGTTTGTTGACGTCGAGGAGAGCACGCTCACAGTAGAGCTTGCATGTGTATAAGGCTGTGTGTGTGGGTGTTTGTGTTTGTGTTTGTGTATTCTCGTATGTGTGCAAATAAACAACATGCGCATTTGCCCTAGGAAAGGAGCATAACGAACGTGCCGCATAAATGTCAAATATCAATCAAAATCGCACTTGAAGCAAACAATGGACAAGACACGCCCACTTTTGAGCCAGGTTAATTGATTGGGCCAAGGTGCGAGAAATGCTTTGACCTTTAACCCGAATAAGATGTTATTTAAAGCTATTTCCACAATAAATAAAGGCAACTAGAAATCCCTTTCAGAACTTTCGCTCTGCTGCTTATATGGGATTTAATTTAATTTATTTTATTTGCCATACACAACAATTTTGAGTAATAGAAGCTAACTAGAATAAATGCAACAGAAAAATTGAAATGCATTATAAAAACGGCTTAAGCCTTCAGAAATCCAAATGCACTTTAAACCAGATTAATTTTGTTTAAACTGGATAAAACACATACGAATACAATGAAAATATATATATATATGTGTTTGTGCTTATACTTTTTTCAGCCACTTGCAATGCATTTGCCTTAACCTATAATTTGATAAAAGGCGCTTTTTATCAATACCAACAACAATAACAAGAGCAAAACTCCAACTAGATCATACACTGAGCGCAATAAGTATATGTCTGCAGGCGTACACAAATTATAGTGCATGAGTTTCACAATTTGCTGGGCTGCCCACATCGCATGTCAATGCTGAGTATTCGGCAACAAAAAGCAAAAACCACCCAACCACCCAACCACCGCCCACCGCCCACATTTGCGTGGTTGCATTGTCTAAAAACTCGCTGGCATGCCAAAGTTTAAACCGTTTTACAAAGTTGCTTTTTTTCGCCATTGTCTTCTCACGATGTTGTTGTTGTTATTATTTTTTGTGGTTTTTTGCCAAAGTTAATTGAACTACACACACACACTCACACACACAGACACACCCACGAAATGTATATAGTTAGGCAAAATACTCGCTGAGAATTGAGTTTACGTCAATAGAACGGCCAAGTTTTGTATATGGTAGACTTATCGGGGCCAATCTTGAGCAGATTGGCAGGATTACTTCTCTTATATGTTTTAATTATCTGCGGGCACAAATCGCCAGAAAAGTGAAAAGAAGGGGAGCCTTTTAATGATTTAATTAAAATGGCGTTCACACGGAGCCCCGGGAAAATGCGACAGGCTTGTTGAGCGCAACATGGAAGCCTTCTAGGATAAAGAGTACTGCTGTGTGGGTGTGGCATCCCGGTCTGCCACACCAGATGAAAGCATGCCTGCCAGCGGCCCATTATGCAACCTCAATTGGACACCTTGGACAGCTGGCTGAAAAGGTGGAACATCTTTGTCAAGCAGGAAAAGTTCACCCATATCACCTTCACGGTGCCCCCCAGTTTTCCCAGATGGATTACTGATTCCGATGAGCACAACGCCCAATTATCTAGGCATGACCTTGGGCAGTCGGCTGTCTTTAGTTATCCGAAAACAAATTCTTCTAATGGTTTTATATAAAAGCTGGGTAAAAAAATGATTTTTCCCTTTTGATTTCTTGCGGGAATTTAGATCGGACTAATTAAATCGACTACCCGAATTCTTCAATGAATACTCAGATCAGAAAGTTGAATATGTGTTTGTAGCCAATCGAACGGCAAACAAAATAGTTGTATACCACCCATTTTGCACAATCAAGGGAGAAAATGTTCAAAAACTAAAAATGTATAAGTACAAAAATGCAGCCTGGGACTATGCTTTAAATATATATTAGACAGTTATCTATATAGGCATAGCTATAGATAATTGTAATATCCTTTTAATACTGCATAGGCCTTGTTTTAAGCATATATTAAGAGGTATTACGCCGTCTGATATTATCAACATATGCAAAAATGCACACATGTATATGTAAATAGAAAAATAAAGATATACTTTCTTCCCTGGTAAGTTTGCAATTTAAATGTTCGTTGAAATACCGTAAGAATGTTTTTATTTGCGCTAACAAACTAGAAAAACACATACACACACACACACACAGCATAACCGGGTGTGTGTGTTTGTGTACGTGTTGGCATTGCAGTTGCATTTGCACAACGGTTTGTCAAGGAAATTTCGCTCAGAGAGCAAAAATAAAAGAAACACTGAGGGAAAAACAAAACTTTATCTGTGGCTTTGCATTGTATGCATATTGTCGGCATGCTCTCTCCTCACGCCTCACTCTTCTGCACTGCTCTCACTCTTACTCACAGCTCGTCTCTGCGGTTACCCATGCGTCCGTCTTTCTATCCGTTTGTCTCTCTCTCTCGCCTTCTCTCTCCCCCTCTGGCTTAACGTCTGCCTCGTGTGCTTAGTCATTGTCTTTGCGTACAACTTCCGTCTGCCATTCGCCGCATGTTGACGTTGACTTTGCCAAATGCTCTCTATGCGCTACCCCCCTCCTCCGCACCTTCAGCGCCATTTACAAAACTCTATCTTCCTCTTGCTACGCAAATGTCTAGCCAAAAAAATGTTTCTCGTTGCATTCTTTTGCGTGGAATTTCAAACATTCCTCATGTTTCTGTGTGTGCGTGTGTTTTTTTTTGGTATATTTTTCTGTTATGTATTTCTTTTTTTTTTTTTTTTGGCTTGGAGTAAAAACAAAAATATTTTCGGAATGTGTGGCAAATGTGCGCCGCAGCGGCAGCAGCAGCAGCAGCGGGAAGCCCAGTGAACAATGCAGCAAATTAGAAAATATTACAAAGGTGCGCGAATTGGTGTTAGCAAAATACGGAAACTTTAAATAAGTGGGAGGGCTTGGGAACAGGGGCGGTGGAGGTTTAAACAAGGCGCAAGAATTGAAGCGATCTCATACAGAAAAGATGATCTTATACTAAACCCAAAGGGAGAATTCATTCGGTTCACATTCCGATGGGTTGTCAGAAGGAATCACAGGATGCCTCTTGCTCCCCGAGGGGTTACACTTATGACGACAAGGATGACATACAAAATTAAATAAAAAGAAAAACAGTTCGTCAAATGAGTCGAGCGATGAAAACAATTAAACAGTTCGACAATTAGTAGGCACATAAATGAATAATTAACATCACCCACAACAAGCAGATGCAGCTACAGATATAGATATATATGCAGCTACAGATGCAGCTACAGATACAGATGCAGCTACAGATGCAGCTACAGATACATATACAGATACAGATGCAGATACAGATGCAGCTACAGATGCAGCTACATATACAGATGCAGCTACATATACATATACAGATGCAGCTACATATACATATACAGATGCAGCTACATATACATATACAGATGCAGCTACATATACATATACAGATGCAGCTACATATACATATACAGATATAGATACATATGCAGCTACAGATATAGATACATATGCAGCTACAGATATAGATACATATGCAGCTACAGATATAGATACATATGCAGCTACAGATATAGATACATATGCAGCTACAGCTACAGATACAGATACAGATACAGATACAGATACAGATACACAGATACACAGATACACAGATACACAGATACACAGATACACAGATACACAGATACACAGATACACAGATACACAGATACACAGATACACAGATACACAGATACACAGATACACAGATACACAGATACACAGATACACAGATACACAGATACACAGATACACAGATACACAGATACACAGATACACAGATACACAGATACACAGATACACAGATACACAGATACACAGATACACAGATACACAGATACAGATACACAGATACACAGATACACAGATACACAGATACACAGATACACAGATACACAGATACACAGATACACAGATACACAGATACACAGATACACAGATACACAGATACACAGATACACAGATACACAGATACACAGATACACAGATACACAGATACACAGATACACAGATACACAGATACACAGATACACAGATACACAGATACACAGATACACAGATACACAGATACACAGATACACAGATACACAGATACACAGATACACAGATACACAGATACACAGATACACAGATACACAGATACACAGATACACAGATACACAGATACACAGATACACAGATACACAGATACACAGATACACAGATACACAGATACACAGATACACAGATACACAGATACACAGATACACAGATACACAGATACAGATACACAGATACACAGATACACAGATACAGATACACAGATACACAGATACACAGATACACAGATACACAGATACACAGATACACAGATACACAGATACACAGATACACAGATACACAGATACACAGATACACAGATACACAGATACACAGATACACAGATACACAGATACACAGATACACAGATACACAGATACACAGATACACAGATACACAGATACACAGATACACAGATACACAGATACACAGATACACAGATACACAGATACACAGATACACAGATACACAGATACACAGATACACAGATACACAGATACACAGATACACAGATACACAGATACACAGATACACAGATACACAGATACACAGATACACAGATACACAGATACACAGATACACAGATACACAGATACACAGATACACAGATACACAGATACACAGATACACAGATACACAGATACACAGATACACAGATACACAGATACACAGATACACAGATACACAGATACACAGATACACAGATACACAGATACACAGATACACAGATACACAGATACACAGATACACAGATACACAGATACACAGATACACAGATACACAGATACACAGATACACAGATACACAGATACACAGATACACAGATACACAGATACACAGATACACAGATACACAGATACACAGATACACAGATACACAGATACACAGATACACAGATACACAGATACACAGATACACAGATACACAGATACACAGATACACAGATACACAGATACACAGATACACAGATACACAGATACACAGATACACAGATACACAGATACACAGATACACAGATACACAGATACACAGATACACAGATACACAGATACACAGATACACAGATACACAGATACACAGATACACAGATACACAGATACACAGATACACAGATACACAGATACACAGATACACAGATACACAGATACACAGATACACAGATACACAGATACACAGATACACAGATACACAGATACACAGATACACAGATACACAGATACACAGATACACAGATACACAGATACACAGATACACAGATACAGATACAGATACAGATACAGATACAGATACAGATACAGATACAGATACAGATACAGATACAGATACAGATACAGATACAGATACAGATACAGATACAGATACAGATACAGATACAGATACAGATACAGATACAGATACAGATACAGATACAGATACAGATACAGATACAGATACAGATACAGATACAGATACAGATACAGATACAGATACAGATACAGATACAGATACAGATACAGATACAGATACAGATACAGATACAGATACAGATACAGATACAGATACAGATACAGATACAGATACAGATACAGATACAGATACAGATACAGATACAGATACAGATACAGATACAGATACAGATACAGATACAGATACAGATACAGATACAGATACAGATACAGATACAGATACAGATACAGATGCAGTTTCAGATACAGATGCAGTTTCAGATACAGCTACGGATACAGATACAAAAAAAAGGCCTGTGTATGTAGTCAAAATTTATTGTTAATGCGCATCACATTAACGGGCCGCATAATAAATTAATTATGAGTGTTCGTTTCGAGTTACTATCTCGATGGAGATTTGCATTTCAACATTTCCGTCAAGTAATTAAAAACAGTTGCCGCCAACAATTGGGAGAACCCAATCAAAATGTTCAGAAAAAGCTGTCAGTGGCTGACATAAAAAACTCCCTTAAAATATTTAAATTTAAATATATTTATTTTAATTTTTTATAAACTCTGATGAAGAGAAATGTATTCGAAGGTAGCGAAGTTTTATTTTATTTAAGTTATACCCTTGCAAAGGGTATTCACATTTTGCCACAAAATTGACCAATTCAGATTCCAAAATTAGAAGGCATTGGATCCTTTAATATCCAATAATAAAGATAAACAGATCTATTTATATTTTTAGCTGCTTCAGAATGTATGCATATTTTTTGTTCGACACGGTTTTGTCTTTTTTCTGAATTTTTAAATGGTTTATTCATAATTAATGATTTGTTGATGTGCTGCCATACGAGGGAAAACGAGCCGAGGAAAATGATTTTAATGTTCACCATTTAGCATTGTTACCAAACTGAATTAATAGTTAAATGAGTAAATCTGCATTCATACGCGGCATCAAATTAATGGCTGTAATTTAAATAATATCTCTTTGTTTTCAAAATTAAGGTAAAATACAAACAGCAAAAGTTTATGGCCATTTTATTGTTTTCCAACTGATTTAATTAAGCAATTAAAGTAAACTACTAAAAAAACATTAAGCTTTATATTAAGTAGAAGTTAATCAACAACAAAAAATGTATAAGGCTTAAAGGAAATGGTTTAAAAACTGCGCTGGGCCACTTAACGGATTACCTTTATGGCCTGCGCAAAGCCAAAAACACTGAGCCTTTAGATAAATTTATTTTATTGAAAATTTAATATAAATACAAATATTGCATACCCTTGACTTCCCCCTCGGCCGTAAATAACACACAAGTTGCTGATTTTCATACACATACATTATAAATCTTGCATAGGAAATAAAGTTAATACATTTAAAACGAATTTGTCACGTATATTTCCAGCATGAAATAAGTTTCTCCCCCTGTCGATAACTACCACTTCAATGTCTCCATCAATATCCCGATTAGAATCTTAAATATCTTTGAATATACATTGTGATTAACACATAAAATATATAAAATATATTTAAAAACAAACTTGGAAGAATGTTATAATTTTGAATTATAAGCAAAACACACAATAATAGACAACATATCATTATACCACCACACCACACCCTAACACTACTCCAGAAAACCCTACTACTAAACCAACATACCATCACAACATACCCCCACCCTACCACTTCATAACAACATACCACCATACCAACACACCATACCATCACTCCACCACACCATACCAGCACACCAAATCACTACACCAAGAAACGATCACACTATCATATCAACAACACATTACACCATATCCTCACACCAGCACACCAACACACTAAACCAACACACCATCACACCAACAAACCATAGCATAAAATCAAAGCACCATTTCACGCTTCCATCGCACTTTACCACGATACCAACAGCCCATACCAAAACACCATACTAACACACCATACTAACACATCATACCATACAATCACACCTTACCACCAAACCATCACACCTTACCTTTACACCATCAAACCCATAGCATCAAACCAACACACCATACCACGATTCCAACACACCTTGCATAGCATCAGAACACACCATTACAAGACACGCAGACACTCACCATACCATGACCACACGAAAAGATAGCACAACTCAACACAATAAACACCAATAGAACATACACCTCAGAATAAACTCTTTCAAAATATTTTTGTGTTAAATATATATATTTAGGTGCCTTGCGGCTTAAAATCAAGAAATTTCCGCCAGATTTAAGAAAAAGTAAAGCAAATAGCTTAAAGCAAATAATAAAATCTATGTCTTTTGGTTACACTTCGAATATTTGCCACAAAAAAACAAAAAGAAATAACAAACCTGGTTCGTACTTTTAGGCCGCACTTCACAAACCTAATCAAAGTTTTACACATCAATTGTTCTAAGCCAGCTACCAAGGCCCCGAATGTAGCCCCAATGGGGCACCATATATTCCGGGAAAGAAACGGCAAATACACTCAGTTTTGCCTTCAACAGAGGGGGAAGAGAGAGAGAGAAAGACATAAGTAAAGAAGCTGTGCGCTGAATGAATGAACAATAAGTAAAAGGAATTGTTTGGAGTAGCGTGTGTGTGCATGTGTCTGTGTTTGGGCCATGGCCAACAGCCAAAAAAGGTATGAAAGTGGAAAATTGTGAAATCTGTCAACGGAAAATATTTGAATATCGATACGAGTATGAGGCACGCCGCAACAACAACGGCGGCAGCAGAAGCAGCAGCAGCGGCAGAGGCAGCTTCCGCAGCCGCCATTGATGCGACTGTCAAGACTGTCAGCTGGCGGGTCTTTTGGCCATGTGAATGAATGAATGTTGAATGAGCAGCAATTCAAGTGTGCAAGACATACAAACAAAGAAGCCAGCGGGAAGTGGTGTTGCGGGGAGGCGTGGGGGGTGGCAGCCACAGAATTTGTTGCTGCAACCCGAGTGCCTCTTCCGCCCGCCCGCCCGTCCGTCCGTCTGTCCGTCTGTCTGTCTGCCGATTTTCGGTTTCAGTTTCGATTTCATTTTTTGCCGTTGCCGCCGTCGCCTTTTTTGTGTGTGTGTTTCTCTAGCCAAATGTTGGTCTTAAAAGTTCGCCCTGTAAATGTTGCACATCTCACATTTGTTTTGTTTATTTAGTTACGTAAATCGCATTTTTTTCTCTGTCTACTTTGATATTCAATTCGATTTTACACCTTTTCCCGCCATATTGCATGCGAAAAGCTTCCACATGTATTTAATGGGTAATTTTGACTCAAAGCCTCTAAAAACCAAGCATATTATTTGCTTTTAATAAATACAACTCTAATTACTTTTATTAAGAGTTGACTTTTCCGAATGCTTCGCTGGCTGCTTTTAGCCAGAAACAATTGCACATAATTCTAGATTTAACAGCTTAATAAATCAAAAAACAAAAACAAAAGCGAAACAAATAATAACCACATTTAAAAGGAGCTCCCACAGAAAGAAAAATAAAACACATTTATAAAATTGACGGGTTCCATCATAAAACACAATACAGGATGAACACAAATACTGAACGTAAAAAAAGACTAATCCTGATTGCATCAATTATAAACATTCACTGCTTTTTGTACAAAAAGTCACGCACAAACGTTAGATTTAAAAATAAATCCCAACTGCAAAAAAGAAATAGGCAAATAAAAAAAACCTAATTGGTCTCTCGCCAAGTTGATTGCACGCAAAATAAAACTGAAAACTAAATAGAAAATCATTTGTTAAATTATAAAACAAATTTAAAAACATAAACAACAATGATTTATTAAAAAAAGAAAACAAAATGAAATTATTTGAGCTGACGTGTTCAATAGAACTCTGTCAAGTCGAATGAAGGATGCGGTGGAGGCGAGTCTCCTTATATAGTCGAGAGTGTCAAGGAATCGAACACATATCGATAACAATCGATAGTCGTGTGTTCAATTAATCAGCCAATACAATCGCTTTTGTTGCAGCCCTGTAGATATGCTTCAGGGCTGCTGTACGCTAAAGCAAGGAACATTGAAGAGAAAGCATTTGGTCAGTCCATAAAGCTCATAAAAAAGCAACAAATTGGTAAAAATAGAGTATAGACCTAAGCTATTAGGCAATCTCCAAGAATGCCTGTAACTGATCGCACAGTATTGTTTAGGCCAAGCAGAATCACTTAAGGGCTGCAATAAAAAACAAAGTCCTCAATAAAAAAGCCTTAACCAACACTAATTATATACACAATTTCCTTAATCGTTGCAATGTGTTTGTTGCAATTCCTTGACGTCTGCTTTACCCCAAAAAAAGAAGAAAAGAAACCATTTGTAACAAATTTGCGGCTATTTAAGCTAACAATGATACAAAAGAAACGCAACTAAACAACTTCTATGGCTATTTAAACTAATAACCGCTCAACAATTTACCGACTGCTTGGCCAACTGGGCCAAAGACGCGCTGGCCATGGTCAATGGGCGGCTGGAGAAAAGAACTTTGAACTAATGGCAAATTTATGGCCACACAAAATGGCCAAATTTACGCTAGTCACGATTTTGTAATTTGCAATTGTTGTTGGCTGTTTGAGCAAATGCTCGAGCAGCAAAGAAAATGAGCCAAAAACTTGATGTAAAAGGTAATAAAAAAAAAGGCGCCGAAAAATGATTAAACATAAAAATGCTGCACATATCAAAGAATACACACGCACACGCAAATACTTATGTATGTATTCACACGCATACACACACGCATACAGTGGGCACTCATTAATGTGAATGCGTTGAAACATGCTGGCAATTACTCATTTTACGTTGATCGCACAATGGCCAACGGGGCGTATACGTAACGGTCACGTGAATTGCCCAAATGGCTTTAATAAGCGCAGAACGCAGCCCCGATTGTCATTGTCTGTCTGACTGTCTGTCTGTCTGTCAGTCTGTCTGTCTGTCTGTTCTGTATAGCCGGCAAAAGCAACAACAAGAGCAACAAAAACGAAATGAATAATGTGGATTTAATGTCCTTAATATCCGTAGCAGCCACAAAGGGAAGCAGAAGGCGCACCAAAATCCAAATCCAGCGACAGTTTTTGCCTTGCCATTTGCTCTTTTTTGCTACCCTTTGCAACAGGCTATTATAAAATTGTCGATGAGAATAATGCGCCTAATATATTATTAAGTCTCCAATACGTTTGCCATTCACGAATCAAAGCAGAAACTGAGCGTAGCTATACCGAATAGTACTATTCATAATTTTATGATTGATTATTTATAGCAAATTTTTTATATTTATAATTAGAAAGAGATATCAAAGAAAAGAATAAAACATAATAATAAATACATATGAAAATATATATGATAGATAATTTATAACAAATTTTTTATATTTTTTATATATATCATAGAAAAGAATCAAATATATTAATAAATATATATAAAAATATATATATAAATATATAAGTATTTATAGTTTACATATGAAAATAACTGGAATTTTTTTGTAAGCTGCTGGCAGACCATAAAGTGTATCTATAGGTCGGATATGCACTTGTGGCTAACAATTTTTTGTTTGTTGTAGTAAATTAGGCAACACTTAAAGCAGCAAGACAAAGTCCTGCCACAGGACACATACAGGCGACAACGAATACACACACACACACACACACACACAGAAATACACACAGGAAGTTTGAATTTAATGGCAAGGCCCTTGTTGTGGCCACTTCTGTGGGCGTGGTCGTCTCGGTCTCGTTCTTGTTCTTGTACTCGTTATTGGTCTCGCTCTCGGCTTCGGCCTCGGTCTCGGTCTCGGTGTTGGGGTCCGGAAGTGCGCGCTTAAGTGCTCATTATGTTTAGTTAATGCCGCTATTTATTAGAAAATCTAATGGGTTTTTATCTCGCACAAAACTTAGCGGCTTGCTTCTGCTTGGTTTTTGTCTCGACACAAAAATGATATTTGTGTCATTTATTTGGTTATTTGTTGATTTATGCCTTGATCATTTGTTAGAAGTTCTCGGCCGCAATTTGTTGTCTCGCCATTAAAAGTGGGCAACTTGTGGTTTTTGCATAATTTAAATTTATGCACTTTATTAGGCAAATGTTGCGGAATGTTCAGATCTGGCTGCCAAACAGGCTGTGCTCTTGCTCCTGCTCTTGTTTGAAGTTTATTTGCGGCGCACGTTGTAAATGATTGGCGCATAAATAAATATTAATGGTATCAGACATGGACGGGAACATGGAGATGGACGTGGCTTTGGGAATCTAAAATTGTAAGAGATGCGCTTAAGGGTTGAATCTGTAAGACCTAATGTCTAAATATTATTGGTCTAAGCTGAATAATAATCTAAGCAGGAATTCATTAATCTATTATACTCTTTTTTATATATTTAAAGCTGTTTGTGCCAGCTATCAGATATGGGAAGCAACACTTATTACATTTGCCTTCTATAATGCAGAGCATCGATCCAATGAAAGCCGACCGAGTAGCGCATTTGTGTTAAGGTACGATACGTATCGCGAAGTACAAAAACGAATACAAACTAAGATTATAGGCTAAGGCTTTATACTTGTCAAATGGCTTAGAATAGAAGAAATTATATGAGGAAGACTCTGAGAGACTCCGAACAGAATATCAGGCGCAAGCGGCAGGCTCTCAAGGGGCGGACTTTTACAGAACGTCAGACCTTCATTTGGAACAGTTTAGATAGAAGCATTATAAAGCTTACTTGACACCGAGATTTTGAAGTATCCTTTTAAAAATGTATTGCTTTCATCAATTTTCTATCAATCGAGTAAACTTTTTTTGTTGTAAAGCTTAAAATATCAACATATTTGCCAGATAAACCAAATTAATAGCAATAATTTATAGCCATTTGAGCAGGAATTGGCCAGCCCAGACAAAAGCCACACATCTATCTGTATTTATAGCACATGCAAATCCAAAAATCAGTTATTTATTTGTAGAACTCAAATAGGATGACACTTTGCGTGTTGCCTAAACATAACTCAACAGATATTAGCTAAAATCACAAGCGAATCGCTCGAAATTTGTGATTGACGCATTTAATTCAGCGCGTTGGCAACTGCCAAGTGAAATGCAATTTTTGGATTCGCATTTTTTGACACACACACACACACATATATATCTGTTTATATATATATATGTGCACTTATATGTTCATGTCGAATAGTGTTTACATGGTGCAAATATTATTAGAATAAGAGTGGGGAAAAAATAAAACCAGCGAGCAAATCCATTCGCAAATCTGTTTATTTGTAAACAACAAATGCCAGCCAGAACCAGCTCGTAATTGTTTATATTGGCTAAATCTATGGCAAGGTCTTGCCAGCGATATGGGAACGTAAAGTGTCAATGTGGGGCAGAGAGTATAAATTGATATACGCAGATAATTGGATAGTCAAAATTGATGCACAGCCTGACATGCTTTTGGATTTGCTGCCAACTAATGGCCCGAAGTGGCTCTGACCAGCTAGCGACTGTCCATAAATCAAACCACAGAACGACAGACATATTAGCCGGCCCAAAGACGGCACAATATATAAAAAAAAAAAAAAAAAAAATGAATAGCAACTGCAGCGTACATAGTAAAACTGTAAGCCAAAAAGCCAAATTGACTGAGTGATTGCCCGCCACCAGTTTGACAGCAGCATCAGCAGGCAGGCAACATCTGCGGCTGTTTGCCCGAAAAAAAAAAATAAATAAAAAACCCCGATAGCTGAGCATGTCAAAACACCCTGCCTAATGTCCTCTGCACGCGTTGAATAATGCGATGGCAACGGCGACAGACGAAGGACGAGGGGCGACGGGTTGGGTATTGGGATTGGGATAAGCAAAATTGTTGAATGGTTCCCTGCGCCAAAAGTAGGTAACTAAAATGCGAACACACAGTTTGATAGACAAATAGCCAGAAGACGTTGACTCCATGGGGCAACCGGTTACACGGAAATTTGTTAAGAATTTCCAAGGTACAAGAGCTTTTATTTCCCCATTGCAGTTGGGACATTAAACTGTCGAAAATATATGTATATAAAACTTTGTATAATCTCCACTATTCTCACATATCTGCAAAAGGCAATATCTACAAGGGTATTAAATCTTCGGCGTCTTCCTAACTTTCTTCTTTTTTTTTTCAATTTTTTTAATTTTAATTATTGTCCTAATAATTATTTTGAAAGCCAATTTCATGGCTTTCCATGCAATGAAACGCCTTAGTCTATTTCTTCTTAAATTTCATAATTTTCCCAGCAAGTTTTTATCTAAAACTATCTAAAACTAACTAAAACTATATGCTTATGTGCATCCTAGTTGTCAAAACTACACCCGACTCAACGCTAGATGGCGCCACTTAATCTTTTTCGCAGCATGCAAAAGCACGAACTTCAAACAGCCACAGAGAAACCAAATCCACAACACAAAATAAATCTCATGTCTTGGGCGCAAAGTTTCCAAGACCGCATTGCCATAGCCCGTAGTCTGTGGCCCGTACTCCCAGACCAGTAGAGTTTTTTTGTCGTGGGGCGTGAGACAAGTAATACGTCGCACGCTCTTGTGTGCAGCTGTCAGGTGTCAAAGTGTTGCAGTCAATGAGCCTGCTTTCAACTTCTTTGCGCTTTTGCTGCCGCTCACGTTTTTCCCTTATTTTTGGGCTTTTGGCTGCCCATGATGATGATAAGGGCGATTGCATCTTCTCTCAGCCCGAAGCCAAAAGTAGCAGCAGCAGCTGTCCTTTATCGCCATTTTCTTAGGTCCTTTTTATTTTATTTCATTTTTTTTTTTTTTTGGGATCCTGGGCAACAATCCATAAACGAACAAATTGCCTGAAAATCAATTTCGTTGCCCGCTACGACGCCGGCTACTTTTGTATCAACTTTTCTCTACCGAAACTTTTCTTTTGCCCAGCTTGAGCTTTTGTTCGATGTGCGGCTTTGTTAAGGCGTTTTTCTTGGCATTGGCATAAGTAGCTGATTTTATGTCTTCGTCGAACTGTCGAAATTTATGCACATGTTTTGTCTAGGTGTGCGCCAATTGTGTGTGCCCTCCAAATGTGTCTGGCTGGTCCTTGGCCATAAACTACAGTCCCAACTAGTTTGACGGCCATCAGCTTCGGTTGCGGCAAAGTCAAGTGTTGTCTGGCAATGTTAAATATATTTGGTTTGGTTTGTTTTAGATAGTTGACTGATGAAACTAGCGCTGGGCAATCTTTAAACAATGTATATTCGGTAAACAAAATGCATTTAAATGCAAGAATTCAAAATAGTATATGGAAGGTAATATTGATTTAATTATACGAAATGAAAGGCTGTGTTTCGAGCGCAGAATTTTAATTTGTTTTCTTTCTAAAACAATGAACCAAAATATAAACTAGGCTAGTTTCTTTATAAATTGGACAAGCGGCATTTAGAATTTTGAATACTTTTAAGTAATAAAAATTTGACCTCCTTAAACTGGACTGCCTTTTCCATACTTCTGACTGAACAATTAGCCACTGATTGAAGACAATTAACTGCGGATGGCAGCTGAACTTGAATAGCTCCGCAGCTGCTTAACGAGTATGCTCTAAATGTCACTTAAATGTTATGCGATTACATGTTGTTGTTTCGAGATGAACTCGAAGAGATGGCGATAGCATGCAAGTGGAAGTGTTCAGTCGGCAGTTGCTGTGCAACCATAGCTGTCCAGGTGAGCAAAAGGTGAGCAATTATCGGCACTTAACCGTGGGCCAAACAGGCGGGCGCAATGGTCCAGCCGGCGAACCGGAAGCAGCCAACTTGCAAGCAAGCAACGACATGTTGGCATAATTTAGCTGGTAGTCAACAGAGCGCAGCTTCATTTCCTGCAGCTTCAAATGCAACTGAGCGTACATAATTAATTATTTGTGCAACTGTGTGCGTCTGTGTTGGTGTGTGTGTGTGTGTGCGTGTGGGATTGGCTATGCTTGGGAATGTGCGTATTTGTGTTTGGCAATGCGATTTACTTTTCTCGCACAAAAACACACGCACACACTCGCGCGCTCCCCGTTCTGTGGTCAATTAACAAATGTTTGTGGTCAAAATTGCATACAAATTGAATGACTTGGCTCGTGCACTGATTGACTGACTGATTGATTGATCAATCGATTAGCGTCTGAGTGCTCCCAAAAACTAATCACTTTGCAATTTACTCAATGTCTGCCATTTCAATTAATCGGCCAAGTTCAAAGCTGATTCGCTTGGAGCTTTAATATTAACTTTCTTCCCCAAGAAAATTAATAATAAATTAATTATTCTGGCTCTAATAATATAAGCTAATGTTTTTATATATTTATAATTTTATATTCGATAAAGGCGTACGAAATCTTTAAGATTAATTTATTTTAAGTATTGAATATGTATTCCAAATTAACACTAAGTCTTCACTTTTCTTAAGGCTGGTCAGGTTTTGCTCTAAAAAAGAAAATATTTCTTTGAATTTGATTGTTGATTGATATTTGATTAACTTTTTTGTTTCATTTCTAATCTGATAAAATATAGAAATTCTTCGAAATTTGTAAGAACATTTAGAATTCTTTTCAAATAAGCTTAATATTTAAGTGTTCTGTTTTGTCTAGAGAATATAACATATTAATATATAAATTATTTCTACTCCGACCGTGGCTCTGTCAGGTCTTTTCGGCTTTCTGTTCCAGCTTAAGCGTAGTTGTGGACTTCAGGGGACTCAAATTATGACGAACGCTTCAGTTATTTTATACTTTAGCTTGTCCCAAAATTATCGCCTATATAAAAGCGTCGCCACTGGGCGAATGTTTTACAAGTTGCAATTAATGGGTCTGTGTGCTTTAGATTGTGTTTTGTACATAAAATTTTGCGGCACATACGTGACCATAATTACAAAAAGACAAAACTGAGCGTAAAACACAAACACAAGACCATAAAAAAGTAGTCGAAGCTGAAGTGGCAAATGGATGGGAAGAAATAACCGCAGAGACCGAGCTCTGATGCCGACATCAACAACGAAATGGCGCAATGCAGAAGCAGAAGCAGGAGGCAGAAGCGTGGCAGGACATCGCTGCATAGTAAAAATGCAGGCAGTGGCTACATAAAATGAGGGATAACAAGGATTTACATTAATTCAGTGGCGACATCGTAAAAAGCCAAGAGACAGAGCAATAGAAGCGCCACCGCCATACAAAGTTGTTGCCGTCTTTTGGGCGCCCGTGGGTGCACATCCCACTAAAGTGTTTTTTTAATTGAAAACTAGCAGCTACGCCAGCTGTCAGCATAGTGTGTGTGGTCGTCTTTGCCATGACCCGGGCAATTAATCAAATGTTTCTATGATAAACTTCAAACAACCGCACGCCCACACACATAGCCAGAGACACGCACGCACACTAGCATTTTGGTGGTTGGCAATGGGAACCACATTCATTTATTAAACTTCTTAGCTGGCTGGCAAAAGGCGCCAAAGGGACAGCCATCAATCAAAGTCCATTTTTTTTTTGGTTGTTGTACATTTTGGAGGCTTGGCCTTAAAACTGGGCAGCTTGAAAGTATTTGCAATTTAATAAGTGCAAGCCGTTCGGCGATTTAGTCAAGCATTTGATGAAACTGATGTACCATCGATTTTTTCTAGTCTGGCGCCCAGAACGCCCCAAAGACATTGTCCCAGCCATGCCCACGCCCCCATTCCTGAGCCGGGCTGTCCAACACTCCACTCAAGTGTCACTTGGCATTCATGGCTTTGGCACGTCCAATGACTTTTTTCTCGCACTGTGCATAGAAATCTCTTTTGCCCTACTGCCATACTCTGTCTTTCTCGCCTATCTCGCATCTCTGGCTAAATAGGACGCGACACTTTAAAAGCGTTGGCCTACACTGAGAGAAGAGAAGTGGAAAACTACAAATTGTGGCAGGCCGCGAAATGCCCTCAATGTACTCCAAGGAAATTTAATTGAAATATATAATAGAAGCAATTATTTCTTTAAATGTTTAAATTTAAATTAAAATTTTTTGTTTGCTTCGAACATACACTTCTGTTTTTTAAGTGTATGGCCTGCTTTCTGTTAGGCCCAAGCAAAACTGATTTGTTGTTGTCCGCCCGAAAACTTGACAAAATTGATGTTACCAGATTCTGTTTGCTTGTCGCCAGAAATTTCCTTGGACTTGTGCCTGACCTTTTTTTTGCTTTGGCCAACAGCGAGACTTGTTCAATGGCTTAGCAATTTTTACAGTTTGTTTAGATCTTTTTGGCTTGATAGAAATTCGTATTTTATGTTTACAAATTGCGTGACTGATGATTATGGTGAAAGTTCGCCCCCGAGTTGGCAGACGCGAGCTGAAGCATATTTTAAGTGGTTGTTGCTCAGATTAGAAATTGTTGCTTAACTGCCAAATAGTTTGTGCCTTGGAAATACTGTGAAATATTTGAAATTAAATGGAACTTAGCCTTAGAGGCAAATGTTTAGAAATTTATGAAATTATAAATATATTTAGACTTCGGTAGATTGTTTGTCCGAGTCCCAGATTGTCTCAGTCGATTATGTTCGAATCCCAGGCTGTGCGCTCTGCATGTGGAATTGTTTTAATCGAAAGTCTAAATAATAGCAAGGAATCCAGATTAGATTATTGTTGCCATTATATTGCTTTACGATACCCTGTACTTGCTTGCAGAAGAGATTGTAAGTATTGATTCAGACATTGATCTTTTTGCAAACTTTAATCAAACTAACCATTCCTCCTCTAGATATATAAATCATAAAAAAATAATGATAATAATAAGTTTTTTATTATTGAATAATAACTGAAAAAACATGAACTATCTGCAATTATTTGAGTACCTCTTTCAACAAAAAGGTTTAGTTATCTACTTAAAGCTTGAACTGCTTCATATAAACATATATTTTTGTTAAATAATTGCGATTTTAAATCCTTATTAAGTAATGTGGCTAGTTTCTTAGCAGAATGTGGTATGGTTGGGTATCTGGCGGTTCGCCTCAATCTCGTTATTTACTCTCGCAGGCAATCTGAAGTAGCTTGGCATCCACTTTAAGCAAACCCACTTCAATTGCACCTTGTTGGTTCTTCACTTCGCCCATTTTAATTTCATTTTCCTCATTGCATTTTCCTACTGTGCAAACTTTCGGGCACTGCGACTCCCTCTCCCTGTCTCTCTCGCTCTCGCTCTCGCTCTCGCTCTCGCTCTCGCCTCTCTCTTGCTGTACACTGTCCCCTTCATTCCCCACAACACTGATAAAACACAAACGAGGCAAAAGTTTAATTTTCGTGGTTACTTTGGCTCGAAAACTTGCGGCGTATTTCATTTGTAAATAGCGCAAAATGGCAACAGGATATTGATGCAGCCTGCAACAGCAGCAGCAGCGGCAGGAGCTTGGGCAGGAGCAGCAGTTGCAGCTGCAGCTGCTGCATCCCTTGGACCATTGTCTGTCTATTGTCTGGCTCTGCTTCGGCTTCTACAGATACTTCTTTGGGTCTAATGTGTCCGAACAGTGCTAGTTGGCAACTTTTCATTAAACACACCTTAAGGCAGCGCAAATGGCGCAAACTTTGTCCTGGGACGAGCAGGACACATGTGTCCTTTCCTTTCGATTCATTTTTGTTTGTTTTTTTCTTCTTTTTTTGTTTGTTGCCCCACTAAAGTAACTCAAAAGAAATTCCTTTCTTTACAGCTAGGTATTCGGCAGCCCCCATGTCTTCGGCCCCCTCTCTTCTATTTGCCTTTGGCTCGCAGTGCAAATAAAAGCGGAAATGAAAACTGTATGCCTTCAAGCTTTATACCAAGTTCTTTTGCTCCCGAGGCACTCACAGCCTCGAAATAAGTTAAAGCAGCTAGTATTTAACCCCCGTTGCCCCGCACTGCGTTGAACGTGTCGCCCTTTGTTACCGTTACATTGCACTCGTGTCACGTCGTCGTCCTTTTCCCTTTGACAGTTGGCAGCGTGCAAAAAATTGCTCTAAATAGCTGCGAATGTTATTACATTGCTGCCTCAGTCAACAGCGTGGCCCTTACTTAGGTTTGGCTTTTCCCATACTCTTAGCACTTGCAATTTTCCCATGCATGCGACTTGTAACTGTGGCCGAGTTTCGCTTTCCTTTCAGCCAACTCAATTGCCTTGAAGTGGGCTTTGATAAAGGCGCCGAAGTCTTTGTACTGCGCCATCTTGTATCAATATCTATTTGATTCAATCAGCGCATGCATTCAATTTGATTTAGGCAATATACATATACTCAATAGTTGTTACTTGCCTGAAAATCTTCGTGTTACTTATACTAAATATTGAATTGAATTTCGAAGAAATATTGAGTGTTGAGTAAACTTCTTGTTCCCTGGAACTAGAAATTAATATTTCATTTAAATGAAAAGTTTCTTTTTTGTTTTCAATTTAAACTGATTCCTGAATGTACATTTATATTTTTTCAAATAGCATAATATCAAAATATCATATAGAATGTTCCCCATTTAAACTTTGCCCAAATACTGAATGATTGATAACAGCTTGAAGATTGATTGATGAATTTGATCTAACAACTTGAATGCAATGGCAGTTGGCTCAGAATATTAAATATGTAGAAAAATGATTGATGACCTTATAGAAAATGCCGTTGAGAAAGGTTTTCCCAATTATTTTGTAAGCAGCAAAAGCGCGTTTTCCATCCAATTTGTTGTTCTTATGCTCACCAGCTAACTGACTTTCATCTGCTAATTACCCATTAACATTGAACTACCAGCTGTCAGAATCTTCAAAGTGCACGTCTAAGCCCCCAGATTCAAAGACCCCTGGAGACAGTCGCAGACAGGTTTACCTCAATGGTCGACAGCATCTCTGCCTAATTGAACACTCTCCACACTTCACTCGCACACCGAAAACTAACAATTTCCATTACAGCCAGAATCCTTGGCAAAAAGAAAGCACAGGTTCGCCATGTTCCGTACAATGGACGGGACGTTAATAGAGCATTAGCGCTAATAACTCTGATGACATGCAATGTCGGAGAGTAGTCCCTTATCCCGCCCCCAACTTCTGTTCCAACGGTCAATAACTATTCAAAGAGCGATTCATCTAGCTGTGTGCCTCATTGGGCAGCAGCACAAGCAAAAGAAGAAACCAGCAGATATTGCTAAGCTCAACTAGGAGATACTCTTTAAAAATATAAGTTTAGTAAAAACATGGAGTAAGATTCTAAAGCATTCCAATGAATTGAACCACAATTCTAGGTTTCTCCGACCCTTTGAGCATTTTTTCTCTTGATTACAATATTTGATTATACCTTAAGCACTCAAAGTTCTACGGGGTATAACAAAAATCTGCTGATAATCGGCTTATAGTTTTCGGTTTGGCCACTTTCTTTGGCGCTTCCATAATTTTGCGTACACACGCATGCTTTTGGCGAAAGAAAAGCAAAACGTAAGCGTGTAATCATTATTTTCAATGGTCCAAACAAAAGGCAGAACGGCGGGGATATGGTGAAATGAAAGCATAAGAAAGCATAATGAACCCTAAATAAAAGTGCGCGCACATCGAAACTTTGGCTTGAACTTTTCCACGCTTAACACTTTTCCGCAACAATTTATCGTTCTTGTCGTTCGGCGGAAGTGTTTGGCATTGCCAAAAGATAATGTTACACAGCTCCCCAAGTAGCTGCAGCAGGAGCAGCAGCAGCAGCCCGGCAAGGACCAAGTTTTTTGAGAGACCCGGCAAATCCTTGGCAGGCCGCCTTAGAGCCTGCCACACACACACAGACAGAAAGAAAACTTGCCACGCGGCTTGCATTTCAAACAAAAACTATCGCCAAGTGGTGGGCGCCCAGACAGCGTCTCCTTTTGGGAAATCAGTGGAAAATACGTAAACGAAACCGCCATATTATTTCGACATTGATTGCAAATGGCGCGAATTCCCGTTATGCCGCAACAGCGACAACTTCAAAGCCGAAAGTAATTCGAATTTAATGTGACAATGGATTTCGCTTACAACTTGTCTTTGGGCTGATTATCAGCAAATATCTATGTATATGTTAAAACCGTCCAAAGTTTTCCTTTCAAAAGTTTAATATGCGATAATGATTAGTTCCTGAGATTCAAGCTTTTATATGGGCTTCAAGTTTACCTTAATAAATTTATTAAAAATTGTACTCTAGTTAATCGTAAGTACTTAACAAATTACCATTAATATTGTTTAATTTAAACTCACAAATATTACATTCGATTATTGTCAAGTTGTTTATAAAATTCTGGCAAATCTTCATAATTCAACTTTGCAGCGCATTCAAGAGCTGATTTCTTATATTTTCAATTTGTATTTAACGTTTCACTTTCTTTATAGTCATTCAGTGTGTTGCTTTAATGAACAGAGTTAAATCTGTTCTTACGCATTATACCAAATACATTACGCATACGCCCCGTAAAACATAAAACAAATGCACGGTACTTTCGGGCTGTGAGCCGAGACAGAGGCAATTGGATTGACTTTGCTATTAAAGCTAAGCTACTTGCTAGACGTCTGGCATAGAAACTACACGCCCTTGGTGCCATCAAATACGCCTGTTTGCTGTGGGAGAGAAGGGCTGAAAACAAGATTTGACTGCATCAAAATTGGGTTTAAATAAACTGGCAGCCATCGTCTTCTTCAGCACAATCAGAACAAATCAAATATGTAATCGACATGTGAGTTTCTATATGGTAAATGGACTTCCACTCAGTTGCCGTGACGCTACTAATCCGCAAGCTCTTAACTCTCTACTTTAAGCAGTTTCCAGGCGACTTTCTGCCATTTCATTTGCTGTGGCTTTCATGCCGAGAAAGCGTATAAATAAGTAAGCAATGTTGAGGCACTGCTCTACTTTGGCAAGACGAATATACAATACTCTTCACATGCATGGGATTTGCTTATATTATATTCTGAGATGATGTAAGATTATATATGTATGTATTTGAACTCACATCAAGCCTTACACATTGCATATGATGAATTTGGAATACCCTTCGCAAGGGTATACATATGCCAGTTTAGGCAGCCCCAGGCAGTCCCAAGCAGTCCTCCCCCCAAAAATCATCTAATAAAAGACGCTCGCTATCGCAAGCCATAAATGCCTGGGGGCAACAGGCGGCCAATATGCCATGACTAAAATGGGCGTGGCCCCCAGCCAATTGCAATGGCACACATCGAAGCGGCAACGCGTAAAAGCGTTTATTACTATAAATATTAAAATGGGATTATCAAACAAACGTACTTTAGGTTTTTATTACATTCTGCCAAGGATGCAGCCGGCACTTCAGACTCCCTCCCTCTTCGTGTCACTCTCCAGAGATTAACTGGGCGGGACTGCGGCGGGGCGGGCGAGGGTATTGTCCCGAGGCATCTCATTTGCTGCGCTAACTGCAGGGTTGCAATTTCTTGTGTTGACTTTGCCGTCACTTTGACTTTTTGGCTACACTGGCACGTAATAGCAAAGTTTTTTATTCGTAACGCCAAAGAATGAAAAAGTGTGAGACAGAGAAAAACAGAGAGAGTGAGGAAGAGAGAGAGAGCGAGGGATTTACTTATGAAAAATAAATTTGCGCTTCAGACTACCATCTCAGCTCCTGTGTAAGCAAGGCCCCCGCACGCCGCCCTTCGCTCCTTTGTAAGCTGCTTCTTCGCCGCCTCTTCAATAGTTTCGTTCGCTTGTTATTTATGCTCGCGCGCGCGTTAATCTTCAAATGGTGGCAGCGACCAGTGTTGGTAAGCGGCAAATTTATGTGCATGCCGCGGCGTGAGGTTAAAAATTATGTTGCATACCCCCTAACCCCTTACAGGTAATGGGAAAATTTCTATGCCAAGCTGTTTGCTTCTCAACTGCAGCACAAAGTGTGATTAAGGTTTTGTACATATTTGAAGTAGGGCAACTGCGGGATGGCTATAGATAAATGACTAGCTAGATAAATGGGCAGGGAGGGGGAGTAGCAGAGGGAAGGAGAGAGTTGGAGAGACGTTGCGAAAGAGACGTAGAAAAGACGGATGCTTCAGATATTCGAAGCCATTAAATTGAACAAATCTGAATCTAATCAAGAAAAATATGTTCGGCCACAATTAAACGAAGGCAGGAGCTTAAACAAATCTCTTAGATTGTATGAATAATGTTTATTTTTGTTTTTGAAATATAATTCTAATTGTAATTAGAAATTTTGAATTCCTTTTTAATACTCAAGTAAACCTTCATCCAAAATAAAGCCTTTTTAAGCAACACTTTATTTCATGTTAACCTTTATTTGGTTTTTAACAATGTTTTGCTGTATTTTTATGTGGAGTGCAATTCCCCAAGCAATTAAAGCAACAAAAGGCCACAACAAAATGCCAGTTTATGGCCTAAACAATAAACTCAATTTAAAAGTGAGCCACGTGACACGTAAAAGCTCGATGGCATTTGCCAGGCTGCTAACATATGCAAGCCTCAAAGGACGCATGCCGTTCGCACACGTGTCCTGCTTTAACAGGCGCACCTACACATACACGTAGAGTAACAAATTGAGCTTGACTTAATAATTAAAACAAGGGAAAAAAAGAGAATTTACTTAACCACACAAAGGCGTAGCAACTTGTAGAGACAGAGAGAGAGAGAGAGAGAGAGGCCTAGAGAGACGCAGTGGAAGGGAGTTAACGTGTGTGTTGACCCAGCATAGATAAAAGATAAAAACACTCGCAGACACCAGAGAAAACCGAAAGAAAAGTTTTTAATTTTAACACATGCGAAAAGTTGCGAGACACGAAAGCGTTGAGCGCTAAGCGTCGACAACGACACACGAAATAAACGGAATAACTTATTTTCGTTGGGGAATTAAGGCAATTTGTAGCATACTTTTTGGGGCTTGTTGGCCGCATCGCCGCTGCAGCAGGAGCTTTATGACCGCAGTCAAGCGGCAGCAGAAACAACCAAAACGGACATCACAAATTAATTTCACGTACTCACACGCACACACCCACACCCACTGACAAGTACAAGTGTGTGTGTGCGCTACTCATACATATATGAGTACAGCACACTTTTAGGCAATATAATAAAGTTGCCTAGCTATGAGAGTTGGATTTGAACGATAGTTAAGCATGTAGAGCCTGCATTAAAAATTTGACTTATGGGACAATTAAGAATATTTTTTACAATGTCTCAAATCTCTTTTAATTGCATAATATATTTTATTATTATTTGAAACTTTATAGATACTTAACAAATGTATGACTTAGCTAATTTTTGAAAAGCGAGAGATTCATATAATCATATCATTTTTTTATTATTTATTATTATTATTTATATTATTATCAATATTAAATACCATTTTAATATTAATATTTGTAATGAACTTAATATTTTCATCCATACTGAAGAGTTTAATCAAAATCATTTGAAATTTAATTCTGCTAGACGAATTCTAAGAAATAATAAAATTGGAATTAGAATACATTGGTACTCTGTGAGCCGTACACTCAAAAAATAAAGTGTTCTAGATTTTAGAAAATAGGTCAATAATTTAATTTTAACTAATTTCTGCAAATTGTCTTCCCTAAAAAAAACTTTCCCATATTTCAACTGACCCGCACAATTGTAGAAACGATTTTCTAGAATTTCGAACATTTGTTATGGCATTTTTCTAAAATTATGGCTTTTAACTAAAAGTATTTTTATTTATTTTTTCCTGTTAACTAGCATTGCCAATGTTTTGTCTTAGTACAGGGTATTTAAAAGTGAGCATTTGTGGCTGTATATTTTAGTTTTGCTTACATACTCAACTATTCGAGCAGAGTTTTAGCATTTTGGTGGACAATATGCTTTGGTCAGGTTTGGCTTAGCTATTTTCTTGACCGCAAACAATGTGACTGCCAAAGTGTATCTATGTGTGTTTACGTGTGTGGGCTTTAGTTTAAAGCCTCGTACTCCAGTGTTCATATTAAAAATTTCACAAGTGTGTGTGTGTGTGTGAGTGTGCTGCGTGTGCGTGTGACTGCCTCATTTTGCTGCTCGTTTTAATTTAAAGCATACATTCAGGCGCACATATTTACCCCTCAATGCTGTCGTGCGCTTGCAGCATTTTCAATTTCATTTTCCATATATATGTATATATACATATTAAATGCAGGCACTCTAATTTAGTTGAATATTGCCGCCATCATTCGAGTTCGTGTTTGCTGACCATTTAAAGTTAATCATTTTCTTGTGTAAAAATCATTTTAATTGTTGTTCAACACATTAAAAATTTTGTTTCGAAATGTTGTCGCTGCTGCCTGTTTAATGCTGTTGCACCTTTTTCCATTTTTTTTCTTTCCAACTTGATTGCATCGAAACGAGGCATTATTATTTTCCTGGTTTTCTTTAATTTATTTCACGATTGAAATCATGTGATAAAAGTGTGTGATTAATGGGGCAACAAGATTCATGTTTAAGGAAAGGGTAATTTAATATGAACATAATTTGCCCAGATATAATGGGAATTAATATTTGATGTAAGATTGGATTCTGGAGCATGTGTTCATTGTGGTTAATTAATTGTTGTTGAAGGGGAGCCAAATGGTGACTGATCAAAGTTGACCTCTTTACAAGTATATTTATTTCTTTATAGTAAACTTGTATTTAGGATGTTATAGAAAGATACTTTAAATATTATTGTATTTTCATATTCAAATCAGTTTAATCTTAAATCGATTTTATATGTTCCACGTTGAAACGGAAGAGTACTTCACAAGGACAAAGAAGCCTTGCATGCCCATTTACAGCCAGACAGTCAAATGTTTTGTAACCTTCAAGAGCGAATCCTAACCAACACACGGCCATCAAATAATTTCAAACGAACTGAAACGCAAATTTTTTGATTTGATGAATTTACGAATTGGGCGCGCTTCTATTTTAGTGTCTATTGCTAGGGAGCAAACGGAGAGAAGAAATGGTAAGGAAAACCCTAAAAACGAGGAGCAAATGTGCAGCCAAAGCGGACGCTGGCGTACACAGGATATGACTTTGAGCCACATCCGGCACCACATACACACACAGGCACAAGAAACATGGCCAACGGCCACGCCCCGCTCGTGTTAGGAGGCCAACTGGTTTGGTGGTGGTGGAAGCAGAAAATTGACTGGCTGCTGCCTGTGCTCAAGGCTATTTAAGCGCTCGTTAGACAAATTCAAATAAAGTAACGGCTGCAACAACAAAAAACCAACAACAAAAACAAAACTTGGCTGCTCCTTCGCTTAGGACACACGAAAAACGAACGGAAATCCTTTTTTGTTAAAGCCAACTGCGATAGTTGTGCAACGAGGCAATAAAGTTTATTGGATTCCGTTTTTTTAAATGTTTTCTCTTTTTTTTTAATTTTCGTATTACACTTTGTAGATGGGAGCCAGATTAGTTAGAAGCAAGGACAATATTGAAATAGGGTTTTATACTCTAGTTATATAAAACAAGTGGATCGAAGCTTCATTAAGAATAAACCGATAGCTAAGTTAGGCGCTTGGTTCGATCGGCTTTGAAAAGAAAGTACTTTTGATTTTGATTACGGGAATATATTCTTCTTAACTCCCCACATTCACAGCTTCTAAATTTGCAGTAAAGCATACGGATGACATATTCTAACATACTTATCATTCAATTTTAAAGGACTGGATGCTTCGATGATCTGCAATCCTATGCAGTGCTTAGTTGTTTTATAAATATTTTTCCTGTTGGATGCTAGTTAGATTCCGCAAAATTAAGTTTATTGGGCATGCACATTTTCCTGATATATTCACATTTGAGCTGCCAATACAAGGCAAATGCCAGCCTATGACGGCAGCTACTGAAATAGTAATTGGGTTTTTGTAGATACAAATGTATATGTCTGCCAGTTTGGGTAGCTACAGGTATAAAATGTACACGCAAATAACGGCTCACATGAAGTTCTTCAACATCTGGATTTCGTTTTGTTCAAAGTTTCCTTTTTATTGCTTTTGTGTGCTATCTAATTTGGCGCGCACATGCGAAAATTTGACTGGTAACGCCTAGAAGAACTACACACGAATGCCAGCTAGCTCCCGCCTAGTTTACTGGCGCCACCTGTCGGTTGGTTCCCGTACTCGCACCCGCACCCGCACCCACACAGAAATCGATTCGTTGTACTTTGGGCCATTGCATTGCAGTTGACGCCCACGACAAGTAAAACAAAAGTCTATGTGGGCGTGGCGGCGTCAAAAGTTTTCCCGTCTGATTTCGGTGCACGCGTGTTTAAGCTTAGCAGCTGCTTTTAGCATGTGGTCGCAAAATGGGCGTGCCACGTGGCCAATTTGCCAATTTAAGCTGCTTAGCGAAAAGCAGCCCAACAAAAAAAAAAACGAGTAAGAGATTTCGCTTAAAGTTTATTAAACATTTGCCCGCTTTAATTTTGTTTGCCATGTGACAGGGGGCGTGGCAGCGGCGCAGCTGAAAAAACTTTTATTCGGCTTGCCATAAAGGTTTTCAATTATTGCTTTTTAAATTGTTGCCTTGTTTACACAAGTTTCTCGGCACTCGAGTAGCTGGCGACACTTGTGAGACGAGCTGAGAACAAGCATGGAAAGCAAAAGAAAAGAATTTTTGGCAAATGACAGGAGTGGAAAAAATAGGAAAAAAGTTTAACAAAGCATTTAATTTTTTTCGCTCGTACACTGCCCGCTGGCGCCGTCCGCTTTTCTTGCAGGAGCAGAAGTCCTAAGTTCTAAGGATAAAGTGGGAAAAAAATTACAAAAAAATAGCTGCACAATTCTTGGCAAATGATTGACGAACTAGCGAGTGAACGAACATGCTGACGCATTTCATCAGCGTAGAACACGTTCATTTAAATTTAACAAAATGAATATATTTTATAGAAATATTTCAATTTGTGAGTGGAAGTTTAAGCTTAATTGGTCTCAATTTTGAAATGACGCGAATTAATGTTTAATATTATTGAAATGAAGTAAATGCACTATGAACTAGCTTAGAATATAAGAAATATTCTTTGAAGAAACATCTGAACACTACTGAATTTCTGACGAAATATTTGAAGCAATGTTTATCTGTACTTGGCCGTTTGCTTGGAGCACTTGAGCTGACAAATAGTTCGATGTGAAGGACATAAAAGGCGCCAATTTTGGTGGCTATCGAGGCCAAAATCAAAGAGGAAATCTGTCAGTGGCACCCAAAATGGCTGCCCCCGCAATTGTCTAGCTATCTCTGTATTGGTATAGATAACTGTATGTGTGCGTGTGTGTTTGCGTTTGTTTGAATGTGCGTGTGTGTGAACGTCAAACACTTCTTGTTAGCAAGTGTTATGTGCATGTGCTAGATTCTTTCAATTTATCAGCCCCTACCACCCGCACGAAAAAAAGAATTGTTTCGGTTTTGTTTTGTGCTTTGCTGGCATTTTCAGATATTTTTCTTTGTCTTAGAATTTTTTTCTTTTCTGTACTATTTTTGTCCAGTTTTGCGTAATTTTTAGCGGAATTTTCTCCGGAGCTCTGTTTATGTTTGAGTTTCAGAGCCTGGAACTGTGCTTCAAAACTTGAAGCCTGCCCTTCTTTGGTCACCAGTGTCAATAATCTGGTACTCGCACGTGTCCCGCGGCTACGTTCGTGCTCTTAATGCCCTGTCAATGGCCAGCAGCAGGCTGGGAGCAGCAGCCAGGGCAGTATCGTGCTTGTGGCACATAGCTTCCCTTTTTTAATAGTTGCAATTGCAGTCGAGTGTTGGGGCGTAGCTGTAAGTGCTCCACTTTTATAGCTCTCGTTTGGCCGAGCAACGGCTTTGCGCCGCTTGACTCTCGCGGAGATTTCAGCTTGGCCGCTTAGTGGTCAATTGTTTTAGCCTTGCACATTCAAAGTGCTCGGGACATAAAAAAAGGAGTGCAAAAAGAGGGCAATAGACAGGCAAAGCAGAATTGATAACAAATAAAAAATTTAAAATGAAATTAAGAGAGAGATAGTTGTAGAGCGATACAGCACTGAGAAGAGAGAAAAGATAAGCCTATTACTAATATAATTTAAAACAAGAATCTTCATACATAGATCTTTATACTTGCATGCAAGCTTGATTGTATTGTTAAATGTATCTTATTTAATTGAATAAGCAACAAATGGTAAACTGTGTTAATAAAATCCAGATTAATAATAATATATAAACCATCCCCAGCTATTTATAAAAATAAGATATATATGTGATTATGTACTTACCCCTAAATATTCTGATACACACACACGATTATTTTTATTCCCACAAAGACGATAATATTTTCAAGACTAGAAAACAAAAAACAAAAGAAACAGAAAGAGGATCATAAGAAAAGCCAAAAAGGATAGAGGAATAAGATAAGATGGACAGCATGAGCAAAGATAAAGTGTATCGAATATCTCCACAACTTTTAAGTATATCAAGGCATTTTTAGAAAAATCTTTGTAAATAATTTTTAAAGCTGGTCGAATGGTATGCAAATAGTTTTTTACAAGACTTATCAATTAAAATATTACAAGAAATTTTCCCGTTGAAAACTAACGAAGCCCCGTTTTAAAGTGTAGACAACAAATTTAAAATATACCAAAGCTCTTAATGATTTGAATATTTGGCAATCAGCTTATTAGATAGGATAAAAAGTTTTGTGCATCAAAATATTATTTAATTGATCTATACATTATAGTCAGCCAACATTCTCTAACGTTCTCATTTATATTTTCTATTTATTTTAATGTCTTATTTCAAGTTAACCCTAATATTTCATTCGCCCCTGCCAATCAGCTAACCACAAGCAATTTTCTCCCAACTTTTACTGCACTTCAAGCATTTCAAACCACTTAAAGTGCTCTCCTGGGAAACATCTATTCCACAAATTTTCATTCGCGATTGAATATTAATAGGCCATAAACACACATACGCACAGAAATGTACACGCAGACACACACGTAACCGCTTCATTTATGGTGGGCTCTAAACTATTTCATTTAGACGGCACTAAAAACCAAAGTTTCATTCCGCCAACCCCTGTTGACGGCTGTTCAAATCATTAACATAGCCATATTCACGTTGCGCATACGCCACGTGTGACAGGGGCAAACAATGTGAACGTGTCAATGAAGCGACTGCCTTTTTGCCGCACAACCGCTTAACCGAACGCACGCACACACATATACACACACGCAAACACTCAGAGACACATACAGAGCAATCAATAAACATCAAATGCTGTGTAAATGTCACAAGCAATAAAAATCTGTAGGCGCTGAAAACTGGCAGCAAATAGAACCCGAGCCCGAACCCTAAAACTGAAACAGAATCTGTGACTTGACGAGCACCGTTAAGAGTTTTGTTGGCAGCGACAATCTGTTAACCAACACATACAAAACTCACCGCCCCTTCGGTCACCGAGGCCCCTGGGCACCCACCAATGCCAAGCAGTCATTTGCCTGAAATTGTCGTTCTTCGCATCTAATTGCGAAAATTTTTGGAAACTGTCAAATTCTGCAGCAATTGCTAAACCGCAGGCTCTGGTCTCGGTCTGGCTCTGGTCTAGGTAGGAGTTCGCCTGCTCGGTGTCACGCCCACACGTCCTTTGAGCGTTAACTTTATTACGTGTGCGGCTTGCACGCAGGCAGCACGAATATTCGCGACTTTTACTTTTTCGGGGCGCACTGCTACCTATTTCTCTCTTTCTCCTCTCTCTCTAACTATCGCTCCCTCACTCGCTCTACAGCGCGTTTTGTCTTTGGTTTTCTGTCAGCCAGTCCGTTTGTCCGTCAGTTTTTAGCTGGCTGCCATTTTGTAAAGCTTTTACTGCCGCCTTTTAATGGCAGCGGTTTAATGGCTGCTCACAGCGTTCGATTTGCCCGAAATGAAAATAGTTTCGGTTTAGATTTATGTGGCTCACTTTTACGGCTCTCGCTGTTTAGCGTTTTATAGCTTTAAAGCTGCAAATACTAGACCTGAGCCAGGTGCACAATTGCATAATATTTGAAAGCTGATTTAAAAATTGTTTTAAATACGTTCGAGGCTATGCGGGCTGCTTGAATAGATCTATATAGTTTTTTATTTTTATTTATTCGAAAGAGCTGCAGGTAATTATAAATTACGCGCAGCTAAATAAAGCTATGTCAAATAGGGTGTTAACTTTAGTTAAATAAATTTATAAATATTTCAGCTTTAAGCCAATAGTAAATGGTTTTGAATAAATTTTATAATTTTTATTTAGCATACATTTTGATGGTGTTTTCAGATAAGTTCTTGGAATTTTACAACAAAGAGTTGGTTAAATCCGGCTGACTGTTAAAATGCAGCTAGAAAAAGCAAAAGTTTTACGATGTTTGGAAATTTTCACATATTGTGCGGCGATTGTTTTATAAAATGTTTAAACTTGCACTTTGTTAAAAAAGTGATTATCCCCAATAGATCTGTGGCTAAATATTGATTTGTCATCTGTAAATAATTTTTGTAAGCTTTTCAAATTATAAAGTTACTCAATATGCGCAGTTTTTATATAACATGAAGACATGGAATATAAAAGTGGAGATTGAACTATGAGCAAGAAATATGGAAAGAAAGTGCAAGTATTTTATATTTCTTTTACTCCTTGTGTAAAGTTTTGTTAAAAATCACAAATAGAACAGTCAAAAAATAGTTTAAAACTGACTTCAATTTAGCTGCACTTTTTTTTTTCGAAATTAAATGCAAATGTCTCAGTTTAGCAGGACTCAAGCTCTGAGCTAAAGGATTTAGCATTTACCTAAGCTCTGGAGATGCGCGGCGAGATTCAGCTGCCGCCAAAATAGGATAAAAAGCGGGGTTGCAGCAGGAAGCTGCTGGGCTGCCATCCGGGAGCCCGGCACTTGGCATTGGCTTTGGCTTTGGCTTCTACTTTGGTGGCGCGTGTCGTGTCGTGTCATCTAAAACGGAAATGGCAGCCATTACGCAGCAAGGACGACAACTTTGACGTCAGTTGCTGCCGCTGCTGTTGCGCTCTGGCTTACATTTCATCAGCGCTAATGATAAGAAAACAATTCGGCGAAAGAGAAAAAGCTGCGCTGAGAAGTCAAATGGCAACCGAGCGCAGAGAGAAGCCCCAAAGTCAAGTCAAGGGATGTCCCCAGCTGCTTAGCGCGCATAAATATTGTAATAAGCATGAAAATTACAATTTCAGCTACAGCTTGAAGCTGACGTGTCTGCTGCAACGACAATGCTACTTGCGACTAGCAACTTTCTACTTGCTGCTTGCTACTCGCTGCTTGCCACTTGGCATTGAAACATTTTGTAATTTACATTTAATTAGGGGATTTTGTGCAGCGAAAATTGCAATACGCAGGCAAAGACCAAGACGTAGACACAGACGGAGTCTGCGACTGAGGCGGTGACTGAGATTCAGATTGAGTCGTGGGGCAGGAAGCGTAAGTCGCCCGGATGTCTGGTCCTTTTGTCGGAGGTGTTTCAGTAGCAGCGGCAGCGGAGCGTATTTGCATTGGGCACAGCAGCTCCTGCAAGGGCTTAAAGTCACTCAAAGGATTTGCCAGCGCAACAAGCTGGCAAACCCTGCCGACTGTGCCCTGTGGCCCGCACCACGTGCCGTATGAGCAACATTTAATTAAGTGACTTTGTGTTGACTTCGTTTTTTTTTCTTCTTTTTCTACATTTTTTATTTTTTAATACTGCAGACACCCCAACTGCCTGCTCACCTGCAGTGCGTGTGTATGTGCGCCTGAATGGCGTACCTACTGCCTGGTTATGACTGTAAACAGGAAATTAAGTTCTAAGCCGCATGCCGTCAGCAAAGGGTTAGTTCCTGGGCTGAATGGAAGTGTAGGGGGAGGAGGTTTGGTCGTACGGTCGGTGGAGTTAGTTACAAAGGTTACAGGCAACATGACTTGTCATGTTAGTTGCATGCTGAAAGCATAATTGAAGGCATTTGGCTGCAGCTTAACTGTATTCATTGTGGCAAATGGAATCAGTATGCGGATTAGGATTAGAATGTGTAATGGGTATTATGGATTTAAGCTACATTTTAATCGGGTTAAACCTAGCACTAATCACTAGCAGATTGGTGTATTTCAAAGCATACGATATGAAATTAGTTATGCCGACTAAAAACATAGCCCTTGTTTCTGCGATGCTTGTGTAACAACAAGTACAATTTGGGACTAAGAACTCGTTGACTTTGAACATTCATTTTTAAGGAAATAATAAGTAAATTGATTAACTTTAAAGCTTTGAATATATATCACAGCTATTCTTATAGATGGGCAGCTGGTAAGCAAGCCGAGCGGGGACATCTATTAGGAGAAGATCTAAGATATGACTCTGTAAAGAGAAGGCTTTTGCTAGCTTTGTTACTTTTTCGTGGCTTATAATTCACAAGTAGTTATAGCTTTGGACAGACCAAAAGGCCTTGCAAATTTAAAGTGGATAGCTAAGCATTCTTATTATATTAAACATAATTAAAGAAATAAATTTAAATTTCCTCAACCAACCAATCAGTTAACACAACTTCCTAAATAATAAGCTAATAATCTCTTGTGCCACTTGGCGCTTTCGCAATGCCAAAAACGCCAAACAGGCAGCCGAAAACAATGTTAGCTATGTTCATATAATCGACAAACTCTCCAGTTAGCGCTGTCTGGCAGTATACGCTTGCGGCATTTAGCCATGAAAATGCCAGAAATATTCAGAAGAGCACACAAAAATACTGATTAGCAAAGAGGAAACATAGCCCGGTATCTCGAATAGGTGGGTTAATAATTTTGGCACAATATTATTAGCAAGTTTACAGATTGTAACTGCAATTACTACTCAATTATAAGCAGTAATTGTTGGACCGGAAAATAGTATCTCAAAGTATCTGAGTGCAAAAACTTTAAAAAATTCTTGAGCTGCAAAACATGCTGGCGGCTGCCAGAGACACGAGACTCCTCAAAATATGCGTAACTGTTGCTAGGCAATGTCTTTGAGGTATGTACTCCTGTGTGCGACAGTGTGTGTGTGGGTGTATGTGTGTGCCTGGCTGTGTGTTTGTGTGCCAAAGAATGTTGTAGCTACCGAAAAAGACAAGAACATTGTTGCTAAAATTTCTCGAGTTTTTTGCGTTATGCAAAGTGGCCCCCGAATGAGGCGGCAAACCTCTGCTGGCAGAGATGGGCTCGAGTTTTTGGGGCACCAGGCTGATCAGCCACACGTTGGGAGCTGTGCAAAGGTGTATGTGGCGACAGTACAGCTTAAATTGACTTTAAATACATCTTTTTCTGTTGAGGCGTATCTTAAAGATATTTAATTTATGCTTAGCATCTTTTAAATACGCACACACTTGTTAAGCAAACATTTGTGTAAATGTATAAGTCTTGAGCATTATTTACACTCAATTCACCTGCTTCTTGGAACGCTTCAGTAGCATTTGGCTAAAAGAAAATTCACTTTAAATTTATTTCATTGCAGCTCGTAAAGTTGCCTTTTTATTTGACCAGTTCTCAATTTTGGCCATTGAAAGGCATTTGCGCATCTCATATGGTCGGTTAGACAGAAGTTTTTTGCAATCAATTGGAGCACAGATGTATACAGATTTTCCCTCCTCAAATATGCAGGCAACAAAGTATTATTATTAAAATGCCATCAAGTGAGAAACTTATTACAAATTTTATTTACATTTGTATTTTACTTTAAGAATATAAATGCCATTTTTAATAATTCTTAATTATATTGACCATAGGACTCTAAAAGCTGGCACAAGGAGACAACATTGCCATTTTATTGTATAAATATTTAAGCTATTATTTGTACACAGAAAACTTCGATCGATACATTTATTATCAAATAAGAGGCTCTAAACTCTCTTCTACCAACACGTTTGCTTAAGCAGTAATAAAATTAAATTTTAAAAAAATGCCCTCAATTGAACTACCGCCGATGCTCTACATCCATAGATGTATTTATAGCTTTAAAATGAAAGATACTTAAAAGATACTACATATCAAATTTGATGACAAATCGATTCTTATCGATTGCTTGGAAAGGGAACGGTCGATGACCAACGTTTAATAGTCTATAGGTCATGAGATCCTTGCGTTCATACATATGGTTGGACGGACAGACAGACGGACATGGCTAGATCGACTTAGCTATTGATGCTGATTAAGAATATAAATACTTAATAGGGTCGGAGATGCTTTCTTCTGCCTGTTACATACATTTACGCAAAACGATTAGTGCATTAAACTAATTTGATTTTTAAGATGTGTTTTTGTGTGGCAGTCCCAATTCTCTATCCAAAAAAAAGGAAGGACTCTTACAGAAATGTTAGTAATAATTAGAAAACTTTTTCTCTCCATCTGTTTTGTAGCTTGAGTAAAAAAAGATATATGTTTTCTATTTTTAATGGGTGATACATTTTGTTGCAATTTGGACATTTCATTTTTTTCAATTTTTAACTTTCAAACTTTAGTTGAATTCTTTTTTATTTTTTGGTTAAGAACTTGAACTAAATGCTTACTAAAGTTTCTCTGAAACCAAACAAACCAAAATTGGGCCACAAACACACGCACACACGCCGCAAGCATACCAACTTTAGTGAACAAAATATTATATTATAAAAGCACAAAGAAAAAAAAAAGAAAATGGAAAATCAGAAACCAAAAGCGTTTATCTCTGACCAACTATCTCTACAAATTACAAATACCTAAGCACAAGAGCTGAAGATTTTGTCATTCGTTTCTAATAACTAAATGGCTGGTTATTATAAAACTTTTTCCATTTTGCAAAAGTTTTACGCATGGAAATGCGCCCTATAAAAAGAAAACACTGTATAAAAAAAAGTGAAAACCCAACGACACACGCGCAAGGCAAATGAAACGATCAAAATGTGGAAAAAGTGAAGCAATTTACAAGAACACGTCCGAGCATTACGTAAGCCAGCTGGGAGTGGGTTAGCGGGTTGGCTGAGAGTGCTTTATAAAGAACGGCGGAGTGGAGAGGGGGTAGGGGAGTGTTACTTAAGAAATTTCATGCACCACATACAAAAAGTTTTGCCCTGACTTTTGTAAAGCCTTTGCTGATGTTTCTTCTATTCGCTGAAGTGCATGTGTCTTGATTACAAATGTTGCCAAGCGCAGTGTGTCCTGTATGTCCTGTGTGGCCCAGTGTATCCTATATCTATGCGCAAACTCGCAAGGACAGCATTTGAATTTGAAATTGAAAACAAGTTTATAACGTGAATTGGCAAATAAAGCGCTCAATGGCAGGGTGGGAGGCAGTGCATAAGATTTTCCTGCTGCCACGCACGAATGACATTGTCAAACACCCGCACACTCGTACACCAGCACACACACACACACACACACACACACTATGGCACCCTAAGCTGTTCCATATTGACGCACTTGCAACTGAAGTAGCAACTCTTAAAGGGACTTTGGACTTTGGTTTTCTCTTTTAGCCCCTTTGGGCTTGGACTTGAACGACTTTTGGACGCTGCAAGCTAGGCAGCTGCCTTTTGTTGTTGCATGTACTCTTTTACCCACATAAACACACGCACAGACACACTCCCATAAACACACCCACACACCACTTTCATTTGCGTAAGTCGTTTTCAACGTTTCAACGCCGTGGGTCAAATTGTTTGCTCGCCTCGTTTTCCATTCAAATTGCTTTCTTTTTGCCTATATAAATATAAATATGAATGCAGTATATGGCATGCAGATACATATGTATTTCTATATAGAACATATATGCATTGCTGATTTATGTATATAACTGCACATGTTGTTCGCCGCCGCATTGTGTTCCATTTACCTAGAGAAATGCAAATATTGTTGACGCAGTTGCGACTGCTCTCATGTTGTGGCAAATACAGGTCAAGTTTCTTGTTCTTAAGTGTAGCAGCCTGAGGCATGGGGTAGTAGGTTATCGAGGGGGAAATTGGGACAAAATTATAAAAGCGTGTGGTACATGAACATTATCTACGATTTCTTGATGAAAAAATTGACCAAGTTTAGACCCAAGTGGAAGATTTTGTAAAAATTTAACAAACTCATATATTTGTGTGTTATATAATTTTAACTCAATATGGAAAATATATAAACCATATTCTTAGCTAAAAGTACGTGTCTTGATGTTCATATTATTAAGCACTTGAGGTTTTGCGAATTTTAAGCTAAAGAAAAAGCTATCTTTCTTATTATTTTTTGATATTGTTATTTTAATTGGTGTTTAGTCCGTGGAATATTCAATTAGTAGGAAAAACCTGCTACTATATAAACACAGAGTTTTAAGTCGAGCCAATGTCTGATGAGTGCAATGGATATAAGAAAAATAAGTGAATGCACCTGCTGGACGGCCAACTGTTAAATCAATTTGTAAAACAGCTGGGAACGTACAGAAAACTACAGAAGTTGCTGGTATATAAAGCTTGCTCTGCACAGTTAAATGGTAGTACAGAGCGATCAAAGCATTTGACAGCAACAAATACGATTGAAGCAGTTAATTGAACAAAAAAAATAAAATAAATCAACATGAATACCCTGTGCCTGTTTATCTACATTGCCGTCATCGCTGTGGTCTTTGCTGATGCTACTCACAGCCTACATCAGACCGGCAGCAAGGCTGGAGATGTCGTGCACTGGACCACCGGCAGCAATAGCAAGGGAGCCGCCACACTTAACCACACAAGCTCAGCATTCTTTAAGGTCACACCTGTGACCACGACTGTGTCTCCAACCACTGTGTCTACAACCACTCCCAAGGCGGCCGTGGACACCAAACCCGCTGATGCAGCTGTGACGCCCGTAGCATCTGGAGCTGCAGTTGCTAAGGACAATGCCGAGACTACCACCAGCGGCTCCACCAGCACCACCGCCGCCACCACTACCACTGCGGCCCCAGTGACTACTACTGTTGCTGGCCACACTGCAAAGCCAAACAAGAAGTAAATATCTGACACAGAAGCTGCGATATTAATAACGTATTGGCATGACAGCCTCATAAATATTTAAAACACATCTTATATTGGACAATATTTAAAATGTACTACATTTCCTGATTATTGTTTATTGGTAATAAATTTACGTGCAAAGCAATATTATTCCCAGTTCGCTGCTTAGCTTAGCCTAGCTTAGAGATACACAATTCAAAGCACCATTTGTCAAAAAGTGGACATACTGTGTGCCGTGTAATCGGAGAAAACTAGCGGTAACAAGAAGATCACGTATCCTATTCATTGCAATAAACACCAATAGCACAGGGAGGGATAAGTTAACCTCGACTTAGTCCTGCACATTGTCTTCCTATTGTCCTGTGCTCACCTGCAGCATCTTTTTGCTGTCGCTAGGCGGAAGGACAACGGCAACTAAAAATTTAACAAAACCAATTATTTGATTTTAAAATTCCATTAAAAGATAAAAAAATTGCACGGAGGTGCGAGAAGCGAGAGGCGCTAAACGAGAGAGAGCTGCGGCAACAAGGATTGCTGCCAGGATTGTTGCTTGTTGTGGCCGCCTGTTGACATGCCAGGCCGCCCTCAAGTCAAGGAGCAACTGCTGTTGTCTTGAGAGATAAGCTGGAAAAAAAATAGAAAACGCAAAAAAAAAACCTAAAGGGTTTAACACGTGCTTCAGTCGCCACTGTCTGGAGCCATAAATAAAAGTCGCACTTGGCGGCGACTGAGCACAAAAAACACAAAGAGAAAAAAGTCAACTCAGGGCAAAGGACGTTGACAGAGGCCAGCATTAAGTCAGTAACGGCGACAGGCCGACACTTTGATAATGATGACAGCCAATTGTGGTTGTCGCAGCTGCCAGACTTTAGTTTTTGTTTACTCGGATGATATTAAGGAAAAATGTACAAGGATAATTCAGAATCGATAGTGTAAATCAAGTTTAAGTTGAGTTTAGTTTTGCTTGTGCTCTGAATTGGTGACTTAAAATATCCTCGCTGCAATAAGGAAGTAATTTAATTGCCAAAATAATGCAATACGAAAATATTTGCTTGCGATTAAAAGTGTGTAAGATAAATCAAACAAATGTCATGCCCATTCCATGTCAAATAAATGGGTATTATATGGTTAGTTTTTGAAACAAAAGATTTGCTTCGAATTCTTCAGTAGTTTAGGCATAAATAAAGCTTGCAAAAAATTCACATTTTGTATATTTTCCTTTGCAGTTTTCACATTTTACCTATTATTTGGCCACTGACAAAGGCAGCTAATTGGGACTGAAATGAGAAACATTTCAGTTGAGACATGACAAATGTCTCCGTACCTAACTCCTTACTCTCACGCTTTCTCTCTCTCTCCCCCGACACCCACTCCATCTCAGCATTTCTCTTTCTGTCATCAACAGCAGCCGTGTAACTGTTAGTAAGACGTAAACAATTTATGTGCTGACTTTTTCTTGTTTATTAGCAGCTGACTAAAAGGGATAAACACTGGTAGCTGCGTACAACGGGGCGTATGAGTGGACCACATTTAGCTGGACCTCAATTAGAAGCCATCGGCAACCAGTCGGCGCGACAAACAATGCGTTGCAATTTTACAATGTGCAATGTGAGCCACGCCCACTGCACATTCAGCTTGGTACATTGGTTTTTATTTTAATACCCTTATATAGGGTATATTCATTTTGTTACAAAATTGACAAGTCTTCCATATATTTTGCACATTTTATTCGCAGTTGCGTAGCTAAGAAAATATTGTCAAATCTGCGCAGATGCAGTACTTGCTTACAGGCGGGACATATTTAACATAAGGAATTTCTAATCAAAATAATGGATGCGTACAGCTTGCCAAGATTTTGGCATAGAATAGATTACAATATTATTTATAGGATATAGAGCAAATAAACATGCTGGCAAAGGTATTTAATAATCGACAACATTCTATAATTTTGTTGTATTTTATTTTGTTGGCACTTAGTTTGGCTCCCGACTTGCTACACTTTGCGCCAAAGTGTAATTGAAATGCACATTGAAACTTTGAGCATAATGCTCTTACAAGTTTTTTTCTTTAGTAAAACTATAAAATACATTTTATATGGAAACGGCAGCAGCAGCAGCAACTGGCGGACGTGGAAAGAGACGAGACGAGAGGCACCAGCAACAGAAAAGTACATAAGTAGAAATTATGTGCGCATGAGGGTAAAGCTGATGCAGACGGCATAAAAGTCAGACTCAGAGCCATAGTCAGAGTTGGCATATGAAGTCAACGGCAGCAACAACAGGAAAAACAACAATAGCAAGAGCAAGAGCAGGGGCAAAAAAAAAAGAGCAGCAACAACAAATGCAGAAAATATGATTTAATAGTGGAAAGTACTTTTCCCATCCTTCGAACAGCATCCGTAACTTTTGCCAAAGCTGCTCTCTGAGCGTAATTTTGTTAGCAACTCAAGTCGAGGCTGAGTTGCAGGCGAGAACCGGGCTTGGGGGCGAGTTATCTAAAGTTTCTGTGGTGGCCAGCGTAGCGCCTGACAGCCAGCTGTCAAGTTCTGTGGCTTACACAAAATTTAAATAAATTGATGAACGGCTGGAGACGGCAGGGGCTAAGCGGTGAGGGTGGAGAGTTGGCAAGTGGCAACCGACTCGAAGCCAAATCCTGCTGTTGACTTGCTTGGCCCGCTGGCTGTAAGATGCAGCGAGTGAACATTTTTTGAAGCAACAGCGCTGAAAACTTGCCACAAATTGTATTAGCGAGCAGTGGATGAAACTCAGTTGGCAATGCCTGCAGCTAACTGCAACTACTGCTAAATTGTATTATGCATAAGAAAACGGCCGGGCCAGGCCAAGCCAGGCGGGCCAGCCACAGCCGTAGACACATGCTGCTGAAATGTGGTAACTGACTGCTCCCACAGCTGTCAGCTGGCCTGGTCTGAGTTGTGCTGCGGTTCTATCGGCTAAAACAGCCAAAGAATGCCATACGATTTTAGTTACATAAACAAATAAAAATCTAAGAAAATAGCGTAAAACAATTGATTCCTATTATGAAAAATAAATTGCGATAGAATGTGTTTTGCCAAGAAATCAACTTTCTTAAATTAAGATCTATGATTTATCGATATATGTTTTTAAGAACTAATAATTTCATCTTATGAAATGTCTTATCAATTTATTAGTTGCTTAACTCTATTCAAGACTATTATCTTCTTATCCTGCAAAAAAGTTCTATTGATCTGCAACAAAAGCTATGCATAGTTAAGATGTAAGATGCAAAAACAATAAAGAATGTTACAAATTAAGATTTTACCACAGAAAACAAATCTTTTTCAAATTAAAGGTTCTCAATTTACCAAAAAAATTAGTTTGTAGTCTTACATTTTGGCTTTCAGATATTTTTGCATATGCTTATTCAACCATTCTGTATACTTAATTTCTTTTAATTTTACAAATATTATTGATTAAATAAAGATCAAACAAGCAGCAGCCAATTAATTCAATTTCTTAAATAAGTTTTTAGTAATCTGTCAAAATCAAAAAACACGCATACGCCCCGTTATGCCAGTTGCAGGAAACGCGTCTCTTCACATTATGCACAAGGCTCAATCAAATGCCATTTAATCGAACGCGTCATTAAACTTTCCATCAATTTGTGACGCACACGAACAAACTTAAATGGCGTTGACAAGTTTTTGTTTTATATTTTTTTGTTTATTTGTTTGTTTTTTTTTCCATCATGTCTTCGCTTTGCGCGCTTGGGTTGGACATAAAACTTTTTGCCACCCAACACACATATGAGCACCCACAATCGCACACGTTTATAAACAATTTAAGCCGTACATGTGTTGTTTTTGCAACACAAGACAAACACAGTAGAGTAGAGCAGTGCTTGCTCCCGCTTGCTCTGGGACCCTCCGCCCCCCTTTTGTACCATGCCCAACAACCGGGGCCGCCTTCGCTTAACAGTTTTGTGCAGCCAAAACGTGTTTATGTCTGTTCATTGTCACATTTACTTGTAAAGTTTTCTTTTTCCTTAACCCCACTTTTGCTGCCCTCGCCGCCTGCTGTTCGCTAAGAAACCGCCTGGTGCTGCCAACGCTACTGCCACTGCCACTGCCACTGCCACTGCCACTTTGGGCCAGGCCAAGAGTGCGCTCCTTAGACATGTCAGCGACACAACAGACACTTGCAGTCTGCAGCAGAGTCGGGCGAGCCAAGCGGCAAAAAATAGAACAAAATTGAATGCCCCAAAGAGGCGAGAAGGAAAACGGAAGCAAATAAGCACAGCATAGACGACGATTAAAAGTGCAGACATCGCAGCGACATAAACAAGGCAGAAAGTTGTAAAAAACACACACACACACGCACGCACACACACACAAGCAGGACAAAAACTAAAACAAAAGTTGCCACAGTCTCAGCATCAGCCAAAAGGAGTTTTTTTTTCCGTCTTGACGTTGTCGTCGTTAACTTTGCGCCAAAACTGCTTACACACACAAAGTCACACACGGAAACACACACACATATGTATAAGCTAAGAGAGACACAGAGAAATAGCTTTGCGTCCAGGACATGTTAGACTTCTGACGATTTTAAGTTCAGTAACCAAGCACGAAAGGTTAAAATAACTAAGCACATTTATTATTATAAAAATATAACCAAATATAATTTACTATAACTATTTCATATATAAATCTGAGTTTTTAAGTTGGAGGATTAAAGTTCATCTTAAACTTAAATCTAATTCTTGTTCATTTCAGTCACGAAATGTGTCGTGCATAGAAGCAGATTTTTCGAACTCCTTAATGTTCAAGATCAGTCGTTTAGCTTTAAGGCTATCGTCTTGAAACCGACTTTCTGTTGTAGGCAGTTGTTGGCATGTGTCGGATCCAGTCGGATTGGACAACTATATTCCATTAATTTTGTTTTGGTCTATTGTTTTTTTATTATTACTCATTTACAATTTGTGGGACTTAAGGCGAACCATTTCGATTCCGGAATATTAACCTCTTGTTTACTACGTATCGCGCCTTAAACCAAACCTGTCTCAAGAAAAAAACAAGTATGAGGAGGCAAGCCATATTAAAATTCTTCATCTGGCCTTAAAGCCCTGATTTCAGTTTTATTATCGGAAAATTATGATATACACTAAGCGTGTTCATAAATTTTGTGATTTGGCTCCAAATTGATTGGAGATATTATCGTAGTTTTATTTTAAAGGATTTTAAGCGCGACTATTCCAATTCAATTGTTATATTTTTTTGCTGTTTTTATTTTTGTTGGCAGCCAGGAAACGTCTGCTTAGCGGTTGCATTTCCGCATGGTCGTCCTGTCGCACAACCGCAGCTCTCTTACACCTAAGACACACACACATGCACAAGCCAATGCACACGTATATAAATATGCATACGTGCGCATAGAAACGGCCTGCCCTGCAACGTACCTGCTCCCCCCTTGGCAGCAAAGGCAGCCAGCTCGAGCACTTCACCCACTTGAGAAATAAGGATTACAATTTCATTTCAATTTCCTGCTTCTGCTTGTTATGCACACAAACAAAATGCAGCCGCATCAGCAGAAGCAGCAGCAGCAGCAGCCAAGAATGGCAGCTACTTGCCACGCCCATGCGAAACTGGGCGCCAGCTAAATGTGTGCGTGTGTGTGCATGTGTGTGGGTACGTGTTGTTTACTTGAGGCTTAAGGTTTAAAATGGATTTGTTTGACTGGCAGCAAGCCGGCTTGAGCACGGCTACATGCCGAGCTGAGATACCCAACAGAGCTGCACCCCTCCCGCTCTATCACCCTTCCTCCCCCTCCCACCGACAACGCCTATTGCGAACACATGTCGTACACGCTCAACGCCATTTAAGCTATTTAACAGCTTCCTTGAGCTGCAGTTTTCCTCTCTGCTTTTCAATTTACTTTAGCTTTTCTCTTCGCATTGCATTTTCTTTTTGTAGTTATTTTGTCTGTGCCATGGCTTAATTAGCTTTTGTTGGCTTGGCAAAAAGTTTTGTTTTTTGTTTTCAGTCTGCTTTTGGCCTTTATTATTATTTTCAAGCGTTTTTTAATTTGTAATTTTTATGCCGCTTCCCCCCTTTTTTTTTGTTCTTTTTTATCATTTCTTATCAACATCATCATCTTCTTCCTCTTTGTCGCGGTGCACATTAAGCGGTTGCCGCTTCAGCTGCAATTGAGTTTGGAGTGTAATGGACAAAGTTTAATGAAAATTGGGTAGTTAGTTGGAATTTAAGTTTCTTACGGCTTGGCTAAGTGAAATCGTTTGTGGCTGAGCTCGCAACTCCCTGGCCTTCCCGTGCTTTGCCCCATTTAAGTTCAAGGGGCAATTTTAGGTTGGATTGCTTTTTTGATAATTAGTTAAACTCTAACAGATCTTTACCTTCTAAATAGGAATATCAGTTTTTGACAATTACTCTCTTGTGCATTATTGAGCGCGACGCTTCAACTGTTTGAGAATTATAAGGGGTATAATGCCATATCATATAAAATTAATTTCCTTCCCCTTCTCTTTCTCTCGTTATTTGATTATACCCGACTTTGTAGGAAACATAAGGTTTCCAATTCTTGAAAAACCATCTGTTTGCCATAAGCGGAACTCACATAAAAGCTCATGAAGAAACACAAATGGATTTAGTTTCGCATTCAAATGCATAAAGTAACGATATTAACAATAAGCGTAGTGTTAGCTTTGGTTCTTCATACCAAACAGGAGTCAAGTCTAGGTCCAGAGCAGCCAAGCATATCTCATAATGGACTAGCTTTACAGCCAGAGCTACTATCAGATAGTTCCTCAATAAAGGAAAAGTCTGCGACATTGATAAGAGAAGCTAATGCGAATCCGTCAAAAACAATGCCGTGGACAACAAGATTTAAAGAAAATCGAAAGAGTATAACAAGAAGCAGGAGAGCCAACACAACAGGGTCCAGAAGAAAATGTCAAATGGGCAAGAGGAGAAGCAGAAGGCGCACGACTCTATCAGATACGACTTAAATGAAATGAATATATGCCGTAAAAATACCAGTAAAACAGCAAATATTTAAGAAACCCCAAATGGTCTATTTAATTGTCAAGAAACAAATCTGAAAATACAGATTGAACTACATATAATGTACATTTCCAATACCCCAAATGAAGCTCCCCAACTAAAGAAAACTTTAAATTTATAAATGTATAAGTTTGCGTACAAATAAAATGCATTTCTTACCACGTAATTTGTAAGAGTTCGTTGGCTCCTCCCACCGCAATTGACATTCTATATTTCTAGTATTTGAGTCAACCGAAACTGCAGTCGGTATATTTTTTTATTTTAAATTTATTCATTGTTAAAAGCTGAAAAAAAATGAACACATTCAGAAAAATATTATACAATTTGCAATTTTAATAAATTTGATGGAGTTAAATACGGCATGAAATATCTGTAAACTGCAAAGTCCAAAAATATTTCGCTTAAATTGAGGTAATTTTTTTTATTTATTTAATAAAAATAAAATGATTTTGCGTATGACATACGCGTCTACCTATTGTAAATTGATCAGAGATAAATAAAATGGGACTGATAGAGGGACAGGTAGGCGTAAAAGATCGTTGAATCGATAGACGGACAGATCAAGTATGTAAATATGAAAAGATGTCAGAAATGGATTCTTCTGCATTTTTAATGTGTACCTGGTTTAACAAAGGTTTTTCCTATAAGCAAATATTATATATATATATGTATATATATATCCCTAACCGCTTCAGAAACTAGAAAATATATTCACTTTATAAACAAATTTATAGTTAATAAAAATAGGAAATGTTTTTAAAATGCGAAGTTGTTTCAATGAAAAATGTGCTCTCTTTATTCTTCTTTTACTCTTTTAAAATTCAAATTGTTTTTCTGAGTGTAGAGCCATTCGTGGCCGTAGAGCAAATGCACAACAAAAGACAAACGACTGGGAAAATTGTAACATTGCGTTGGGTAACAATTTTCTGGTCCTCGGGCAATGTCGATGGTCGATGCTTTTGTTTCACATTTGCTGCAGCCATGTGGCATGGTAGCATGATGCATGTAGCATGTATTGAAATGGAACACATTTTTATGCAACAAATATGAATTGTGCAGCAGGAGCTGGGAGTTAGGCGCCTGGCCGCTGCTGCTGGTTTTTGTATTTGTTGGTTGTTGCTGCCACAGCATTTTGTGGCGCTGAAAATCGGGCATTAGCGTTTGTTTGATTTAGGTCAGTGCGACTTTGTATGGCCCCCATGCCACGCCCACTCAGAGAGTCAACGTTTTGTTGCTGTCGAGAGAGAAGTTTACTGTGGCCTGGGCGGCTAAGGTGGAGACCAAGCGGCGGCGGCGGCGGCGGCGGTGGCGGTGGCGGCGGCAGCGGGCTGGCTTATCCTAACGAATGTGGCTGCTTTTCATTTAAATTTAAATGAATAACGTTGTATTGTGCTTTGAGGCACTGTTTGGAGCTCACATGTTGTTGCTGCTGCGCTTTTAATCTGTGTCAAAATATTTTCCATGCATGTGCCCCTCGTGTTGCCTTTTGTATGCAACATTTTAACGCTTGGGGAAATGTTTTTCGACATATATATACATATATATATGTGTATATAAAATATACTGTGTACTATAAATTTGTTTTTTCCACATTTTCCACAGTGTCCTCTCCCTTTTTGTTTACTTGCAAATTTATTTATGCTGGAGTTTTACGTACGTTGTATTTTGTTTTTCAATATTTGAGCAATTGCTGGCGCCTCTGTGATTTGTGAGCGCCACTTGTCCCCTTGTGTGTGTGTGTGTGTGTGTGTGTATCTATTTGTATGTCTGAATACGTGTGTTGTTTCTAGGGATTAGTTGCTGGAAGTGCCAAAATATGAATTGCTTGCATTTAATTGCTACAGCGGTCGTCGAGAGATCACAGGCTTTGCCAGAGATTTAGTGAGAGGTTAAATTAAATGTTTCTATAACGAATACGCGAACTATGTTGTGGCTTTCGAAATTGTAATTCCTTTTGGGCGGCTTCTAATAGTGTAGTGTGTGCAATCTAACATATGTTAATTATTTTCAGATATTCTTTCGTGTTGTAATTTCATGTGCTATATATATATATTATCAACATGACGGTTTTTTAACTTTGTTCTAAAATGTTCTAAAAGTTTCAAAGTCAAAATATGACTTTTGTGTAGCTGGCATAAGACATAAAGTAAAAAAAGGATATTCATATTTGTAGTATATGTGCCTTGTAGTTGTTTGATTTCCATATAAATTTAAAGCACCATTTTTGAAAAGGTCAAAATTTTCAAAACCAGGTCTCTGAGTTTCTTTGTAAAACAACAAATTCCGCCTAAAACTTTATTCGTTTCTGTGCTTGGTCTTCGATTTTTTTTTGATATTTCATATTTTAGTCTTTTATTTAAATAAAATAATCAACAAGCTTTTCAATAACTTTTTTCTCTGCCTTATTTATGAAACAATATTCAAATTGATTCATCGTTAGTTTTTAAACTTTTTCGTTATGTTCAGCATTGACAATAGCGAAAAACTATATTTCTCTCCATGGATCTGCTATGCCTTCTAGCATATCGAGAATTTATGTGGATTGCGTGCTCTATGGTATTTGTTGTTGCTATTGTTGTTTTAAAAATTGTTGTACAATAATTTATGACTAAAACGGTTAATGAATTGAAAAAATGGCATGTGTCAGCACAGTGCATGAAATGTTTTTTATACAAATGTCCAGTCTGTGGTGCCTGGTGCCGATGTGTGGCTACGCCCAACCCGCTGCTGCTATTGTCGGCGTTTGTTGTGTGCGGCTGCCTCTGTGATTGGCAGTTTCATTGATAAGTGCCACAGGGCCGTACAAATATGTGTAGCTTGAAACTTGGGAGTTGGTTTATTTTAGCTTTTCGTTTCTTTTCTTTTATTATATTCATTTAACTACTTTCTACTTATTTTTGGCTAAACGCCTTCTGCCATGTAAAACATGACAAGCAACTTTTGTAAAAGGCAGCCAGCTGGTTTACCTGGTGCCTACCACAAAGTGCTGTGACTAACTGAGGCCTGCTTTGCATAGATTAAGCTAGCAGTTAGGCACCTAAAATATTTGTTAAGGTGCTATAAAAGATGTAAGTACCTTAAGGGTCTGTCAGTGCACTTCAAGTATTTGCTTCGGTACAATGCATAGCATCCACCTTCTGACTTTCTGCTTGCTGCTTGGGGCGCGTTCAAGAGCTGATGATGCAGTGACTCACGACCAAGTTATACAGAAGGAAGCGACGACAACGCCAGCTCTAGTATACGTTAATAGAGCAACCGCCAAGACAAATTCCTCAACTGCATTCGGCAACTTTACAAGAGTAATCAACACCACAGTAGACCCCATCCCCAAGAGAACAACATTCCCACGATACTCTACAAGAAGTTTTAGTCTCATTAATTCTACAAAAAATTTGCAAAACCGATTTAGATCCAGGCCACATTACATGAACAATAACACACGATCGTTTAGATCTTTTATCAATCCCAGCACCGAGGGATTGTTGCAACCCATAAAAACAATGTCTGGAGTTAGTGGGCCTTCATCGAATATTACAGCAATGTTCACAAAACATCGCACTGCTCGTCCAATTCACCATGAGTATAAATGGTTTAATCGAACAGCTTCAACAACCACAACAGCAGCAACAACAACAAAAACAGCAGCAGCAGAAACAACAACAACAACAGCAGCAACAACAACAACAACAGCAGAAACAACAACAACAGCAGAAACAACAACAACAGCAGCAACAACAACAACAGCAGCAACAACAACTACAAAACCTACATCAACAACAACAAAGGCCTCAACAACAACAACAACAACTAAAGCTGCAGAAAGAACTACAAAATTCAAAATGCTTCAAGCAACATCAACAAGTGCTTGGATACTCATGCAGTATCCAGAGATTACCCCGACCTCAAATTCGCACAAGCTTAACAAAACCCCAAGCTCACACCAGATTCACTTAAACTCAACCCAACGTCACCATTTGCAACACGGTCATCACGGCAGAAATTCATCCAAGACGGCGATTTTAAAATCCAAACGGAAGCCCACATCCAGCGCCAGCGGAATTCACAAGCTAAATACATCTATTGTATTACTTCTGATTATGCTTGTTTACGAATCTATCCAGGAATATATTTGTTGAGCCTGTGCGATATGTGGTATACATTATTTATGTAACTTATATATTTACATTTACTCAAAATAATAATGATAATATTTGTGTAAGTGAGACTAACGACAATTTGCGCAAATGATGCGCTTATGATTCCCAAACTGTTTAAGCTCATTCTTGTATACACTTTTTATTGCCCAAATGTATGCCAGACATTAAAGAACGTAATAAAGCAGATTTTAATGCATTGATTGATTGATAAATATATATCTATCATATAAAAAAAAAACATGTTGGGTGTGGTTTTTGATAGCATTTTTAATTATGATTTTAAATTGTGTGCGTTCAATTCTCATGGCGATTTCAATTAGAGCTCTAGTTTATTTGGGTTTTCATTTTCATTATTATTTATGCGAACACAAAAAAACAAACTGGGGCATAAAATTGGATAAAAGCAACGCAAAAAATTAGCTAAAAAAGAGCTAAATCGAGATATGCATATATGTATCTATTTTTTATGGTCAACAGCTGTGCTCGCTTATATAAGCCCGACTATAGTTTATATGGCTTATGGATGTATATATATAAATATATATTTGTATAAGGTAAAATATGTCACAAACTGTTCATAAATTCATTTAGCTCATAAAAATTGGCGCCGGCAACTGGCGCAGCGAATGGAATTGTCAGTGAATTATTCAGCATTTAAAAGTGCATCTCGTATTTATTTTACTTTATTTATATTTGCACCTTTTTTTTTGGAGGCGACAGTCCAAAAACGAGTAAGCAATCTGTAAATTTGTGGATAAAAATATGCATACCCTGCTAAATAAATATTTTATGCACGTTCACCATTAGCAGGAGCGTGACGTCATCGATGAACATTGAAAGTTTTGGCCAACAAGGCCTGTTGAGTGTCAAGTTCAGAGCATGAAGTGTGGCAAGCTGCAGGCGTACCTGGCTAAGCGGCCATCAAAATGCCATTCGACACACAACACTTGACAGCTGCGTTACGTATACGACATGTAGGCAAAGGGAAAAAATTCGAGTTAAATAGAAGAAAAAATAGCTTCGGCCTAACGCAGATTGAATACGCTTGCGGGCATATTTATGAGATTTTCTGCAGATATAATAAAAATATATGTATATATATATTAAAGTTCTTTTAATATGGGGCTACAATCTGAAACTGAGTTCAATGAGAACACAAAATCGAACTATTAAACTATTAAGAGCGTTTTCTAGGTAGTGTGCACTGAAAAGTAAAAATAATATATATTTGCCTTCTTCAATGCATTGCAAAGTACCCTATAAACTTATAATATCTCTTTGGTTAGGGTATTTAAAAAAAGTAAAGAAATTTGCGCACAGCTGTTGCGATTTGCACCTTGTGAAACTTTGCATTTGCTTTGCCATTTCTAGACGTCAAGTTCACACGTTTCGCTTTTAGCCATGTTGACACAGCTGACGGGCAACAAAAAAAAGAAAGGGAAGCTAGAAAAGAAAGGGCAACAACTTGAAGCCAACAGCTGCAATGTTTGCAACATGACTTGCCAAAAATAAAAGTTGAGCCGGAACTTTGCATAGCACACGGCGCCAAAACTTTGACTAGACGAATTAAATTTATACGTGACCTTAAATTATTGAAATTAAAATATTTGTATTTTGGCAACAAATTGCTTGTTCATTTAAACATATTAAAAATTGTATCCCATTATTTTATAGGGCTTTAAAAATATTGAAGTGCTATTTTCAAAAACTCTCGTATGGTGTTGTGAATGGAATCCTGGGTAACGTGATCGACATATCAGTTATTGTCAGTGAATCGGAATTGGTCGTATGCATGACCCCCGGCAAAACGGCATCTGTTGGATATATTTCACTCTGATAGGTATATGTCTGTGTTTCCACAGTTGGTGTGCGGTTGTCTGTGGTCCTTGTAGTCGTAGGATTTGTGTTGGCCATCGAAATACAAGAAATTGCAAAAAATCCCACGTAAAATACGCTGAACATAGTGTGGTCGGTTATTATTGTAGGTAGCTTGTTGCATTAAGTGTTCCTCCTGCGGACTGCTGCCATTTGCTAATACGACTTTGCATTTATACATTTAGAGCCGGCTTTAAATTTATTAAATAATGACTTGCCGGGAATAATATGCTCAATGTTCCCTTATCAGCTGCTTTACAAATATGGTTTGAGGTGTGATGCGAACATGAGTCGGTTCACTTAAGCTTATTTATCGAGCCCAGTAAACAAAGCAGGTTTTTTATGGACTGAGAAAACAGGGTATTTACGATTTATTACGCATTCATAATATCTCAAATGAAAAAAGCCAAGCTAAATTCTAAAAGTGATTGAACATGGTTTTAAAAAAATTGAGAAAAGAAGAAGATATAAGAGAAGAGAAGAAAAAGGACAAAATAAACTCTCGGGATCCTCGGGATATGAGTATATTTTTTATCAACATTATCTAAGCAAGTCTCTCTTTCTTGCCGAAGTATCTTTAAGAGACTTCAAATATATACACTATATTCTTTTATAATTCGCCGAGCAACATGGAACATGGAACAATAAACAAAAGTTTACATAAATGGCAACTAATCCTTACTGTGTAAACTCAGCAAATTTCGGGGATTGAGAGTAAGCTCAAGGACGGTTGCAGCTCTTTTACAAACAGAGACTAGCAATATTTCACTATTGGTCCCCCAAAAAGAAAAAATAGAACGCACTTTAGCTTGTAAAGCCTTTTGCTTTGTTACAAATTTGATTTCCTTAAATGTTCATATAAATCAGATTATTGGAATTGAAGTTCAAATCATTGTTGCGGTCACTCGAACCTATCTTCTAGTTACGAACTGCCGTTTTTATTTCCTTCTTCGAAATTAAATCTTAAAATATGTAAGCATATTGTTAGCTACTTATAGAGCTTAAGTAGTCAAAGATTGGGCTGAACAATTTCCAAGCTATGCGTTCATATATTTCATATTTGTATTCACTTAAAGAAAACCAGTTAAATTATTTGAATCGATAAAATTTATTTTTGAAATACGTATATGTGGGATTAAAATCCCAAGTTAAGATTTTAATTTGTCAAAAATAATTGCTGTCATTTATTGGATCCTCGATCTGTGTTTGCGTCCGTGCCTCTTCTTCTTCTTGGGCTTATCCTTAGCAGTTGTGCTTGGCTTTGCTGTAGTAGATGTTGTTGCTTCTGTTGTTGCTTCTGTTGTTGTACTAGTTGTACTAGTAGTACTAGTTGTACTTGTAGTAGTAGTGCTAGTGGTAGTAGTGGTTGTGGTCGTTGTGCTGAGCGCATCACTCTTGAGCGTCTCGAAGGCCAGGTCGTCGAAATTTACATAGGGCACATCCCTGGAATGCTGATTTTCATTGTTCGATTTCATAAACATCGACAACAGATCCGGATCCGCCATAGACTGGGCAGCCAAAATACTTAGAATTAAGAAGAGATAAAGTGTAAGTGTCTCCATAGTGTCTGTTGTCTGTTGAAGTTGGAGAGACGAACTGACTGTTTAGCGGCTAATCTTCCTTTTTATATGGCATATTTGAAATGTGTTTTGTGAATAAAATCATATTTATGTTTTGAATCCATATCTGTTTTTCTATTTGTTGGTTCTTCAAGTGCTTAACGAAACTTAAAAAACAGTTGGACATTTCAATTATCGGAGGTGAGTCAATCAATTGAAAGCCTCTTAACCAACGAATGCGGTATAAAAGTAGCTACGATCGCAGCAAGTAATCAGTTCGCTCTGAACAGTACTTGTAACAAATTGTCAAAATGCGTTTCCTACCAGCGTTGGCTATTCTCGTTGTGATCGCTACGGCCTTGCAGTCACTGTCAAGTGTAGTAGACGCTGAAACCCTACCGGAACCGGCAAAAGCCGTTCAGAAAAGACCAGCTCCAAGGGGATCAGCATTGACTACGACATTGTCACCAAAGGACTTGTTCCTGAAGCACGCCAGGCCAACAGGAGTTAATGGTCGCAAAGGGAAGCCGACATTAGCAACAACTGTTGCCTCAGGCAAATCCAAGCCCAAGTCCAAGGCAGTCAAGCCAAAGGGTAAGGGTGGTCGCAAGAGCCGCGCCCACTGTACCGAATGTACCCCAACCACAGTTGTGACACACATGGAAAAAAAATCCAATGAGTCACCTACTCAGGTTGTCATTGACAAGCAGCCTGTCGTGCTAACACACACTGTGCCCCACCAGAACGCACCATCAGCTCCACTGAAGCAGTTTTACTTTGGTAATATGGAAGACATGGAAATGAGTGCCAACGCACCTATCAAAAGTATTGCACCTTTGGATAAAGTGCAGGGAACCACCACATTGCTTGCCAATGGCACATTAAAACAGGTGCTAACCAAAGCCGATCTAATTGTACTCGATACAGTGAACGCCACAATTGATAATCACAATGTTTTCCCTTGAGCAAGTATTGTTTAAGATTGTCCCCGATTCGTGCGTTCACTATTATATTTATATGAATTTATCAATATGAATTATAAAATATATATAAATAAAGTATTTCATTAAAAACGCACAGACAATTTTTTTAATGCCCTTTTCAAGTAAAAACAAATGCTAATTGATCAGGAAAGAGCTGGAAAACGAAGAAATCGAAAGATATCAAGCGAATGGTGACTAGAAATACAAAATTCCTTAAAAAATTCCTTACAAATTTCCGGGTATTATATCCTGATTTTGTTACAAAAAGTTAATAGAATATTAAAATTATGTTATAATTTTTATGTTATGATTTTCTTTTCAATCAAAAATATTTTAAATACTTGTTTAAAATTGATTCGTTTCCAAATATCTTTTTAAAATAAAATATTGAAAACTAAAAAATAATAATTAATTGCTAGTATTTGTTATATAGATTAGTTCGCGCATTTATTAAAAATGATATTTGTCACAAATTGTTATTACTATTATTAAATTTATCTCTTTTTCTCAACTCCTACTAAACTATAATAAATCGAATTTGATTTTAGCCCACTTCAGCGTATTGCCAAAAAAGCCGCTTCTCATTCTTTAAACAAGGCAGAAATATTGTTTATGCTTAATTCAGGCAGCTCAGCTCTTAACGGCACTCTAATGAATACAAATTTTGAAATTCATATTAGCTGAACTCAATTAGCATTAAAATGCAATTAGGGTCAATTAAAACACTTGAAAGGCCCAAAATGCTCGAACACAATCCAATGATAATAAACATGCAATGTCCCCGACATGGCAAATGCAAAATATCAAATGCATAATGCCAAATGTAAAATGTAAATGCCAAATAACAAATGCAATGCACAACTTTTTATGCAAAACAAAATTTAGATAAAAAACGAAATACAAAAAAAACAAAAAAAAAAAAAAAACTCGATAGCAATGTTAATAAACGCTGAAACGTGGCCATAATTTCCAGTTACTTCTCTAATCTGCTGATAATATTAGAGGCCATAAATTTGCGCTTGCCTTCATAAATTGTTCGTGCATAAATTCTTGTGCTGAAATCTCGGCTACAGTTATTTGGCCCGCGGTGTACCCCGTCGCCCAGCCAACTGCCAACTGCCAACCCTATTTGGAGCAATGAAAATATTGTTCGGTCCTGCAGCAGCTTTTCAAATATTCATTCATGCAAATTCATTAACGTACTTTTTTTTTCTTTGCTACACCAACGCCGTCGCGTTATGAATGCAAAGGCTGCACATCGAGCAGACAGCAAAAAGAATATTACGTATACGTATTGTATATTACGTATACGCCACCGCAACGAGCTAAAAAATACAAAAACAAAATAAAGAGCCGGGCAATGTAAAGTGGTTTGTTTTTTATAGTCGCTGCAGACGATTGAGTTTTCTTCATTTTGCTTTGCCGTAGATGTGAGTGTCTGTGTGTGTGTGTGTGTGTGTGTGTTGGTCCACCGCCATTTTCCACGTAGGCAACTCTTAAGCATTGAGGGAAATGCTTACAAAATGTGTGTGGTAAAAATAAATTTACAGAAAAAGCAGCTGCCGCTGTTTGGCTGCTGTTATTAAAAATACAGCGTAGTAAATTAAAAAGGAAACTACGGAAGACAAGTAAAATATTAGAAAACGCAACAAAGTTGGTGAAAACTCTTTCGGCGTTGCCATCTTGACTGCGGTTTTTCCTTGAGCATTTTTTTCCACGCTCCTATTTGCATTTTCCGCTTGCTTTTCGTTTCGTTTCGTTTTCGTTTTCGCTTTTGTTTTTTTTTCTGGTTTGTGTTTCGTGCATTTGCCGCTTTTTTAATTTCTCAACAAGCTTTTTGACGTCAAAATAAGCGTAATATTTAGTTGTAGTCGGAGGGAGAGGCGGTTTTTACAGAAAACAAGTAGAAGCAGCAGCAGCAGCAGAAGAAAATTATGTTTAGCAATGCGGAAGTAAGCATATTATTTCGCTAGAGTCTGAAGAGCTGGCACTTTCTTCCTCTTACTTTTTTTTTTTTTTGTGGCGAATGCACTTTTAATTATGCAAGTGAAAATGTAAATTTCCGTGAATAAGCATAGTTTAAACTTTGCATCTTTGTTTGTGATAAAACGCTTTTGATTATATATTTAATGTGGAGTTCCAAATTATACGTAAATAAATTGAACATTGTGATGAGCACAGTTATTTAACTGTTACTACAGAATGAATATTAAGACAATACTAATAATATTTTACTTCTTTCCTTTTCAGGTAAGTAGCTCAGATAATTATAAAAACAGAAAGGGTAAGCTGAGAGAAGTTTAATAAGGAATAATAGATGTTCACTAAATCGGGCTGCTATCGATATCTATAATATTGTATATATATTTTATTTTTCTTCGATAAACGCCGTGTTTAATTAGGCATCTATTACTAATTTAAGCACATACACAGTTCTCAGAGAGAGATTTCTAACCCTTTCTCATCATCGATTCAACACTCTATTAAATTACCTTTTGTTTTTCCATGTATGTCACTTGCAATGCGAAAAATAAAACCTAATTTAATTGCAATTCCCTTAATAATACAACCAACTGCAATTTCAATTCAGTCGAAAAAGCACAAACCGCATTTTTATTTACAAGTCACAAAAATCTCGGCACTCCCGCACTTAAGCTTAACAATCGCTGCTTTTCATCCAAATTTTTATGAGTCAACCACAAAAACTGGCATTATGAGCTTTAAGTAGACAGAAAACCATAAATAAGCGATTACGACAAGTTTTTATAAGCATTTAACTGTTGAGAGTGCGTCTATAATTTGGTTTATAGTTCGATATGCTTGTAAATTTGCGTAAATTTAGTGGCGTTTTATCATTTTCAAAAACCTTTTCAATATATTAACTGTCAAGCGAACAAAAATTATGCAACAAAAATGTGAGAGGCGAAAGCAAACGAAAGCTGCGATTGAGATAAATATCGTGCATAAACATCATAAAAGAAAGCGCCATAAAAACGCGCAGATTATCTGAGAGCATGTATGGGATAAGTTCGAGGACTGGGGACACAAACTTTGAGTTTAGATATCAGCGACAGTTTATCTCTGCGTATTTCTGTGGCAAGGCGCAGGAACAGCCAGAGCCGAGGCAGGGGCAATGTCAAAGCATTATGAAAAATGTAGCACGCCTAAAAATATGTTTGAAGCAAAAATGCAAAGCAATTTAGCGCAAAAAGGCAGCCAAGTGTGGGCAAGTGTGGGCAAGGGGGAAGGCAAAGGCATTGGCTTGGGCAAAGGCAAATTTCGATTCAGCCTGCTGGAAATATTGGGGCCGTTGTTGCCTCTGTGGAATGCCTTTGTGGCTGGCGTGAAGGCTTTCAAATCAAATGAGTGGGCACATTGTGCGTCCATATGAGAGAGCGAGAGAGAGTGAGAGAGAGTGGAGCGGGGGCTGGTGCTGTAGATTGTCATGTCGTGGCAGCCACAACGCACGCCCCCACCTCAAAAAAACTAATTTATTACTTTAATTCGCGTTCAAAGTGGCTGCCGTTTGTCTCTTCCTGTTTTACAATTTTTGTTGAGTGCCAAGTTATAAATGATGCGTCATTCAGGACTTATCCCACCCCAAGCAATAGCCTCAATCCCCGCCTACACTCCCATTGCTATATCATATTATGCGCAACCATGGCGTCGTAAATCGCTTTTCGAATGTTGCATCTATTGGCATTTTCTCTGTGTGTGTGTGTGTGTGTGTTTGTGTTAGTGTGCGTTGGGGGCATTTCGATTTTTATCAGTTTTGCGGCATCATGTAACCCAGTTTCCATTCTGTTGAACTAACCTTGTAAGCGTACACAAATTTATGTGTACTATTCAGGCTATAAAGAGGAGGCGATTGCTGCCTTCTACTTTCTATACAACTGTCTCCGGCTTTGTGTGCTGCGCTTTGTTGTGATTTATTGCATACTTCTTGGCGGATTTTCCTATTTTGTACAACAGTTTTTTCCTCTTTTTTCCTTTTTTTTTTGGGAGTTGATACTTTATTTCGTTTTTCTTCCAAACTGACTTGCCAAGCTCCAAGGCTTAAAGTGATTTCTAGTTTAGTGTGTGTGCGTGTGTGTATGTGTGTGCGTGTGTGTGTGTGCTTTTGATTTACTGTTTGTTGTGATTTAAAAGTTTCTGTGCAGGAGCTGCCAAATCAAGTTGTCTTTTCATGGTCATCTCAAGGCGCACAAGAACCTTGAATTCAACTGTGTCATTTATTTTTAAGATTTTCTTGCATGGATGTTTTTTCTTAGATATTTCTTTATCGAATACCATGTACAAAGTTAAAGTTAAATACTTAAGTTAACATTATTTAATATTTTTCAGATTTTCTTAAACTTTTCTTAAGGGTTGTACGCAAAAAGTCGTCAAAAGATTCTTATATTTGTGCGTGCACTTATGGGCTATCGTTATGTCGTGCTCAAACTGTTATGGGAATATACTTGAACCGGGTATATATAGGGGAATTGCCCATAATTTGAATTGCATGCCATGATAATTTAAGCATTCGACTGCCAAGTGCTGCTTCAACAGCTGCACTTCACTCGGCTTAGTCCCTTGCGTCGTATGTGTAATATCAGTATAAACAAAATCTAATGCAAATATCACTTGAACTGTGCCACCTTAGGCCCTGCCCCATACTCACACACAGCTGCATTCACAGGCAATCCGCAAGCACCGCTAGACCAATAACCACTTAACACGTACACGACATCAACGTCTTTTCGTCCTTTCGTGCTCTCGCACTTCGTTCACGTCGTCGTCAAAAGCGCAAACAGCGCAGAGCAGAGCAGAGAGCAAAAACGTTCGGTGCGCCAATAACAATCATACGCCCCATTGTGCAGCTTTCCTACAACAACTATAAAAACAACAACAGAAAGCGAGCGCACAAAAAAAAAAATGAAATCAAATTTTCAACCTTCATTAAACGCTTTGTTGACACGGGGCCAGCAACTTTAAACAGGTTGCCTCTTTCTGGTCTTTGCTCTGTGCTGCTCTGCTGCTTGTCTCCTTGTGACTTGCTGTTGCTGCTGCTGCTTAACACTTTTTATCATTTAATCCTGCTGCCGCAACAGGGCAATGCCAAGCTGGCTGGCTTTCGAGAGCCAGCCAACGGTGGCCTGGTAATAAATTTTAAGGACATTAAATTTGTTAACAGCAATTTAACTATTAACGACAGCTAACGGGCACAAAAAAAGGACACACTCCAGCCAATCTGCCACACTAAAATTATAATTAGATAAATAAAATGAATATATAATTAGTCCAGCTTTTAAAACCGAAAGAAACGAAAGCAGCGCATAGGTCCACATATTATTTATTTATTACTTATTAATTTACTGTTTAAAAAATCCACCCAATTTAAAAACAACACAAGAACGAGAATATTAATTCCTCCGATTTTTAATATTTATCAATAGATATATTTGTGTATGCCAATAGTTTTTACGTATTAAGGAACTGTTCTCTAAATGTTCACACTCGTCATATTTCTATGAATGTTAGGCAATATGATTTCTTCGAGTGTACTGGCTCATCCATTAAGCAGGATTACCTTCATCTCCATATACAGTCCTTTCGGGCTTCTCAGTTTCTTCCCCTTGACTTGGCCAAGAAACGCGCGCATCGTATGTGGAATTTTAATTCGATGCAAAAGGCGGAAGCAGTCAACCAGACCAGAAACAGCCTGTACGGAAGTGGGTTAAAAGCAATGTACACATACACAGCCATATACTCACGCACACACACACGCACACATGCAGTTGTTTGTTTACTGTCTGCCCCTCTTGTCCTCTCTCCACGTCTCGTGTTCTTGTAAGCCATAATATCGATTAAGGATTATGATAATGATTGTGTGCTTATGTTGTAATTGCAAAACTCAAACAGCTACCGATGCACACACACCCATACGCACACACACACAAACATACACATGCACATGTAGAGAGCAGAGGTTAGGCACACACACACAAACGATGTGTGTGCGTGTGTGTGTGTGTGAGGTTTGTTGTCGCGCAGGTTTATATGCATGAATAAGTCGTGAAGATTGATTAGGAATTTGTGTCATGGTATTAAAGCGCTTGTTGTTGTCCCTTATAATTGCTCAATGTCGCGTTGTCGTTGTCAGGCTCATGAAAACACAAGTCTCACGCACACAGAATCACAGACACACACACACTAGCATATATAGGCATACGTGGGTACACCCCCATATGGTCACAGGAATATCCGCTTTTTGGTTAATTTGACAATATCTCAAATTTGGTAGCGTTCTCCCTCTCTCTTCCGGTTTCTTCTCCCGTTGTTCCTGCCTTTTAATAATTTATAGTTAATTAACTGTTGACAATAAGCTGCAATTTCTTGTAAGTTAGCGTGCTAATGAGAAACTGGTAATCAGTTCGATTAGAGTGTGTCAGAAACTTAATTATACCCTAAACTTATTTAGCTAGTAAGTGTTGCATAGTGCTGCTAAGTAATGGCAAATACTAATATCTGTTATTATACTCCAGAGTTTAACTCAGTGGCAATTTGATTATAGGTAAAAAATTGAAGGAATAATTTTATGCTGTGCCTCTGCTACTCATTACTTTGAAGGGAAACTCTTAGATTTAAAGCGTTTCTATCTTATGAACATGCCTTTCTATACTCTTCTATAGTTTCGTCATGTGTAACACTTAGAAGGAGACATCTCCGACCCTATAAAGTATTTATATTCTAGATCAGCATCAACAGACGAGCTGATATAGTTCTTTGTCCATCTGTCCGTCTCTTGCCTAGATCCGTCTCTCTGTTGCCGTCAGGACTTATGGAAACAGATCGGACCATTATTTCATGAAGCTGCCGTAGAATCGTTTAAAAATTAGGTTTTTATATTGCAAAATATTGTCTTTTCCATTCAGTAAACTCAGCATTGACGAGTCAAACTATGAGCATATATCTGCAAAAGGCAAATGTCAGCAAGGGTTTAAAATCTTGGCCGTGGAATACATCTTGCTCTCAGAGCTAAAAAAAGAACTATCTAATTGGGCTGATTATAATGTGCATTATTCCCGTTCCTTACTTGTTACCAATTAGAGCTATCAACAATTTGAAAATGACTGGGATAGCTGAACCTATTCCACAATTCTCAACATGGTTTCACCATTTATGCAACTTTTCTTGCTCTTCAAAGGCTTTTAGTTCTGTGTCATATTTTTTTGTTGTCAGTTTTTAGTTTATATAAAAACAAGAAAAAAACAGCGTTGGGGCAACCAACTGACAGCTTCTTTTGTCACTTTTTGCTGGATGGTGCGAAGAACGAGCCACGGGGAAATGCCGCATAAAAAGCCGGAAACTTTGTTGCTAAACAGCCAAACAAATAGATATGAATATACGTGAGTCTGTGAGCTGAATGTGTTTGTGGGTTTGCTATAGTTTTTGCCCTATTTTTCCCCTAGTTGTTTTTATAACAAGCACTTCTCTTTATTTTTTTTTTTTTTTATTATTTCGTTGCTGCATTGTTTTTCATTAGGCATTAAAAATTGTTTTCCCTGCGCTGTCGACTTAACGCGGCTACTTTGTTATGAAGCGAATTTTTGCAACTTTTCCTATGAGCATGCGGAAAAGCGAGGGAAAGAATGTGGGAAAGAGACGTGTGAGATTTTCTGAGAGCATGTCAGGCTAATGCATGCCATGCGCTTGTTAAACTTTTTCCTGAATCCAGCTTTGTCTCCCTTCTCCAGCTGTTGGCAGCTGTGATGATGCCAGAAGCTCTTAGCACTAATTAGATGCGGGATAAGGCATGTAAATTTTGTTAAAAGTCCGTTCAGCTTGTTACGTGAAAGCTGCAAGCCCAAGAGACACACATTTTAAGATTTCTATGACATTATAAATTATGAACTTATTGAGAGATTACTGCATAACCTAAAATACGTGCCTGTTAAAGTAATTGCTGGTAGCTTTAGAAATACAAAGTAGTCCTTTCTGATCGTGAATGGACGCATTTAAAGGGCTCAACTCTCTTTTTTAAGACAGCGGTATTTAAGACAGCGGCTGCTGAAAAATATAAGAAAGAAAAATTGTTTCAAATAAAAAAAACACAATGTTCTGGATCGGGCCACTTCCATATGATTTGTTGTATCTACAAATTGAATTGTTTACCCAAAACATAAGCAAAATAGAAAAAAGTCACCATATATCGTAATATATAATTTATCTAAACGAAACGCTGCCTGAACGTCCCAAATGGCCAACAAGCGACGAGTTATTTAAAAAATGTTACAATGTCTTCAAATTGGGTACAGTAGAACGCCCCTAAATGCCAACACGTGCCTGACATACGGCAAATTATATCGATTGCCACAATAGCAGCATCGGAGAAGCAGCCGAAGAACGAGAGGGATACATAGGGAGCGCGTGAGTGAGAGATAGACCCTGGTAAAGGACACCTTGGAGCTTTAAATAAATAAAATTTCTCGCTGCTGGTGAAATCCCCTAAAATCCCGTTTTGTATGGCAAATTCGGGCTGAGAATTCAAAATGTGCGTCGAATTCTAAAAGCAGACGCAGATAAGATGATAAAATATCACATAAAAAAATATTTTGCTTTATGTGCGCGCAGAAATTTTCCACTTGATGTTCACTTTTTTTTTTTTTTGCTTTGGTGACGCGTCGCGAGCATTTAGCAGGTTCCATAAGGTGAACTCCCCTGCCTGTGTGTGGAGTGTGTCTGTGAGTGTGCAAATATTATGCCATTTCCGGCCAAAGTGGTTTCTGATAGTCATCCAAGCCAACAACTCCGCGTCCGCGTTCCCGCCCCCATCCCCGTTGCCACTGGTTAGCCTAGTCGTCTGTGGGCCCACTTCAAAATATCGATTTATGTCTCAAGTTGAGTAGCAAAAGTTTTTTGTTTGTTTGCATGCCGCAAAATTCAAATAGCTGGATTAAGTCAGAGTCACATTTAGTGCCATGGCTAAGAGCCAGCTCCATTGCCAATCGATTGATGAGCAAAAGATTTTCCGCCAAAGCATTTCAGGATTTTACTCTCAATGGTTTTGCTTCCCGTTTCGCTTGACTTCGTAGCACGTAATTGTTGAGCTTTTGCTAATTTGCTCAATATGCTGATGGCTCTCAGCCATTTAGTTACTACCGAGTGCATCCTTTCTCGCATTATAGAAACTACATTTTAATACTGCGTTCAAAATACCGAGCACGTTTCAAGTTTTATACAACTTTACGCTCTAAAATGGCTGACAAAGAGGCCAAAAGGTGGAAAAATTAATTCAGTAAAGAGCGTTCAATAAATGCTCTATAGCTGCTAGCCTCGGGCTAAGGTATACAAGTTAATATGAAAGTTTTCCAATCAAGTGGAGAAAAGAAAAAACTAATTAAAACTGTAGGGTTCTAGGAAGTAACTCCTTAAAAGTAACTTTTTTGGTTTGTCAAATAAATTATTAATGTTATATAAATCTCTGTTAAATCATTTAAAAGCAAACCATAAAAATTAAATTGTCTTTTGTGATCTTTTATATGATAAACGCATTATTTTCTTTGGCAAACTATACTTCGCTCCACTTTTAGACTTAATACTTCATAATTTTGAAGCGTTACAAGCTGTATTACAAGTTTGTGCTACCCTCCCGAGAAAATTGGCATATCGCCAACTATTTGCACATATCCCAACACCCAAAAAGCTACAGGAACAGCAGCAGTATCAGGCGCAAAGCAAGGACAACAGCCGTTGGCTAAGAACATTGCTCTGCACATTTTTATCACGTATTTCTAATTAGCACACGAAATGCGCCACTGAGCCCAGAAGCGAATGTCAGGCAGCTGCTGTTCCTATGCTACCCTGTCACTCTTTCCCCTCTTGCAGCAGGGCAAAGGTCAGGGGGAGTGCATTAGAGTAGGATAGGAAAAATGCGCCAATAGCATGAGGGTTGCTCCTGGGACTGAGAGTTAAAGCTGAAGCTGCAGCTGGAACGCAGCTGCGGCACACGCCAAATAATATCAACGTCAATTCGAAATTTTTGACATTAAACTACAGACAGCGAACGGAGAGGGAGTCGAGAATGTGGGCATCGGAGTCGAGGAAGTGCAGTGAATGAACCGTTGGCGATGGCGATGCTCGGGACGTGCTTTAACGCCTGTCTTCCAGCTTTCAAGTTTGTTTAACCCATGCAGGCGGCGACTGTTTGCCGACAGAGGATCAAGTTTGAGTTGCCCAAGCCCTGGCACGTGTCTGCTTGGCATGGGGCTTCTCATGCTCCCAACCTTCCAGTTCAGGAGCCGAGTTCTTGGGCTTTAGAGGGGGAATTTTAAAGAGCGGCGCTTAATTGCTTGAAAAATTGACCCACAAATGCCGGTCGTCTGTCATGTTTGCCCAATGCGAGCCAATCAATTTTCATTGATTTTATTTAACAAATATAAAACAATCAAAAAAAAAAAAAAAATAGGGGAAACAAAAAACACGCACCATTGCCGAAGTCAAAATAATATGCGTTAACTTTTCTCTTATTTGAACAACTTTTAACTGCAAACAAAATGCAAGTACAAATTAGCCCCAACCTGGTTATACTCTGTATTTGTATCTGTATTTACTTTTTCCATGCCTTTTCTGAACGTTTAAATATGTATTAAATATACAAAAATAAATAATAAAATAAAAAAACAATTTAATATCTTATAAGCAACAACAATATCTAATGCGACTTATTCGCTGTATAATAAATTTGTAAATAATTCGCACAGGGTATTAAAACTGCAGCCAGTTGCTAAATGTATTTGAAGTAAACCTCTCCAACGCTCCCCACACATTGTGTTGTATAAAAACAATTGGCTTTTTGCATAAATAAATAACTTTTGGGAAAAATTGCGACTGCCTGTCACGTGTTGCTGTTACTGTAACTGTGACAGATGATGTCATATGTGCGTTGTCCCTGTCGACAGTTCCAGAAATTCGGCCGCAAAACTTACATGAGCATGAATTTAATTAAGCTGCATGGAACAATATTTTGGACGTTATAAAAATAAATATGAAACACTTTGCAGATGAAAAAAATGCAGAAATATATGAATATTTGATGTTTTTAACAGAAATAGATTCTAGCTGACTGCAGCTGTCGATTTTTGGTAATTCTCGAAAAAAATGCAACTTTAATCTGCTTTAAATTAAAATAAAAAGCTCCTTACGTTAAAAGCTTATACCAATGTTTAATTTTATTTTGCCCTCGTTTTTTTTTGTTGCCTAATTAAAACTGAACTATATAGAAACGATATCCAAATATCGAGCACATGTTTGCAAGCATTAAAATTGTGTTTGATGCTATTTGCAGTTAATTTTCCTGTTTAAATACAATTCTAATACCAATTAGGCAAATCGAAAACCGAAATCAAGCGCAAAAAAAAACAAATTAAAAGTAAATAAAATATGAACAGTGGAAAATTATGCTGTTTACCTTAATATGAAAATACCGATTGATTATGATTCATGTTATATTTAAATTGATGGCTGTTCGGGAATTTTACGCCTAGCTGCAGGGTATCTGCTAATCAAAGACTCTTGACTTGACACATGCTTCGTATATTGCTCTTTAACTTGTATCTTGTAGAGCTTTCAAAAAATTAAGAATAATATTAAACGAAAATAGTGAAAGATCCATTTAAGTTAGATTTTTCCAATTGGATGAGTAGCTGCTTTTCCTGCTGCTGCAGTTTTCCGCACCATCAATTCCAAATCAATCAATGTCATTCTCCTATAAATCATGCACATAAATAAAGGTGTATGAAAAGTTTTGTTAACTCAACACACACACACACACACATTCACATACAGACACGTGCAACACAAACAGCTGCTGCATTATATATTATTAATAATAATGTGTTGTGTGTGCATGTGTGTGAGTGTGTGTGTAGGTGTGTCGTCTATCTTGTATACCATTTCCATTTTAAAAGCATCAAAACTTTGTCTACCAAGATTTTCTCGAGTTTTTCGCAGTGACGCGTCTGTGCGTGTGTGTGGGGGTGTGTAGGGGTGTGTAGGTTGTGTGTGTGTGACGCATTTTCAATTAGTTTCAATGACACTCAGCACGTGGCGTCGTCGCACGTTGCCTCTTTGCAAATGTATCAACGTCATTCACACTGCAAAGGAGCATATGAGAGTCGCCGTGAGCGAAGAGATGAGGGTGGGGGAGTGGCTGATAGTCGGCAAATAGATTGGCAATAAATGCACCGTTAAATCAGCACCATTGTGGCAATAACTAGAGGTAGAAGTAGTTGCATGCTGTCGCTAGAGCAAGAGCTCATGCCCATGTATTGAAAACCTGTGCATGAATAATAAGTTGAATAGAAGAGTATATCGACCGAATAGTACTAGTATAAAGTGCTTGTAAGACTTTCTTCTTAGATCATGTGAACTTGTTGTGGGAATAAGTTATGGAAACTACAAGTAGCGCTAAGAGAATGGTAATAATATACTAGAAGTAATATAGAATGCAAGCAATGAAAGGAGACGTGTACAAAGGCATCAAATGCAATGAGAGCATCGTAGTTAGGGAAGAAACCCCATTAAGTTAAATGGGAGAAGAAAGAAAGGAATATGGAAATGCAAAGCATAATAGTTAAACTTAAATCTTATCCACAACCGATCCAACCGATCCATTTAATCATCGCTTTTAACTTATATTATTCACTGCCTGTATATCTTATATCACGCTCTCTTTCAAGTGTTCTTTGAGCAGCTTTATATCATATCTTTTCCCTATATTAATCCATCTCTATTCCTAATTTTAGTCTTGGTTAGTTGCTGCTCTTTCCCACAATTTAAGCTGGTTTTTCAGCTTGCTTAATTTATTAACAATTTAAGTGAGCCGCTTGTTTGTTTAAAATTCATTTTTTTAATTTTGCCCATATATTTATTGTAGAGTTTCTGCACTGCACACACTATTTTTTGTAATGTGTAAAATGTGCTTTTAATTAAATTTTGTTGAGAGAAGTAAAAAAAAAATTAAAATTAATGTGAGTGTATGTTTGTTTAAGCGGAGCTCAGAGCATGCACATGGCCCGCATGTATTCTATATATACATAAACGTATATATAAACGCATATAAAACAAAGCATTCTTTTCATTTGGTAATACTTTTTGTCAGTCTGCTCAAAAAAGATGTTTAACTTTTTTTGATAAAGTGAATATTGACAAAAAATAAATACACAGCAATTTCTCAAAAGGCCAACATCTGATATTGTCCAACAGAATTGATGTTTTGTATTATATATATATATATATATTTATTTTATTTTTTTTGTGGGAATTAACTTTAAATCATTCATAAAATGCGCATAATACCAACACATTGACCACGAACGATTTGCATAAGTCAGTTTACTCATTTTTCTTTTTTTTTTTTCGAGGAAAACAATATGCATTTAAATGCCGCACATGCATTTAATAGCCGTGCAGTTATTTAAAGTGAGAAACTGTTCGACAAAGTCAACAGGCGGCAATGGATTATATTTTTATAAAAAAATACTATGCCGCACCTGTGGCAAAAATAATAATATTTTGCTGAAATGTGTGAAAATGGCGGCAAAAGCAAGATTTTTCAAGAGGAAAAATCAATATTCAAGTGACAACGAAAAGAGTTGTCTAAAAACTAGCCTTCTTTTACTGATATTAAACTTGCATACATTGCAGGCTCAAACATATATATATATAACATGCATTCTATTCATTCTTAAAGAATGAATGGTCCATGCTTTCAATCTTAGATAATTTCAATCACATACAAACAATCAACATTCCTTCGAACCCCTTCCGAATTAAGCGCTTAAAATGTTTGAATATTCGAACAATTTCAGGCATTTACAGATGCAGTTCACATTCCTTCAGCTTAAGTCCGCTTCATACTCGCACGGCGGCCAGGCGGTTAATAAAATATGAGAACTTTCCTGTTGCCGCGTTTCCGGCAACCGAATTGTTGCCCCTCCCAAAACACGCATCGTGTGGGAAAATAAACCCAAAACACAACACGCACTGACCCACAGCTAGCGAAAGAACGAAAGGAAATGATGAAAAAACATTAGCACAACCCAAAAAAGTATGCAATAAAATAATGAAAATCTAAGCAAAACTTTTTGCAATTAAGCGACATTTTTATTGCTTCCTGAATCCGCCGACAGACACAAAGTGAAAATGTGGGCATGGGTGAGAGCAGGCCAGAGAAAGCAAGACAGAGAGAGAGAGAGAGAGAGAGAGAGAGAGAGAGAGAGAGAGAGAGAGAGAGAGAGAGACAGAGCGAGAGAGGGCAGGTTGGAGGAAAACGTTGATGGCGTTACAAATTTTTATTACATTTTCTTGCCATCTCGCGTTTTTTTCATTGACAAGCGGCAAAAAGGAGCGAAGCAACGATGAAAACTTTTGTCCTTTTTTTCCATGTGCCGTGTCCTTTTTTTCGGCTTGACACTTGTATTAGGGTTCTTCGCTTGTTGGTGTTTTTGTTGTCGCTCTTGTTGCGCTTATTTCATCATGCCGACTAGCTGAGCCCTTTGACGGCGTGTGAAGCCAGCCTGGGCATCCAGTTGTTTTTTTCTTTTCATGCGCCTGTGCATTTAATTTGTACTAAGTGCTCATTAAGAGCCAGCCAGGACAAAGGCGCCAATTCCAATTGCAGCAGCCTGCTTTATTAATTAAATTAGTTCACAAATACTTTTTTGCTATCAGCCCAACAAAAAAACCAACCATTCTTGGGTTTTACTGGATGATTGGTCAAAGTTGTTTAGTTGCCGCTGTCAGAGCTGAGGGGAAGGCGATTAATATACATTTCATGCGCGAGAATCGGGTTCATGGGCCAAGGGTCAAGACGCTTGGCCAAATCTAATAAAACAACTTTTACGTTTGAACTTTAAAAAAGAATTTCAATATTGAAAGCGGCGCCAATATTGAAGGGCAAAACAAATATTTTGGTGTGCCGACGATTAAATATACTTATTAGAACACAAATAATACTTCGACGATTAATATTCAACAGGCTCAAAATTTACATAATGCAATTTTCAAGAAAAAAAAAAAAGATTTTTTATAGTAGCAAGTATTTTTTTAAAAAAAATTAATTAAAGTCAAGTTTAATAAAAATCGTTTAAGCTGATATTTTATGGACTCGGAATTGCGAAGCACAATTGTTGTACCCTTCGCAAGTGTATTAAAGGGCAATTTCATTTAGGGAACATTTTAAAATTATGCCAGAAAAAAGGAGTCAGAAATTACTAATAAAATTCAATAAATATTTGTTCAGCTGTTTAGACAATTTTTGTTTGCATAAAGCCTAAATCAAAATTCCAAAAACGGTAGTAAAAGCGATCACGAGCCTAGCCCAATGTTGTCCATATTTACCACCAGCTCTCAATACATTCTCACCTTTAAGTTTAACTTAAAGCTGTTTGTTGCAGGGAAAATCAATACAAGCAAAATCAAAGAGCAAATAGTGGAAGGAAGAGGGACAGCGGGAAATTGTGAAAAAATTAATGCGGGGCACTAAACGTGGCTCCGGTACATAAATATAATTTCGTCGTTGTCGTCCGGGTCGTTACTTTCATGTAACAACACACAAAAACTGCGCTTTCACTTCCGTTTCCGGTGTTTAGCCACACTTTGGCGAACGCTGAACTTCACGAACCGAACTCAACTGAACAGAACTGAGCTTAGCTGAACTGAAGCGTTCGCTGAGTTTGCCCAGTGAATGTGTCTGCAAAGGTCTAAACGATTATCAGCTGAATGAAATGAACGGCATACGAAATCCCGTTAGCTAGTAGTGTGTCGCTCACGCACAGCAGCAACAACCAGCAACAGCAACAACCAGCAACAACAACAACCAGCAACAGCCAAGTTACCAAAAAGGGTTAGGAACACAATAGCCCGGGCCAAAAACAAAAGGCATAAAAACGTCTGAAATAACTTCCGCTGCCCTGGCACGCACAGTAGCTGCAAGTGCATGGAGTGAGCGCGAAGAGGGGCGAACGGGTGGACGGGTGGACGGGGTGCTGCTTGGTGGCAGGGCTGTTGAGGGTGTTGCATAGCTAATACAAAACACACACAACTGAATGCCAAACACCAAAGGCCATTAGGCGTTGCCTTATCAGATGGACAAAGTGCAACAGCCTAAAACTATGCAGCACACGCAGAGAGTTCGAGGCGTGGCACGGCAAACGTGGCATTCTTTTTGGCAGGCGTCAAGCGGCCAGTTGCCACTGCTTAAAGTGCTCCGTATAAAATTTAACAACTCCGAAACTAACTGCTTAACATGAGGCGAAATAATACAACAAAAACTAGAGTTCGTTTTTTGTTGAGCAGTAGTTTGGATAAATGCTGAAAAGAATATTATTTCGATTCAGATTACTAGTAAGCTAATCTGAGATAACCCGTGTGAATGTAATGCATATCAATATATATGTACGTAAATATAGACTTACGATTATTTTAGTGCCAGTTGTTATTGGCAAGGTTGGAGACTCTCACATTGCTGAAATAAAAACATAGAGAGAGGGTTTGAGTGAGAGCAGAATAATATTAAAAATTCCTACAAATTATTTGAATTTAGCAAATTAAGCACGAAAAATATACTCGGCATAATTGCATAAGTCTATGTTTTATGCCAAGCAAGACTACACATTGTCTGTTGGAAAGTAACTTTAAATAACTTTGCCCTTTAATTAAATTTGGAAATGTTTTTTTTTTTTAATTGTGGAATGTACAAAAGAAATTTGAGTAAAATAATTTGAAAAGCAAATATTTGAAGAAGCGATATGAAACGTTGTGCTCAATTTCCGACAAAACGCATACGCCCCAAATTTTATTAACTGGCTCCCAACTCCTGACTTGGCTCGGCACTAATTATACAAATTGTCACTTATTTGGCGGTGTCCTCTAGGCTCTGCTCTGGTTCGTCGGCTCTTTTTAATTTTCATAAATGCTTTGGACTAAAAACGTAATTGAATGTCGACCGTTACGGCAGCAACAATGCGAACACAATGGACAACAACAATGGAGAAATTAATAAACACATCACGCACACACGCATACACGCAAACGACAAACATAAAAGCAACAGAAGAAGCAGGAAAAAAAATAGGGAAAATTACAAGGGTAAAAATATGTAACACACCCGTCAAAGGTCAAAGCTAAACGACGTAATTCACGGCGGCCCACGTGAATCAAATACCTCGATGGGAGTTAACTTGTATGCGTTAAACACGCCCCGACGAGTAAGCGCTGCGTCCGACAATTATTTATTGATGTCTTTTTTGGTTAATAAAGATATTGAAAAAGACAAAAAAAAAAAACTGTTATTAAAAGTAACAATAGTTTAATATTTATTATGTCTGCACAAGACCTCTTTAGGTTATTTTCAGAAATATTTTATTATTTTTTTATAATTATTCTATTTTTAATTACAAAATATTTATTACTTATATTTCGATTTAAGTCGACCATTTTCATTTAACCTAATTTCTATTAACTTGTTCGAGCACTTCTCGTGCACATCTTTTATTTTCCCATTTTCTCGTTAGTTATTATCAATTTTCACCTTTGTTAGTATTTAATTGCAAATTTTCCAGCTCATTGCGACTCTTGATGAAAATGGTTACGAGCCAGAATTTCTATTGAACTATTGTCCGATTTTTAATCAATTTTACTTTGATTTAATATGGCCCTGCGCATTATTGATGCCAACTGCCCCGCTCTATGTTTCTCGTCCCTACCCTTTCTCTAGCTCTCTCTCTCTCTCTCTCTCTCTCTCTCTCTCTCTCTCTCTCTCTCTCTGCTTGCCTATTTGTGCCCATTGAAGTGCACGAATTGAAATTAATTGCGTAACTGTAAATAATGCCAAAATGCAAAACGACAGCAGCATTAAATTTTAATTATATATTGATATTTGTAATATGAAAAGGTGTCTGCACGCCCAGAATTATGCCATGCGTAAAATATTTTTGAGTACGTAAATAGGGCAGAAACAGCAAAATATCGATTATTTTGTCGCATATTACAAAATCTAATTGAAAATGCCTAAAATATTAATATTATAAAATTATTTTGCAGTTTAGTTTTTCTCATTTATTTAAGTAATTCAACATCCAACCTAATCTCTACTCTACCTGTTTGAGCTATGTAATAATATGTTAAAAGAAGTTTACAAAGAAAAGCACAAACTTTATTAATTTAGCAGCGAAAATAAGCGGCAGGAACAAAAAATCGCATTCGCTAAGCACGTGGCTCACGTAGCAGACCGAAAAGTAGGCAACACAAATCAAAGAAATGTCAGACACACAGTTTTCATAGTGAGACGACGATAGAGCGAGCGAGAAAGAGAGAGGGAGAATGAGAGCCCCTCCCGTTCGCTTGTTCCATAAACGTAACGAAATTCATGAGTTGCATACGAAATTATGTTGATGCCTAAAACTGTGCCGTGAAATTAAAATGCCACAACATGAAATGCTGGTCAAGAGTCACAGACAAAAGAGACCCATACACACAGCTGCTTCCTCTTTTTCTCGCTCTCTTCCACACACACACACACGTTCTGTTCGTGTGCAGTCACTTGAAATAAATTACGTTACATTTTTTTTTGTAGGTGACTAGCGCAAAGTTCTTGCCGCTGCTGACGCGAAGCTTCAAATGCCAAGTCGTCGGCACTAGGCCAAACAGCGGCTGCTAACACGCCTCCCCTCCCATCGCAACAGCACATATGCACATGCATAATTCACTTAATTATGTGCGAGCACAAGCACACACACACGCACACACAGAGAAATGGGTGTTCCGGACTGCAGCCTGCAGTCCGCTAACGATTTTAAATGCTGCGGTCTGGCTCAAACATCGTCAACTTCGAAGCAGCCCACACTGCGGCTCGCAATACGTTTGCCAGCTGAATTTCAAATTAAATTCAAGAGCAGCTCGCCGAAAAAAGAAAAAGAAATCTAATTTTAATTTCAAAGCGGCGCTCATTTAGAAATACTTAATGATGTTAAAATAAAAACCAAGCGCCATGAAGTGCGTGTAGCCCGCAGTACTCCACACCATGCCGCCATGTACCCCGGCTGGCCGGCTCAGCATTTGAGGTACATTTCGCACGGATCTTTCATTTTTTTTTTTGGTATGAAAAGCACGTACACGAAAAACCGCAAAGCGTCGCAAAGGAAGGGATTTGGGAGAAAATCGGCAAAAAGCTTCAAGACGCAAGTCGCAATGGGCAAAAGATTTGGTCGAAGAAACTAGCAACGCGCGCGAACTGCACTTAAGAGGGCGGGGAGAGGGGCTGGTACTTCACTTGGTAGGTCGGGTCATTGCTTTTAGCGCGGTGATTATTTCTGCACCACAAAAAAAAAGAGAAGTGAACGAAGGAAACTTCGATGCTCGCTGTCGTTAGCTGTCAGAGAAGTGACCAGGCACAAAAAATAAAAGAAGAAGAAAATGTTGCCCTTTGAAGTTTTGCAAGTTTTTTCCTATTTCTTGCTTTCATTCGGTTTGCTAATGGATTTGCGCGAGCAAAACTTAATTTGGGGCTAAAGCTGTGGCTCACTCAAGTGATAAATATTAAGTGAGCTCAGGAGCTTGAGCTGCAGCTCAGTTATTGGGTTTATCATGCTCGGTATTTTAAATCTTTTCACTAGAATGCCAGACAGGACTGGAAAAGTAAAATGTTACGCTTAAGATATCAATATGTATACACATACATATATTTTAGTGTCAGCATAAATAATCAAAAGCATGGTCTAGCTTAGTTTAGGAAGTAATCAAATAGTTTTAAATAATTTCCTTATGATTACAGTATATTCTTTTTATTAAAAACACTCTTTTCACAGTTTAAAAGTGAAATTCAACTTATATAACAAATACTTTTTTTTCACACACATAATTATCAAGCCCCAAAACAATTTATGCGCCCTTAGGCGTTCCTCAATCCCATTTGAAGAACGTGCCAGGGCTGCGAGAATGAGGATTAAACAAAAGTTCACTTCCCAAAAGAGATAATCACAACATTATTAAATTATTTGGTATCCTGCTTAAGCGATAAAAATAAAATAATAATAAATTACAAATTTTGAAAAATGGTGGCAAATATTTTTTTAACGAAGTGCATATTTTGTGCATGTGTGTGTGTGTGTGTGTGTGAGTTGGTTGCAGCACCAAAGTTCAACTTTAGGCAAACAATTTTTGTAATAAACCAAAGCAGAGCGCAAACAAATTTTGATGTCTAGACAGGCAACAATTTTGTTGATGCACTTGATGATGCCACCAATTTTCCTGCTGGCTGGATTTTTTATTTTATTTTTATTTTTTTGTTTGCACGTTCCATAAATTTTTATTGCTTAAGTTTGAAGAGCAGCCGGCTAAACTGTAGCTAAATATGTATATATGAAAATTGTTAGCTATAATAGCCAATTTAGGCTCTTTAAGGCGCTGCAGACGGGCAGGTTAAATTTCATAGCCTACATAGCAGCGCACTTTTTTTTCGTTTATCGATTTTCATTCATTTGAGGCGGGTGCAGGGCTACGCCTCCGCCGCATTTGATTTATGCGCTACTTTCGCCGGCGCCCCGAAAAGTATGCCACGTGTATTTTTTGTTTTTACTCTGTTTGGGGCCAAACTAATTTTGACCGCAAAATCTATAAAAGCTGTTGAGGCCCAGGGCACCAGAGCACTCGATACAAGAGCTCAAAAAAAAGTTCAAGTGTTTGACCCGAAATATTTCATTATATTCTCCTGTTTTATTTAATTTTGCGATTTTCAGTTTGTTTATTTGTTTACCTTTTAGTTCGTGGCTTCGTGGCCAGAAATTGAAAAATGTACTTGTGCTTGGTTGTTTTTCTTGCTTATATGTGTGTGTGTGTGTGTGTGTGTGTGTTGGGTTTAGTGGACTGCGCCTGACGTTTCCAAAGTTTTTAATTTTGTGTGAAGAGACAGGTAGAGCTGAACAAGTGCTTATATTAATTACGCTCTGTGCTTGACGGCCCCAATGAGGTTAATGGAAAACAGGTTGTGGAAATATAAAAGGCTACGCAAATTGTCGGTCTGCCAAATGGCGTGCATTCAGAATATCTAATGTTCAGACACTTGTCCAGCCGTAAAAGATTAATTACTAAGGTCTTTAGTAAAGTTTGACAACATATTACATAATTGATTAGCATATTTTTGTGGGGCAGCGCAAACGTATCAAGTGCTTAACAAATAACTGAAAGAGCTTAGGAGAGATAAACCATAATAATAATTGGGTTAATTAGTTGAGCTGTCCATAATAGAAGTATAATTATTATAGAAAAGAAATAAATGTTGGAGATAGACATCAAATTTGAATACTAAATGTGTATTTGAAGTTATTGAAGGGAGAAAATGTGACTTTAATATGATATAATATGCATACTTTTCCTAAAGCGTATCTGCCGTATCTTTCCTAATATTGTATTGAATGGAGAGCACAAATTTTTGGTATCACTTTTAATGAGTTTGTTGGACAATTTCCTAGGAAAGGAAATGGGTTTCGCAGCATGGTTACCTCGACACGCGGGCCTATAACTTACTTAGATTTCTTTGAAACTTTTACAGAACAATCATTAATCACGTCACAAAGTAGGCAAATGATTTATGGCCTGGCCAATGCGACAAACGCAAACAATTAACGAGTTAAATATGCCACTTACACGCTAAGTAAATGCAATTCTCAACGGCAGATGGCGCTGCAGCAGCTTAAAAAGCGCAAGAGAGAGAGAGGGAGCGAAAGAGCTAGAGAGTCGAACAGACTATGTTAATTATGTTACACACTGCGTTAATCGCTCTTAAAACCCGCCCCATTTACTGACTCACCCGCTCACTCCCTCACTCCGCCAGCCTGTCCATGAGGTTGCCGCCTCCTGTTGCCTGCCCCATGACGCACAAAGTTGCGTGCTGAATGGCCATAAATTATCAACAAGCGTCTTCATTAGTTCTCAAGCGACTGGCAATACTCGTAGAACTTCTGCCGCTTGACTGTGCCGACGTCTCACCATTTAAAAAGTTAAATGCCACAAAATGTAGCTCCTTGATGGAGCTTGATGGTTTAGCCGTCAGGTGAGCCACCCCCTTGCCACCGCCCACTAACAGCAATTGCGTGTCCTTTGTTGTGGGCCATATTTGAAGCAGCCCAGCAACAGTTTTTCCCAGTTTGCCCTCGTCGTCATCATCGTTGTCGTCTTAAGTGTGCCGCATAATTTTTGATAATTCAATTAAGATAAGTTTATGCTCTCTTTTTACATGGCCATTTCTTGTGTCTTCAGCCGCCCCTCTAAGCTGACATTTCATTCAATTTTGGTCAACCTTTCTGGTTCTAGGGGACTGTCGACTTCAAGTTGAGACATAAAATTTCATGTTTATTTTGCTTGCTTTGCATATTGGCCTTCTCTTCGTTTTTGACATAATTTTCGTAGGCTGCGCATTTTCTTTACAGAATGTCCACAGCTCGTAACACCGTTTATTGGACATGTATTTTGTGACACTTGGTTCTTCAGGGAAGATAATTATTTTCGAGATTTCCCTAGAGGTATTCTCTTAGTATTAAATAAATTGTATAAATTTCTCAATTTTACACGATAACAACATTCATAGTTCTTTAGATCGATACTATTGTTTCACTTTTAAGCACATCTAAAAAGAACGGCCTATCCAATAAAATTTTATGATTGTTCTTTTATCAGCTCAACGAACAATCTCAAATTTAATTAGCCTAATTAGATTATATGATTTTGATTGCTTCAATTCACATTAGCCAACAAGCTTAAGTCCAATTCAAATTCAAATTCCGGACCGGGCTCTAATTACATATCCCGGGTATAGGAACCACCAAACCCGCAGTTCAGCCCGCCCATCAAATAGTTTTTCTAGCCTTTAAGCAGAATTACAGATTTTTGTGGTTTCGGGTCGCATATTTACCGCAAAAATTCCACACACACACACACATGCCACGCCATACCCCATTCCCTTGCCCTCTCCTGTGCATCGTGTTACTGTGCAGTTATAAGCCAGGTTAAGCCTTTCGTTGAAGTTAAGCTAATAAAGTGTTAATTAAGCGTTCCAAAGTGGCCCCCTGAATGCTTTTAACTAATGCGACGACTACACCGACCGACCCGCCCCTCTCTGCGCTTCTCAAAAAACTTTTACTTGGGTTGGTAGGCATATCTAAATATTTGCTGCATACTTTGCGGCTGACGCATAGCCCCAACTCCAACCTCAACAACAACAACAACAACACGCTCAACTTACCTACGTAATGGCAGGTAAAGTTTTTGGCCTTCAGCTTCACCACCAGCTCCATGTTCGTTCAGTGTACCTCAAACCGCTTATTGTCCTCCCCCACCCCTTTTTCACATATCCTAACACACAAACACAAACACAAACTGCCCCCTGGCGGTAATTAATGGTAGGTAAACTATTTGATTTCCTTGTACCCTACTTTTTTTACAGCTTTCCACACATCCAGCTTTTGACTAATAGCATGTTAGATGAGGAAATGTGTTAATGCAGACATTTGCATACTTTTTGGGACGTTGGGTGAATATATAAAACTAAAAAAAGCAACACACAAATTGAAAAATTGCCACAGGCCAGGGCCATAGTTAACCCTTTTGTAATCCAAATTAAAAGCATAATTTCATTTGCAAGAGGGCAGAATTGTTATCTTTCAGCCTCGAATCGGTTCATTGAACTAGTTTGCATCGTATAAAAACTTTCGTAATACGCCTCAGAAATAATACTTTACACAATCTTTATAAAAACTAGCTGAAAAGGCTTTCCACATGCGCCTTGCCCTGAGCACGTAACAACTGCAGGCTGCATTGACACAAATTGAGCATGAAACGAGGCCCAAAATGCTGGTCAAGAGAAAACTTCTTCTTATTGGAGCCACTGCAATGAATGGTCACTAATAACACGTTTTGAAATCCAAGGTTTGGCGGGAATATTGGAAGTAAACTATTAAAATATATTGTCAACAGTATGATTATGTTCAGATTTTAGCTCAGTTAGCATTGATTTTATTGTCCTGTAAATTCCCTTTCTGTCCCTTCTTTTCATTTTATTTTGCCAAAATGCATACACATACATTTATAAAAATTATATTATTAGATACATGTTATTAGATACATGTTGACGCTTGACTAATTGCCTGCAATTGTTCTTTCTACCTTGACAGCTCAGCAATTCGCGATAGACCACAAAGTGCAATAGTGCAGTTCTTAAAACGCTTAAGCTGATTTAGTTTATGTTTAGTTATACATTTTCGCTGACTCTGATCACACACATAAAGCCGCAGCTGAAATGGTGTTAATTAGTAGACAAGAATGTGGCACCCTCCCACCACCCGCCGCGGGGCTGCATACGAGCCTTGCCAATCTCATCAGCTTTACGTTCCCTCGTTCTTATCACACGCATCTAACACAAAAGTGCTTTTAAGTGCGCCCCACAACAATTTCGAGTTTAATTAACAGTAATTTGTTTGCGTTGCACTAAGTATGTATGGGTAATCCTTGTGGAGAGCCAGGGCAAATGCTATCTGGCCAGGACGATCATTAGAGCACTGAGCACACACACACACACACACACACACACACACACACACATATGAGGCGAGCTAGTTGGTTTATTTTTTATGACGAACTTAACGATGATATTTATATGTCTATAAAAAGTCGCTATAATAACGTTTAAAGCGAAGCACGGAGCCAACAGAAGCTCTGAAGTGCGCCATTAAAAAATACCAAAAGAAAAAAAACACACAGAAAGTAGAGCTATTTGTCTCCGCACCGAAGATCTGATACCTTGCATAAAATTCATATTTACAAATCAAATTAATCGAATTTGATTTTAACTAGCAAAATATTTTATTTTATACGCAATCGTTATTTTTTTCAGTTACTAAGTAATAGGTACTAGCTTTAAGTCCTAATTAGTGATTAAACAATTTTAAATTCAACAAACCCATTTAAAAATAATTGCGCACACTATAATGAATTTCGCTTGCGCTTGACCTTTAGACCTTAAAGAATAGGAGTAGACCGAATCAGTCTGGCAGATTTAAATGAACTAATGTTCTAGCATGTTACTTGCTTCACGCGAACATAATAATCTCCTTGGTTAGGGTATATAGACTGGAGGAAAAAAACCGCTACAGCGGTGTGTAAACAAGCAGGCTGGAAACTATAGGCCATAAGCTGGAGAGCAGGAAGTTTCCAGTCGACAGTCGGCAGTTAGACACTCGAGCACATGCACGCCACTCAACAGGACATTGACTTTTTAGGCAGTTTGCCGTGCAGATCCCTAGAAAAGGTGCCTCAAAGTTTAGGTCTGCGTTTGAATAATGACAGCCTGTCGAAAGAAACGTTGGATGGGGGCAGAGTGCAGGGAACAGAATGAGTAGCAAAACTTTTTGACGGCTCTTGAGTCGCCGGGAGCTGTGTGCAATGCCACATAATTTGCACAATTTAAATGCAACCCGGTGTGGCGCACCGAGAAGTTCAAGGACATGGGCAGCTGTTGTGCCCAAAGATTTCATACCGTTCTTTTGTGCGCCTCGCCTAGCATTAAATTATTTAATTTTATGGCCTGCCTGGGTTGCCTGGGCTGCCGCACGCACATGGCAAACAGATTCAGTTTCAAAGGACCTGCCCACATTCCATTTTCTTGTCCTGCTGCTGCTGCTGCTGCTCGCTGTTGCAAAAAGTCAAAGTCAGCTGCCGGCAATGAGCAATGCGGGCGAATGGGCGTGTCTTGGGTGTTGCCCACTCCCCAGTTACTTAATCTCGCTTTGAGCATATAACTCATCATCATCATCATTCCCAGGGGAGATGGGGAAACTCCAAAATAATAACCATGAAATTAAGTTCGTAAACAAATGTGAAATGAGATGCGTATGCTTTAAGTGCGGCTCTCACCGCACATTATAAATATTGAAATCAAATTATATAAGGCTTTAAAGATTTACTGGCTCACAGAAAAAAAATAGGTAAATAAATGTGAAAGTCAATTAAATGTTTGATTATAGTATTGTAATTATTTTTAATTAATTTGCTTGGTAGTTATGATATTGGAAGTAAAATATGTTGCTTCATGCTTCTCACATATCTGCAAAAGGTAAATGTCTACAAGGGTATTAAGTCTTCGGCGTGTCGAAGATATCCTTACTTTCTCGTTAATAAATACCATTGAGTATTTAACTTAGTAACATAAAATTAAAATAAAATCTATCAATTATTTACTATTTAATTATTTTAACAAAGGAAAATAAAAAATAAAAAAATTAAACAATATATAATTTCTCTAACTGAAAAAGTTAACTAAAAAGATGTTTTCCTAAATACTCAAAACATATTCACTGTTAGAAAATCCTAAGGAAATCGATGCAAGCTCTCAACGTGCGTCCTTCAAACTATCTGTGTAAACCTATCGCATAACAATTGTGCTAATGTTTTGATTTCGCATTCATTTGCCACAATTCGCTCAAAGCGCCATTATGCAAGGGTCAATAGCTGAACCTGCGCTAAAATGACAAAAGCCGCTGACACATGTCATCCAATTAAAAGATAATAATTCCAGCGGTCATAATCCTGGTCACACAATATTGCGTTCTCCACCAGCTGCTTGAAGTCCACGAACTGACCTCGCCTTGGCAAACAGCAGCAACAACAAGAAAAGGGAACGACTTTGAGAAGTTCATTGTTGAAAATTGTTGCTTCATTGGCAGCGTAGCTGATGGCCATGTCCACGTCCATGTCCATATCCAGGCGCAGGGCATTGCCAAGTGTCCAATGTTATTGTTGGGTTTGCGTCATGTACGTGACCCAAGGCATAGCCGGGTCTGTAGCGACTGAAGGAAACATGTTAATTGAGTCAAAGTTTGCAGCTTCAAGTTGATGCGGAACGTGTGTTGATAGCTTAAAGTTGCCTTTGGCTTGTTAGTTTTTGGCCATACGTGATTTCACGAGTCCCTTAATTGGACATGTGAGCCTTTGTACACCACCTACACCCACACCCACACCCACACCCACACCCACACCCACATCTACAAGGAGGCACTTCAAGGTGCTTTCCTGGGAATAGTGTTGACGTTGGGATGGCTCATTAATAAACTCATAAAACCGTACGACACCTTATTTCCTTTTCTTTTCTTTTTTTGTGTGTGCGCTCTTTTTTTGCTTATTACAAGCTTAATAAATATTAGCGCACGACATGTAATTACGTCGAGCTACATAAAAATTATAATAAACATTGTGTAACATTACATAATTGACAGTTTCGAGTGCTTGTTGGCGTTGGGATTGGCGTTGGCGTTGGCTGTGCGCCCACAGGTGGGCTCATCACTTGGTTACGGTTGGGGTGGGACAACTTTGTTGCCTCAAGTTGTGTTTATTTTTATGCATGTCTTCCTCTGCGTCCTTAGCCGACTCTTTTTGCTCCTTTCTGCCTTGCGCCTTGCATTATCCTTTTGGCTTTGCCCTGGCAACTTGCCATATCGCTGGCGTCATCATCCTTAACGCCTTTGCCGTCAACGTTGTCGTCGTTGTCGCTTTTAATGTCTGTTGATTTCTTTTTACTGATTTTTAATGCCCAACCAGCTACCGTGGCACATTGGGTCGCAAACATACATATATGCTACTTACGGGAATTACAGATGATTTAATATTTGGTCTTAAATCTGTTGATCTGTTTGTATTATAATATCTGTTGATTCCTTTAACAAGTTGTTTAAGGTGAGGCCGAAGCAGTTTGAACAAGAGATTTCAAGTATTTGTATGCTATGACCGCATCTTTTAACAAAGCTCTTGCCCAACATACAGCTGAATCGATATCTAGCCCAAGGCATATTGAATGCAGAAATGGTCTATTTCAAGGGGGGAAAAAAATTAGGGAAATCCTATTCTCACTACCATGGACATCATTCCTTTCATTTATCTAATCAGATTATTAATATGCAAATTTAGAGGCTTATGAAGAGTTAATAAATAGACTAGGAAATTGTTAATTAAACATTGAGTTCGTTCATGAAAATTTGGAAAACAAAGCCTGGGTTCAAGCAAGTAGAAAACCAGGTTTACGAACCGATCGAAGAAAATAAAGGTTCGAACCATGAACCGAAGCATCGCCGACTAATATTTTGGGTACGTTTGCTGTTTATCCAAAAATATTGGTAATCTATATAATAATTTTATAATATGTTCAATGCTATACAACAAAAAGAAGCCCTAATCACCTGCTTCTTAACAACATTATTCCACTGTGCCTTATTGCTGTGGCCACACCTATAATTCCGCAAGAAGCCGTGCCTCGTTATTGCGCATATGCACACACGCTATATGTTTACCGTTATCTCTGGCAAGTTGTAAGTGCGCCATAATTTGTTCAAGTGTTTATGTTGGGTATCGAGCTTTTATTATATGTTCTTATTGCAATGCTCGTACAAGTTTAATTAATGCTTATGGCCAAGTCGTTTCTGTGGTTGCTTCAATTTCCCAAGTTCAAGTCATTTAATAAAATACAACAATCCAATTAACCATAAAGCATTCACTTGTTGAGTATTGATTAGATATATAAAATGACAGTAAACTGGAAGCTAACTTTCAGATTTGAATTTTATATGTAATAGCAATTAGCGATTGTTCGACAGCTAAAATTATAGCAATTGGCGGCAAATTGAATTTAAATCTTTTAAACGTCCATTTCACATTGCAAGAGTCTTGAAATAACTCGGCTATCTTTAGCTCAACAATGACTCTCAAGTGATTCTTGCAACACAATGATAGGCATCTGGAATGCGAAAGGAATTTTCGCAGAGTGCTCAGCAGAAGTATTTTAGAATCACTTTTGCCAAGGTTCATCCTTGCGAATTCCTGTTAAATTTGTCGACCAATCATTCGGACTAACTTGGGACTAAAAGTATTTAAATTCATATGCCAATTCAAGCCAATTGACTGCTTGATATCTTCCTTCTTAATCGAACTGAGCTTAGAACAGATTATATGTTCTCACAGGAGGATTGTTGGAGTGGCATTTAGTCCATTCATACATGTGCCCGTGAAGTCGAATTGGAACATTTTTTAACTATGTGAATTTTGGTCTAACTCTATGTATTTGTAATTAGTTGGAGTTAAGTTGGCCAGATCCTCAAAAATAATGTTTAAATTTCCTTAAAGACAATAAAATCTTACAGCTGTTTGATTGCCTTGCGCGTTAATTGTGTGCTGGGCACATTTTTAAGGTTTATCTTGGGCAACCAGAAGATGGGCAGGGGAGCCGTAACTGAGTCCATGGTCGACAGAAATTAATTATGACAAACAACAAGAATTTTTGCGCTTGCACTTGCGAATGCTGCAACTGCCGTTGGTTGGCTGCACTGTCAAAAAAAAAAGTAAAACCAAACATTTTGCGTGTAATTAGCAAAGTTTTCCGCTCAAAAGTTTTCCACCGAAATTTTTCGCTGTTGTCGCTCCGTTTGCAAAAATATTTGTTCCTCCCTCCATTGCAAAACAATACCAAAATAAGGGAAATATAATAACAAAAAAATAATATGATGCGCGGCATTGAAATGGGGCTATGCTGAGCAGCCCAGAGTCGAGTCAGGCGAATCCAACGGGTGGCAGGACTTTCTCCAGTGGCCGTTTCCCTGGCGATGTCATCGTTGTTGCTGTTGTTGTCTTCTGTCGTGTTGATGTTGTTGTAGCATTGTTGTTTTTGTTATTGTTTTTGTTCTTGTTGTTGTTGTTATTCTTGTAACTGGCATCGCCCACAGCTCAGCGTTTTCTGCGGTCCGAAAGAGTTTCCGCTCTGTGGCTCGGCGCTCGCAGCATCGCGTCGCATCGCTAGGCCACAGTCCTCCAACTGGCTCCTGGTCATAGCTTCTCATTCTCCAGCAGGCACTTTGTCATTTGCAGCGGCTGCTGCTGTTGGCTATGTCAAGTTCATTCTTAACACGATACGGATGCGCGCCCCAGTGCACAAAATGTTTCCTGTTCGCACAATTCTGTTGGCGTTGTGCATTTACGCTTAAAGCAGCGCTTTGTTTTAAATTTAATTTAATTTGTAATTGCAATTTATCGATGAACCTTTTTTTTTTTTTTTAGTTCTGTGTTCATAAAATGCACAATATGCAAGTGGAAATATTGAGTCTTTCATACGCCCCTCAATTAACATAATATTTTGCAATTGATCAGTTGATATTGATTGGTTTGTTGGTTTAATTTTTTAGCACAGCTTCAATTTAAGTTTCATCATTTTATCAGGTATTTCTGGCAAATTCGGACCGTAATAAATTTGAAAAACATGAAATGACCCAAATAAGCAAATGTGTTTTTCTTCTGCGTCTGTTGGCAAACATGACACTAGGAGCTGAATGCATGGAACAGGGAATCAGCTGTGTTTTCTGGGACAGTCGCATAAAACAAATGAGCAGGTGCTCACATACACACACATACGCAGACGCACTTCCAAGCAGACAGGAGAACATGGTGTAGAGGAGTGGGGGGAGGGCTTAATGCGGGCTGAGTTGACCGCAAAAATTGCGGAATGTGCTGCAGCAGAAAGCATTGGGGAAATATTTTCAAGTCAGCAGAAAGCAGCAAACATAAAACGAAAGTAAAAACGCAACGAAAAATAGAATGCATTTTCCAAAATGACATGCACACGTATGTGCATATGTATGCATGTGTGCCAGTGTGTGTAGAAAATGCAGTAAGCCAACAAAAATGTGTTAAAAAGAGATAGATGGAGAGAGAGTGAGAGAGAAAGGGGGGGGAAGGTTGCATTGCCATGGGCACTTTTCACGTGTATTTTGCTGTGTTTGAAAACAAGTTTATTGACTTTTCTTGTTACCATAACGTAAAATCAATGTATGTCTACGTACGAGTAATAACTTATTTTACAACTGCAACTGCAACAGAGGAAACTCCTCAAATGCGACTACTTTGAATAAAAACTAAACGCTAAACTTGGTTGGCCGAATGTTCTGAAAAAAAGCTGGTAAGGAGTGATAAAAACTTTAGACAGAAAGATTTTCTATAGAACGTATAAAAAAACTATTTTCGTAATTAACAAAATTAAAAAAGAAAAATTGAGTCAATGTATATTAACAGTATTTAATTTATGACAAAGCTTTTCAAAGAGTTTTTTTTAATACAATTTATCTTAATTGAATATAGGATACACTTTTAGATATAATATAAAAAATTGTATTTCAAATTAGATTTAGCTGAAAAAAAACTGCCACCACCAGCAAAGACAATTTGAGTTAAAATTGTAATTAACACTAATTCAAATTTGTGGACTTAATTGGAATTATAATTTGCGGTTAACTGCATGTGTTTACGACTTGTTGGGCATTGGAATTTAATCTTGCTGGAATCGGAGCGCGAAACAACAATATTAATTATTTAGGACGCGTAACACGATCTAATAATAATTTCTGAAATCCCTGTGCATACATTTGAATTGTGAGATTTAGTTTAATCCTCAGCAATTTTCGTTGTACGCATGCATTAAATTCCCTAATGCAAAGGAGAAAAGGCAAATACACAAGCGTTTCAAGGGAAAGCGAGAGAGAGAGAGAGAGAGAAAAAGAGGGAGAGTGAGACTCGAAAAGCTCAGCTGCAAAATTATGCTTGTAAGCTTTTGAAATTACCATAAAATGCGTTGACCTTTTGAACTTACTAAGCAAGACACAGTTAACGGGCGAATCGACTGGCAGCAAATAGAGCGAGAGAGATAGAAATAGGCAGAGCAAGCAGCAAAGTTAGGGCGAGTGAGTGGGAGAGAGAGTGCAGGGTAAAGTTTTGTTCGACTGTTGTCTGCAGCTTTGTTTTGATTTGCCTGCTGCTGCTGCTGTCGTTGTTGTTGTTGTTGCACTGCTGTTGCATCTGCTCGTTCGCCCTAATCCTGACTTGTTACTCAGCTGTCAATGTGTGTGTGTGTGTCTGTGTGTGCCTGGTGTGTGCGTGTGTGTACGTGAGTGTGTAGTTGCATTGTAGTTTGCAACGTCTTTGCCCTGTAATGAATATAATGGGTCAGCCCACAAGGAGCGCGAGAGGCGGAGTAAGTTGGCTCCTTGTTGGGAGATGTCCTGTGCATTTATTCAAATGCCAAACGCACACACACACACACGTACATGCACACATGTAAGTGGCCTGACTGTAGAATATGGCCATAAACAGCAGGTAGCCTTAGCCTTTTGTTTATAATTTGGCATTGCAGCCTTTGAGGCGCCAGCAGCAGCAGCGGCAGCTTTCACTTCTCAGCGCTGTTTTTGTTCTTACTTTGTTAGCTCATTTAACATAACTGTTAATTTGCATGCATGTATACTTGTGTGCACGTGTGTGTATTTTGCCCCCGCAACAACAAAAGAAAAACTTTTACTGCTTTGCTCATTATTTTTGGACTGCTATAAATTTAAATTTATGTTCATGACGACGATATTTTGTGTGCCCGGTCATAAACCGAAAAATGTTTACAGTTTTCAGTCGCATAACTTTATAGCTTTCCCCTTACCAACCCCCCAAACCCCCTCGCTGTGGTACTTTCTTGTGTAGATGACCCAAATTTCTCGCATATGGTAATGGTTATTTATATAAACAAATAAATGTTAAAACTTAAACTGAAAAACAGGCATATAAAACTATGCAATTTATATTTGCTTTTAAGCACACACAGAAAGCAAGTGTGTGTGTCTGACGATGTGTGTGTGTGTGTGTGTGTGTGAGGGGCGCACAACTATTGTGCATTATTCTGGAATATATAAAAGTTTCCATTTTTTTATTTGCTGTTGCATTTTTGTATAACATTCATTTTGTTTGCCGGCAGATTTTGCGGTGCAATTTCATTGAAATATTTTGTGGCACAGGCATCTGTGGCGGCTTTGTCTATATTTTTTAGAGATGCTCGGAGCGAGGTCGTGAATGCAAGGGACACACTTTGTGGCCTAAAACAAATTTCTCATCTGGTAAAATTCTTGCCCAGCTATCAATTAAACTTTCATAGCTACGTATATGTGTGCAGATTGGTATATATGTGTATGATTGATAATTGAAAAGATAGATAGAAAGATAGTAAGATAGTTTGGTAAGAAAATTAAAGAGAGCTTGCCTACGCTAGAACGTGGAGAATGAAAACAAAATGTCTCTAAGCCTTGCTTGTATGCATGAGAAGCGCAAAGAAGGGCGTGCCTCGCCATTAAATATTTCCAAAAATGTTCAATTTATCTTTGACATACCTTTTAATATGCTTTGTATCTGCGTCTACGGAAAATAAAGCTTTGAGAATCCATTAATAATACTTCTATTTAATGTACGCACTCTCAGTTGTCTATTAGGTGCAACCTATGGACCTGCCTCACTCTGTTTTAACTTTCTCCACGAGTTCCTGACACGCCCTCCCCTTTCAAGTGGCACACTGAGACAACGACGACGACCTACAAAAAATATTTATGGTTCCCACAGCCGCAAATATTTGCCACACTCGCACAGTCAACGCCCTCCCTTGGTGGCGCTGGTGTTTGTATGCCTGTGTGTGCATGTGTATGCCTGTGTGTGTGTGCGTGTATTGTGCCTCCATGGTAGCCATTATTTATACGCTGCTAATCTTCCACCATGTGACTACTGTAGCTGGTTGCCTTTTTGGCTGCTGGCTGGTACGCTTCTTCGCCCCTGGCTCTGCCTGCACTTTCACACTCATTGCGCGCCCTGCACTATGCTACACTTTATTGTTTATTGCGGTTGGCTAACAGTTCAGTCCCTGGCTAGCTGTCTGGCTGTCTGGTTGTATGGCTGCCTGCTAACTGGTTCCCTGTCGTGGCATTGTTTTTGGCTCCGGCTGCAGTTTGCTGCAATGCGCTGGCTACCAGAATGACCGCAAAATGCTAAGCGTCTTTTCAGTTACAGTTTAAGTTTGCCGCATTTCAGCTAAAGTGCATTCAGTTCCCGTAACCCCACGCCCAGCCCCACGCCTCTCCTCTGCAACCTGGTCCTACTGTGTCAATTATGGCAATTGCTTTGTACACTTGGCCACAAAATGTTGCCATTTGTGTACCTCTACATAAGATACGTTTACACAGAGAGTTTTGTAGGGCGGGGTCACAGCTTTTGTTTGTTTATGCTTAAGTGGAATTTGCAAGGTCTAACGGCCATTCTCAATAGGGGCGTGGCTCGATAAAATTTATGTGCAGCCAACACTTTGTCTGACAAATTAATGATAATTTGTAGTGTTTAACTCAAAAGGATCGCTACGAATTGATATAGATTAGAATACATGACAAAGTTATTTATTTAATAAATAAGAGAAGCATTCAAAAATTCTGTTAATTATTAAAGTTTTGTGAATCATATAATAATCTCTATACAAGTCAACCCAGACATTAAGAAAACCATTCAAATACTTAAAATTTTTCAAATATTTTTAGCAGCAGCTGGACGGTAGGTTGAGGGTATAAGGTGTTCGGGCACTCCCGAATAAATGCAAATATTTTGCATTTGGCCAGAAATCAGTAAATTCTCATGCAGCTTAGCAGTGTGTACACATTGCCTTAAAAAGGCATTTCTCGTGCCTTTATTTATAAATCTCGTCACACTTGAGGGCCACTTTTCAAATATAATTCGCCATCATCTGCCAACACTCGACACCATTTAGAGACCCACCTCCGCGCAGCGCCCGCAACTTATCGTATGCCGTGCATATAAAAAATGGTCTACAAATTTCAACACCTGCTGACTGTTGCCAAAAAAAGGTTGAAAGTGTTTGTTGTTGCTGCTATTTGTCGAGTATAATGGGCAGGGCGAAAATTGAAATATATATATTGTGTATATATTTATATATGTTTGCATTAAATTGTTACAAATTACGTTTCCAGCAGTATGAGGGGTGGCGCAACTGTGATTGTATTCTAGAAATGAAAAATGCGCTGATTTGTTGGCGGGAACTGGCCAAAGAGTGGGAAATTCGAGTGCAAATGCGAGTGAAAAACTCAGACACGTGAGGCTCTGCACAGATATGAATATGAATGCCAAAAGGTCAACAAACAATTCCACTAAAGAGCTGAAACTCTAGGGCAGGGCCAAGAAGTGCTAACAATGACAACGGAGCGGTAGCTGGAGTTTGTAAGGCCAGAGGGGGCACAAGGAGCAAAGGCTGAACAGAAAATGAAATACAGGTCGACAAACAATGAAAGGCTGCGCCTGGTTGGCAACTGATGACAGCAGCGGAGCCGACGGACAAGCGGACAAATGGACAAGCGGAGAGCTGGCTGAAGTGCTTGCTGCCAAGGACAGGGAGCAAGAGCAGAAACAGAAGCAGGACCAGGACCAGTTCCAGGACTTTTGCTCGGCAGCAGCCTTTTCACAGCTTGTGCGCTGCACTTGACTGAAATGAATTGCTCATGCCCCTGCTTCTGCTCCAGCTCGTCTCGAGTAGAGGCCTGTTAACGATTACGTGATGAATTTGCATTGCAATAACCGAGCACCTAGCCGCCTTCTCCTATCCAGCAACAATATGCCAGACTTTCGACTTGCAGCAATCGGCGAGCGGGCGGAAAAGGGCAAACGTCAACGTCAGCGCCGCTTTTGCTTTTGCTGCGTGCAAAGTAATTTAACGCCAATTTTACGGCCAACGTCTAGGAGACCCAAGAGCAAAGACTTCAAGGCTGGCATATTGTTTCTTATTTATACCCTGTTTTCATAAAATGGGAATATGAAGGAATAAAGCACATCAGTTTCTGTAAACATTTTCTTGTAACTTGTGTCTAGTTAGATGTAAAACACTTCTATAAAAAACAAAAAAAAAACATAGAAAACAAGAAGATATACGCATTCTCAGTTGTCTACTAAGTGCAACCTAGCGACCTAACTATCTATAAATTCGAACAAATTTTCTTTACTCAACAAACAGTAGCTTAGTCTAATATATTCGTGTGCAGGGTATCTGTGAGTGGAGCATTCCAATTGGTATTTTTTGTCTTGTTGCCGTTTAATTTTTTTTATTCATTGTTGAAAGAGTTCTGGCGTACGCAAGGAATTGCGAAAGTGTTGGCAGCAGCGGCGTGAAAAATTATTTTATAATACAAATCAACGAGTTGCTGGAAAATGGAAATGTTTCAGGAATAGTTCGCCCATCAACGCGCATGTTGGCAATCAAACTGCCAGCAATTACAACTGGCAAATTGCAATAAAAAAACTGAATGAAATAAAATGCAACCTAACTGGCAAGCTGGTGGCAGTCCAATGACGGTTACAGTACACCTGAGTGCGTGCCAAGGCAAAGTTGAAGGTTTGTTTGCCTATCTAAAAGGGTAAACAGGCTTTGGGTCGTGTATATCATAAAAAATTCTAATTGGCGTATGGCGTTGTGTGAGGCGTGTATTATAACGTCTAATGAAGTGCAAGGTGGGTAGTTCCTCGTTTTATGTAAGCAATGAAAATGTTAACTAGCAAATTGCAACTGCATCCATAAACACAACAAGCTGTTTAAGACCCTTTCTGTTGCCTGAGAAGTCTATAAAATGGCGTTACTCAGGAATTTTTAGAGTTATTCGTGCTAGACGCTATCTCAAGGTTTTAAAACAAAATGAGGCATAAAAAAAGGTAGGAGTATATAGACAAGTAGGAGACACTCGGATTTGCCTTTATAAAAAAAAAAAAAACAAATACATACACGATTAACGAGCATTTAATTTAATTAAAAATAACACTACTGCACATATTAAATCATAATATGTATAGCCATTATATAAATTGATTAAAATTGCATTGAAAGGCGGTAAAGGGCTTATCATGTGAGTGAGACGGAGATATAGGGAAAGGGAAAGGGTAGGAGGATAAATCTGTTATATTACTAAGAGAAACTTTACAAACACATATTGTGAAAATACCACTAAAAATACTTTAAAGTCGAAAAGGTAATCGCAAGGATATAATGTAATTAATTTGTATGCCCTCGTAGAGAGCATTATAATTTTGTCATGAAATGTGTAACGTATAGAAGAAGACTTGTTCAAGCCCATAAAGAGTTTATATTCTTCATCAGCATCAACAGACGAGTTTATATATATTCGAGTCATATTCGTCTGTCCATCTCTCCGTTTGTATGCGAATATAATAATATAATATATGTATGCGTATATAAACCTTGTCAGTCTCATTAAATTTCTAATTAATTGTTGATTAAACTTGATTGAAGGCACACATTATATTATTATTATTATTACTATTAAAATGCGCTATAGTACACATTAAGGTTGCTTTAATGAAAGAGAGCAGGCCCGTCTTCTCCCTATACGAAATAAATAAACCAGACGACATTGCTGCATTGATTTGCGAGTTCTTGCCTAATCGGCCACTAACCGAAGCTCAGCTAAAAATCCGCTAAAGAGGGCAAAAAAGCAGGAAGTGCTTCATTTTCATTTGAGTCTGAATGTCTGTGTGTGTGTGTGTGTACGAAGGAAAGCAAATGAAATCTCGTTGAACAGTCAAAAGAAATCAGCGTTCAATTAATGCTAATCATGTCAACGAAGTTGTTGGCCAATCGTGGAGCAGAGGGGCTGCGGGAACAGCCGACTGCCTGATAAATCAAGTAAATAACAAACTAAAAGCGGCCAAACAATTAGTTGATAGAATCGGGAACTGTGCAGCAGAAGACGATACCGAAAACAAAACAAAACATTGACCATTGCAAAATCCATTTAGCGCGAGAAAAAAAAACGAAAGATAAATAGGGGCAAAAGGGATAAGGGCCTGGTTGATGAGGGGGGAGGTGGACAGAATGAAACGGTCCCTGATTGCAATGACTATAAAACAATGCCAGTGCAATGTAGCACAGTGTACACTGTGCATTTCAACGCTAATTCAATTATCGCTTATTGACATCAATTTGCAACATTCAGAGGGGCTAGCGGGATAGCGGCTGTAGAAAGGTAAAGCTGACCGGACATTGGCTCTGGAATATGCGCCATAAAAATGGGAACAACTCACGCCCAACTCCCCCGGTTTGCTGCTGTGCGAGCTGAAGTGCAATTGACACTTTTTGTGATTTAGTAGAGAACATTTTAGATTACCAAATACACATTGGCAACAACAACAACGACAAGTACCCATCGGAATGACAATTGCTAATGCGAATGCGAAATGGAAAACAGTTGGCAGCAGGTGTGCAGCCATTCCGTGTGTATCCACATGCTCATGGTAAAGCGCACCCCAAAGTTGGCGTAAATAATTCAAAAGTGTTTAAGAGAGGGCTTGCCGAGTGGCTTCTTCCTGCAACTGGGTACTGGGCACTCGATTTCGATTTAAGGGGGTGTCGATTTGTTGAGGTCTGCTCCAGGGGATTGACAAGTGCTTAGTTCTAATTACATTAGCTTTGTAATTTCAGTCGGTATTCTAATTCAGTTAGGAATGTGCTTCAAAATATATTAATCAATAATAAAAATGATTGTAACGCACATGTTATGAAACTAATATCAAATTTTCTCTACAGTTAATTATGATTAATATTGATAGAAGGAGGCAATTAAAAATATCAATAATTTACATTTTAACATTTCGATGCACAGTGTTAATCGAATAGCTCAATCAAAGTAATTACTCGTATTAAAAGGCTTCAATCTATTACCTTAAATAGTTTTTGTGCTAGCAATCAAGGCATTGGTACAATAATCAATCAGTCTAGTTGTGAGTCAACTCAAGAATATATTTCTTATATTTTTCGGTCCAACTAATATCCACAAATTTTAACAAAGCAATAACACATCGTGCTTTATCAAAATGTATGCACAAATATGAATGTTCCACGACTCCTAACCTCAATTCAATTTCCGTAAGCAACTGACATGCCGCACTCGGCACTCGGTATCCACACAACACTTGGTCCTGCTCAGCTGCGAAGTTCACAAGCAACAAGGTCGTCGGGTCGGCTGGGCTAACCAACTCGTCAATCAGTCCGTCAGTCAAACAGTCAGTCAGGCAGTCAGTCAGTCCGTCAGACAGTTGCTCAGGTAGTCATTCATTCCGCCGTTGGCTTGAGGTCCTTCGCGTGTATCGCGTTTGGCTGGTAGCCGCCATACATCCATCGACTGCCAAGTCAGAGGCTGGTCCTGCAGCGCGAATGGGTAACGAGTCATTTTGGCATGCCTTCACCTTGGCGGCTTTGGGCCAACGCAAACAAAGCTGACGTACAACAGCCATGTGGTAGGCAGGAGCCACAGGGGCAGGATAACCGCTGCTTGGTAACGTGAGCGGCAACAGAAACGAATCCTGATTGCGATACATGTGCGCGGTTTTTCAAACTGACAGATTTTTATATGTCTTTCGGTTGGCGTTGCAATTTTTTCGTCCTTTGGTGCAACTGTCGAAATTTCAGTTGAGCTCAGATGCACAGAGAAGTGAGAAATTTGCGAGTACACGGTGCAAAAACAAAGCGGCTTGGATAAAGGAGTTGTGTACGTGGGATTAACTAAAGACAGACAAAGTTTTATGGAAATGGAATGGAAAGATTCGACGAGAATCGATCGTACAAGTCAACATCAATCATCTTACTTATTAGTTAAAAAATCAATCGATTTTAAAAATTCTACTCCATATGCAGAACATAAATCAATCATCAAATTTATTCAACTATCAACCACAATCAATCAATTTATTACTTGCACACTTAGATCTCAGGAGGTCACATAAGAACATCAACAAATTAAGCAACAAATTTATTAAGCCATCAATCACATTCAATCACGCAAAATTGATCGAATTTGTTTAACTATCAAGCAATTACCCTCACATTTAAAGCCCAATCAGTCATCTTATTAATTGTAATATTAAGTTATTGTCATCAGCAGCTAAGTCATCAATACACATATTTATTCAACTATCAATCACAATCAATCACAATCAATCACTCAATTACTCCCACATTAGGAGCTTAAGAAATCACATAATAAATAAATGTGACCATCCGTCAGGGGAATAATCTAAAAATGTATTCATCTATCAATCCCAATCAATCACCCGCTTATTTCTTCGAGTGCAGTTGCAGCTCCTTTTTTACTGTTTTTCAGTGCTAGCGGTTTCTCCCTGCCTTTTTCGGGTGATTTTGTGGGTTACGCCTCGCTTGGCTACGCTACGGCAATTGCAGCGCTTTATACCCCCCACAGACCAGCATTCCCTGCCCTAACACGCCTCCACATCGGAGCGTCGTTCCTTTGGCTTGTTTGTTTGCTTGTTGCTACAAAATTTGAATGCAAATATGCTTTGAGTGTGTTAGTGTTTCACTCGCTCCCTTCCTGAGTGTACATATATGTGCTTGTATGTGTGTGTGTTGTGTGTGTGTGTTGCGTGTGTGTGTTATGTGTGCGTTGGGCAATGCGTTTATCCTTTTGGAGCAGACATAAAACGTTTGGAGCTCAGTGGAATTTGTGTCGATTTTACTTTGTTTATGTCTGGGCGAGGAGTAGTATAAATGAAATTCATTTATTTGCCTTTTTTACGAACATGTTTTACTCGTTACCTTCCCTGCTTGAGATGTGGTCGGACGAGGAGCTCCCTTAGAGACGAATTAACGTCATTCGAGCGGCAAATAAGAAAATTTCACTGCCATTGCAGCGGGTACACAGAGACACACCCACTTGACCCCATTACAAATGCATCAAATGTCAACTGCAGCCAGCAGCCACTTAAAGACAGGCAGCTTTATCAGTATGAGAGCGGGGTTTTTCCACTAGAGTTTTTTTTTTGTAACTCTCTTCCGGTTGGATTAATTGCGTACATTCTGTGTAAAGTTCAGCATCCTTTGAGATCAGCCCAAGAAACAGGATGTCATTAAATGGCTGATTGGCAAATAAGTCATAAAGTCGACCAGACACAAAAATGAAATGAACGAAGAGTTATCAGGGCTATGCCGAAGACTCTATACCCTTGATGTGATATACTTCAATAGATACATTATTTATATATTTTCTTTGTTTGTTTGTTTTTGTAATATTATTTAGGTATATATTTTCTTTTAAAATTGAAAAGAAAATGTACTAATATGCCTCGCTATAGAGCTCGTTATATTTATTATAATACCCTTATAATACCCTTTTAAGATAAAAGTGAACCAAATTTCAACTGCGGAAACGAGGAGAAAGTCCCCTGAGAGCTGATCCCACTGCGACCCTGACAGAGTGTTCATGTCAACTGTGGTTCAATGACGATTCGGGCGCTTGACTGGCAGCTTCACATGTCACTGAGTAATGTCAGTTATGTAAGAGATATGTAGCTGATTTATCAGCGCGCACAGTCCACACACACACACACACACACACACACACGCACACACACCACATACAACAAATTACGCATACGACGCGTACTGCAATTGAAATATGAGACAAAAATTTAAATTGAATTTTTTTCAAGCATTATCAGCACCATCCTCCTGACAAGCTGCCCTTACAGAACGCAAAAAAGTTTTTTTGAGCTGTTCTTTCTATTTGTTTGTTATTTTTAATCAGATGCAAATGAGCGCAACTTGAAGACCTTCCCATTCTAATGATTGTTGTTTGTTCAGGGAAAGTTGTGCTTAAATTATTGAAAATTGAATTTCGTGTAATGCGCTTTGCTGCTCGTACTTTGATATAGATAAAAGATATAGAGGTACAGGAAATTAGCGAGAAAAGTAATTTGCAAGCAATATATAGGTTGACTTACAGGTGTCTTTGAATATTTGATCAAAGCTGTTATAATAACTTTGTTACACAGCTAAGTTCTGATTCCAATCAGGTCAAATGACATTTGCTTGACATGAGCCTGAACTTCAGATTGATTTAGAAATGTGCCTTAACTTCAGTTTGGTAAACAAAATATAAAACAAATATATACAAGTATGACAGATTATTGTTATACTTTAAGGAATTTAGCAGCAGCTTTAAGGCTTTAGGAAGAACGAGCCTTAAAGCTTTAATTTAACATAAAGCTTTAAAAAGATTTTAGTCCTATTATTGTGTTGCATTAAATTCGAATTTCTTCTAAAATGTGTACATATTTAATTGAATTGTTCTAAGTTACGGCTGTCCGAGCTAATAAATTGCACATATATCAAAATTAATTTTAGGTAATCGATTGACAATTTGAATAGGCTTTTTATTAGATCTTTTAAGCTGGTTCAGACTGCACTTGCAATGGCTGCCACTTCACTTTTAATTAACTGACTCCATTTCCGAACCCGTTTTCAACTGGTCAAAATCTCGTTTTGAGCCTCAGCTGGCCAAATGCAGTGCGCCAAAGCAGATTCTCAGCTTTTGCCAATGTCAATTAATTTGACAGTTTAATGCAAATAAACCTTTCGGTCCACAAACGAGCCCGGAAGGCAGCCCAAATGAACTCCCGAGCTGTCTGCGTGAGTGGAGTTAACGCCAATTGCGACGCGACGTGAGTACGCATTTATTGGGCTAATTAAATGGCCAGCTCGCTTGCTGTTGGCCAACTAGTATGCTGGCTGCTGACTTGTTGGCTTTAAGTTTAAAGCTTTGCGCAGCTGCTGCTCAATTTCGAGCCAAAAACTTCTTTCGGCCAAATGGGCGATGACAAAGTGAAAGTGGACAGCAGCAGCCGAACACAAAAATGCCATCAGCCCGACACGGAAATATCTCAAAAATGCGCCCAAGTCAGCCAACTGATGGGTTTTTATACCCTGTACATAATTTTGTTCCAGCTGGGATATATGCATTTGTCAATCACGTAAGCTTTGACCTTTCTTAAAAGATAGAATGCGGTTTTGTTATGCTTAAAACAAGTTTATTTACTGTTCAACTTCAATTCTTCAGTGTAGTTTCAAGACTAATTAAAGCTTTTTTCAAGACAAAATTTTCTTTTGCCTTTCACCAAGAATTGTTGATTTCCTAGCATTCGATTGGTCTTAATGTTAGATTTAGGTAAATGTGGTTTCTTTTACTTAAAACATTCTATCTTTAGGCTGAACGAATAGGGTATTTCACAGTCGAGCACTATACTTTACTGCATTCCTAGTTGTTTGCATTGTCTACGTTGCGAAGAGATGAAAAATGTATATAGATATTAATGCTCAGCGAGAAGGAGCTGCATTTAGGACATGGCCTTTAAGAAATTGCAAGCCTGGCCTGTTGGACAGCGATTTATTGAGACAGCTCTAGGTTTTTATTTTTTTTTGATAACTTTGAGGCAGCTCCAGCTAAAAATTATTTGTTGTTGTTGCCGCACTTGCAGCTGCTGCCGCTTTTGTGACCAAAAATTGTTTGTGCTTGTAAGAGTTTATTGAATTGAAAATGCATTCTGTCCATAACTGGAGCAAGGAATTGAATTGAAATGTGTAGGAGAAAAAAAGCTGCGATCAATATTTTCATAATGGACATCAGGTAACAGATGGCGTAGTATAGAAAAATATGCCAAAGATTTAAAGTGGAGCTTAAAATTCGTTGGATGACTACTTACAAAATATAAACTATAAATTTATATAATAATTCGTTCATTTATGCCCAATTAATGGTACTTATTTATTTTAATTTGATTAATTTATTGATAGTTTAATAAAATTAAACATTAATTCATGCTTTTGTCAATATTTTTATTTTCTGAGCTTTTTGTATTACTTAATTCCGGACAGAAAAACAGATTTTATCTTTAGCTTTCAACCTGTTTTCCACTTTGCACGCAATTAAATTTTAAAATAAATGCTCTCTTTATTTGATTCTATTCAATTTCGCCATGAAATTTATAAATTATTTGTACGTCCTGGATTTATTTATTTTTTTGTTAAGCTGCCCTTCCATTAAAATGTAGCCCTAACGAGTGTATAGCAAATGTGACATTTGCCTACGGTCAGACACGGGCAGGATATGCAGGACAAGCAGGACATACAGCCGGGGTCTGGCCATATCATTTGAGTCCTTTTCAATTATATGTCGCACTAATTACACGCTTTAAGCCGCCGCCGGGCTGAGGTCGTAATTAAATTCAAGCGTCAGCCAGAGGATATCAAGGACGGCAACAGAGCCCAGGAAAACATTGTAAATTTCTATTAAGCGAAAATTCCCTAAGCTGATTTTGATGTCTGGCTGTCAGTCAAGCGTTGAGGAGAAACACAACAAAGAAAAAAAAAAAATATATGTACATGTATATATCGAAACCGCAGGCAAGGCAACCAAAAATAAAACAGATATGGGCGAGGAGTATAATCGACTGGTGAGGGGAATGTATAAGGGAAACGTACGCATAAAATTTGTATAATACTTTACAGAAATCCAACGCGAGGTCTACGAACAAATTTTTTGGGCCAAGCTTTTAATGCGCGCAAAAAGGATTAAAACACACACACAGAGCCACAGAAAGAGCCTGATGACGGGCTGAGGGGTGCAGTGGAGTAGTATGTTTCCGGGCGGAATTTAACACATGTACACAGTTCTTGTATGCAAATGCCGCGCCAGAGACGTAGGCGTTGCTGGGCAAAGGCGACGGCAGCGGCAGCGGCAGCAGCAGCGCGAGAAGCATACGATTTACATACATTTAAATTTGCATGCCAGGACATGCCGCCAAGGGTGGGGCTGTGGGGTGAGGGGTGCAGCGCAAGAGCAGGGGAAATGGCAGGGAAGACGCACGTATTCCAATTTACACGCGCGTTCGACAGGCGACAAACATCATTAAGCGGTAAACAGTCAACGCCCAGCTCCATCACGACCTTACGTCAGGCATCTAGAAAAATCAGTTTGCTCTGTCCTGCTATCAGAATATTTCTCGATTTGTTGCGCAGCAAAAAAAATAAAAAAGGTGAAATAAGAAAAAAGAAAATATCGCAAAAATCGCACACAAATTGATTTGCGTATTGCTGGAAATTGAAAGGTGCGACTGTTTGGGCCGAGGATGGCGCGGGCGGAATGCCAGGCGCAGCCCCATCAACTGCAATTGACAGCCAGAGTAACGCACGTAGCTGCTCAAGCTCGCTCACCCTCTCTGCTGAGTTTTGCTTAAACAAGCAAACACACTTCGCTTTTGCTTTTGCCACGCCCCCACCCACCGCACCCCACTGCCTCTAGTCAACACCAACCCAGCAGCCCTTTGAGCTGCTCGCAGGCAGCGCTTCGTGGCTTAAGTGGCTGCCACTTGCCATTTCATTTCTTTTTGCAAATTGATGTGATGTGCACATGATATGACAGCCCAGCGAATGCGTGTGCGTGTGTCTGTGCCGCAGTAAAAGGAGCCGAGCGCTGAGTGCGAGTGCAAGCCCTGCTAAGTATGCTATGTTTTTTTTGTGTTCTTGCGCGTGTGGGTAAGAAGACGACTCTTGTTGTGATAGCAACTAATTAGATTTTATGTAAATGACAACAATGGATATTTAAATTAGGTAAAATGGGTTTTGCCTTGGGGTCGCCTTAGCGGTAAAAATTGTGTTTTTTCGCAGACACTTATAGATTTGTGAAGCACTCCAGATAATTCAATATAAATAAAGTATACAATTTCGATCAATTTGAAGACTGCGGAAGGGTGAACTTACATGAGTTCTGAACTTGAAACAATTTCTCATAAATATTAAAAGCTGCAAATATGTATCATCAAGCCCTCATTTAGTTATTTATAATTTACTTAAACGCGAAGTACTGTATTACAAATTAAGGTGGCATTTTTAAGGATTAGTCAGTATGCCTTTCTTTATATAAGTTCTTTAAATAAGAAGTTAATAAGCAATAAGTCACTGTAGTCACACTTACTATTATATAAATGTTCATTTAATAAAATTGTACAAAATTTAAAAAGAGTTAACTGAAAATTCTTTGATTAACTTTTAACGACCAATAGTCATTATCAGAGTTGGGTTTCCTTAACGAACCCTTGTAGGCTACGACCACAGCTCCATTCCATTCAACAGCAAATATAACTACAACCAACAACCACTCGAGGCTCCATCAATACAAGGCAGTATAATTAGGCTATTAGATGGCGTTGCTGCCTAAACAAAAGCCGGCTCATTATAACACTTTTCGCTGACCGATGCTGGCATACCCTGAAAAGGGCAAGTGTAGCACCCCCCACCGAAATCAGCATCCACTCCCAGCCCGATTCGACAACAACAACTTGAACTTTTGCTGTTGCTGTTGTTTTTGTTTATTGTTTTTTTTTTTTCGCCTTCAGTCTTTCAACTTCAAAAACAATACAACAACATTTGCATCATGTTTTCGTTTTCTTAACCGCTCCTGAAACACCTGCCCCCAACTTTGCCCCTTGTGATTCCCATGCGCTTCTTTTGTCTGTGTTTTTAGCGGCCGGCGGGCATTTAATTCCCTTTTTACCCAAAGTTTCCTTTTGCTTGTCAACGGAAGGCGCTTCAAAAAGGGAAACCGTCTGCTTGAACCCACGAACGGGACGTCGTCTACGTCCGGAATCCCTGACTACATCAAACAGGACCGACGTTGACGATGGCGTGGACATGTTGTCAGCCATTCAAGCAACCAATTTTGCGCTGCCCGCGGCTCTCCCTTTCGCTCTCTCTCCCTCTCTCCCTCGCTCTTATTCTCTGTCAACCTCCCTCTATCGCTATTCTGGTCCCATTTTTTTGTTACATCCATTGTCCAGTTGCGAGACTAGCATCGTCTGCAATTACGTTTAGTATATATTAAGTTTAAAATTAAAGTGCATGTTTCCTTTTGGGTACTTCAAGTATCAAATAAGGACCATACGCTTGAGCAAAAACGCAACAGGAGCTCCGATATTTTCGGGAAATTTATACAGCAGACATTTCCGAGCAGTTAGACTGCCCGCTTTGGAAGATTTACTACCAAATCTTTTCGTATAGAAAGCTATAGTTAGGTGCATAAATTTTGGTTCATAGATAAAGCTTTCTAATTCCTAGTTCACTGGCTAAAAAATTCTGGCTGATTATTAAATTAGATTGTAAGCGATTTTTAAAATATCAATTTTAATTCCCATTGTTGTTGCAAAAGGTTCTCATAGTCCTGCGGTTCAATTATGTCGAATGTTTTTTTTGTATAAGTCTTTTTATTTTACGCTGTCTTCGCGTTTCGTTTGGCATTGCCTTTGTTTTGTGCAAAGTTTATAACATTTTTGCACTACATAAAACTTTATTTGCCGTACAGTGAAGCAACAAGAACAACGGCAACAAAAACACGGTTTGATTAACTTTCGTGCTCGCCGCGGCAGCTTTTGCTCATTTCCTGGCTCATCCACAGGCTTCCCCTCTACCTCTGTCGTGAACATCCACAAATATCCCTCGAGTTATGATGCTTAATTATATCAGACTCAACCGTTAGTCCCCACATCGACCATATACCGCCTGCCATTGCCTGCCATCGCCTCCATCTCCAATGCTGCCTTATGGCGCACGTGCTTTTTAAGTTTCCAGACGCGCGCGTTCTGATTTATGTTGGCCGGGATCTGCTCCCGTCCCTCGCCAACAAGCGTCGCTGGCAAACAAACATAAGTATTCCCGGTTCGTGGGTGCGTTTAATGAGCTCTGTCCTGCGTGGAGTTTTATTTCTTTTAAGAATTTTTAATGTATTCAACTCAAAACTAGCCCGCGGCATGGTTTTGGATTTGGTCAGCATTTGGTCAGGACACGCGTTTCCATAGTTGCCCCGACCCGGGGCCACGACAATCGCACTCAAAAGGACATGAGTACTAAACAAAAAAAAAAGCCCATTGGCGTCGGCTTTGAAAGCATTAAAAGTTGTTTATAGAAAGAAAGATACAGTTTCAAATAGTAGCTGGCATAGGGTCTTACTTAGGTTCAATTTGTATTCCCGTTTGTTTGTTTCTTAGTCTTTTCTTAGCTGAAACATAAATCTTGCATGTACATGGCTTTGATTATGGCTGACGTCGTTGCCCCTGGGCAGCCATCTACTTATGAAAGAGCATCTCATAAATTTCGAATCTATTTATGCTTCTTTTTTATTTGATTACAATAACCTTGGGTCAAAATGCGAAAGGTCGCTTGTAAGTCGACGAGATTTTAGTTGCAAATTTAATTCGGAATTTGATAAAAAAAATAATACTTATATGCCCTTTATAGACATTCAATATAGTTAACTAATAAATGTTTTTTCTATATTTTCAGGTAAGCTAAACAATAATTTAAAGGTAACTTTGAAACAAACAAATATTTTATATCCATTCCAACGTCAATATCTCATATCAAAGAGCATTTGTACGCCTCTTAAAATAGTGTGTGCCTCGTAGCAGCCAGCCTCGCTGTGTCAAAGCGAGCAGCTTTGGTCGTAGCACTCAGCTGTTGTATGTCTTACATTTGATCTTCTGCTTAAATTTATTCTTTTGCGGATATTTTCTTTCTCGCACTTTTTTTTATACTTTTCTTCATGCTGCTTCATCAAAATGAAACAAACTTTTTCACAGAAAGAAAACACACACACACACACAACAAGGAAACTTAAAATCAACAATGCTGCTTATTGCCCCCACTTACAGGGCCCCACAATCTCGCCCACTTTCCGGGAAACTCATAAAAACAACAAGCGCACATTGGTCCTTTGCAGCACCCCTTTTCCCAAAACTTTTCGGTATACCCTCTCGTTTTAGGCCTCTGCATAATTTCAACAATTAAAACACACAAATGTGCAATTTCAACAATTACTTCAGCTTCCGAATGGCGTAAGGAGCATACTTTACAGCGCCCACGACCGCGCCCACTAGCTAAAGAGTGCCGCCCCCTCAGACCACAATAAACTTTAATCCTTTTTACATTTAAATGAGGCAGCCAAGTGAGACCGCGAAGACAGGGAGAGGGGGCACATGAATATAATACAACAGCCAACCAGAAATCTACATATTGTTGGCAAACTCGAAAGGGAAAATTTTGAATTTGAAATATTTAAATGTGTATTTACCAAAAGTGCAAGAAAAATGTATACACATAATTTTCCACTTAAAAGTTAGAAGAGGCGCATTGCATTGTTTTCATTTTAATTAAATAAAATACAAACGACAACAGGGAGATTCGCCGAGCTATTTTTCCGGTTACAAGCGCCGGACGCTGTGCATCCGTTGCAGTGTGTAACTCGGGGAAAAATAGGAAAAACAAAATATGAAAAGGTCGCCAAAGAGTTGGCAGAAGAAATGGCAGAGAGCGGCGACCACAAAACAACAACAACAATGGGCGAGGAGTAGCTCAAGCTCGACTCCATTGAACGTGAACTGACATTAGGGATTAAAAGCGCAGTATTTTTTCCGGTTCTGCTGAATGGTAGCACCCTCAATGACACCCTTTAAATATGCCATCAAGGGGTATGATAATTAATATATTCACTGTGTAACTATTGAAAGATCAAAACCTTGGAGAAGAATCTTGGTATAGAACATGATCTTAGCTACAAATAGTAGATCTTTCCGGAGCAGCCAGACCAGTCCGACTTCATTGAACCTAAACAGACATTGGGGATTAAAAGCTTTAATCCTAAAAGTGATAACCCCCTCAATTAGTAATGTATGTAAATAGTTAGCATTTATATTTTGGAAGAACACAACGTGTGATAAAGTATCTTCCAGCTATGAGAACTCTGTCAACTGCATAGCTATGCCTAAGAAACTTGGCTTAATATAATATAGTAATAATATTTTTGGGTTTTGTGTAAATAGTTCAAGCTAAAAGCTTTTACTAATAATCTTAAGTATATTTAAGATCATATCTCAATGTGTCGCAAGGGTATAAAATGTTCGGCAATCGGGCAGTATTTCTTCTTTCTTTTTTCACTTTATATATGTATATATATTTTTTTTTTATTTGCCCCAGACTTTACTTGCAACCGGCAACTGGCAACAATTTCATTTCCCATTCATTCGGTTCGCCGTTTCAACATTCCGCATGCAACTGCAACGTGAAGTTGCAGCTAAAAACATTTGCCGGATTCATTAGTGATTTTTTCCCTGCTTTGTTTTTGTTGTTTTTGTTGCTTTTGTTACAGCTTTGGGATTGCTGCAGGATATGTCGGACAGACATTGTTATTGTTGCTGCTATTTGTTTTATTATTTATTTGTATTTGTCCTTTTTTTCTGTTTTGCTGTTGTTTTTTTTTCTTTAGCTGCAACGCGCGTATTTGTTTGCTCATTACACACGTCATCATGTCAACCGCCAGTGGCCATGTCCTTTTTCTGTTCCCCCTCTGTTCTCTCTCTCTCTCTCTCTCTCTTTCTTCCACTCACTTACTCTATTGCACAACCTGTCTCTGTCGGACATCTGTTCTAGTTAGTTAGGGGGCACTCTGACGGCCGAACAATTGCCAGCGATGGAACAATTGCTTTAGATTGAAGAGTACCAAATCGTGGGCAGGAAAAGGGGGTCAAGCGGAGCGAAGTGGAACGACGCCAGCATATGCAACAAAGGATTGCCGGGTATGTTGCGCTACTGTTGTTGTTATTTACGTTGAATAACTGCAAAATCGCATTCAGGCGTTTTCCAGCTCGAGTTTGATTAAATGGCTAATTAACAAAGCAAAAATAAATTATTAAGAGTTTCAATAAATGTATCAAATCCTAACCCAGAGAAGATTTCCTGCATGTTTTACATTTGAATAGAAGCAAATTACTGAATCAAAACATTAAATGAGCGTCAACTGAATTTATGAAAATCGCATAGAGAGGCAATACATGAGATATATAAATAGAGAGAGATACGAATGAAATGAAGCAGAAAAAGGAGTAAAGGTTATAGACAGAGATAGCTATAATGTACATACTCAAATATATGTATTTCTTAACACTGGAAGCTGGGTCTTACTTTGCTATCTCTTTGGAAAAAGAGCTTGAATTAACAACATTATGCTCAAACATTATTCGATTTATGTAAGTTTTGACTCTATTAAGTTTGTATATATTTTTCTTTTTTCATTTCTGAAATTTCTTCAAGCAGCATTCATTACCTACAGGAAAAAAAAAAAAAGAAGAGGAAATACACTTTTATTTTTGGCCTGGCGCGTAGAACGTGAGCCAAGATTTTCTTTTTACACAATTTCTCAAACAACATTTGATAAGCCTTTTGCCGGAGTTGCTCGCGCAATACATGCGAACCTAAACTCGTTAAGAGTCGCACACACACACACATACACACATACAGTCAGTGGCTCAGATGTGTGCAGGAAGAGGAAGACATGAAAACGGAAATCCAGCTTTTTAGCAAATTCGTACACTTCATTATAGAGGGAGCCAAGTGCAGAAAAGGAAACAAAACGCGGATGGCTGGCAGAAATGAAAAGCTTTCAAATGAACGAATGAAAATCGCATTGGAATCCAACGAGAATCTCAAAACATGGAAGGAGCTACGTGAAAGAGAGAGAGAGGGAGAGGGAGAAAAGGACTCTAAGAAGCGCACTAGAAGTCTTGTGCAGCTCATGGAAAATGTAAATAAAATTCCATAGCAAAACATTTTGCAATTACAGGGCACGGGTCTCTTGAAACCCCCCAACTCCCAGCTCGGTCCGAATCCAAATTTAGCTGCTACTTCGTCTCGACTCCATTGGTCATTAAATATTTAGCGAGAGGTGTGCTGAGCACTCGCTGGGCGAAGGGGGCACGCAACGCAACGTCTCTGTTTGCCTCGGCGAGAGCGAAAGTTTCCCAGTTGGCTTGTGGGTGGGTGTAGTCTTTGGGTGCTGTATACCCTGTGTTATCATAAGAATGTTTAAGAAAGGGTATTTTCAAATTGTCTTGAGGTATGCAACAGACGCAGCTTTACGTACTTATGATCAATTTATAGCAATCCGTGCATTATTTATATAGAAAGAGAGCATCAAAGGGAGAGAAAAAGTGGGGAATCGAACGCTAGAATTCATGCGCGGGTTTCCCCTCAATAATGATTCATATTCACGATCACTAACGCCAAGTCTATGACTGCCCACAGCTAGAAGATATAACCGAAGGGGGATAATGGGTATCTTCTAGTGAATCAGCTTATTGAAAAATATGACTTGTTTGCTTTTCTTTTCTTTGGTTTTGTTATTGTTGTTTTTTTTTTGTTGCGTCTTGATTCGTGAAAATGTCGCGACGCTTTTGCTTCACTTTTGTTTTAACGGCGTCTGGTCGCCTTTTTGGCCAAATCGTCGCTGCAAATTACTGAAATTAAAGCTAACGAAGCGCGAACATTGCCAACAGTTCGCTCGACAACCTCCGACAACTCTGCAGACATATCGCACACATTTTCACCGCCCTCCAACCCAACTTCCAGCCATCAATTCGCACTCTCTTGGTATTTCTGCTCGGTCCTCGCAGAGGCAGGTGCCAGGGCTGCGTGGGCGGCGGGACAGGCTCGCGAGGTCTGCGAATGGTCTGCCTTAAGGTTTCAGTTTTCCTTAATTTTCACGGCATTTTCCCTGGCTTTTGGCAAGTTTTTCACTTGCGCCATTTCCACTCGCAGGTCGCAGTCGTCGCGGCTACCCCCAACACAAAAAAATGGGCGAAGAGTTAAATTCCCATTTTGCGGCAATTGAATTAGCTCGCTAAAAGGATAAGTACGTTTGCAGGATAGGTACGTTTGGGTCAAGTTAAAAAGTATTTTGTTTAAGAAAATTTGAGTGTTGTTTTTGCAAAATTATTCTTTTAAATTGATAAGTCTGGGAAAATATGTAGCTATGAATATTAGATTTTCCAGGACCACTATCTGCCCACTATATCCTTACATAATTTGGTAAATAGTTTTTGGAATTGTTTTTTATTACATTTTTAGATTTTGTATAAAATATTGACCTTAAGTAAAAATTACCTTCAATTTTTTCGCATTTTTACCTAAGATCAGATCATATATCATTATGTCATAAGGGTATACATTTTTTATTTAAATTTGAGCAAAATTGAATCTTAAATAAATATACACAGCCGTAACAGCTTAGTCTGTGCCTTCACCATACAATCATGTATATGGATCAAAGTGTAGGTCGTTAATACTCAAAAGTCAAATGCCCTCTGTTAGGGTATAAAAATGAAAACAGCTGCTCCATTGGAAACGTATTGAATGCTGAGTCCCCGTACCATAAACAATAAAGTCAGCATCTGCTTTGCATGGACAGTTGCCAAACTAAAGCGTTGGGGATTAGCGCGAGGGCACAGAAAGGAGAGTACAACAAAAACAATAAGCAGCCAGCGATAGCAAACGATATAAACGAAAAAACGTATACACATACACACACACTTAATAATATAACAGTCAGCCACACACTCAATTACCCAACTACTGCGGATCGCATTGGACCCGATACCCGAGAGCAGTGTTGTTGTTGTTTTTGCTACCTGTTCAAACACCTGCGTACAGCTGCGAGGGCGCGTGGCAGCGGCAGCAGCAGCGGCCGCTTGTCTCATTAATAAACGAGTCGATAGGCAAACGGAGAGGGAGGGTGGGCACACACGCACAGGTGTCAGACGCCGCCGCTCGTTTTGCCGCCAGCATTTGTAATATAAGACGCTGCTGCTGCTGCTGTCGCTGCTCGGCTGTTTGTCGGCGTTTGTTTTGCTACGCTCATTCGCCTGCTGTTGCTGCTGCCGCTGCTCGTTGACGCCGGCAGCGACGCGTCGCTCTCTCCGGCTGTGGCAGCCACTTGCAAGCGCCCTCTCTATTTCTCTCTTTCATTTTTGTAGACTTTTCCGCCTGTAGAGTATCTACTTTTATCTACGTGCGCACGTTTGTTTTGGCCGCCGGCCAGCTTTTTTTTTAAATATTTTTTATTCATTCTCTTTATCTTCGCCTCGCTCTTGTCTCTTTGTCCTTTGGGGCTATCGGAGCGTTCCGTTTCGTTTCCATTTGCTGCCTTTTGTCAAGCGCCAAAAATAAATCCCATGCATATAAGATTCGCATAGCCGGCGCGGCCGCACACTTTCCTTCTTCCCTGCTGGTTCCCCTCTCTCCACATTTTCAATTAGCTGCCTGCCAGACTCTAAAATCTATGAATAATTTTCTCAGTTTTCCAGCCATTTTGGCTAATTAATGTTTGTTTTGTCTGTGACCCAAATATATCGCCCTGATTTTAATGTTCCAAATCTTGGTATCTTTTAGTGTACATGTTTTTGGTTTTGGTTGAACTTGAAATTCGGCGTAAATGCAGTCCAATAGAAGATCCCATCTGTAACCTTCGATAGGTCGGGGAGCGGGGTGTTTCTACAAGTCAATTTGTGTTTTTCATTGAGCAAAATTCAGTTGTGTAAATGTTTGGGTTTATTTAAATGCCAAAAGAAAAGCAAATTACAGCTCAAATCCGGTGTTACCTGGCGTTGCGCGGCCAGGTGTTTCTTACTTCTTAGATAAAAATCAGAAAGTTGCAACCAAGAGATTTCCATACCGTCATTTCTCACACAAGTGCGTGGATTCAATGGAAAGGAGTGAATTACGTATTTAACTTCGATCGAACGATTTGGGTGTTGATGGTTTTCAAAACAACAAAAAAAATACTTTATTTTGAAGGACTCTATATTTAAAGAGTGATTATGTCAAAGACAAAGGTATATAGCAAAGAGAGAAAGTACAGAACGCATGCAAAAATGGTCGAAGAAAAATAATTGAAAGTCAAAATACCGAAAATAGAACACATAAGCATTATAGCCGTGTATTCCGATTAGTCCATAGTTAGAATGATCTATGGAGGTATGATCGAACCAACTTTAATCTTCTTAATAAGAATATATTAATATCATCATCATCATTAGAAGCAGGCTTAGTTAAAAGATAAAACATCTAGTTGAACTTTTAATTGAGTATTCAGTCTAATGAGGTTTTGTGTGTAAGACTCGAATGATTAATGTGGCAGACGTCTATTAAAAACAATATTTAGAGGACGGTTTGGCTATGTTTATATTTATTGCCAACAATTGAATCTGGGCCGTAAAAGCAAACATATTTCAATAACAAGACCAGAAGATCAAGTAATCAAATTATGCGCAAATGGAAACCGCGCAAACAAAAATAAAATAACAAGAAAAGCAAATTGAAAATTCGGCCAGAAGGAAATGCCGCACGCAGATGCCAAAGTCAAATTTATGTTAGTAACAAGAACAACAATATGGAGAAAATGGCAAAAAAAAGTCTACAAAAGACGGGAAGCATGTGGCCCGGCATGGCCCGGCTCTCTGTGGCTGTCGGTCGATTGGGCCGAAAACACTTGACCAACACGCGAGACGCCAGCGGCGACGCCGACGCTGACGTAGACGCAGACGTTAACATTCACGTTAACGTTAACGTTGGCGCTAACGTTGACGTCAGCTGTAAGACAAGGCGGCGCAGCCGGCAACATTTCGCGCGTTAGCCACTTAGGGGTGGCTTTTCGCTGCCTCTGCTGCTGCTGCTGTCGATGTCGCTGCCGCTGTCAACGTCGCTGCTTTGGCTCTTTGGCTCGTTGGCTGCCTTTTCAGCCATCAAGTGGATTTCAGTTTCATTTTGAACGTCGTGCGTCGAGTACGTGAACGGCTACCCTCAAAGCGCGCGCGCGTCTCATTTGCTCGCCTTACGAACCGACCAAAAACCAACTCGAATCGAATTCAATTGCATCTGATGTTGCTTACATTTGGGCCTGGCCAACAGCAACAATACAACAATTGGCAGTAATCAGCGCGCGTGTGAACCAAAAATAACAAATAAATGCAAAACAAGAAAAATATATACAAATTTCAATTTGAGATATGCACAGAGATATACTCGAAAGTCATGTGAAAGTAAGCAAAAGAAATTGAAAACGAAAAAGATTTCAATCGGCGAGAAAAGTCGAAAAATCTTTTTTGTGTTTTTTATAATTTAGGCATAATCAATCATTAGATATATCATTTAAAATATTAAAACTAAAAAAGTTGAGTAAAATTTACTATGATGAAGAAATAATTGAATTTAAAAAGGAATATAAGATAAAAGTTTTAAAAGTTAATTGAGTACATAAGAAAGAATTAAATAAATAATAATAAACAAATAAAATAAATTTATGACTATTAATATTAACAATGATTGTTAAAAATAATAATAATAATTCGGTAAATAAAAAAGAATAAAATCAAACGAATAATAACAATTAAATTAATAAATATTATAATAAAAATAATAAATAAAATAATCGTAAAATAATTGGGAATATTAATACAAAATATATTCTTATAGTATTATATTTATTTCAGTATAATTTAAATAAGTAATAATTATATATAAAATCATAATTTAAATAAAAAATGTTGAAAGAAAATATTTATATAGTTTTGTACCAAGCCAAAAACAGAACAAATCAAGCAATAAACTAAAGCTTAGCCCACACGTTGTCCTTGAAAAGGGGACCTCAGGAGAACAAGTAAAAAATAAATATGTTCAAATGTTTTCAAGGAATTAAATATGTTTCTTAAATGACCTTATGAATTTCGTTTGCCTTGTAAAACGCACATAAAAATATAAGTTTAAAGAAAATTTCAACATAAATTTATGTCACAGCCAAAAGTAAATCGAACGCTTTTTTTCGTAAATGAGCAAATGTTGAAAATATTTTGTGCGCAAACGAAAATAAAATGTTTATATATGTGTTTTATATGTTTATACATATGTGTACACATATAAGCACACATATATTTGTTGCATATACATATATATAAATCGCCGGCTAAGCAAATCGGCAAAATTATATCATAGCCACGACCGATTTTAAAAATAGCGCGCTACGATTTTTAGTTGTTGTTGTTGTTCTTTCTTTTTTTTTTTTTTTTTGGCGTATAATTCATGCAAAAAATGTGTCATGCCTGGCAAAATATATATCGCAAAAGTAAAATCGACCAGCTCTATATAGCACAGATCTAACGCAGAACAAATTTCGTTGGATTCTGCTCATTGGACATTGGAAAATAAAAAGTAAATGAATATAAAACTGAACTGAAGTGAACTGAAATGTTGAGCAGAGCATGTTGCATGTGCTGTCATTAATGATGAGCATATGTGAAATACATATGTGAGCGATATTTTTAAATAAATCAAGGTATATAAGTACACTGCCTACATATGACATTTATTGCTCAAAGAGCAGAAACTGGAAAAACAACAATATGAATGAGACGAACGACAAGTGTGAGAATTGTTAGATTCAAACTTGTATCTAGCGATAAATTGAGAAAAAATAGAAATAGTTTTTGAAATGTTTTATTGCTATAGTTGACAATAATTTGTAGTATTATATGTGTTTCTTTATATAAAGAAAAATATATAAAAAAAAGTTCTGTTGCGCAATTGTCAGATTAAAAAATACTAACCATTGTCAACAAGTTGCAAAGGTTGACTAATAATGCGAAGATCTTCCGATTATGTGGCTCAATACTTAACAATTGCTTAAAGTCGAAATGTTTGTCCATGTTTTCATATATGGAAAATGCATTTTGTTATTAAGCTACACCCGAAAAAATGTCACTGCCACCTGTTTGCCTGTGCTGTACTTTTCTGCTGCTCATTTAACCAGTTCAACCTGCATCAGGAATCAAAACCAACAACTTTTTCATTTGTTTTTGTTTCTGTGGGACAAAACGAACATTTTTTGTGGCGGCGCATCCTCCAGTTAAAAGGCTGGACAGCCCTTAGCTTGTGAGCGGGTCTCATGTCTGTGTGTTTGTGTGTGTGCCCATTTTAATTCACGGTTCGATGACCACAACGGAAATTCCTTTAATGACCACATGCGACGACGCGGACAATGTCGACGATGCGACAACTGCTGCCCGGAGCTGCTGGAGCAGAGCGAGAGCCAAGTGCACGTGTGCCGACCGCTGGTAACCTGAACCCTGGCCGATTGGCCAGTTGGCCAGGCCTAAATGGTTGACCCTCGACTCGCCTCATAGACCACGTTTTGTGTCTCCCTCTTCCTGTGCGTGAGACGACTCATAAAGGGCAACGTTGCATTTCATTTATTCATTTCTTTCTGCTGGCTTGATGTCATTTTAACAGTTTTTAACCTCATATACCCTTGCAGAGGGTATCATTGTTTTGTCATAAAATGTGTAATGCCGCGAAGGAGATGTCTCCCACTATTTAGCATTCATATTCTTGAACAGTCGATAAAGTTTCAATGCGAACTAGTTGATCAGTTTTGCAGCCATCATCGTGATACTTTGCATAGATGCGTCTATCTGTTGCATACAGAAATACGCCGGATTGCTCTTTATATATGCGCAAAGTCTTATCAACATCTGATTGATATGTTATATAGCATCATATAGCAAATTAGAATATAGAAGGAACATGTTAAACACGCTTCTGTTTTCTCAAGATTTTTAAAAAAAAATTTTGCAAATATGAGCCTTGCAATTATGTCCACAAGAGTATTTAATCTTTGGCGTGTCGTAGTCAGGACTTGTTTTTATTGAAATCTTTTATAAAACTTTCTTATTTTTCTGCATTTTAAGTATTTTTAAACAGACTAGAATAATAACGATATTAAAAAGAAAAGTTGCCTGTAACATTATTTTCAAAATTTAAATTGCGAATTATATGCTCTGCTGCACATTTGGTCGCGGGCATACAAGTGGTCAGGGCGTCAGAGGGCAGGGGCATAGGCGTGTAATGCGTGCTACGTGGAATGCCAACCAAATGGCTGAGTCATAGAGCATATAGCATCCCATTCTCAGCTGAGGCACAATTCACGATTTGGGCTCAGTTTTGGCTGAGAAAAATGTGTTCTTAAATTTTAGCTGACGAAAGTAATTTGGGCTGATTTGAAAAATATATAATGTAGACATCAAAAGAACAGAAAGATCAAAATATTGTTTATAAATATAACAACCTTTTTAATATCTGGCTCAAAGCTTTCAACTATATAAAAGTTGAGAATAATAAAAAAATAAATATGAATAATAATATTAATTTATATTCATAAAAAGAAAAGCGCATTTAGCAAGCAGCTCTACCTTACATTTATAATAAATAAATATTTAAATATATATGAATATAGTATAGAAAATATATGAATAATATTATAAATCAATATAAATATATATAAAAAAGCAAGAGCAGAGCTGGTTTGCCTAACCAGGCTTGATTAATGTATTGGCTCATAATAATTAGATATTTTTGAATACTTAAAATTAAAATACCAAAAATAATACAAATAAATATAAATAAAAAACAGGACCCCTTTTAACCTGCCTTTAAGAATCCTAAAGAGGCCTACATACATATGCTGAGGCACTTAGAACAATTGTAAATCTGACACTTGAGAACTTAAAGAATAAATGCATACAAAAAGTTATAAAAAATTGTAAATAAACATTAATTATCAACTATCAGAAGTAAACAGAAATAGAATACCAATTATACATTCAGGCATGTACATAAATGATGCTTAGTTTTCATGTAAATTTAGCCAATTAGCTCTGAAAATAAAATTTACCTAAACAAACATAGTTTTGTTTAATGATGAATTAAACTACATGACTAAATAAAAACGAAATACTAAATAAATAATTATTCACACGCAAAAAACCAAACACACAAAAATAATTCATATTTAGCTAATGTGCTCGCAAAACCAACGCATATTAATTGAAAAAAAAAGAAAGTTGAGAATATTATGATTGCAATTAATTATAATTAATAATTAATACACAATGATAAAACAAAAAAAAAAAAAATTGAAAACAAAGAATGGGCTTTTGTTTGTGTTCTGCACGTAAATAAATACATAATTTATTGAAATACAACAAATAGACAAAACGCAATAATAAATAATGTAATTTATGCCGTATTAAAAATTGTTCAAATTATAAATCATATGCAAAATTATTTGCCATTCGCCATCAAAACGTTGTTTGCAATTTTATGGATTTATGCAAATGCCAAATGAGATTCAAAGCCCCAGCGAAAACCGAAACGTAAGTAAATTGCAATTAAATTGGAAAATTTCGTACACATAATGCCCATATCGAACGGGGCCAATTGAAGAGCAAGCCAAGCAAATCGAATCATCAGTCAGACAACTTGAAAACTCAATGGCGGCTTTATAAACCAGCCACAAGCTGCAGGACGACAGCGGGGGCTCGGGATGTATACACTGTCCGTATCATATGAAAAATGCTCGGGCACTTGGTTCATTTGTTACAATTACAAAACTGGCCAAAACTGCAGACTTGTCGGCAACTCAAGTTGAAGTTAAGTTGATATTTGATTGGGAATTGCTAGCAAGTAAATTTGCAGCATACCTGACCGGGCCAAGACCAGGATCAGGACGAAGACTGGGGACCAAGACGAGTGCCCTGGTCCTGCTAAAGCAGGTCGTCTACAGTTTGCTTTTTGTATTTCATTTCGTTTGTGCAATCAATCAAGCGCATGAGTAAGGTCAAAGTGCGGGGGTCAAGTGCTTCTACTACACTGCGAATCAAGCTGTTTCGAGTTAAGGCCTGACTGCACAGCGTTTAGTTCACTTTGGCATACCCCTATCTGACTGTTCAACAGAGTTCTGTTTCTGCTTTGGTTTAGTTTTATTTTCATTCCATTTTTTTTTTGGTATTTTAACTGTCTGTGTCTGGCCTGGCACCTTCCAAAAAATGCAAAAGCAAACAAAAGCCAGGGTAAACACTTTGACGGTGCGTCGTCTTCACCTTTTGCAACTAAGAAACAAAAACATTCCACAAAATTGAACAGCACATTTCTTATGCAAAGGCTAAACAACAAACAAAACACTTGACGGTAAAAAAGAAAAATATAAGAAAAAGAAAGCACTTTTCCCATGCTCCGATCCAATTCCTCACCCCGTCGAGAATGAACATTAAAAAGCGCGCGCATTTTGATTTCTCTGCGCGTTTTTCGTGGGTTCTATAAAGCTCTGTTATAAAGGAAAACCCTTCTCTCTCTCTCTCTCTCTCTCTCACTCAACCGCCCAATATTGGCGACTCTTTTGTTTGCCCTTTGATTGCTGGGAATATTTTTTGTATCAAAGTGCTTTTCCAAGCTGGCGGCGGCGCGGGCTTCCTTTTCAGAATTCAGCTGCGGCTCAGCAACCACAACATAATGATTGGCAAATTATGGCAAAGAAGTTGTTTTTCTTATTGTTTCGCTAGGTAGACGAACTTTTGGCCCAACAGCTTCACTGTGTTCGGTTAAATGATTTGGATATAATCTACATTTTTTTTTTATGATGTTTATATATTGTAAGAAATTATCTAGCGAGCTTCAGACAGATAAAAAGCCGCTCGAGTTGACACCACGCGTCTATGTTTTCCCAACCTGCTGAGTTTGAACCGGCGACTTGTCACTTGCCAGTCCGAGACTCAGGCGCTTATGATGTCACAGTCACAAGGTACTCTTTTGTGACTGCATTGATTTTCATGTTCAATAAACTAGCTTAGACCCTTGTCTTCCCCTACTTTGAGATCGAATTTTCCAAGAGCTTGGCCATAATCAATCGACGAATTTCTAATAATTATTTTTTAAGTTTAATCATAAATCTTATAAGCAAATAATTTAAAGCTGAGGTAAATTAAAGTATTTAATACACTGCGATATTTAAATTAAATATTACTCTCTTATAATCATTATAATTATTAACCCAAAACCATTCAGGTCATATAGAAAACTTCATTTTGCTTATTGTCGTTCCTTTTATATTGATTTTAATTGATTTTATTAACCACGATTACTTTTATTGATTCGACTGACCAAAGCAAATAAACTTAATCGATTGCAAGTCCTTTTGTACAACGAAAATATTGTTTGATCAAAGATAAACAAGCAAATAAAAAAGCAATTAATGCGCTTGTAATAATCAAAGTGTCACTGTGTGGGTGCGATTGTGTATAGCTGGTAGTGTGTGTGGGTGTGTGAGTGTGTTTGTGTGTGTCGTGTAACTAATTAAACAAAAACAAGGACGCAGCGCTTGGCACAGCCGACGTTTGTCCAGCGAACGCAATCGTCAAACCTAATAAATACATGAATAGTCATCACACTCAAGCCCCATACGCTAGATGATGTGATCTGTGACCCTATAAGGAAAAGATGATGAAATATGACAAAGAAAGAGAGAGAGAGTGAGAAAGACAGCTGGTGTAAGAGGCGTCGTTTCGCGAGGTAGCCGCATAAATATTTGCTTAGCGTATTACGGGGGTCGTTCATGTTTGGGCATTGTCCTTGTCATGTGTTTGCTTCTGCTTTGCATGTCATAAATTGCTGCATAAACAAAGGCGCAGCACCGCAACAGCCCACAAACCCAACCCCAAGCCACCCGAGCCCTAAGCCACACGAAGCTCAGTATAAAAAAAATATGACTTCTACGCAGTCTAAATGATATTTCTCTTATGAGCTTGGGACATGTGTCATAAATTCAGATGCTCGGCTTTATAATGATGATGTTTTGGCTCTGCCATTTGACGAAAGGGAAATAGTTTTTCCTTTTATTTGTAGTTTTTTTTTATGTTGTTGTTTTGGTTTTTGCTTGTTTCTCAGCTTATTTGCCAACTGTCTGGAACTGGAGCTGTCGGAGTTTTCATTTTGTTTGCCAACTAAACAAAGAGGGTTCGGTAGTTGTAGCCTCTGTCGCTTATGCATCATATTTTTGGCTGGTATTTTGTCCAAATAGACACACAGTTGTCAGCTACTGCACGCATTGTTTTAAGGCCTGCTTTTTTTTGTCTGGCTGCCAACTGCTGGATATTGGCCACATATCATATATGGCGTATTATAAAACAAATCAAGTCGTTTGTTACAAGCAGCTTAACCAGAAGAGCTTCTTTTGAGACCCTTAAAGAGTATCTCGCAGCCAAGCAGACTCGTCCTAAGTATCCCTATATAATTCTGTGCCCCCTTTTTGTGTCGCGACATGTTGGCAATGTGACTTGAAAAAATTGAACGTTAGCTGAAAATAATTGAAATTATTTTAGCGTGATATATTTTATATAATGGAACCCAAATATGACGGTGCACTTTGTGCAGCACTGTGGCGGCAGTGTTGTAAAGCGTGCGCACACATAGGCAGGGTTGCCAAGTCGCCTGGTATGTGTGTGTGAGTGAGTGTGTGCTTGCCACCTGTTATCCAGAAAAATGGTATGAAATAAGGGATAAGAGCTGAGCGAGTCGCATAAGTAAAAACACGCAAATTGTTAACCACACACACGAAACATTTTTCATGCTTGGTTTATTTATTTGTTTTGGTTTTTATTTTCCTTTTGCATTTGGCTCACACTTCTTTTTATGTTTTGCTGATGGTGTGCGTTGATATTTGGTGATGAATTTACGACAAGCATGCATTTGAAATGTGCGAGTGAACACATGGAGGTATTACCTTTTTCTAATCTAAATTTATGTGCAGCTGGCCAAAAGTCACACCACATTTTATTTTATTTCTTTATTTTTTTAATATTTCTACCTTATGCTGAGTACTATAAGTTTATTATGAAGTTTGCAATAAAAGATACCTAATAAAACGATTAAAGTATGTAAGAATTAGGTATTGTATCAAATGGAAAGAGCTGTCCAAACTTGAATAGTTTTCAAAAAAACACAACGCTCACTTTTCATTAGCCTTTTTGGAAATATCCGAACACTATCCTACACTTAATGTACAACTCGATTTGAACTGCATCTACTCATAAAATACTAGACAGCACATCAAATATCAGCAAGTGTATTAAATATGCGGCATAGTTCATGTATACTTTTTTTCTTACCACTCTCACACCTCTGGGGACTTATCTGGGATGCCTTTTTGTGCCCTCTCCGACTGTTTTTGTTTTATTTAATTTTTTTCTTTTTTTGTGGCACTTGTAGCACGCAAAGTTGTGTTAAGCACACGCTGGAGAATTGCGGACAATGAACGAAATGAGTTTTGCAAATTAATTAGTGAAATATACTTGGAAAGTTTTATCATTTTTGACCATGTGCCTAATTAGCTAAGGATCCAGTCGATTGCCGGCGCAATTGCCCAAAAAACCCCAAGTCAAGTGAAATTTAAGATCCTCGTGCGAAAGTTGAGCAGCAAATCCAACTGGGAGAAATTACATTAAAATCCGAAATAATGAAATTGCCAGCGCAATAAAATGATTTTATGATTATGGCACCGTTGTGTGAGCGTGTGGCCAGGACCTACTACACACACGGGCCCTTGCCTTTCCCCCCTAGCGGTCGCTCCTCTCCTTTCTTCTGACAAACTTGCCGATAAATGTCGCCAGGACAAGGAAAATGCGTGTGGCATACTTTGTGGTGGGCTCTTTGGTGGCGGGTGGAGGGTGGAGGGCTGTCGGCAATGACATTCCCTCGCATGGTACGCGCTGTAAATTAATAATATCAACTTTGGCAGCAAATGTCAGAAAAGGGCAAGCAAATAGCCTGGCAAGCTTCCACTTTTCCCCTCGTATTCTGACATGTCTGCCTCACTCACATTGTGTGTGTGTGTGTGTCAACTTTTGATATCCTACACACTTCAACGTACTGCTGTCTGCGTGTGTGGGTGTGTTTGTCTGTGTGTGTGTGGGTGTGTGCGTGACTTGGTGACTGTTTTTGGTGTTTACAGGCTGCCGAATCAAACTTCAATGTATGTGACATCTGACTTTCGGGTGAGGCAAATGAAAGCCGCCTTTATGTATGCCACGTAAATGGCTCTAAGTGCGTTCAACATTCAAATTAAAGGCAAATCCCACAATAATAACAACCAAAAAATCTACAAACAGCAACAACAGCAACAATATTTTCAATATGTTGTGAAATCTTTGTCTGTCGATAGGCCAAGCTCTTGTACAGCCTGTAAGCATGACATGGGTAGACGTCTACAAGCCTACGCATATCTAGAAAATGAGATATAATAATATGATCTAGCTAAGTATACATATTTTCCTTGCCGCTGAACGAATATATATTTACTTTTAAGCTAACATAATAAATCATTTTATTTGGGAGTTCCTATTCAGATTATCGAAGAGTATCTGTTAGTCGAAACTCTTTGCTGGAAAATATTTATTTGTTACTTTCTATCTTAAATTTCATCAGACAATTTCGTCATAATTGCATAATTTATGACTGTAGAAACTCAATTGCTTAGTTTACAATTTGTTTATTTTGATTTAATTTTCAGTTACACGCAATTTTCTTTTCTTTTCATTTCTTTTCAATTCTTTCTAATGCCAGCTGATGGCTAACAAATGTTAACATGAAGCATTTCAATTTACACGACAGCGTTCCCAAATGTCGAGGGTCGCTCAACCATGAGGCAATTGTTAAGTGTTTTCATTTGCTTTGCGGCAAATGGTTTTCTCATTGCAGCAAACTAGGGGCGAGATTCTTGATGGGGGTTGCGTGTGCCAAAAATTGAAGGTACGAGCAAATTGGAAATTGTAATTAATTGAAAATCGTTTGGGGGTTGCAAGCGCACGATTAGAATGCGTAATTAACTGCGCTTCTTCAAATTTATAGAAAATGCTTTGTTACATTTTTTCATTAAGTCATAATTAAAAGCAGCAAAAACTAAAAAAATACTGCATACATTTTCTCACATCGCAATAAAAATCAAATTAAATAGCAAAATTTGCAAATATTTGAACAATTGAACAATTTTTTTTTGCAAATATAAAAACTAAGCTTATCGAACACTTTTAGATATTTGAATCTGAATTCGTTAAAGTAACTCTTTAGTAGAAACCAGCGACTGGGAAGAGTATTTCAATTTATCTTTCCCTGCTGCTGGACAGTGTATGGAGACGCCAATAAACATTTCGAAAAAAAAATATTCATATATAAAACAGTTCTCTCCCAGAGCCCAGAACAAGACAAGCGCAGCAATCAGCCGTTTTTATCAGAAACCCAAAAGCAAGAGCGGAGTGAAAAGCAGAAAAAAATAAACAAAATGAAAATGATTACAAAAAAGTGCGAGCTGAAAAAAACTCAACAACATGCAACAAAATGTAAAGTCGGGCAACGAGTAGATTGACTGGAAGCGCTAGTTGGTCTCCCAAAAAGCGACTCCAGTGCAGCCAATACTCTCCTCTCAGCTGCCCCGCAAGCTCTTCACCGCGCGGCAGAGGAGAAAAATAAAAAAAAAAATGGTTGTTGTGTGTAAAGTGTTGCACATCAGGCCACAATGGCGCTAAGCCAATAAATTAAATCAAACAAGCGCGATAACCATTTCACTTTTGCCATGTCTATCCACACACACACACACACACAGCTACAACACTGTTGGCCACACAACAACAATAAAGTTAAAATGGCGTAAACAGTATAAAAAACTGAAATGCATGAGCTTTTCACAGTAGCTGCCGCAGCGACAAAACAAAAAAGAAGATCTAGAGAAAAACCCTCTCAAAAAAGGCGCTTTAAATGCATTTTAATAAAAGGCTGCGCGAAAGAGAGCGCTGCAAAGCGTTAGAGTGAGAGGGGTAGAGCCCGCAAGTTTGAAAAAGTGTGGTTGAAAATTTTTTAAAAGCTTTTCCGACACTTTGCTGCGTATATGTTATAAAATATGCTGTTGCTGTTGTTGTTGCTGCCGCTGTTATGACTCCTCCATCAATATATGCACGCATGCATATACATATATCTGCTGGTATATGTGAAAATACGGTTAATTTTTGTCAACACACAGCACACAGCTGCGTAACGACGCCATTTTGTTTTGTTCTCGGGCCACAAGAGACGCTGGCAAATTGTTTAAGCTGTTGCCTCGATCAGTGAAAAAAGCCGGTCGCTATTTTGGCTGATTGTTGACAAGTCAATTAAAAGTCTTGAATTTATGACGCATGCCACGCATTCTGCGCTCGCCAAATATCAGGAATTTACCTAGATTTGAAATATTGAGTAGCTATACGTATATAATCGATAATCATCTGAAGATTTATCGTTTTTTACGACAATTGCTTGACATCTTTGTTAAAATTCAAGCAGAAAACTTGTGGCGCCTGGATAATAAAATAATAATCAACAAGCAAAAGTGAAATAAGCCACCCAGTTATATTATCCGCAGACTTCGCTAACGTATCTAGTTTTTTTTTTTGTTTTGCCGAGAATTGGCTAGCTATCTTGGCTATAACATGGCAGGCAGGGTGAATATAGAGACCAGGCTTTATGAAATGGACAAAGTTGTTGAAATAGTATTAAGCCTCTTCTGATTGAACAGCTTTGAGCGATTTTCTAATACACAGCTTGCGTAGACTTACACTTTATTCGTATTGAAATTTTAAAATTTCAGTGCTCAAATTATTATTAGTTTGAATAAAATCCCAAGTGAGTATTCGCAGATATAATTCTAAGAAAGAACCTTTCGGTTATATCATGAGGTTGACTATAAATTTGTGGTTGCAAGCGCTTCTAATTGGCCTAATTGCATTGGTAAGCGTAAAGCGAGTCGATCACTTGGCCCGTATCATAGCGCTATTATATTTCAGAGCCAATTGCCATATGGCAGTGCTAGAGCTCTGGTCAGCGCCTCAGGGGTGAAGGCCAGCGCCAACGCCACGGAAAGCATGAAAACCAATTTTACCAATCAAAACGCAACCATTGTTGTGGCCACGGATACTGATCGGAGCAATGACACCGCCGTAACAACACTGCCAACACAGACCAAGTCCCTGGAGATGTCCCAGTCCACGGGCAGCACTGTGTTAACGAATATTGTGCGCAGAAAGCGTGAAGATACCGAACCTACTTTGCCTTTCGATTTTCATACAATGCATCTGCCATGCGATTTAGATCAAAACGGCAGAGGTCAGGTGGTCCAATCTTTTCCTAATCATTGCATCTGGGTTTGGAACAATAAATATGTGCATGAGGGCTTCTTTCGGGTTTTCAAGACTTATCAGCTGGAGGCCTTCTTCTTTGGACAGTATTATGAGCGCTTGAAGCGCTTCGAGATCGATCCCCACAGTTGGGACTACAGCAACACAGGATTCTAGATAACCCCTAGATAGCAACAATTAAATTAACTTAGTTAAATTAACTGTGAGTTTTGTGGAAATGTATAAAAGTCGAATTCAGATCGATAACACAAAAATATAAAGAAAACAACATAAAAACTGAAATGCATAAGCTTTTCACAAAACAAAGACGAATCTAGAGAAAAACCCTTCAAAAAAAGCGCTTCAAATGCATTTGAATAAAAGGTTGCGCCAAAGAGAGCGGTGCAAAGCGTTACAGTGGGAGGGGTAGAGGCCGTAAATTTGAAACTGTGGTTGAAATTGTTTTAAAAGTTTTCCGACACTTTGCTGCGAGGCTGGTGCCTCGATCAGGGAAAAATATCGGTCGCTATTTTGGTTAATCGTTGAGAAGTCAATTATAAGCCATAAATTTATTAACCTACATTTGAAGCTATTTAGTAGCTATTCGCATGATTATCTGAACATTCGCCGTGTGAACCTTTCGAGAATAACAAAATTCGAAAATTTAATTGGAATTGATATTTATCGAAATAACGATGGAATATTACTTCTGACGAAAAGGCAGATGCTATTTGCTGCTGATATACTTTTATGTAGTCGAAAATATCTTTTGTCCACTGCCAAGACTCAGGTTAACCATTTTGAGCGTTTTTCCATTACCCAGCTTGCGTTGACTTACATTTTATTTGAATTTAAATTTTGAAATTTGAGAACTCACAACATATTCATTAGGTTGAATACTTACCAACACACAAAACGAATTTTATCAAATACAATTTTAAGACAGAACCTTTCGGTTATATTATGAGGTTGACTATAAATTTATGGTTGCAAGCGCTTCTAATTGGCCTAATTGCATTGGTAAGCGTAAAGCGAGTCGATCACTTGGCCCGTATCATAGCGTTATTATATTTCAGAGCCAATTGCCATATGGCAGTGCTAGAGCTCTGGTCAGCGCCTCAGGGGTGAAGGCCAGCGCCAACGCCACGGACAGCATGAAAACCAATTTTACCAATCAAAACGCAACCATTGTTGTGGCCACGGATACTGATCGGAGCAATGACACCGCCGTAACAACACTGCCAACACAGACCAAGTCCCTGGAGATGTCCCAGTCCACGGGCAGCACTGTGTTAACGAATATTGTGCGCAGAAAGCGTGAAGAGACCGAACCTACTTTGCCTTTCGATTTTCATACAATGCATCTGCCATGCGAGTTAGATCAAAACGGCAGAGCTCAGGTGGTCGATTCCTTTCCCAATCATTGCATCTGGGTTTGGAACAATAAATTTGTGCATGAGGGGTTCTTTCGGGTTTTCAAGACTTATCAGCTGGAGGGCTTCTTCTTTGGACAGTATTATGAGCGGTTGAAGCGCTTCGAGGTCGATCCCCACACTTGGGACTACAGCAACACAGGATTCTAGATAACCCCTAGATAGCAACAATTAAATTAACTAAGTTAAATTAACTGAGTTTTGTGGAAATGTATAAAAGTCGAATTCAGATCGATAACACAAAAATATAAAGAAAACAACATAAAAATGTGAAATGCATAAGCTTTTCACAATAGCTGCCGCAGCGACAAAACAAAGACGAATCTAGAGAAAAACCCTTCAAAAAAAGCGCTTCAAATGCATTTGAATAAAAGGTTGCGCCAAAGAGAGCGGTGCAAAGCGTTACAGTGGGAGGGGTAGAGGCCGTAAATTTGAAACTGTGGTTGAAATTGTTTTAAAAGTTTTCCGACACTTTGCTGCGAGGCTGGTGCCTCGATCAGGGAAAAATATCGGTCGCTATTTTGGTTAATCGTTGAGAAGTCAATTATAAGTCATAAATTTATTAACCTACATTTGAAGCTATTTAGTAGCTATTCGCATGATTATCTGAACATTCGCCGTTTTTTTAAGAAAATTGTTTCTAGTAACATTTTTGTTAAAATTTTCGCATAAAACTGGTTAATAAAACAATAATCAACAAACAAAAGTGGTATAAGCCTGGCTTTTTCAATAGCCTTCAAGTTCTATTCTCCGCAGACTTGTCATAGAATCTTGTAATTGTTTTTGTTTTGTCTAGAGTTGGCCAGATATCTTGGATATAATATAACGGGTAAGGTTACATACAGAGACTACGCTTTTTGAAGTGGACAAAGTTTTAGTTATAGTACAAGGGATAGATCTAGTTCTTAATACTGCAGCATGGTAAGATGTTGACAAATTCTCAGCCAGGTGGTGAGACGAGAGAGGGATCTGGCCTGACTGCTTGCATGTTACTTAAGCTATATCGGCAAGTGTGGCGGTTCATTTGGAGCTTTACAGTTTCCAGATTCAGGTAACGTTAACCGTACGACTTTATTCTAAAGCGTCTGGAGCCATTCGACCTAGCATCTATTCCTCAAATCAGGATACCGCATTTCCAGGCACCGAGACTCTAGCACTGCATCCTTTTCTCGCAGCGAGAACCTTTCGAGAATAACAAAATTCGAAAATTTAATTGGAATTGATATTTATCGATATAACGATGGAATATTACTTCTGACGAAAAGGCAGATGCTATTTGCTGCTGATATACTTTTATGTAGTCGAAAATATCTTTTGTCCACTGCCAAGACTCAGGTTAACCATTTTGAACGTTTTTCCATTACCCAGCTTGCGTTGACTAACATTTTATTTGAATTTAAATTTTAAAATTTGAGAACTCACAACATATTCATTAGGTTGAATACTTACCAACACACAAAACGAATTTTATCAAATACAATTTTAAGACAGAACCATTCGGTTATATCATGAGGTTGACTATAGTTTTGTGGTTGCAAGCGCTTCTAACTGGCCTAATTGCATTGGTAAGCGTAAAGCGAGTCGATCACTTGGCGCGTATCATAGCGTTATTATATTTCAGAGCCAATTGCCATATGGCAGTGCTAGAGCTCTGGTCAGCGCCTCAGGGGTGAAGGCCAGCGCCAACGCCACGGACAGCATGAAAACCAATTTTACCAATCAAAACGCAACCATTGTTGTGGCCACGGATACTGATCGGAGCAATGACACCGCCGTAACAACACTGCCAACACAGACCAAGTCCCTGGAGATGTCCCAGTCCACGGGCAGCACTGTGTTAACGAATATTGTGCGCAGAAAGCGTGAAGAGACCGAACCTACTTTGCCATTTGATTTGCATACAATTCATCTGCCATGCGATTTAGATCAAAACGGCAGAGCTCAGGTGGTCGATGCCTTTCCCAATCATTGCATCTGGATTTGGAACAATAAATTTGTGCATGAGGGGTTCTTTCGGGTGTTCAAGACTTATCAGCTGGAGGCCTTCTTCTTTGGACAGTATTATGAGCGGTTGAGGCGCTTCGAGATCGATCCCCACACTTGGGACTACAGCAACACAGGATTCTAGACAGCCCCGACAAAAATAATAGTAATGTTGCAGAATAAACGAAAATTGCAATTATAATCCAATGCGAGAGACTATACAACTTTATTGGAAACTAAAAACATAGTTTGAAGTAGGCGAAGCAATGATGACAAATACAGAACAATGGCAAATATATGTATAGCCCCTGAGTTGAGCACACTTTACATTACTCTTAGATTTTATTTTTTTTTATCTTACAAAATTGTGCCGTAATAATTAAAATGGATCTGACTGAGAATGATCTGGAGGAATTTAAGCGAGCCTTTCAAATATTGGACCGAGATGGAGAGGGTAGCGTCCAGGCGAAAGATTTGGGCGCGTTTATGAGAGATTTGGGAAAGTCGCCCACAGAAAGCGAATTGCAGTCAATGGTCAACCAGCTGGACTCAGATGGCAACGGGAACATAGATTTTCAAGAGTTTGTCGATGCCATGATGGCAAGACTGAAATTAAAACCAGATGAGGAAGATCTGCGCGAGGCGTTTCGTATCTATGATAAGGACGATACCGGCTATATAGGAGCGGATCAGCTGCGTGCCGTAATGGTGGCGGTGAAGCTGAAGCCCACAGATGACGAGCTTGACGAACTGATACAGATGGGCGACGAAGATGGCGACGGCTACCTCAACTACGATGACTTCGTTCGTATGATGAGCCCCAAGTAAAAAACAAGAACTGTCCAAAGAAAAAAAAAGTTATGAAAGATCAGATCTGAACAGAGACTGTTTCCAGTAATGCAAATATATCCAGACTCATCAGCAGAATTTAGAACACTTATTGGTATTAGAGCAGAAGAAGCGTTTAGATAAGTTAAGGGGTATAAATTAAATATGTTTTATGAAAATTCAGTGATTAACGGAACTGTATACAAAATTGTTAAAATAATTTGATTTAAAAGATTTATCCTATGACTCCTATAATAAAAGCCGGCTCAACAGACTTAGATTCAATTATACATATATATATATATATATGCAAATATATATTAAAAATAAGAAGTTAGTAAATTTAAAAATTTCAAAAATCACTTTTCGCTTTTTGCTTGAGCTCTTTTCTACTTTGCATATTCAAATGTGGATTTGTTGCTTGAGAGCATTGACATCATTGGATTTATTTGATTTAAGGGAAACAGCTTTTAATTCACTTCAAAACTCATTTATTTGCAAGCGGAGAGAATCAAGCCATCAAGTATGCAGCAGATTCCCAAAAAGGAAGCTGTCATGTCTTGAACAGGCTCTACAATAAAATTACAATATTGCGCTTTTGAGAGCTGTGACCAAAACATTAGTCATAAGCAGGCCTGCAGTTAGGCCAAGTGCATAACAAGCGCATTACTCAGAAGATGGTCAAGCAAAAGCATTTTCTTATATATATATATATATTTATGTTGATGTGCTGCACATTGAACTGTTTGGCGCCAAAAGTGGGGCGCATAAAAACCAAGCCACTTGCCAAAAAAAAAGCGCTGAGGTCACGCTAAAAGCGCTCAAAATTTGTGACCAAAAGTGGAAGGAGCGCAAAAAACACAATGTATATATATATAAACAAAAAGTTAGCTACCTCCCTTCGGACGTTATAAAATACGAAACTACTTAGCGCCGTTGATGAATTGTGACATTTTTATGGGTTTGTCTTTGCGCACAGGCAAAAAAAAAAAAGAGGGGCAGAATTACGAAAACAGTCAGCAGAAGCCAAAGGCAAATGGCAAATGCTTTTGGCTTAGCCACTCGCAGCTCGGCCATAAACAATATGGTCAGCCAGTTGGTGATCCTGGCCAGCAATACATCTCCTATTCTCGCCTGGTCTCGTCTCTAAAAATATTGTGCAAATTATGAAAGTGCCAACTCGCAGCGGTCGCCATTTAAAAAAAATAAAATAAAAAACTGCTAAAAAGCAAACAAAAAATGCTGGTAAAAAAAAAAAAAATACTTTTAATGCGCGATTCACGTGTCGCTGTCGCGTTCGACGCTTTCCTAAGCCATAAACATAACTCAGGCATATTTATAGTTATGCCCGCTCAAGATTTATTTGGCCCGTCCACTGTTTAATTAAAACAATCGCTAAAGTTTTTCATTAGGTATTTGTAAATCGCAAAGTTTAAGCATGGAAATCATTTTGCTTGGCACTCTATAACATTTAATTGCCATTTCTCTAACCTTTGCAGAGTTTGTTTTGCAGTTGCCTGTTGCCGTTTTCTCAGACAATTGCCAATTGCCGTTTTAATGAGCCCCTTTCAAATGGAAACGGCTTTGATAAGAAATAACTCACGGTGAAAGCGAGTGTGCGCCCTCAACTCAACTTAGCTCAGCTGCGGCTTTAAATGCTTTCATTTGACACTTTTTGTCACTGAAGCTGGCATAATGGAACTCCTAATGGCAGGGCTAACAAAATATTTCAATTGCCGCGTCTGTAAACAGTTTTTCGCATTTCCGACCCTAAAAAAACTACGCAGGTTGCATCGTTTAACTGTGAGAAATCTCCCACCTGCGATTTCATATCCGTTTCGACTTCTTTCTTTTCTCACTGGTTTTTGCTCCCAGTCTTTGGAACTGCATCACTTTTAGACTTTATCAAAATGATAACAAAAACTTTCTATTCATTTTTATTCTCATACTTATTGTTCCGTAATGTCCCATAAAATGTATATTCGACAATCTTTGGAGTTTTATTTACAAACATTTGCGTCCCATTGAGATAGCTTTTGCTGTAGTTCAGTATCAATGGCAATTCAACAGAGTTCTCGTGCGTATGCGTAATGTTGTATACTTAATATGCAGACATTTTGATGTGCAGCACCCCGCTGAGCACGGGCACATTCTCAGCTCTGCGAAATGCTAGCGAGAAGCAAGGCTGGTCGAGGGGAGTGCCTCCCGAAGGGGGGTAAAAGTTTTTGTGACTTGCTGACTGTTCATTAGAGGCCGAAGAGAACGTGCAAAGATAAACAGCAAACCATTAAACGATATCTCATCAAGAAAATCGCCTTAAATATGTTTCTGCCTAATTTCCCACAATTGTGTGTATAGGTGTGTGTGTGTGTGTGCGTGTGTGTTATGTGTGGGGAACGGTCGTCCAGTCAGTCATCCATCCAACCATGCGGCATATGCATACAAAAGCAATTTAGCCAGGCGACCCGTCTTACCCCGCATAAGCAACAGAGCTCCCGCAGTTCATGAGCAAAAAATTGCTAGAAAAAGACAAAAAATACAACAATAACAAAAACAAAAAAAAGGAAATACGAAAAATCTAATAATTTTTTATGTATTTTTCTCTCTGTTCTTGACTCTCTTACAGTTGAATGACCACAAGGCCAAAACGTGGGGCTGCCATGAAACCAGAAGAATGCTGAAAAGGTAGAGAAAAAACCGAAAAGAGAAATGTCGCAAAAGAAATAAGAAATTAGATGAAGCAACCAACATGTCAGTGTGTGTGTGTGTGTGTGTGTGACGCACAACACAACACAAAACGGGAAATTATGTGGCACAATCCATAAGATAGATGTAAGCACAGAAAAGGATCAGAAGAACGTGGCCAAATGAGATTAACCAGCCAATGCTATGCGGCCAATATAAATCACAAGTGAAGCACAAATATACAAATCAACAAATAAAGCCATCTAAAAAATATGAAAAAATACCAAAAATCACATAAATACCTATAAAATAAATACCCAAACTAGATACTAGTAATACGCTTAGATATATGTATCTGTAGATACTTCCAGTTTCTCTGCGGGTCGCTTTTCCTTATGCCTTGCTCAATTTGATGCCACTTCATTTGGCTTCTTTAGCAACTACTTCGCAGCAGATATTTTAATTTTGCACGCGCCAGCTGTTTAAGCTGATTAATGGCAGCCAGCAGAGAAAGCGGCTGTCAATCAAGGGCGTTCAGGACTCAGGACTCAGGACGCAGTCTGGAAAATGGGCAAAGGAGTGAGGGGTCGAGTAAAGAGACAGCTAGTTAGTTGGCTGGCAGCTAACTTGACGGCCATTTAAAGCAAATGGCTTTAAGATGAGTAACAAATTCAGCAAAGCAGATAAAATTATAAAAAATGTTCCTAGCGAAACAATTCGACAAGGCAGGTGTTGCGAGCAATAGAAGATGCTTGTATAAATAGCATAATATTTTGCGACTGTGTGAGAAATTAATGAAGTATTATTTATTCTTTAACTAAAAGAAATATTGTATTCTAATAAGATCTTTAATTTTGCTTCTTAATCTTTTTAATTCATGTATAAGCATTTACTCGCTCTTTAAAATAATTTTAATTAATATTATGATCATATTCAACACACAATGTAATTTCCTTCTAGTGAATTCTTTGTCAAATTTGTTTCAGACTTACTAAAAATTATCTATTTTAAATTTAAATTTATAAACTTCTCTTATTTCCTCCTTTCCTAAACTGAATATTTGAAAACCGTTAAATGTACTTTTCCGCGGCTTTAACTAGCTTTCAAAATGGAATAATTATAAATAAATCATTTAACACTTTCGCTCTTTATTCAAAAGCCTTCAAATTCTATTGAGATAATATTTAAGCTATTAATAGCAGACATTTTATTGCGAGCGCTTACAAATCTGCTTTTGGGTGCTGAGGTAATTTCTAATTGTATAAAATTATAAAATCGTGTCGTTTTTAAATATTTGAATGCCCATCATCAAAATAATGCATACAATTGGAATTGATATTACAGAAGACATAAAAAAGGGGGAAATAGGTTTTCAACAAAACGTCAAAAACTAAAAGGAAAACAAAAAAAAACTTTGCTCAAAGTTACGAAATGAAAAATCAACGGTATATATACAATATTTATATCTACAGGGGAAAGCGACGAAGCGCAAGCAGTTGACTTTTGATGGTCACTGTGTGCCAGAAATTGACCGAGCCACATATATATATACATATATATGTATATACCGAAGTACATGCTGCAAACATATGTATGTATTTGTATTTCTGATTGCATTTGTATTTGTATTTCTGTATATATGCGGTCCACTCAATGTGTCCAGTCACGTTTTCATCAACAACATTTTGGCTAAGTTTTTGGTTAATATTATTTGTTGGTTGTTGCTCTTGTGCGCATTTCTTGCTATTTATTTATTTTGCCCGCTTCGTTCGTTTCGTAAGTGCCAAAAGGCAAATATTGCGCATACGCCGCGTATGTGGCCTTCGTTGAAATCAATAAGCGGCTGCCTCTAAAATATATACAAATCTCCTCAACAGTCCAGTTTGTGCTGGACAAACAAACAGCAGCAAGAAATCGCAAAATATTTTCAAGCATACTTTTAGGAAATTGACCTCATCGCCCCCGGTTCTCTATGAAATAAAACCAATAAAACTGCCTTCAATTCTACCCATCAATGATTTTGTTTGTTTTCGTTTGCTTCTGACCCAAAGAACAATCAAAACATAACAAAATAAAGTTACGTCTTGGGAAAATTCTACTGCTAAATTCTTTCAAAGTTTTCTTTATTATGCCTAAGTTTCACAGCAGCTAATCGAATAGAGTATATAATTCGGTTTTCAGTATTCGCCTTCCATTTCAAGGTTGCAATTACATTTCAAATTGAGCAAATTATCTACACGACATGAATTTTTGTAATCAAATACATCAGATCAGAGAAGAGGCAACATTTCAATAAATAATTGAAAAAATGTATTTTAAATCCATTGAAGTCGTATCAAGTGCAATTGAAGCACGTGTGAAATTTGATTTTGACAGCTGTTAGGGAAAAACTTGAGAGCTCTTTCTAGATTGCTGGGTATGGATGAATATAATCACAAATTCAAACAAAATATAATCATCATGTGGCATGTGGCAGGCAGATTGAAGGCACGTATCGATGTCAATCGAAGGTACATCTTATTGAATCATACGCGTTAATAGGTAGTTGACGAAAAGCGGCTTATATTACAGCGTCTTAATGGATAGACAAATATATAAATCAAACGCATATAAATGAGCTTACAAATCGATAAGATTGATAAAATTCTAAAGCATAAATTGATATACGCGTCTCAATACACTTTCTATAAATAAAAATCAAAGCTATAAATTGTTAACAAAAAATGATAAAAGAAGTTCGGTATAAACAATATTCGATAACTGAAAATCGATAATTTAAAAAAAGTGAAACATTTTAGATTAAATTTCCAATTAAAAAATATATAAAAACTAAAAGTTCTTATGCCTTCGGGCCTCGTTTTAACGTCTATGTATTTTGCTCATTTTCTCTTATTTTCCAATTTTGTTTTTTTTTACAGCACCAATGCATAATGTTCAATCATTGAAATTTAATACCAAAGTTGTTAAACACAAAGGCCAGCAAATCAGAGAAAAGCATTAAGTGTAAAGCAGTGCAAAGGAAATGAAATTGTAAACAAGAAAAGTACGAGAAAAAAATAAACACAAAAAAGCCAAATATAAAGGAAAATACAAAAAAAAATCTATCAAACAAACCATAAAAATCAACTAAATGCCAAAGCGACGCAATAACAGAACTGAAATCTAACAACGAGAACAACGGCAACTGACAAAACGAACGAACCGAACAGACCAAAAGGACCCCATCCAATACACTCACGCTCCCCAATTGAATGTGTGTGAGTGAGCCAAGGCTAAGACAAAGACAAGTGCAAAGAACAACAACAAGCTTGGCAACATTACTTACGACGAGCTGGCAACATTTACAACACTGGCAACATGCTGCTGAGGCGCTTACAACACAGCGGCAGCAACAGTCTCGCCAGAGCGCCCTCGCCCTCAAGTTCCCAAAAGCTAATCGGATTTACGAGACAACCTACAACAAGAAGAACAACAACAACAACATGGCTTTGGCCGCTGCTCTGCCTGACAGTTGTTGCTCATGTTAGCGCCCAAATAGGTGAGTGCCGCCCCACCTATATTATCTGGTATAATTATATCTAGAAAAATTAAAAATATAATATTAATAACAATAATAGGCATAGCTGCCATTTGGGGAGTTGGAAGCTGTGCTTCGCTAGATTACGACGATTCTACCCACAGGCGAAACTCATTAAAAAGCGAAATATCATTAGCATAATTATGCACATTTGTAGAAGGGAATCAACCCCATTTCATATATACACACACAAGAACACACACCTACACACACATGTACGTCTATCGCTTTCAATTGATAAATGCAATTGAATTTGCGGTTTTTGAAAACTATCGAGCAATCAAATTTAATTACGCATTTTACAAATTATCATTATAAACTGAATGGAAATTATTTGAAATGCGCCTAACGCTGGGCGAGTTTTAAGCCTCATTATTACCAATATTATTGCGTTGAATTTGGGTTTGGGGGCGAAATAAATATGTGTTTTTGAGTGTCCGTAGACCTTATTAGATTCAATCTAAATATTTATAGCGAACAACTTGATGCTTTCGCACGGCATGCACAAATAATCAACCAAGGTATTAATACTCTTTCAAAAAGCTAACAGAGTTTATTAGTTTTGTTTGTTTTAGAGACTTTAAAGCTAGAGACCTTAACTTCGGGTTATTTACATGTGTATATCCTTGGATTGCGTGGGTTTGGCTGGGAAATGAATATATGCTTCGAGCATCTGTATTAGATTAAGACTTATTTTTGCAAATCGCCAAAAAAATATAGAAAAAAAGTTGACTTTAACCAAGCACGCTTTGCCGTCTTTGTGCATTTCAGAGTACGGCCGCGCCCCAAAGTCTTCCTCACCATTTTGTGCTAGCTGAAAGAAAAAAAAGGAAGGAAAAACACACAACAAGCTCATCAAGAGCAACAAAAAAAATGTTGTTAGACCAGGGAAAAGGGCAAGAGAAGAAGTAGAAAGGGATATGAAAACGAACGAGACGAACAGGAAGCAAAACATGCAAAAGCTATGCAATTTTTTCTCTTAAAAGCAACAAATTGTGGAAAATGAGGTGGGAAGATGGTCAGTGGACGGTGGGGAGGGTGGGAGGTTTTAGTCACAGGCAGGCAGCGCCAAAGCTGAGCTCCTACAAATGCTAATGAACAGCATTTGTGGAAAAGAGGCGCGCAGCTAAATGAAAATCTACAGCGGTAGACAACACTTTTTTTCTCTTAGTCTCCTTTTTGCACACTAAATTTAGACGCTGCATGCGCTAAATTAATAATAATAACTTAAAAAAAAAGAAGATGTTGAGCGCAAGTGCATAATTAATTAATTAATTAGCCAGACGGTGTTACCATGAATCTAAACGAACTAGAAGAAAATCTGTTAACAGATGCCCCGTACTTTCAATGCGCTTTGTTATTTGAAGTTTACCCAGTAACTAACAAGCTGAAAGGGTATCTTATTTGGCTAAATATATGTTCAATTAGAAATAGAAGCATATTATGTGAGCAGCATTTATCTCAGTTACGGGGCAACGCCTCGTCGTGTTTTGTACTTCTGACTGGTTTTTATAGTATTTTGCTACATGCAAAATGGAATGTTTCAATGCGGCTCGTTACGTTTTCATAGCCGCATAAATTTTGGCTGGATTCAGACAAAGACCCCTCATTTGTGTTACCAAAAACAGTCGCTCGAACATTTGTAACTTTGTTGTGCGAGTCCCGACGTCGCCCACCCCCAAATCGACATAATTAAAACAGCGGCGGCAGCAGCTGTAGGACAACGAAACAAAGGCAACAAACTGCACTAACTGCATTTTGTTCATTAGCGATCCACACACACACACACACACTCACACACACACGCGAGCATATTCATAAAAGGAGAGTGCATAGAATTCATATTCTATTCGCATATGCAACATGTAAATGCATAATTAATGCAGCTGAGGGTTTGAAGGCGCTGCGCATAAAGTGTTCCTGGATAGGGCAATGAATATGTCAGAGTGCAATAAGCGACAAATGTTGCCATTAAATGCTGCAGAATGGACCGATTTGAATGGAATATTTTATAGAGATCATTAGCAGATGTGCTTTAATTTAAAGGTATTTTCATTAAATGGTTTACAGAATATGCTTTGCAACATTTAAACTTGGAAGAAAACTGACAGCTATGAAAGCGGAAAGTCAAATACATGAAATTGTGACATTTTTTAACCCTGTCGAAGCGTATTCGAAGGTTAATTATATTTTTCCAATTAAATATTTCGATGAATAAGAGTCTTACCAAGTTTTGTAACTCTTGACAACTTCTCAAACTCTTAAACTAAAAACTTAAAAAAAACGACAGCAAGAAAAATGTGTTTTAACAAGAAAAATTCACACGACAAAATTCAATTGAGCTAGAGAGCAAGAGAGCTAAGAATATGGCAAAAGAAAATAAGCAAGAAAATCACTGACCCTTGAAAATAAATAATAATTACCAGCAGGGGCTAGGCGGGGGGTGGGAAGTAACAAAACGAAAAGTGCCCCAAAGAGTTAACAAAAGGGGAGAACAAAAACCAACTGAGAAAAAAATCACACCAATAATTATAACAAAAAAAAGTTGTTAAGCGTTAATGTGGCGACGGCTGCAGAAGAGATGTAATTCTGAAAGAGAGCGAGAGAGAGAGAGAGAGGGACAGCATGATGGGGACCCACGCGAGCTGACGCTGAGCAATGGGCAATGTGGAACAAACTTATTAAAAATATTGAAGAATGAGGCAAGCGAGAGAGCACGCAGGGGCAGAGGGGGTGGAACGCGGGCGCAATTGAAACGAAATGTGACACGCAAGGCAACAATAAAAACAAACTTCAGGTGCAAAGAGGTGTGCATGAGTGTGTGCATGTGTGTGAGAAAGTGAAGGTGGCAGCTATAAAGTAAGAAGTCGTTTTTTTTTATATTTTTTTCGTTGATTTAATTAAATTAAAATTGCGGCCAGCTCGTAGTTATTTTTGTTCCTGTAGCTCGTTTGTTAACTGTGGCTATCCGCTTCTTGGCTTAAATATGCATTTCCGCGCCGGGCTTACTTCTTTTTTTTTTTGTTTGAGCGTGCAAGAAATTGTGCATGGGAAATGCATTTGCGGAATGTTTCCGGCTCTTCCCAGCGACTAGCTATGCAGTTTTTCCCAGCTTTGTTCTTTGCCTGCCCGAGACCAGACAATGTCTTGTCTCTACTCTCGGTGGCCACCCACCCACTTGGCGCAATGCTTCGCTGCATGGGAAGCCAAATGACGATCAACAGCAACAGCAGCAACAACAACAACAACAACAACAACAACGAAGACGACGAGAATTTCTCAAAGTTGGCTTATTCGCATGTCTCATGACTCAGAGCACAGGCACAACTCCGACTGCAGATGCCTTATGCTTTATGACGCAAACTTTTCATTAAACATTTTTATAGCAACAAAACAAAAGAAAAAATATATAAAATAAAATGCTGAAAAAGTCCTGAAAAAAATTGCGCAAAACATTCAAACGTATTCTAAGCGCATAAACTGGGCATAAAGAAGTTGTCGGCAGCAGGGCGTGGGAACAAAAAGGGGCGCGAATTCTTCACACGTTTAGCATAAAGGAAAATTTTATGTAGAAACTTTTGGTGCCGCTTTTAATGAAAACGTTTTTCACTCACATTTTTCTGTGAATACGCTTTTTTGAGTATTCTGATTTTGTCACGCATTGCGCACAAAATTTGAAGTGAATATTTAATTTAGAAATGGCCTCCGAAGAATCAATTAATAAATCGTACTTCGAACATATGACATAATATGCCAGCAAGGGCATTTCAGCTTCGGTCATTTTTTTGTTTATTTAATTTTTGGTTTTTTACAGCAACTTTTATGTATGCGTTTTTATGATTTTCATTAGAGTTTTTTGCATTTCTCCTAGTTTATGCTCCGCACGCGCTATTTAACTTTAGAGTTTCTGGAAATTTATGTCATCTGTTCCATGTTTCATATACAATACGAGCAGATAATGCTTTTATGCTGCGACACTTGTGGTTGTATTTTTCTATCGTTTTTTAGTCTTTACTCGCTCGATTGGCACTATCAATGGCTGAATAGAAAATAAGCCAGAAAAACGCTTTCAAAATGCTCTATAAATAATCGACTTGCAACATTGTGCGATTGCATTTCGTGTATTTAACAATTTACAAGCAAACAAACATGCAAAAATATTTCTGAAATAAATGTTGTTCAGTCTGCTGCTCGGCTAGTATTATATCATTACGCTATTTTTATAGACCCTCCTCTGAAAGCGTGACGTGAGGCAGTCGTTGTCAGTTCCTAAAAGCTTTTTGAATTTACTGCAACATTTTAGTTTTATTATTTGCTTATTGCAATTTGCTTTTTACAGTTAAAATGTAAAAATTGCATTGCTTATGAAAATGGATTTTCTCGAATTGTCTGGGCTGCAGCTGAATATTTAAATTAGATTACATTTTTGTGTATTTCTCTAACTTGTTAAAGTGTCAGATCTAATCAATCAATAGAGTGTAGGGAAAATACAGTTACAGTCTCAATAAAAAATAGCTATTTACTAAAGAGTGTTGGAAAATGCGCTGAGATAATAACATTTTTGCCCTTCTCTTTAATATTTAATACCAAATTCTTTAAATTTAACATCTTTCACATCCCCACGAACATCCTTCATGACAATGGAATATGGGTGGGATGAATATCTAGAAAAATACACACTGACACACGCTGGCAGCTTCACATGTTTGGCTGACTAATTTCGAACACCTGTTTCTCATCCAATTTCGCAGACGCTTAAAATCGGAATCCGAATCAGAGTCAGCCGGGCGTCACGATTGCAAAACGTACCAAAATATCTGCGAAACACACAGCACACAATTCGCGACATATCGTCAAAAGTATCTATAAAATTCAGCGTGGGGTGAACGAAGATGGGTTGGGCTACTGGGCGTAGGAGCCGCAAGAGGAGTGAGTGCTTTGCATGTGTTGCCGATAATGTTTATGCTGTCAGTTACTGCTGCACATGACATTCAATTGCCACAAATCAAGATAGGACAACTAGCAGGAGAAGTAGCTGCCAGGATCTGTAAAAAAAAGAGGAGCAAAAAGCAAGCAAATGGAGCAAGAGCCGCAGTTTGTCTCCAGAGTCTGTGTACGAGGTATATTATAAAATGACTGCCAAGACGGAAGCACACATGTCTCTAGATACATATATGTATATATTGTTTTTTTTTTTATACATTTCGCTAAAGGAACACGTGCCAATTGTTGGTTGTGTGTGTGTGTGTGTGTGTGTGTGTGTGTGGTACACACATTGTATCTCTGGAGGGGTAAGAAGAGATGTCGCACTGTCTCTTTGTTCCCTTTTACAAATCACATGCTCAGTTTATGCCACGCACACACGCAAATATATGACTCTGTGTGTGAGTGTGTGTGTCAGATGTGTGACAACATCACATGCAGCATTGTTGTCGTCGTTGTTGTTGTTGTTGTTATTGTTGTTGTTGGCGTGTTGTTATCATAAAATAAAAATTTACTTCTGTGCGTACGTGTGAAGGAGTGATGGAAACAGGGAAGAGCTGAACACGCATTTGTGCTTCTTGACTTTTAAAATGGTTTTTTAAATTTGCTTTGGATTTAAATATGGCCATGAGCAGTGAGTTGTTAAAAGCAGCTCAAGTCGTATACATGATGTAATTTGTCTGATGAAGCAGTTAACAGAAGATACAATTATGTAATGCTTAATTTTAAGTATTTTCTGTATTTCATTGTCTTAGAAACTCGCTAGTCCGATTTGGCAAGTATTCTTGCCATGCAATTCATTATAATCGACACACAACATTTCCTCGTAAGTGGTATTGAGCTTCAATGGATTTTTTGGTACTAAGATATTAAGTACATTTAACAAAATTTCAATTTACTTGATGGAATTCTGCTTGTTCTTAATGAGCATAACATTTATGAAATATATGAGTATGACATTGTATATTTCCTCACGTGTGCCTACAAGACGTTTCTGATATAGTTTTTCAATGTTAGTCAACATTTATTAAAGTATTCTAAATATTACAAAAGTCTTAATTGATTAACTTGGTTAAAATATATCGAAATGCAGTCAAGATCTTAGTTTATAGCGCACTGTGTCTCCTGGAGCTATATAATTTAAGTTCTTATACTTCATTTGGATAGAATATCTGTACAGCTCAATAGCTTACAAAATAAGCTTCTTTTTAACGGAAAGTGCCTGGAAAGTCTTCAGATTTGTTGCTGTAGTAGTAATAAGTACTTAGGTATAAGATCAGATGTCGAGGTATGTCTCATCATAGAAATAAGCAATTTGTATCGAATTTGGGATTGTAGAGTTGAAATAAAGATATAGAAAAGACTGCGGACTTTACATATGCAAGCTTAAGGGAAGCGAAGTCGTCCTTTATGCATTACACATTTCGTGACAATGTTCTAATCAAAGAATTGGTTTAATCGATGAGCTTTGTGCATGCCAGCAATGAGATCTTATAAATCGGTTTGCTTTCGAAACACTTTATCGATAGTTCTAAGCTACTTATCTACTTAAGCAATTGTTTATAGCCGTTAACATGATGTTTACCTTTTATAGACTGCTCAAATCAACAATGCACTTTGAGACCAGACCCTCAACAAAGCGAGAGCTTTTACTGCCAGAATACAGCAGTGAGGGGTTGGGATTGGGCGGCATTTCGAGACAAATACCGAAACGCAAATCAATTAAAGCGCTAATTGAATTGTTGCTGCTGCTGGTGACTGGCAACCGATGCTGATTAGGGCCAAAACGAAATTGAATTGACCAAAGTCAAAGCACTGTCTAAGCGTGGGGAGAGATCCAGCTGTAGATTAGCAGGCAGCTCACAGCAAATGTTGGCGGACTGGGTGACAGCCAAGCCGCAATTAAATTTCCCCGTTCAAAATAAAATTAACGACCATTAAAAGAGAACTTGATTGAGCCAGATGAGACTTGGGACCGCAGCAATTTACGAGCGGGTCACTCGGTCAACAGTTGTGTGTGTGTGTGTGTGTGCTTGTATTTGGTCTGTGTGTGTACTATGTGTAAACACGTTAATTAAACGCAAGGATAATTATAATGTGCACAAGGAAATGGCTTTGCAGTGCGGCAAGTGGCATGTGTCTGAGGCATGTGCCAGCAGGAACAGCAACAGCGGCGAAATGTGATTGAATTGCTAAGTGGCAAGCACCTCATTCAGCTGGGCGCCTCATATGCTGGGCGTGTCAGGAAGCGCACTCTCCGCATAATTATGCTGCATTACAAAATGGAGCAGTCTGGCAAACAGCAGCATACAATCTAACCAGCCAACAACAGCAACAAACAACAAGTTGTCAACGCCTGTGACTGGAGCACGACGACTCTTTGAAGTGTCTGTGGTGTCAGCAAGTGGCAAAGCCAAGCCAAACATATGCCCAGGCACGTAAATGAGGCCAATATGGCAACACTTCAACAGGTCGTCAAGAAAAAAGCGCGGAAGTTCAACAAGAAAGAGGGTATTTGTTCGGCAAGCGGAATCTGGAATACTCTGCTAGACAAGTGTGTCTACTCTTGAGGACATTTTAAGGAAATTTAGTAAATGCCTCAATTTCCTGACGTAGTATTTTTATAGAGCTATATGATGGAGTATTCCGCAGCTGTTAAGTTTTCCCTTGTAATCAATTTCCAAATGTAATCAATTTAGACACACAACTTTTTTGTTTTGAGCACAAATAACGACTAGATAGTTATGCAGCTGAAAATCGGTTTCGGTTGCAACAAGCTTTTAGTTAAAGAGGGCTTTTATCATGAAAGTTGTGAAACAGAACAGAATAATCAAAGTAGGTTAAGTATATAACCATGTTAGCTGGGAAATTGAAATTAGTTGAAGCCGTGCGGGCATACACTCGGCAGACTTCTGACTAGACAACTACTAGATGCAGCAGACAGCAGCCACTTGATTCTAATCAACTCAGTTGTCTGTGGACTGTCGGCTAACTGACTCACAGCCAGACAATTATGCCAAATAGATACAGAGACAGAGATTCAGGCAGACAACCAACCAACCAGCCAGCCAAACAAGGCACAGTCTACAGCTGCGCTCCGGCCCTGTCACTCTGCCAATTGAATATGCAAATTGGTAACGGCGACGCAGTCAATCCAGGCCCAGCCACCCAACTCCGGGACGATTCGTTCTGTTAACCAATGCTACAGACAAAAATGTATAAAATAGAGGAAAAAATTAATAGAATTCTTATGAATACATATTTTACGGGGTATGTTTGTTTTTTTGTCTTTTCTCTCTCTCTCGAGAGAGAGACAGAAAGAGAGAATGCTCTCCAGCTGCATATGTGCCTTCAATTCTCGTATTTGCATTTTAAATTAAAATGTTTTACGTTGTTTTTTTTTTATTTGTACAAATGTTGGACCAGAGATTTGTAGATTGTGTGTAATTATTGTAAATGTAACATGCTGAAGAGCTCCGCAAATGAAGTGTCATTGTGTTGGGCAGCGCATGTGTGGCGCTAGGGACTCAAATACTTGAGTCCCCTGTCTCCATGCTGTTGACTTTGTGATGAGCTTAAAATGAAGCTTGAATTGGATTAGCATTGTGGGCAGATTGACAGCTCACAAAGAACTTAATTAATGAAGTTGTCATCTTAGCTGAGAACTAGTTGAAAATATTATAAAATAGGGGTGTAAGGCAAACTTTTCCATTAGGAAAACTTTTGACATGTTTGCGTTGTCATTGCTATTTAAATTGTAATATATAAACATATCCTTAAAAAAGCTTTTTGATGATCTTATTTTTATGAAAGTTTAAATAAATCAACAAAATATTTGCACCCGACGCGAGCTTTAATTCGCTTGAAATCTAAGTAAGCTTTAATGAGCTTTCAAATATTGACGTGAAAAACAATTTATGTGAAGTCAATTTAACTACGCCTAACTTTGAAGCCTTATGCAATGGACCTTTATGCTAGGAGCTTTATGACTTCGTCCAAATCTCTAGACCTCGTACTTGAGGGTTCATTTGGTTAGTTGCCCTTAATAAAGTCCCCTCTGCCAGGTAAGCCTGTTGAGACTGCAGCTTAACATAACACAAATATTTATTTAAGCCAGCGCAACAACAATCTTTGCTCTGGTATTTCAGTGCTCAAAAACACAAAAATAAAGCCACAAATATAAAAAGTAGGGAATAAAGTAGAGGCCACCATTGCGCTCGCTGGTGCCCTCGGGGCTTTGGGTTTTTGGCAGTTGCGGTTTATTTTATATTTGTTGGGCTTGGCGGAGGTTCTCTGTGCGTGAGTTGTCTGATAAATTCCAGTTTTGACAGTCGAATTAACCTGTCATGCTTCTGGTGGCACGAGTGGGCTCTGTTAAGATCACAAGCAACAAAAAGAATGTTGCATGTTTTGCGGCGCTCTGACATGGACAACAACCCAGCTTGTATAACGCTGCATATGCAAAATAGAAAATAGAAAGAAAGTGAAAAACAAAGCAGAGAAACCCAAAGCGCATTTTCAAGAATTCGCGCTAAACTAGTGTCTCTTTTTTTTTGTTTGTGTTTCACCCTTTGTTCGTTTGACTTGTTGACTTGTCAGGGCCCGACATGGTGTCTGGTGGGTGGCATGATATAGGGGTTCTTGACATTGTATAAACTGTCATTTAGTTTGTACAACTTGACAGCTAACCATTCATTTTCGGCAACTGGAGAGCGAGTCGAAACAGTCGAAAAAAGAACTGTCTAATGCTGAAGTCAAGAGTTGCAGCTGCCACACAGTCTGAGGCAGCTCTCGAGAGGTGTCACACAAATTAAATGGTTGGCTGTCATTCAGGCACCAGGCCATAAAAAGAAAAAGAAAATAGCCGCCCCCATACTCTAGGCTTGCTGCAGCTGCCAGGTTGCAGCTACTTGGCAAAAAAAATGAGATTCTCGCATGACTCACGCACCTGCAGCCGTTGCAGCCTTCGCAGCAGTCGCCGTGATTCCTTTCCCTGGCTTTGACTCCCAAGTTAAATGGCTGCATTTTTCAGCCAAAGTGCAGCGTAAATATTTGCTAATGTTCCGTCAGCGTTGCAGCTCGTGCATAATGTCAGCCCAGCCCCTCTCTCAAACAAAGCCCTTTCCTTGACTTTGATTAAATGCAACGCGTTAAACAAATTCTTGAGGCGTTTGCCGTTGCACAAAGTTGACGTCGCTCAGATTTGTTATCCCTACTATGTCCTTTCCCTATATACGCGTATGTGTCAGTGCATGTGTGAGTGTGCAGGTGTCCATATCCCGGTGAATTTGCAAGTTATTCGGGCTGCATAACTATTTCTATGCATAAATTAGAGCAAACTGTGAGAGGAAATAGTATTAAGCTTGGAAAAAGAAAACGTTGATCTTAATAATGCTGTCGACGTTAAACGTATAGCTAAGAAATAATACAATCTTAAAAAAATCCTTTTATGTTCACAGATTTTTTTAAACTTTATAACTTCCCATGACGCATAAGTGCTTAAACGGAAGCAAATTATGCATCAAAAATTTAATTTCCTTTGTAACTCGAGACTCCAAACTCATTTAGCGACAAAACGGTCCTCAAAAAAATACTTGAAAATTAATCAACAGCAGGAAGGAGTACAGAAAAACGTGTCCCTCAATAGAATTTATTGAAAGGGAAAACAAATCGGCTAGTTAAATTTAACGGCAACTAAGTTACATATATATTCTAAAAAAGCAATCAGAAGCTTCTGCTCTGAGCCTGTAACTCACTTAACGAGTCTAACTAAGCAAACAACTTGTCAGACCTATTTTGATTTTGTTTTCTGCTTTTGCTGTTGGTCAACTTCTTTTACACCGACGAGAGGAAGCAATAAAGGAAGCCTTAAAAGTGTGCTGCTGTTGCCATTAGTACAATCCAGAATTTGCAACCACATTGCAAGCAGCAGCAGGCATACGTCTTATTATGCATGTATGTGGCGGGTAGCGTATTGAATTTCGCTTTCAAAATTTGCCAACTGTTCGAAACTGTCGACAGTCGTCGGTTGGCCGCTTACAAATTGCATCTGCTCATTGATTTTGTGGCATGTTGCAAGCTAACAGTAGCTCCAACCATGTCCAACAACTGTTGGCAACAACTGTGAAGCCTTGACATCGCATCGTGGCCAATTGTCGGTTGGCTTTCGTGGCATATGCGTAGCTGACATGACGAGCTCGTATTGAGTTCATTTGAGTTGGGTATTTGGTATTGTATTACTAGAAAAGGGTCTCCTTATTATGTGCTACCTGGCTGTTTAAAGGGTCGAGAATCGGAACTGATTTATGACAGGTAAACGAAGTAGCTTGACCAAACCAGACGCTACCAACCATTCGCAGTCGCACAAGATTGAACGGATTTTGTTACAGTTGCAGCAATGACTAATGGTGAAACTAATATCCAACTGCCCTCAGGTAAACAAGTGGACGAGTTATTAATGCCTCAAATCTTATTACCAGAGTGTTGCAACTTAAAATTTAATCATGTTTTAGGTAACTGCTATTTGTGAACCAAGACTTATTGAATCGTTAAATGATTTAAAGAAATTTTTATAATATATTTTAATTTCGTAAATTCTGCTTGGCAATATAGATAACTGCTATTTGTGGATCAATAGTCAAGCTAGAAAAAATGCACTTTAAACATCAATCAGTGGCATTTATTTCTTATACAACAACGCATATCAAATAGTTTTCGCATATAATTACCAAGCGCTTTATATATATACAATCTACAGAGAGAGAGAGAGAGAGAGAGAGAGAGAGAGAGAGAGGAAGAGAGAGAGAGAGAGAGAGAGAGAGAGAGAGAGCGAGCGAGGGAAAGATCGTTTTTGGCAAGTGAGCAAAACTCATTTGCAGCTCTTCGCTTTATACGTAATGCTAATCGCTTCACACAATTTTTAGTCCATGACTCACGCGGCGTATGTGTAATATTTTCTAGTTCTCTATTTATAGGGCAGACACTTTCAATATGCAATTTACGCAATTGCAAGTGGTGTCTACTTTGTAGCTTTAATTGTTGGTGCAGTTAGTTTGCTTTTTTATTGGTGTTCCAAATCGAATAGAACAAAATGCGCTGCAAGTGCGTAGCACATTTCATTCAAAAGCAACTTAATTTTAGACACGTGACTCATTCAGACTAAGCTATTTAATCGGCTGAGGCAGTGGATTTCGTGGCTCTCGATTCGTTTTGTACACTGAGTACTTTAAATAACTCTCCACTTCACAAATTCCAAATTCCCACTGCTCGCAGCCCATTGTAAATAAATCATTTTACTGGCTGGCATTATTTGCCACTTCAGCCATAAGCTTAAGATCTTAAGATCCCAAACAAAAACCGCATTTGTTGCGGTTGCTGCAATCGGCCGCCCGCCCTCCAACCTTCAAGCTCCACCCCGCTGGCAGTAGCAGGTGATATGTGTACTTAAGAACTTAAAAACTTGGAAGCGAGTTTCGGTTTGCTTTTCGAGTTAAGAAGTTGACGCTGTGTGTGGCTGCATTAAAGTTTTACTTGAGGTCAAGTTGCCGGCGTCCCAAAGTGTTGACACAGCTCTCAATTTGTAATTTGTCCAACTTCACTAAGTGGGCGGCGTGGGCGTGGGCCAGATTATATTTGCATTAATGCGACACACATCAAAGTAAGCAAATAATAAAACAAACAAAAAAATATGTATATATGTAGAACTTCTTGTGCTTGTCTTGAGCAAAAGTTTTCGTGTCGAAAACTTAAAGCCGTGCCAACATTTGGCGGCCAAAGCCAAAAGAAAACACTTTTCTACTGAGTAAGTACTTCCCCCCGTTTGTATATGTAAATATTATTAGAACGGGACGCAACAAAAGTTCAAACGCATTTAAATTAGGCCTGAGCGCATTTTGATGATGCTTAAAACTTTTACAACAATTCTCTCGCTCACACGCATGGCTCTCCCAGTTCTCTCTCCCTTTCCCCCCTCTCTCTCTCTCTCTCTCTCTCTCTCTCACTGTCTATCGCTTGCTCCTTGTTGCAAACTTTTTGTAGACAACATTTTTGCTTGTTAGTTTTGTTGTTGTTGCAGAAACATGTTCCCATCATTATAATGTGTAATGCTTTATTACAGTAACTTTTTTACGCAACATTTTGTCGTAATTTTATTTTATTTGTTTTTTCTGTTTTTTTCAGATGTTTTTTTTTTGTCTTTGCACTCTATAAGAAAAACAAAATAAAACTTCTTTAAATAAAGTTGTCAAGTCAGCGAATTCTGTGTTTTTAGGTGTCAAGAAGTGTGAGAATTTGTTTTCCTTTTTGTTTGTTTCGTCTTCTTAAGGATATGCATAATGGAAATGTATTAAATTAGCCAAAAATGTGATTTGCATAACAAATTCCGGGAGAGCAGGATTCTTCGAATAACAGATGGTCCTGACTTTAAACTAACTTTAAACAAAGATTCTCTCTGTCCATAAATTGCTGAATGTTAAGCTGAAAGCTCTAGAGCGACATCATGACTTAGTCTTAGCAATTCTGCTTTTCAGTCAATACAAATAATCTCATTGTAAGTTTTCACCTTGGACTCTGGAGATAAAAAGAAGTAAAGCTCTTATCAAACTGAAGCTCATATGTTAAGCTTATTAACTTCTTTAGTAAATACTTTATATACTGTATATATATACTGCTTCATGTGCGCGCATTGTACAAATCCGCAACTGAATCGCTTATAGTTTTTTGTATAGCTGAAACCACATCAAAAATATATGAAAGACAATTGGCACAGCAACATTTAATACTGTCAAACAGAAATTGGCCTCGTTGACATTTTGTTGTCCCAAGTTGAATGTAAGCGGCTTTTACTTATCGTTTGACATTTTTCTGACTTGTGCAATACACACATACATACACCCACAAAGACAGAGTCCTGATACCCCTGCTGGCAGGCCAACCAAGCTCAGCCAGTAAGTCCGCTCTGCACTTGGGCACTTGCAATTTTCATGTGCTGTGAGGCAGCTGTAAAAAATAGACCACAGCAAAAAGGCTGCCAAGCTCAGCAGTCAACTCTTGCCCCAGCGATACCGCAGCGAAAGGGTATGTCACCATGTGTATAAAACTATAAACAGAACAAATAGGGACAGTATTTCTTGGAGTATTGAAATTAAAATTGAAGAATGCAAGTAAAATAGTTAAAAACTGAGCAAATCTATATATTGAAGAGCTTTTAATAGTTCCCTTTTATTCATAATTGTTTATTATTTTATTATTAATAAAAAAACCTTTACTCAAGCTTTAAGTGTCAAGTAACTGTATAAAATATACATATAGAAAACTTTTCCTACCCGTAAGACATATTAATTCATTTTTAAATGAAAAACTTAGAAGAATGATGTCTAGCTGCATGCACGACCCCAGCTAGAAATCATTTTCGCACTTCCTTTTCATTTAACGCTAGGCTTTGCTATTTATAGAAAGAGAAAGTACGCTGTCTCGCTCGCTCTCTCTCTCTCTCTGTTTGCCGCTTTTCTCTCTCTCTCTCTCTCTCTCTCTCTCGCTCACACTGTCTCTTTCATTTGGCCGCTTAATCAGCGCTTAAGTAGGAACTCGGAAAAGCCGCCAACCGTCAACCTTTCCGCACTTGCGCTCACTTGAACTTAATTTGGTGAGTGGTTTGAGCTAGCGTCCCCTTACCCTTAGCCGTCTCCTACAACTGCCTACTGCCCTTTTCCTGGTGGGCGCGTCATAAACGTCTGGTAAAACAGTGGAAAACACAACGGTAGCAACACACGGCAGTGGAGTGGGAGCGGGAGTTCAGAGAAAAATATAACAACAACATGGATGCGAACTCTAGGCTGGGGCTGGCAATAAAAACGCACTTGGCTCCACTCGAGGCAGCTCTCCCTTCAACAGTCTGTCGACTGGTTACCACTTCCGGCGGCAAAAGCAGTTCCTGCCACAGGTAACCAAAGGCAACCCCAAAATGTCTGGCTTGAGAGGCGAGTCGAGTCGAGTTGAGTTGAGTTGAGCGTTGAACCAGCGTCTGGGAGCAACATATGCAAATTTAATATTTTTATTAAAAAAGTTTTTTGGACCACACAAAGAAGCACCAGACGAGGAGACAGCAGCACCACCGTCACCACACACTCCGCACAGGATGGGTTGGAAGAGAGAAAGTACGAGAAAGAGAGAGGGAGAGAGGGAGAGGTTATGTGTGTGTGGCACTGTCGCTGTTTTGATAGGGAAGCGAATTAAGTGCCGCGGTTCGGGCAAGTTTTTTAAAACATTTTGTTCCCTCTCTGTCTTCCTATAAAAACAAGTTTTTTCTTCATGCAAAAATATTACCCGTGTCCCTTGCTCAACCCTTTACCCAGCGACCCGCTCTGCTGAGTTTGTTTTGTTGCTCAGTTCGCTTTGTTATTGTTGGCGCTGTTTGTATTGTTAGTCAGTTTTCAGCTCCTTTTCTTTATTTTTCTTATTTCCCCATGCATGGGGAGTTTGTACGAAATGTAAACTCGCAAGCGAAATGCTTTTCTCTTGGGCTAAATCTAATTGTGTTGTCTTGGATACCTTAATGCTACCGATGAATGTCTACTATCAGGAAGATATTCTGAAATCGAATCGCCTTGTGCTCTGAGTACGATCTTAGCTAAGGTTAGCTTAATAAGGGAACCCTACAGTCTACGGATCCTCAAGTTAACTAAACTTTAATTATATGAATCCGCAAGAAAACAACCAAAGAGACAAGCGTCATTGTAGCTCGTTGCTTTTATTATCTTTTGACTTTTCACCCACACTTCGTGTGCAGCATTGTGGTATGCCCCAATCCTCATTTATTATTAATTTCAAATTGAATTTGCATTAACATTACATTTTCAATTTGGGGCTGGCTCCACAAGCCGCAAGCCTGATTGAAAAATATATTTTAAGCGATGCCTTTCACAGATCCCAAAAACGAAGAGGGACCTACAGGACCTTCATCAACATTTAAGGTAATGACAACAGAAATGGCCCATAACAATAATGAGAGTTTCTTCTTAACCCGAATGTGTTGCTCTGTATGGGGCCATAAATAAAACAAACGACACAAACGATAACCACAAATTCCATTAAAAATCCCATTCTCCATTCGGTTCATTGCTTCATTATGATGTGCTAGGTGAAGTAACTACCCTCCCTGCTCCCGGCGCCCTGCCCAGAGGACTAAAACTAACCACCTAGCAAATGTGTCTACAGATAACCCAAAACCTAAACAGAGTAGTTCAAAATTATGTCACAGCTCTTTGGTTTGAAGCAACCCCCTTCTCTCCACCTCTCACCTGTCTGACCTCAGATACCCCCCACCACGGAGACCACTCACCTCAGCGGGGTGGTTGGGATTCGTTTGACCTTTGCTTTTGAATAAAGTGCTGGAAAAAAAAAAACAGAACTCCACAAAACAACCGAAACGAAATGTTGGGTCCCGAGCTCGGGTTCTGGTTCTGATTCCAGCCACACACAAAAATTTGCTTTTCTATTCTCAAGCTGCGTTGACATTCCCCGCTGTGTCGTTTTTCGCCTCCCCCCCTCATTCCACAATTTCCATTTCGTTCGTCCTTTCGTCGGGTTTTGCCAGCTCTTTATTCGCTCTTTATTTTCCTGTTGTTCCAAGACCTTGTGACTTGTGCATAAATAAATTTTCGCATGTTGGCAGCACATTTGGCTGGCTGACTTCACGTCTCATCGTGCTCCACTATTTTCCCTTTGCTCTACAATTTGAGTTTCCTTTGTATACTCTTGCGAAAGACATTTAAATTTTGTGGGGAGGTGTGTAACGTCTAGAAGGGAGAAGTCGAAATCGTTCGAAATGAACCACTATATCATAAAGCTGACATTAGCATGATCCATCGAAAAAAAAATATCTTCTTTTTTCTATAAGAAGAATAGGTTGAAAGGGGGAAATATATAGAAATCTCCAGGGTTTCAAGACATCTTAACCAAACTCTGAACCTTCGAGCTGCAATGTTCATCTAACATATCTGTCCGTATCAGATCGACCGACTATCGACTATAGGCCGATAATCGATCCTAATGAAAGCTTTTGTAGAGATGTAGGTATTCCTTTAAAGGGCATTGAATTCTCGGCGTGCATTTTTTTTTTTTGTCCCGCCCCTTCTCAAGTTATAATAATGTTTTTCGGACGTAATTACACTTTAGCTGTGAGCATGCTTAGGTTTAAACTGTGTCACCGGCTCGTTAGTTCATTTTCTTTTCCTGTTTCGCTAAGTGTTACGAGTCCAAGTTCTGTGCGCCGCGTAATGGAGGGACTGGGGCTAGCTATACAATGTCAAGCGTTGATTGATTGATGGAGCTGTGCCATACTTTGAATTGGGTTGGGGCAAAGGGTTGGCCTATTAGTGGGAAAATTTAAAAACTAATACAGTAATGGATATTCGGCACTTCGCTTTACATTTTCTAATCATATATATATTTTTCTATTTCTTTGCAGGTAAGCTTGCATAACACAAGAATCATATAGATAATAGAAATAAAACAAAACTGAGTGAGTAACACGATAATTTTGAATGGATTTCTGGAAGTTTCCGCTACATCTTTTTTGTTGAAAACGAGTTTTACTGGTAAAAAAAAAAGTTAGAGGCACAATTTAAAGCTGGAAATTGCGAACCTCAATTGAAAAATTATATTGCTATGGTTAACCCAAGAAAAAAGCTAAATAAATATATAAAACACAAAGAATTCTAGAACATTTGTCTGCCTGCAAGGTCTCAGCAAGCCTTCTGCTCGCTCGGGTCAAGTATATGTTACACTTTAGCAGCTGCTCCCTCTGCTCCCTAATGCCCTGCTATCAGTATGTAACTATCTGCAAGAAAGAGAGAGGAAGAGCGAGCGAGCGTCTCACAGTCGGCGCTCGAGCGGAACGGACAGACCAGAAGGCTGCAGCAACAACAATGTAGAAATGTCTTCTGGGCTTGCAATTGGCGCGTTACGCTTCAAGTGTGGCAACTGTTTGTGGGGAACTGACCTACAAGGGGCACATGAACTTGCAACTTTTGGCAAATGAGTTGCCCTCCCTAACAGCCTACCCCTCCTTACCGCTAGCCCCTATCCACCGGCTTGACAGTTTGATGCAGTTTGATGCCAGCGAATGGGCAGCGAAGCGTTACGAGCAACGAGTTCCCAAATGTAATTATTGAGCTGCGCAACAACAAGAACTTGCAATGAAGTGGTAACAAGTGTTGTTTTGTAGCTGCTGTTGTTGCTACTATAAAACTGGGCATTGTGATTGTGGTTGGGGGGTGGGGTTAATAAAGCCACCAGGCTGGGGCGGTACAAGCAACTGTTGCTGCAAGAACTCATAAATTTGAACACTTGCTCGACTAGAGAAAACTAAATAAGTTGTTTGGCAACATTAATGCGTGTATGCGCGTGTGTGTGTTTGTGTGTGTATATTAAGTTGGTTATCAATTTGTAGAGAAGTGGGGAGGGAGGCATAAATTCCATGTTTATTTCGTGCCTGGACTTGCCTTAATGCAATAATAACGTATATTTTATAGACCCAAAGTTCGCCTCACATAACCAACAGCTGCGCGCATGTGTGTGAGTGTGGGGGTGTCTTAATTTCGCACATTTACACAGCACTTTTGTGTCTCATTTTTCTTCGGGGCAAAACTTGCCTACTTTGCAGAAAAAAGAAAACGCAGGAGAAAGAAAATAAAGCGGAAGTGGGCTGGGTTGAGTTGGGGTGGGCTCAGCGTAAAGTATACGACGCGTAGGCCGAGCTACAACAACTTTTGCACGTACGCTGACTTGTTGCCCACAAGTGCGTGAGTGTGCGTGCGTGTATGTGTGCATTATGTGTGTTCTGATAAGAGTCATTTCGTGTGTGTGTGTGTCTGTGTGTGTGCGCGTAGCAAATTGAAATAAATCTTGACAAGTGCGCTGCGTACATTGCTTGCAGCTTGAAGCAAAACGAGTTTCTGGCCCCCAACCAGACGACGCGCCAAATTAATAACTAGGCAGCAAGACGTCACAGCCGCCCGCTGCCCCTCCCCCCGCAACCACCCATCCGCTAGATTAATTATGCCTAGAAGGGTGTGCGTGTGTGTGTGTGTGCGCAGCTCTGCCTTCTGATATATTTGAGCACGTAAATTGCCTGCTTTCGGGGCATGCAGAGCCTAGAAAAAGTGAGTTAATAATTTAAAAACAAATGAAAGCGAACAAAAATAACCTTCTACTCATTTGCCAAAAGAGACATCAAGTCTCGGACAAGTCTTGGGGTATTCCTATTCTCCGTGTTCACAAATACAACAACTGTTCGTTAAAGATAAGCAGAGCGGGCACAAAAGTTTATTTATTGCATTGTGAACTGTGAGTGGGCAGTATTTCTAAGCCTCGGTATTATGTTTACAATACCACGGGTAATTCAGAGTGGGCGTAACAATTTAGAATATTCTATGCTACAAAAGCGTTTACGAACACGGTTCGCTGGAGCACATTTTTTTTTGTAAAAGTCTTTTGATAATAAATCTTAAATTTCCGCAATATACAATACATACAAATATGTACTTACCCAAAATTTCACCAACAAACGCGCGACCATTTTATGGTCATCTTTTAGTAGAGAACGCAGAACATTATATTTACACAACCCTAAAAAATAAGCGAGCGAGAGATTAATTTAGTCTAAAAGTATAACAGATATAAAAGTTAATTTGATTGCAAACAAAATAAACTCAATAAACTCAACCCAAAGTCTTACTTGAATTCATGAGAATCGCATAGTAGGGCCATATTATAAGTATATTTTTTTTATTTTCTGTACAGCGGGGCGGTTGAGTTACTTGGGCAAGAGTTTAATATATTTATTTAGTAAGGGAAAAAGTTATACAAAACAATTTAAATTAGTCTAGCCGAAGGCGGCACAAGACACCTTACCCCACCCCTTCTCTCTACACATATGCCTTATCGAATTGTGCCCCATTCATTCTGTCATCTTTGCATTAAAAATGGTAACCCAATAAAATATAAGTACTTCTATATTCCCTATCTCAAAATCAAATTTAAACATTTTACAAATCCACCAACACGCAAACGCGACGCCTTTTTAAATTAGCTTACGCACAATTAAAATTCAAGTCCCAAAAAATGTTATTTACAAAAAAAAAAATAAGATAAAGAACTCGAATTAATATTTGAGGCCTCGAGTGTAGGCAGTACGTGAGGCTATGCCCACAGATAGAAATATGTAAAAACAAGAGCAAACGTCAGAAGTTGATGATTACTCACGGGCAGTCGCAAATCAACGCAGCTGCCAAGCAGCCCAGCCCAGCCGTGACCTTCCCAGGTGGGTGGCTAATTAAATGACAGCAGCGAATGCGGGGGGAAAATTAACCTTTAATTTTTGATAAACAAGCTCGAGAACACACTCTAAAAATATGCAAACCGAATGAATGAATGCAAATGAAGTGGAGCCCAGCAGCTCCAGCTGAGAGCCAGAGAGACAGAGCGAGAGACTGAGAGATGGCGGCAGAGAGGCAGATGGAATGCCAATGCTGCTCAGCAGGTGGCGGTGGCGGGGAATAACAAAAAAAATATTGTAAATAACGTTGGGGTTGGGGGAGGTGTGGCCAATGCGCCACGCAGCTTCCGGTGCTCTCGGCAGCCGTTTACATAATTTCAATATGGCGGCTTTTGTAGGCGCGCGCGTGGCCAGCAGCCGAAACGGCCACTTAAAGGACATGCCAGGACCAGCCAGCAGCATCCCCGGCACCAGCCGGGAGGCTGTTGTTATGGTAGGTAGGCTGGCATTTTTCATTGTGCCGCCGCGCAGCCAGAGATGAAAACGTAACAATATAAAAATTTGTGTTTATGTTTTACTTGATTTTTGTTTTCCTCTACCCTTACCGAGGGTAATATCATTTCTGAATGGAATATGTGATATGTAAAGGGAAGCATTTCGTGCTGAATTGAAAACTGAGCAATACGTACTTGAATCACAGATAAGGTGTATGGATTGTGATAAGTTAATCAATTAATTACTTAAGATTTATGTTAAGAAATAATATAAAAATCTTTTCAGACAAGAGTATTGCTTCTTCGTCTTAACGTAGTTTTTCTTATTTTTGTTGGCATTATTATTTTTTTTTGTTTTCATTTCATTTTTATTATTTCGTTGTTATTTGTTCTCATCCTTCAGGGCAGCTGCCCACTTTTGACACTTATTTTTGACAGCTTAAGGACATTTGAGGGTCATGCACTTAACACGAGTGCGAGGTAGAGGCAGACGTTGTTGGCGAGGGGTCTGTTGGTGAATTTCAAGCTTTATACACAAATTTCGAAATTGTTTGCATGTCTGAGATTTGTGGCAGTTTATTATGAATATATATGCGACCAGTCTGTCCCCCAACCTTTCACTACAAAAGGGACCTCGTCTTGTATGCCCATGAGGCGGGGCTGGAGCTAAGCAAACCACATTCATTATGAATGAGTGGGTGCCTACCATACCCCTGCCTTTGCTTGCCCATTTTTGGGTTACATGCATTTTGTGTGGACGCCAGCGACTATTTACTAATGGGAGTTGGGTTAGTTTTCCTGCCCCTGTTAGCTGACGACTTTATTGAACCTATGCAAAGCAACTGCTGCCTGTAATTAAATTAAATTATGCTCTTGCAAAGGCAGGACCCGGCCCGGATCTGGGTGCTTGGCTTCTACTATTTGCGCCTGTCTACCCCGTCTACCCCGTCTGACATTTTTCGATGCTTTGTCACATTAAAATTTAGTGGTGCTTTTAAGTGCCGGTAATAAGATATTTTGTATGCTTCTGGGCATTTTGTAGAACACATCAGGCACAGCCTCAGCGCCATGTGATCCCACATCCCTGCACTAGTCCACTAATGTGGGCAGCAGAGTGTGTGACAAAAGCAGTTTGCATAATTTAAAAGGCCCAAAAAGCAACTATAAGTTTAGCCTTGGCAAAGATGTTGTTCAGTTAAATTTGTGCCGAGTGGTCTGCCAAAGATGTTCGAGAACTGGGTTTTGGGTTACAGAGCGGCATGCTTAAAGTATTTAGCATTCGTGTTCACAGTTCGGTTTACAAACCACAGAAAAGGGTTGTGACACTTTAAGCATAACATGAGAACAGCTGCCTAATGTTACCCGAAATGCAGATGGCCACCGGAGGAACGATATAAATTCCTAAACTGTTCTAATTAAGGGGGCAAAATTGGACAATTTAAGAGTCTGCGAAAAAAAAACAGTAAGCTTTAAGCTGTATATGTCAGTTATTCCTATGATTAATCTTGCATGTGCTTTTAAGCTACTTCTCAAAGCTCTTCGTGTGTAGTCGATTACAGAGCTTTCAAAGTTGTTTTACAAATGCTTATTAGCTGCTTTTCACAGTTCTTCGTACGTATCCGTATTAATTGATGAAGTGGTTGATAGATTTTTTAACTATTTATAAACTTAAATTTTAAACTTCCATTTAAATTAATTCCATCTGCTTCCAATCTTCTTTCCAAAGCACTTCGTGCGCCGCAGTTGGCAGAGCTTTCAACTATTTATGAGCTTTTATTATTCTAATTACTTAAGCATTTTTTGCCTGAAGAAGCAAACATCTGTTAAAACCTGCCTCTGAACTTAAGATGCAATAGTTCTTAAATATATTTCAAAGCTCATATTATTTGTATCAAAGATATTTCCAAGTGATGCTATTCAACTTCCATCTTTAAGCCAGGCACCTATTCCCACCAAACGCCCTCCAGAAAGTTTCACTAAATAAGGACTGGTTTTCTAGTTTCGTTACAGAACAAAGTTTAAATAGATCGATTTTCCAGACCCACTCACCAGCCAGCACCCAGTTATTTGTTTGGTAATCAGCGCTATCAAAAGCAAAGCACGTTTAAGCTTAGAGAATACGACGACAAAAACTAAAAGGTAAAATATGGGCAGAGAGGCAGGGCAACAACAGTTACGACAACAGGGCAAAGAAATGTTCGCAGACAGGTTAAGCGCCTTAAAGTATGCAACGACAACACAGACAGGTCCAAGACACGTGTGTCATTAGCACCGAAGGAGCCCGCAGAAAAACAAAACTCAAACGAACGCAACTCAGCTTGATGGACAATTGAAGCACAACAGTATGTGCCAAAGTGGGCGTGGCACACTCAAGTGTGTGTGTGTGTGTATTTGTGTGTGCGTGCCAAGGTGAGAAATAAATGACCCACCCCGACCGCTATCTGTCCTGGATAGGAGTCATAATCAAAGCGCTTATCGTTAGTTGTGCTGTGTTCCATTTGCCCCGAACTTCATAAAGGTGTCTCCCTCGAGAAGTGTCCTCCGAGTTGAGTTGTGAATGGCTCTCTATCTCTGTCTCTGTCTCATGTCTTGTGTCTCGTGTCTCTGTCACTGACTCCACAGCACTTGGCTGCACGAGCTTAATTGTGCTATGGGGAACGCTTAGCAGCAGCCACATTGACATGGTTTTTGTCCACCCAACTCACACTTATCCAGTGCCATCCCCCGTTTAATTTGCATTGCTTGACTTTTGAGCCAAGAAATTTGCTTTTATGTTTGAACATATTTTTTATGCTGGTCACTGCAGCCAGTGGAAACTTTTCGCACAGACTGTGTGTGGCCTAATTGCTTGTTGAAGTTGTAGAAGAAAATCTAAGCAAAAATATTCAAATAAATAAGTGAATATATTTGAAAACAAACAAATTGCAATTGTAAAATGCTTGCAAAAGAAAAACAAAAATATTGTACGGTCAATTTAAAGAGAAAGGAATGCAATTTTAACATTTTACAAAAATAATAGTCAAGTAAACGTAGATCATTTACAGTCAGTGGCCAAATGTATGAAAATGCTGTGTATTTTAATTATGTAGCTGCAATTTGGCATGCAGCCCATACAATTTGTCCCACATGAAATACAAAAGAAACACAATTTTAAAGCAACTCTTAAAGTTGCAGAAAATTAAAAAACAAAAGATGAGAAATATATTTCATTTTAATTCAACATCTCTAGTTATTTTGCTATCATTAGCAACTTTTCGCCGTGGCCGCGAATCATTTGTCATACTTCGTATATAAGTATATGAAGAGGTTTTGCCTATTTTATAAATAGTACAACGCCAGCCTGAAAGTTGAGCTCATGCTTTGCTCCAGCTTCCCGTACCCATATTTCCTTTTGGTAATGGGAGTGCTGCTCTCGCGTATCGATTAATTGATTGATGAACATGCTATGAATAGCAGATGAAGGTGATGTTATTACACATAACATATGAAACGATAAGCAATACACACACACACACACTGAAACTCACACACACATATGCAGCCTCAGCAATGCATGCTTTTTTGCGCGCTCTATAAAAATTCAAGCGCTATGGAAATGTCTGGCATGTATATTTTTTTATATATGTGTGTGTATATTGCTATATGTATGTGTGAACGTGCTAGGTGCCAGGCACGTGAGTGCTGAATAGCAAGAAAATATAAAAAAAAAATGTGCTCTTGGGGTAGCGGCATGAAAAATTGTTTGTATTGCATATTTTTAGGGGCTGACGCCAGGGAAGCGACCAAGCGTGAAACATGTTATCGAAGCGCTTTTAATGGAATTAATGCACAAAAAAAACCAAGCAGACGCCCACACAAGCACACCAACTACACACAAACACACAATAGCGCACTCAGACACACGCACACACCAAAGGCAGCCTAAGGAATGCAAAATGAATTAAATACGCGGCGCAGACATAAATTCATACATAAGAAATCCATTGGCTGCTTTAAGGCACGCTCGCTTTTGGTCTCACACACACGCAAAATTCTATGTCTTTATTAAAAGTCCTGCTGCTGCTGCTGCTGTGAGCGATCCTGATGCTGCTGGAGCCTTAAATTTCATTAAATTCTTGTAATTTGCCATTAATTCAAAATCAACAGTGGCATTGTGTATGAGCAGCTGCTTTTTAAATACCCTCTTAACTGCCATCGCATATGTGGGCATATTCATCAGCGGAATAACAAGCTAAGTCCTCATGACTGTCTTTTTATCTGACTATGTGAATTTAAGAATCTTAGCCTTAAATCTTAACTTGGTGTTGCTGCAGAGTGCATGTATATATGGGCAATTGCTGACAATATAAGGACAATCAAAATGGTGAATTTAATTATTCCCCTTTCTAACCTTAACTTTATTTCTTTGAATACAATATTTTTGAGTGAAAGATGAAATTCTTTAAAATTGTTACTCTACGAAATCGCAAAGCAGCAGTCATAATTAAAAAACAAGCAAGAAGCTCTAGTCGCCACTTCCCGACTAGCAATAGCTATAAAATGCAAGATACTTCATTTGAATGAACTATTCAAAAAGCTATATGCCAACTTTGGATATTCTAGCTCTTAAAGCCCCTAAGATTTGAATAGACTGACAGACAGACATTCAGACAATCAGACGACAGACATGGGTATTGATGCTGATCAAGAATATGTACTTTATGGGATCATATATGCTTCCTCATTTAATTCTTTACCCTCTTTCAATGGGTTCGATGCATAGTAATTATTTTATTAATTGTTTAAAACGGTCGATTATTCGATTTATATTTTCATGCTTTCGGGAATAATGTATTTTCAATTTCATAATTTTGGTGTCCTCATTCAGATTTCAGATTTTCCTATGCAAATGAGAGTTGTTTTATATTGAAAGCAATTTTTAGAGCTTTTAACCGTTTTTATGAGAAAATGTCAACAAACGTTTATAAAAGCAATTCAATACTTATTCCATTTTGCAGCCATTTTTTTGAATATTAAATTATGGACAATTTAAATTGACTTTCTTAATGTACTGACAGCTAATTAAAAGTGTAATTAAACTTTTATTTTTATTGACGCGAAATTAAAGTGTGGTTCGATTTAGGTCCTACCGATATTCACTTTAATTGCCCATTTGTTAGCCGCATTTTGTGTATGCATAACCGCTTTCTATACAAAATCGAATTTTCAAATTTACAAATAACAAAATGTTGACATCACAGCTTACAGGGTATTAAATCGTCGCCATGGGCTAGACAATGCTTCATTTTGGTTTTTTCCTCCATGATGCATACGACATCCATTGCCGGCGGCACTCGTTAACTTTGCAAAAAAGAAGGGGACACTCATGCAGGAGGTCACAAAAAAAATCAAGCTACACCATGCTACACGGACATCATGCAATTGAGTTATGAGTTTGAGTATGTGTGTGTGTGATGCGTAATTAGGGAAAAACATATTACTTTAATGACTGGGACATGCAGCTAGCCAAGATTTAATTATGAAGCAACAGCAAGCAGCCAAGCGGCCAAATTGAATTCAGCCTCCTCAGCTTACAGGACACACTACCAGCCGCAGCAGCAGCAGGCGTGGCAGCAGCCAGACCTGGGCCCCAACGTCGCCCCAACCAAACTCTACCGAAATTGACCATTAAAATCGTTTATGCATTTTGTGTGCTGCTTGCTGCTCTAATTGGGTTTTGTGTCGTTGTTGTAGTTCTTGTTGTTGTTGTGCAGCGTGAGAGGCCATCATAAAATATTATTATTAGAAATTAAATTTGTATGCGTGTTCGTAGCGCGCTTTTTATAGCATACTTTTGGGTGATTGGCTACAGTCAAATCTGCAGCCAAAAGCTTCAAATGAAGTCATCAATTTTAATGCCAAGTCGCCTGCGTTTGCCACCAGTCACAAATTGATTTCAAATTCAAGTTTCACCCATGCAAAATACACTGGACAGCGTCATTTTTTATTTTATTGTAAAACATGTTTTATGACCTTGGTGTTTGCATAGTCAATGCTATTTCAGAGTTTTGTTTGCTTCATTTATGTTATTATTTATTTATTAAATTATTTTTAACAAATAATAATAATTATATTTGGCATCTGAAATGAAGATGAGTACAGCATTGAATGGGTATCTCAGACAATTTATAGAAATCTATATTTACATCTATATTTTTATATAAACAGCCGATGTCCACACCGTTTGACCTCAGAATATGATAAATTTCCACCGGTCAAACTTAATTAAAGTCTTTTTAAAACAGATTTAATTTTATTAAAAACACGAATCTTCAGGCAGCTTCAAAAGGGGTTAAGCTAGAGTCCAAGATAAACAGAGAGCGACCACAAAACGCAAGCCACACACACACACTCACACTCAATACACACATAAGAGCTGAGAATGTGTCTCTGTCAGGCAGTTATCGCTGAATTATGCGGGCTCTTCACAGAGAAGTAAGCGAAAGGGTGAGACTGGGATAGCCCAAGTAGTGAGTACGTTTAGCCATAGCCACAAGTACACACACAAGCACATATTGAAATGGTAAATGACACAGAGAAATTCAATGTCAAAGCGTTGGCGCACAAAAGAATGCTACGATATATGGCGAAGAAACTGAAGCAAGGCTGAGACCGAACGGACACGGACAGTAGCCAGTTGCGTCAATGGTGATGATGACAATGATGATGGCAGCCAGACAGACACAAAACACACACAGTTACACACACTCGTATCGCACAACTAAATGTGTAAAAGTTTGATTTGCAGCCGGAGAAAGGACGAAGGAAATGGTCTACATGGAAAAAAGATGTTGAAATATATGAGGAAAAGCAAGCAAAAAGTTTTTTTTTTGCGTTGCTGCGGAAACGGAAATAGAATTATAAAAGCCAAGCTAAAGACGTTTACACACCATACAAAAAGCAAATGGCAACTTAAGGGGTGGAGCCAGAGAGCGGGCCAGGGGCAGGAGCAGAGACGGGCCAGACACACACGCACACACACACATGCCAGGCAGATAAGAAAACTGTTTGCCAAAGGCTTAAAGCTGTCTATGTGTGAGTGCGTGTGCGTGTGAGTGGGGGAAACTTTTTGCCAAGTTCGTTGGGGTACAAATTTATGAACAGACAACCACAAAACTGTGTGAAGGCATTGGCAAAGCCAGGGGCAAGGGGCATGAGGCAAGGGGCTGGTTGAATCAAAAATGAAGTGCGATTTATGGTCATACAAATCAAAGTTTGGTGCTTGAGTTGATTGCTAACAATCTTTTGTATGCCAGAGTTGCTTGAATTGAAGTTTTGGGGGAGGGTAAGGGCACATTTTTAGGCGTGGCTATGAATGGGGCTTCTGTAATATTTGACACTCGCTTGGCTGACTGCAGGTGTCGCCCGAAAGAGATTTGTGGTACAAATTAGTAGAAACGCTCTGAAAAATGAGGTGATAAATTTTGCAAAGTGCGAGCAAAACTTTTGATTTGAAAGTGGGTGGGTGTGCAATGGGATTTATGAACAATTATCAAAGCTGTGGTGAAATTTTCCCCAGCTGATTTGTGTGGCAAAAACTTTTCAAACCAGCTGCCGAACACACACCCTGGCGATAATGTGAATGCCCATTCAAGTTTCCAGCGGTTTAGTTTATGAGTTGAATTTCAGGACGGACACAGGACATGGATTTTCGGCTTTGGTTTGGATATTTTTGGGCTGGGGTCTTGTGCTCTCATGCATTTATTGAGTCACTAATTTGACTATTGTGTGCCTGCCCCAAAGGGATTGCAACTGATTTAAAGTGACACAGAATAAGCCAGGTGAAATGTTTAGGGAAGCGAAAGGATTAATTCGAATCCAAAATTAATTTCGAGTATTGAGAGGAATCGAATTGAGGCCTGTAGTATACTCAAATGATATGCTGAAATGTAGGCTATCTGAGTTTTTAATTTAGGTAATGCGATTGACGGGTTGTTTAAGAAGCCCAAGCACTAAATCATTGACTAGGATGATAGTTTTAGGACATGAAAATGTTAGTAATAAGCACATTTGAACAGGGAATTAATGTATGAAATTGAAGATGTAACCAAAGACAAATTGTGTGCTCTAGTAGGATATGGTTAAGATCATAAATGTCTGCTTATGAAGATTTTGTGTAATTTCTCTACATATGTATATATATCCGTCTGATATATCTACTAGTAGAGCTGAAGACACTTTTTCTACTATTCTTGGCAGCCCGCTTAAGTGCAGCCTAACAAAGGTCACGAGTAGTTTTAACGATAGCCCGCATCACCTTGGGCCAGACCCAAACAAAGGACCAGAGCTGGAGCCAAGCCCAAAACCTAACCCAAGTGCCGAGCAGCCAAGCAAGTCGGCGACGCATTTGGCACGGCTAATTCAGCACAACATACGACGCATTACAGTTATAGTGGCAGGACAATCAGGACGAGAGCTGGCAGGGGGTGGGGGGAGAGGATTTGCTACTTGAGAAATTGAATATTTCACATGTCTGTTTGAATTTTATAAGCACAGAAGGAAGCAGCCAGCACAGAGCGGAAAAAGGAAGTCTACCACCAGAGAAATAGGAGATAAAAAAAAGGAAAAACTGTGCGAAAGCGTAACCAGCAAACCAAATACGAAAATTGAAAAATAAAAAAATAAGAAAGGAAAAAAATAAATCGAGAGAAGCTGCTGCTGCTGTTGATGCTGCTACAGCAGCAGAAAGAGAAACGTGAAACGGCTGGGCACCTAATTTAATATTCCACAGTGCAGGAAATTTGTGGACAGAGGCAATAGAAAGCAGGAAAGAGATAGACAGTCAAAACAGACACACATAGACAGAGAGGCAGACAGACAGACAGTGAGTGGGGCGAGCAGACTGGCAGCTAAGAAGCAGCTGATTGTCGGTTATGACGGAGCTGCTGATCCACCGTCTACTCAACCCCATCCGGGCTCAAGATGGACAATTTAGTTTTCTAGCGTTGAGACCCTCAGACAAACGTGCAAAATAAATGATATTTTTATCACACACATGCACACACAGGCACCCACACACACAGGCAGACACTTGGCCAGGGCAGAGCACTAAATGAAGCGTAAATTTCAAATTATGTTATAGGCTTTTAGGCCGATAAGTAAATTGCATTTTATATATTTTTTTTTCTGACACACTTCAAGCATGTGTAATTGTGTGTGCTTGTTGTGAATACAATCTGTTGTTATATTTGAGAGCGAGCATATTTTATACATGTATTTGGCCTTTGAATATGCTCGAACTATTCTTAATAATTTTATAGTGTTTCGGTAAGGTTAAAGAAAATGTAGGAGTGCAAGGGAGAGAGAGAGAGAGAGGGAGAGAGGGAGAGAGAGAGATAGAGAGAGAGAGAGAGAGAGAGAGAGAGAGAGGAAGAGAGAGAGTAAAAATATTTTATCCTTCATACTGTGATAGTCTCTCCTTATTTTGAATAAAGATGTATATTAAATTACTTACTAGTTCACAGCAGTAAAACAGAACTTACCGACAAAATACATCTCAGATAACATATAAAATGATTAAGGTAGCGCTGACATCAATATGAAAAGAGAATATTATAATATAGTTTCCTGCAAACATCTCTTAAGAAAACCTCACACAGAATCTATCGATTGACTAGAAAATCACACACACAAGGTCTATGGAACTTCTTACTAGTAAGAAGCAGTAATGGAAAATGTTAGATACATTTGTAGTTATAAACAAATAAAACAAATATAATTGTTTAAAAAAGAAAGAAAGAAAGAAAGTAATCTGTAAAACTTAACTTCTCCTAACATATGGCTTAACCCCCACCCATGGACAACAAATCAAAGAACATATTTCCTTTGCATAATTTGTGGGCAAGGACAAAGCAAACGACTTGCAAAACCCCGAAATCGAAACACAGATCCCATAAATAAATCAATGCTAAAAATAAAAGAGAATATGTTAAGCCATTATGTTAACATTTAAATTTACATGCCAGTGACTTTGAGGATGGGCAAACGCGAGAGAGAGAGAGAGAAATAATATTTATGGCCTACTTAAAGGCTTACTTAGGCGCCGTAGCCGCTCTTAGGGCCACTCTAATTTCAATTTTCAAATTTGCATTGCTCTTTGAGCCACTGTTCAACACAGGTTGCCATGCAAATTGAATCATTTTTTTGTTCATTTCAACAGCAACTCAATTTTGCTATGGCGACCTATTCAAAAAAATGAATGCCGTGTGAGTGTGGTTGTGGGTGTGTGTGTGTGTGTGTGTGTGTATCTTGAAGGTGCTGGCTGGCAAAAAGTGTCGTTCTTTTGAATTTATGATACTAAACACACAACACGCATTGTGCCAGAGGTTGAATAGCGACTTTATTCATATGGCTGCCCGCCTTCCCAACCTACTCAAAACATGTACATTTGAATAGCCTTGTGATTGTGTGTGTGTGTGTGCCAGTGTGTGTATATGTGCTGAGCTCTTGAGTTCACCGATGTTCCTTTGGTCTTTATATTGCACTTTTGCTGCCTCGCTTTATGTATAGTAAAATTAATTTTTTATTTTGATGTTTACCTTCTTGCAGATCGTACCATCAGCGAGCATGAGAACAAAAACGTGGTGCTGCCATGTCCGGTGAATGAGCAAAAATGCGGGAAACTGCATTCGCTGAACTGGTTCAAAGGCGATGATCGGATTGCTGCAATGCTGCTGGGCGATAGCAATGTCACGAGTGTGAACGATGAATTTAAAAACAGGTGAGTCGAGCAGAAAATCCGTGAGAGCAGGCTGAAAAGATGATTATTTGTTAAATCATATTACAATAATTAATTAATATATATTTTGTGGCGCTTGCAGAGTAACTGTTGAGCAAAATCCATACAGATTAGTTATTAAGGACTTGAGAATATCTGATGAGGATATCTATCTATGTGATACAACATTTTTTATACCAGAAGAAACGTGTGATAACTTCAATGGCTATCGTGTCGAATTAAGAGTCTTAGGTAAGTTACCACCCGAACCTCGTCCCAGTTGCTTCTGCATGCTACCATCTTCTACTCAGCTTAACAACTCTTTTTAATTTGCGTATACTTATGGATTCTTCTGTTAAAGTATAAATTGTAAATGCTTTTGTATTCAGTTTGCTTCAAATAACCATTAACTGCTAAACTAACCCGTAAAAACTCATATCATAAAGAACATACGTGTTTATGCATGGGATTTGTTTGGAGCTTGCTAACAAAACAGCACGCGGAAGAAATGGGATATCTGCAAGGAAGTTGCATGTTTGAGGAGCGAGAGATCTGGTCGCATATTATGCTTTCTGTGTTTGTCCCAAAAAAGCCTCGTTAAAGTCTGTACAATCAGAATGGAAATGCAATCAATCAAATGTGTTCCTTAAACTCAAATATATGGTATTTGCCTTGTATTTGCGAGCTTAAATATAAATATCAATTCCCGTTGGGCTTGATATTTTCCGAAATATTTTTGTTAAACCTGTTTCTTAATTCCACACAATATTTCGTTGAATTTATGCAAAAATTCGGAACTGCAATTCAGCAAATATATTTCGACAATTTACAATTCAAAATTCGTAACCCAAATTGCTAAATCGATTGCATTTTCACTTTGACTTTATTTCAATGCAAGTGAAAAATATAAAAAACTAAGTTTTTATTTATTTTTTTTGAATGCCTTTTGCTGCCTGCCTTTACACGCCAAACATTCTGTTGTATATATATACATAAATAAATGTAAAACTCAAATAAAAAACTTTATTTATTAGTATATATATCAAAATGTACATCCCTTGCAAAGTGCAAATCGAAAACTTTACTTTTAACCGCTCCACTCTTTTACCATAACATTTGAACGTGTCAAAACTCATGCAAATATTTTCTCTTAACTGATTGTCCCACAAAAAACATAAAAAAAAAAATAAAAATATATCCAAAAAATCGCATACGAACGCTCGTCCACATCGACATGGAATTTCTATATATACATGTGACATATACATATATATGAATGTATATATGCATTGCTATCAAAAACTCAAACAAATTCGCTTCACCAAAACTAAAACTAACAAAACAAAAAATACTAAAAAAATCAATACATGACAACTACTGCAAAAACATAAAATAACCAAAAATCGAAAAACGAAAAACTAAATCAAACTCCACACCACATCTCTTCCGTTCGCAATCGCCCCCCTTTTCAAACGTGTGCACTCACCAACAAAATTGTTTATTATATACATACGTATTTTAAAACTGTATTGAACTGTGCCCCACAAAAAAAAAAAAAAAAAAACCATAAACTGATGTGAACTTCAAACTAAAAATAATTTTAAATTCCAAAAAACGCTTTAAATTAAATTTGATTTCTTAAAAACGTCAAATCAAAACCAAAACCAAACGTTTTTGGCTATGCATTAAAAAAAAAAACTACGCAAAACTAAACGTAGAAAACCTTGGTAAATTTAACTTATAATAAACATAGTTTTTAGTTCAATTTTCTTATAATTTTTAATTTAGTTGACTGGCAAGAGAAAACGAATTTTTAATTTCCCTAGGTTTTTTTTTAACAGATCGAGAATGTGGTGCTCATTTTGTTTTATTTAAAATTTAGTTAAAGCTTACTTATTATCTATTTCTTATTATACTCAGTTTAACTTTAATAAATCGGTTTCTTCAATTTTTCATTTCATTGCAAAGCTATTTTCACTCATTTCTTGAAATTTAGTATTTAACTTCATTTTCATTTCAAATTTATTGCTCTTAGCCAATTATAATTTCGATTCTAATTTATTATAATTTCTGCTAATAATATTTTATATACAATGCAAATCAAATATGATTTATTAAAAACACAAATTCAACATTTTTACCTCCCGAAAAAATGTAAAAAATGCAAAAAAAAAAAAAAAAAAAAAATGATTTGAACTACGCACAAACAAACACATGTACACATACACACACACTTACACAACATCGATATATACACACACACGCACACACACACACACAAATACATCACAAAATATGTCGTTGGATGTTGGACGCACAGTGCCACCCACAGAGGTTGTGATTTTGGACGCAAAGGGCGACCGCATCGAGAATGGAAGCATCGTTGGACCCATGCAGGAGCGTCAGAGCCTCAAGGCGACCTGTACGGTGAAGAACACACGGCCCCAACCCGATGTGGGCTGGTGGCGTGGCACCAAACGCTTGGCAACATGTGAGTATTGCTCCCAGCTCTCAACTATGTTCCAAAGGTAGCAAATCGCATAAAGGTTTGCTTTTTTTTTGCAAGCAGTCATAAAAACTGCTGAAGCGCGTTTATTGATTCCGAAAAGCTTGAAGGCGGGGCAGTAGGTTGGGGTTGGGGGCCTAAGCAGCCAATTTGATGCATAAGCCCACGAAGTTGAAGGAGTCGAATTCAGAGTCGGGTTTACGATGCGCCACAAAGTTTATGCAGTGACTGACGACCGAGGTCATAAAGCCAAGTCCAGGCCACGGAAGGATTTGGCTGCTTATCAGTGTCAGTTTTTTTTGGCCGTATATAGCATAGGCAAATGCCCAGCCGCGCCCACAGCAGCCCATAAAATGCTATGCCCTTTTATTGTAAAGCATAAAAATAAACTTTCAGGCGATTTTCATTAAATTTTTAAGAGCCTTAGCTCCATGCTCCCAACCAACAACCGCCACAAGGCTAAAGCCCCGCCAGTGAAATTAATTGATTTCTATTTTAAAAGCCAAGGCATCCATTACATTAGCTAAAGCAGAATTTAAAACAAGCACCCGGAACATTTCAGAAATTTTGGTTTACCATTTGCCGGCCTTGAAAAGCACTTTAAGTAATTTTTATGCCCTAAATCCCGAAAATATCCCAGCAATTTGCAACGGAAACAAACAACATCAGCTACAAGGCGGCAACATTTTCCCTTCTTTTCATTTTATGTTTTTCCTCATTTCGTTTTTTTGTTGTATGCGGCTTCTAATTGGCCTTCGGTCTGTGGCTTTCAACCCTTTTGTCTGAGCGGCCGCAAGTCTAACCCCAATCTTTGATTCCAGGCGAAATTTTATTTATTTTTAGTTTTAAAAGCCCTTTGCTTATCATAATTGCTTGTAATTAGGAAAATGTTGATGGCTAGAGAACACCTGAAAAATATGAAATGTGAAATCTAGCAGTTACTTTAGTTGTGATCGGATGTCATCCTTTACTTGAATGGGAGTGTAAAATATTTAATAAATATTTTTTTTTATTTTTTTTTGCACAGATTCGCCCACTCATGATCTTAACGACGGCCTCTATACATCCACACTCGAACTGGACTGGCAATTATCACGTGAGGATCTGGCAACGGATATTGAATGTCGCGTCGAATCGGCGGCTATAAAGAATGCAATTGTTACCAAATTTTCTGTCGATTTGCAAGGTGAGTCATCATTACGACTGTTACGCTGAACTATAAACATAAACATAAAGAACTCATTCCCATTTGGGATGACTCAACTGCCTATCATAAAAGCCAGCCAGCAATGAGTCAGCCATAGATATTGGCTTGAATACAATGTATATATGAAGGCGTGCTTAGTTAAATGACCAGCATAGTAAAAAGGGTACATTTTATGACTTTGTTTTCAAGTCTATAATGCATAAAATGATTTAAAGCAAAGTATGTTAAGGGAAAATTTAAAGCAGAAAAATTGATATCATAAACAAAAATTTTAAATTATTTTTGTTACCTTTACCATGGCAATTAATATAATATGTTTTTTATTATAATAATTAATTGAACTTTATATTATCATAAAGTTACCCTTGCATTACTTTGCGCAAAACGATTTAACAATTTAAGTTAAATTGACTAATTACAGCTTAAAGCTGAAAACTTTTTCGAATTATAAGCATTTGTTTAACTGCATTAATTAACGTAAATTAAAAAGCGTAATAAATTTTGCAAGAAAAACAACAAAAGCGACAACATTCACGCGACATTTTGACATGTTTAAGGTTCATTAAACCAAAAAGACCCCAAACGAACCCTTCTAATTACAACAAAAACAACAACAACAGAATCCCTTAGGCGCCTGAGAGCCTTTTGAAAGTCATGCAAATAAATTTTTTCTAATTAAAAGCCGACAATATCAAGTGACATTTTTCCCAGTTTCTTGAATTTTATTTTACTTTATTTTTTTATTTTTTTTTTTTGAAATTGACGAATGATTTGACATTTTTGCTGGAGCAATTAATGAATGTCATTAAATGTAACATAAAACTAAGCCAACTAAGCCAAGTTTTTCATTTGCAAAGTGGGCACAGCCAATTGATTGATGGCCAACTGCCGCCCATACCATGCCCCAAGCCTTAAAACATTTACCAATCAATTGAAAATGTAGGAAATGGAAGTTCATATATGCCGTTGGCAGAGTTCTCCAAAAGGCAGCCAGCCAGCCCGCCCGCATGCAAATTGCCATTATTAATGTTTTATATTATGGATAAAAGGAGCAGTAAGAGCAGAGCTAGGCAAGCGAGCTGTAGACGTACCCAGACAAAAGCCAATTACAAGTCGAGCATTTTAAGCAATTTTCTAACAGCCACCCAAACTGCTTTCTTTTCCATTTCCACAGTGCGACCCACGAGCATAGACATCAGCGGAGTGGAACATCACACGGTGCAGGGCAACAAAGTGGTGCTAACATGTCACGTAAGTATTGGCTGAACTTTTGTATTAAATGAAACTCTGATTTACGGGTCGCTTGGCGCAGGCGGTCGTGCGATCTGGTCAATCGACTGCCAGATAGTGCGTTGTATGTATTAGAGAATCAGGAAGAAATTAGTTTTCGATTCACTTTAGAGAACAAAAGTATGTTGAAAACACTTTACCTGGAACTTTTTTCAAATATATTTCAAGAAAGGAAGACTGACAAATAAATATCTTTAAAATATTGATTCCACAAATTATTTGTTATCCACTTTTTAGATACATTCAACCGACGGACATTTTATTCTTAACATCATCTGATTATTTAAGGGTATACCCTAAATTGTAAATTTATTTAAGATTTCTTTTCATTCATATTTAATTAAATAGGCTTTTCATAGTCTCTCTTCTACTTGAGTCCCCCAAAATTTACTTCTATAACAATCCCTTAAAAAAACTCTAATAGAATTGGAATTTTTGACCACGATAAGCTGCACTGCATTGCAAGTTGCTTTTATGTCCACGTCTCGACCTCGTCCTCGTTCTCGTTCTCGTACTCGTCCTTTGTCGTGGCAGTCCGAGTAATTGACAATAATTAACTGTCAATTATTTTGCGATTTTTCGTCGACGTTGAGGTTGAACATGTGTAGGTGGTGGGGGTCTATGCAACTGGCCATTAAACGGGCCGAGTCCTTGCACATCCTGAGCATTCTACATAGTCAACGACAATGCCTTGTCATTTGCTTGGGCCTCTGTCTGTCTTGTGCCAGTTGCCAGTTGCGATTGCATTTTAATGGAAAAGCGCTCAATTGGCTGCAGTTTAGCAGCACTTTCAGCGCAAGGACCTGCCTCGTGTGCACTGTAAAATTATGCAAAATTGTCTATTGATTGCGTATTATGTTTAATGGAATTTTATGCAATTGTTTTACTGCCGGCCCGCCTTGTCAGGTATGTTGCCTGAAACTGTTAGCTAATGGATATATGTATATGAATATGTGCACTTGCTAATGGAAATTTAATGGCAATTGCTCAGAGTTTCCGCCATCTGCCCCCTTAAGGCAATAATATAGCTCATACGACCCACTGGATGGATATTGGATATCTGATTGTGTTCCTTTTATTTTTGACAGATACACGGCGCTAGACCCGCAGTCAACCTGACCTGGTATAATACAACTTCTGTTATAAGTGGCGAGGAGAACGATTTAACTGAGATACGCACCAAGGCTGTAAGTTTTGTATTTATTCACAAAAGGTATCTTAATTCATTTGATTCGCTTCGACAGTTTGAAAAGGAGGATGGCACTTATCACACCCAGTCTGAATTGATGTTCAATGCGACTCGGTTTGAAAATGATCGCGTCTTTCGCTGTGAGGCCGAAAATATTGTTCTGCAAATCAATCGCGAGAAGCCAATGGCCTCAGCCCTCACATTGGAAATAATGTGTAAGTATACGTTTAAGATTAATGTCATGCCAAAAAATACGATACGGGGGGAAGAAAAAACGATCTTCAGATATAAGGGCTACTGTTCAATGTTTAAATAATGGTTTACGAATCATTTGATTTAAGCTTAGCTGAAATAGTTAAGAGAATTTCTGTTCGCAGTCAAAAAAGAAGTTAATTTCTGTTGCTAGTCTGATATTTTAAAGAGCTGAAAAAATTATTTTTTCTGCAATCTTTAGACTCTGCTATTTAAAAAAGAATTTGTGTATATGATTTTCTTTTATCCAACTTTTATCCACATCAAAACCAACGAAATGATAATTTTTTTTTTTTCTGCCAATTTATCACTTTTTTTTCTATCTTCCCTTTGCACACAGATCCGCCTGTCGTCAAGGTCAGTCCACCGGAAATGGTCACAAACACCAGCGAAATAGTGCTGCTCAATTGTGAATACGTGGCAAATCCGGCCTCGCTCACGCAGGTCGTTTGGTAAGTGCTTAATCCAAAACAAAATAAAAATAAAAGACAGAAAAATGACAGCAAAATTAAACTGAAAATTGGCAAAAAAAAAAAAAAAAAAAGAAACGGAAACAAGCCAAAGTCAAAAGCGAAAAGCAAACGAATTTAAATTGCTTTTAAATTCACCACACGAAATACGCGCACATGTGAAAGAGATGGCAACAGGGTGGGCGGGAGTATTACCAAAAAGAGATAGCAATTGGCCACAGGCAAAAACTAACGCGCTCTTTGTTCTGCTGCATTGGCGCCTGGCAAAGGTGTGTGGCAAAGCGGAGGGCACCGGTACGGACCGGAGCGAACAGGGTTGAGCCCCCAGGCTACACAGCATTTTGGGTGACTTTGAAACCAGGCAACAGTCACACTCACAGGTAACACAGGCGTCAGGCAGCTGCAGCTACAAACGAACGGAGCAGAACTCAATTAAACTAAAATTTCTACTGTAAACAAAAATCTAATTAAAAACAAATACAAAAGTAAATAGGCAACAGAAGTTGAAATCTACGCAGCAACAACAACAAGAAGAGAACCAAGTGCGTAAATTGGGTGCGCATGCTATTAAGGCAACAGAGCACACTGACGCAGTGAAAGACAGATACACACACACATACACACACACACACACATACGCACAAACATGAGCGTGCATTGCATTGCGAGGTCTCCAGTGCAGCGAGCATCCATTTATCTGCTGAAAATCAAAACAAACTCGCAGTTTCGTAATTCGCATGCGAATGCAAACTAGTGAGGAGAATGCAACCAGAATTTGTTGTTGTTGTGGCTGTGTACAATTAATAGGCTGTTGCATGCTGCAGCCCTGCTAAACATGGAGAAATTGTTGGGCGCAAACAATTTCACTTAAGCATTGTTCTAGTGCAGAACAAAAATTTCAGCCACAAAAGCTAAAAGTAAGCAGGAAGAGCAAGAGAAATAAAATATTCGATTGAAGCCACAAAAATACTACATAATAATATGTTTAAAACTCCAAGTAGCTTTCTACCTCGCAACAACCTTTTCAGGTGTTTTCCATGATGCTTTTATGGGAGCACTTCCCTTGCTTATTTGCTCTGTTGATTAGTTCCCACTATAATGTTTTCGGGCAGTGTACCAGGCACTCTGCCAAAGACAAACAACAGGCATGCAAATCCGTCAGCAGCTGCACCACGAATGCCCAAACATAAAATTGCACAATGAGAATAATGCACAATCTTTAGCTGGCATGGCAACCGACTCGCCAACGGGCAAATTAGATAGCGAGCAATGGAAACGTGGACGTGTTCGTCGACGTGGACGAGCCAACGATGTGCTTGTGAATGGTTGTGTCTAACAAACTTGGCCAAAATACTGCGGCCGTTTGATGTGCATGCAATGCGTATGCGGCATACGGATGCTGAAAATGCAAATTGCAGTTGCAATTCCATTCATTCACAGATTTCTCCCTGTTCGACTTTAATGCTGAGAACGTATTAATTTGCCTGATGGTGGCGGGACCACGTGGCGTATGCGCGATATTCACAGGGTAGTCAAAGCAAAATCTCTGCGAGGGAATGTGTGTGTGTGTTTTGTTTAGGGATACGAGTTCAAGTTGTATAGCGTATTGATAGACAATTGTGAATGGCTGAAATCAAACTTAACTCAGGGCAGCAAAATTTGGATCAGAGTAGTTTTTTTCAATTTCTAGCCAACTTAAAGAAGGTTTTTTGATAACCTTCTCTTATAAAATAAGATATAATCACAATTCGAAATATTTTATATAACACAGGTATTCAAATAGTCTGCTTGTCTGTAAAAAACCCAAAGAACAAAGAGGCAATGCTTTTGTTAAATAGTGCAGAAAACTGCATTGCGTAGAGCCTGACGCTGCCTGGGGCATTAAATGTCAACGCCACACGATTTCCTAATTACACAACAACTACAACAACAGCAGCTGCAGCAGCAGCAGCTGCAGCAGCAGCCGCAGCAGCAGCAGCCGCAGCAGCACGCGCACATGATGAATGAAGATGGAGCAAGCACTACACAGACAACACAGACAGCCACATATATGCACGAGCTGGTGGTGTGTGTGTGTGTGTCAAGTGGCTGCATTTTACAAGCCTATTCCATGCTTGAAGTTTTCGCATTTCTCTTCTCACGCTCGCTTTTCATTTGGCTTCGTTTTTTTTGCGCTTTTTTGCTAATGCCAGCTGAGAAATTAAATGCACACACAAAAGTGACACAGAAAATTTATTTAGCAGGCATTTCATTTACGCCCGTCGCGCTGCCTCTCTGTTTTGCTCTCACAAATTCTCTTCCCCTCTCTATATTTGAATGTATGTGTTCGTGGTGAATTGTGTGCAGTGTGCAGTGTGTGTGTGTGTATGTGCATCTATGTGCTAAAAAATGAAAAGCTCTGCATAAAATTTAGACAGCGCAGAATTTTCGTAGCATACCTATCGGGGCCAACATTTTTAGCCTCAGTTGTTGGGGCCAGGTTGCATAGCAGCTGCAAATTATATATTAATTGGATTTTAAAGGCCCTTAAAGAAGTAGTTTCAAATAAAGTTTAGTATACTTAGCACCAGTTTATATTAGGTTCGCTTGACATTTCTCATACAATTTTATTTACTCTTTTGATTAATTTTAAGATTGTTTATAAATATTTTCCAATTATTCTTTTGCATACAACAAGCAATTAAAACCTAGCATATTTCCTTAATTTACGACTTGCAATTCAGTTCAACTTTTACAACAAATTACATAAATTTATTTTCTTGCCTTGATTCATTTAAAAACTTTCTCACGTAATATAATTCAATTGATATCTACAATAATGATCTACATGAGATCAAATCGACATTGTTTTATGCACGCTGTGATTGTTTCTATGACGTTACCTTCCATCCACTCAGCATGAAATATTTACATAAAATTAATCTTAATTTGTTGCGCCCGCCAACAATAGGCCAAGGTTGGGGCTCTGGGGCTGTTTACGAGCATTTGTCTGTTTCCCCCAAAGTCAACTCGTGGACTAACAATAGAAAAGCAACCCTTAAAAGCAGCCATAGAACGTTAGAACAAACAAGCCCCAAAGACATCATGCACACACACACACACACACACACACGCGCGTACCCCTCTCACAGTCTCCCAGTCTTGCACATAATTTATAAATCACCACAAAAGTAATTGTAATTGTTGAATTATTTAAGCGACTGGCAATAAACCACAAAATTTGCCTCAGGCCAAGAAAATGCCCAAAAAAAACTTGACTTTACGGCTTGTTGACGACAAAGGCGAAGTTGCATGAGTGCCAGTCGAGTGGAGCTGCTACGAACCAATTAAAAATGTCTGCCTCATGTTGCTATGCACACACACAAACATACTCACACTCACACCTCAGTATATTAATGAGTAGCAAGGGCCGTTGGGCGTATGTGAGTGAGGAGCACTTTGCCAGCTGCTTTCAAGATATAAAAATGATTTCAATACCTTTTCCGTTTCCCATTAAAAGCATTTCCGGTTGGCTCGCACTGGACGCAAATTTCCACGCAAGACACGAGACTTGACAAATGGCAGAGAGACACAAAAGGAGACAAACAAAACTTTGCCAAGCACATGTGAATTTCTTTTACATTTTTTTGTGGGCCCAAAACAGGTTCTTCTTTTTTTTTGGGGGCTGATAATTAAAATTAATTACGCTTGTCCGGCGCTGGTGATATGCGGGATTTATGCAACAAAAGTCGTGCAACGTTAACTCATTAAATCGACGTGGCCGCAACACTGAAAATTACTTCGCACATAAAGCGCAATGTGAGGAAAAGCTGGAAAATGTGTAGTCCAAACGATCAAAATTGCTTTTGTACGCATGAAGGCAGCGGCTGTTGCTGTCGTTTCTCTGTTATTGTAAATCAATTAAAATTTATATTGAGCCGTGCCAGCCACATGCCTCGAGTCCGGAGCCAGCCTCTGGTATGCCAACCGGGCTGGATGTTGCAGTTGCATTTCGACCTGTGGCCAATATTATTTCCATTTACGCTGCCTACCGCTGCAGCGTATGCATTGTATTTTTTAATTTCTCCCAAACACGTGGATGCATCCATTTTTGTTTTTTACTGCCGACCTTTTATAGCCAGACAGAAGTGTGCGTAAAATTATTTTAATGCCACTGGGAAATGCATCAAAAAAAACGGGGAATAAAATAAAATAAAATAATAAATTGAGGCTGTCCGTAAATGAAGAATCTCTCAATGCTTGTGGCTAGCCTCTGCGACTGGTTGTGTGTGTGTGTGAGTGTGTGTGTGTATTTGTGTGTATGTTTACTGTCTGGCAGTAAAAAGCAGTAATTGAATTGCTGACTTTTCTACAAGTTTTGTACAATTAACTTGAGAATGGAAAAGTAAATAGTTTATTAGGACTCTCAATAATCAAGCATAACATAGAAAGCAAATAATATGCACAGCTTTTATAAAGCTATAAAATATATTAGAACCATTTCCAAATGTTAGTTCTAACTTTTAAGCCTTAAGTATTTGATGCAATCTTTAAAATGCAATTTTTTTTTTGACAAATTGCGCAGCTCTTGTTAATCCTTCTCTTGCCAATTGATTCAAGATTCGTAAGTGGATTTTAAAACAAGTTTCAATCATGCTTCACATACAAACAAGGGTAAGAGCGAACCAGAGACTAACTCTCGGGGCAAAGGCAGAGAAAATGCCAAAGAGTTGAGCAAAAAATTTGTCAAACTAGCAACTGCAAAATGAACGGCAGTTGAGCACAGTGTGCATTAAAAGCTTATACAATAGCTACAAATCGTGCCAGCAGAGGGAAAAAGGACATTTGACTTAATTTTCTAGTACTTCGTTGTTGTTGTTATTGTCTTTGGCTAAGCCTAAAAAGTAGTCGAGATTCATTGACAAAACTCCCCACCAGTCTCTCTCCCTCTTCTTCTCCCTTTTTCTCTCTCTCAGTGTGGTTTCTGTTCAAGTGGTTATGAAAACAAAAACACAATAGAACGTGCCCATAAATTTTAAATATCCAACAAGAGAGAAGTCGCCTCTGGCTGCCCATCTCTCTCACTCTCTCTCTCTCTCTCTCCCTTACACACACACACACAGCTGCCTCATATGATTGTGCGTGAGCGTGATGCATCATAAATAGATGCATGCGTATGCGTGTATGTGTGCTAACTTAAACAGATTCTGACCTAACTAACTAGGCAAACGCCCTTAAATTATGCCACGCAACGTTTGTCTGGCAAATATCCCAACTAATTTCTCGTCTACTGTTTGCTTTTTGCAGGTATCGCAACGGCGACATTGTTAATGTCAACGATACGGATCGCTATCAGGGCGGCAACTCGGAGAACGTGGCGCTAGTCATTAAGTCCACCGATAAAGAGGATATTGGCAACTACACCTGCGAGCTTTCCAATTCCGTTGGCAAGGGCGTCTCCGAGCAGCAAATCGATCTTGATGTGCAGTGTAAGTTGGAAGATTGGAATATTTTTATAACTGACCCTTAAGCTCACCGTTAGAGGTCCACTTTATTCCCAACTATAATTCCAAGCTGCTTTTTAATCTTTTTATTATTCCGTCAACTGCAGACGTACCCCTGGTCGAGGTGCAGATGATACCCGAGGGACCCGTCAAGGAGAGCGATGAGTCAAATGTAACCCTGTTCTGTAATATTTTGGACGCCAATCCATCGGTGCTAACCAAAGTGCGTTGGTATGCCAATTCCACATTGCTGAAGGAGCTGCCCGATTGCGAGGAGACAAGAGTAAGTTGCCTTTCTCTCTATCTCTATCTTTGTTTCAAACTGACCAACTTCTGTTTCGCGCAGGAGGATTTATGTCACATTGATCCCAGCAAGCTGCTGCTCGAGAGCATTGGTCGCGGCTTTTTCTATAATTATTCCTGTGAGGGCTACAATGCTGCCGGCTGGGGACCACGCAGTGAGGACAAGGAGCTAATGGTATGCATGACGGCAAACACAACCACGACTACCCACATTCATTCTCAGCAAAAATTAATGCTGCCCTTTCTCTCTTTCCGCCGCCTGACAGGTGTACTATGAGCCTGGACCAGCTACTCTGACGCACTTTCCACCGATTGCTATTAAGAAGAAGAGCGTTATCTTTTATTGCTCTGTGGATGATCCGGGCTACCCCGAATCGAATAGGTTTGTAGCATCACAAGCCAACAAGAACAACATTCACAACACATCCACACCACAAATTGCATATCATACCGTGCAAGCCCTGCTACCGCATGAGGCAGATTCAGCTTTCGAGGCGCTGCTGTTGCAAAGGCAACAGGAACAAAGACAACCACTAGAGCGGCAGCAGCAGCTGCCACAGCAACAGCAAATGCGACCACAACATAATTTGATTAATCCCACACACATATCATCAACATTATCAACATTGTCCATCATGAGTGCAACGCATTCAGCAGCTCATGAAATTAAAGAAACGCATGCTCTAATCGATTTACATTTGAATCATTCCCTTTGTACATTGCTCACGCTCACCACCTACATGCCACAATCACAAATCTTAACCCTGTACAATGGGGGCCATCCATTCGACTATTCATCCGAATCCACCACCGCATCCTATGCACTCTACCGCAAAATGGGCAAATTCATGTATGTGGCTCAAACGCTCTCGCAACCCAACAGATACCGTTGGCTGCGTGGCGGCCGCGGCCCGCTGCAGGACATTGTCACCAAGGAATGGACCGTGGAGCCCGTCGGCCTCGATAGCCGCACCAACTACTCCTGCTATGCGTACAATGAGGGCGGCAAGGGCGTAATGGCCACAGTCAATTTGGAAGTACATGCACCGCCATTTTTCATCAAGAATATGCAACCCTACACGGGGGTCCTTCACTCCGTCTCCAACTTCAATCTGACCTGCCGCATCGAGTGTGTGCCCCGCTGTGAGATCGCCTGGCTAAAGGATGGTACGCCAATTGACAAGAATGATACCCGTTACTTTGTCAAAGAGAAGTATATGGACGCATCCCCGGCCACTGGCGATTTCGAGAGCATGCTCTCAGTTCTGGTAAGTACATTCGTTGCGGTGTAATCGAGCTAACGCAAAAGAAGCTTAAATCAACTCTTAAAGTTGATTATGGTATTTAGAATACACAAGAAATTGAGTACATAAATAGTCTTGCGATTTGGATTGACTCTGTTTATACTTATTGATAAAAATTGTTTTAAACAGACGTATATGAATCATATATTAATTCCAAACAGGAATATATTTCTAAATTGGCAGGAAAGAAACCATGGCTTAGAAAACTGCTTAAGGCCATAAATCTTTAACTTAAATAGTAAATCGCTATATCGAAGCTTTTTCTGAGGTCCACAGTATGATAAGTTTACTTCTTCGGGGCTTAATCAAAAATTGAATAGTTTTCCAACAGATATATATATATACATATATACGAGCACAACTTTTTCTTCTGGCTTCTATGAATCTCACAGCGACAATATACCCCATTTTACCAAAGGGTACAGGGTATTCCTTTCAATAAGACAAAGAGTCGCCCTAATTACCTAAATAAAAATATATAAACAGGTTTCTCTCTAGACAATAACTAAGCACACAATAAAAACGCCAACACATCAGAAGATTCATAATAAACCTGAGTAAAAGAAGAGCTTGAACATATTAAGTCCACTTTAGCCGGTCACCCCTGAAGTGAATAAACCACATCCCTTTCCACTTCTGCTTGCAGCGCTTTTAACAAATCGTTCCAATTATAGTATGACAGAAATTCAACGAAATTCTCAATTGAATATTTTTATCCCATATCAATTACGCGTAAAATCCACTCGTGTCATATGAACAACTCAATACATAAATAGCTGTCTATTCAATGCTCAATAATTTGGACTGCCATGGCAAACAAAATGCCAATTAATTTGAATTGTTTATCTGTTTGTAAAAAAAAGAAAAACAAAATAAAAAAGAAACAAAAAAAGGCCGTGCGGCAGCTGCGACTCGCGCAGCTACAGCCACAGCCTCAGACGCGGTATCAAAATTCATCCCCAATTCACGTAAATGACATATTTTCATGTTGTATTTTTCTTTTATTTTCTGCAAACCGATTACCAGCACTTCAACATGTCAAATTTTCCGAATAAAAAGTTCGACATCGAATCGGATAACGCCAAATACATGTGCATCTCGACGGCAAACGCGGTGGGACCGACAGTAAATAGCACCACCTACTTGAGCATTGAATGTGAGTATTGCCCACCAGCTCATGACAGTCATATAAAACTGACTGTGACATCTCCTCTGCCTCTCCTCTTTGTAGACGCACCGAATAACATCAGCGTCTCGGAGAATATTGTCTATGTGCAGGAGCATCATATACCAGGACGTGTCATATGCAAATCGCAAGCTAATCCAGGTAAATGAATTTGCCATTTGTGCGTCAGAATTTGTCGATGCAAAATGTAACTATTTTCCCATTATATAGAGCCTTCATATGAGTGGCTATATCCCAATCAGACGGTAACCATGGGCAATACGCTGATTATCAACGATCCCATTAAGCGCAATGATACGGGCATCTATAGATGCAGAGCCCGCAATAAGCATGGAGATCGTATTGCCGAAACTCTCATCGATGTTCAGTGTAAGTTTTCGTTTTAGCCAGGGGGATGGGTTGCGGCTGTGTTCCCATTTGTTATAACTAATTCATCACTTTTACTACGTATTTTTTTCTTTTCGGGTGCAGTTACGCCGCGCTGTGAAATCGAAAGGCGAGAAATCGATGATCAGGATACACTAATTTGCACAGCATACGGAAATCCTCAAGAGGTGAGTGTCCATGATGAATAAAGACAAACGCAACTGTAAGCAAGTGTGTAAAATGTACAAGACGTATTTGAGATACTCTATATGTCTTACTTATTACTTATTACATTCAAAGTCCGCCTTTGAAAACGATTCTTCTCAAACACTTTGCGAATCTCTTGACCCAGATTGTGCTTCAACTATTGCGAATTAAATGTGTGTATATAGTATGTTAAAAATATAATTGTTTTAAAATCACATTGCAAAAGTCAACAACAAAGAAATGGCTATAACGGATAGTTAAATGCATCTACACGCCATAAGGTGCACGGTAAACATGATAAACTTGTTGTGATGGACATTTTCATATATGAATGTCAAACATTCTAATACTTCGTAATACCCTCACCTAGAGCACACTCAAAACAAAGGCAAACTACCACCAAAAAAAAAAAAGAAGAATTCCGATTCCCATCGCAGGCCATCGAAATGGTAATAACGATAGCATTTCAATTGTGGTGCATGCTGATGGGTGGTTACAGCAACGGATAGAGCTTTTTTTTTTTTTGTACGTTCAGTTCTCTTTCCATACAGGTAGCTGCAAGTATTTTCAATTTTATGAGTTTACCTTTTGGCCGGAACCCGGATCTCCTGCTGGCTACAACAGTTGCAGCACCAACTGCCAACTCGACTCCCAACTTCAGTTTGGAGTTCGCACTTTTTGCCATGCCGCATAAATCAGTGCAACATTTTTTTTGCATTTTTTCTTCGTTTTTTTACAATTGCATTTGCTTTGCCGTTACTTGAGTTAAAGCGTGCTGGCGATTAAGGCAGAAGGGAGGGTAAGAGTAACCTGCAGGTTGGAACAAAGATTTATTGCCACGCACACAGGCAGCAACCGCAGCGAAACGAGTCTTGCCTCTCTCTGTGTGTGTATGTGTGTGTGCGTGTGTGTATGTGTTTGCGGAGCAAAGTCGGTGGCTCGTAATTATTTGATTGGAAATTATTCAACGGGCGTAAAGTTAAAATTTAATAACGCTGCATGCAATCAGATGAGAAATTGATGCGAATCGATGTTGGGTGTGCCAGAACTAAGGTAATAAGAGCAACGAGATACATGAGCTTAAAGTTATTCAACTGGCCAAAGAAAACTGCCAGTTTTCCATGTAGAATATAAATTTCGTTCAAAATGTGCATTCGAGAAATATCCAGTAGCCTTTTTATGGTTGAGGTAATCATTGAGTAATGTGAAAGAGTACTTGTTGTATATTTAAAGGCAACATTTTCGTTTGTTCCATCTCTGCCCTTTGCAAGAGGCTTTCAAATAGCAAACAAATCACATTCGTGTAAGCCAAGTGACAGGTTTCAAATGCAGTTAAGCCAGATCGGCCATGTCGTTCAGCTCAATGCCCATTAACCAAGACTGAAAAGCTGCCTCAACAACGCTGGCCCTCAAAAATGCCAAAACCAAATACAGCCTCGGAATGCATAGAAATATTGCAATGCAAGAGAAAATTGTTAAGACAAACAAAAAAGAGAACCTGAAAGTGAAATTCCGCAAAACAGCCGAAAAGGTGCAGACATCAACAGACATGGACTTGCATAGGTCCAATGGGCCATTTGTACTCGAATCCTGTGTGCTCAACTCTTTCTAACTCTCAATTATGCTTTCCCTCTATATCTCTCTCTTCCTCTCGCTATCTCTGTATATTGCAGGCCGATTTTTCATGGTCAATTAAAGCTGAGAATGAAACAGTCGAAACGCTGGGCGCTGGCGACAAGAAGACCTTTGCGGACAAAAGCTTTTACATACTGCAGGAGGATTATGCCATTGCCAGGACCTATCGATGTGTGGCCAACAATTCCGTTGGACCCGGCGCATTCTGTGAGATTGAAGTTGCTGGTGAGTAATATTCCAAAAAAGCACGAAAAAAACATTAAAAAAAAAAAGAATACAAGTAAAAAGAAGAACATTACGGAATGGGGCGAGGCATCGGAAGCTGATTACTGTCAATATTTGCTTCATGTGTTTCCGTTTTCCGGTGCTTCCATTTTTTATGCTCTGCGTAAAATGTTGGCTAGCTGCTTCCGCTTTAAACTAAAATGGCGGCCACGTCTCTGCTGGCTGCGGCAATTAGGGCATTGTTTGGCGCCCAGCAATTCGCATTTCCACCATCAGCCCCTTCCGCTTCCCTTTGCTTACCTGTTATTCTAACATGCGCCACCTTTTATTACAACCCAACGGAAATTGATTTCTGCGCTTTATCCTTGCGTCCTTTACAAAGAAATCAGTCGAATTTTCTTTTATATTTATTTTATTTTTTATGCGCTCTGATTTTCTTCAGCTGCTTAAGTCGTGAATTTCACTTGGTTTTCCGCGATTTTAATGTCTGTCAAATACACACAACGCTCCACTCCCCACGCCCCACGTCCGTTCCCCGTTCCCCGTCGCCCAGCTTCCAGCTAATCTGCCAACTTCACTGTGTCCACTTGCTATGCCACTTTCTGTACCATTTCATTGATTGAATTGAAATTGAAATTGAAATTTGACAGCTGATGACGTCAACATTTTTTTTATTGTCCACTTTATATTTTAGAGCTGAGCGACGTCTTTTAAAATTGGCAATGGCTTTGATTTATGTACTCTTATGTAATTTGCAGCCCACAAGTTATTATCGAAACCCTTCCAGCTATTATCCCAAACTCTCCCTTTGGTCATAAATATTATTTATTATTTATACAAAAAAAAAACGATGTAAAGTTATTGGTTTTCTATTTTATATTAACAGCTGGTTCAGCACTTTATATTTGGTGGCAAGGTAAATGCCGTAAAAAATTCTCACTTCTTATGAGTTCACATCCCACTTCCTTTTTATTTACCTCATTTCTTGAGTTCAAGCAACCATCCCAATTAATGTTAGCTGATGTGAAAAGAACTGAAAACATTTGCTTAATTCCAATTTGGTATTGAGAAGCAGCAAAATTATTGGGTCTTCCCTGTGAATTAACATAACATATAAGCTATTCTCTGTCTTTTCCATTTGCTTTTAAATATAATGCTAATCCCACGTTATGCCTCACTAACGAATTTGAAACGCTTCTAACTAATTAATTAGTGCGACCAAAAAGTAAGTAACCGCATGTCTAAATACTAAAAACATTTATGTAAATGCAATCGAATTATTATATAAGACTTACACTCTTTAGAAATTTGTAGAAAATTAGTAAGGAAGGGTTTCTCAAGAATTCATGATGTTTTTATATTTAGCGCTGATTTAAATTGATAAGTAAATAGTAATTTTTAAGTGAAGTCAAGATTCTTGAATATTTATTTGCCATTTTTTTTTTTAAATATCAAACAGTAGAAATTCTCATTGTTAATTATGCAACGAGCGGCTACAACAATCTTAAAGCTCTAAACTAAGCTGCAGTCGGCATACACATACATACATAAAAGCCGCTGCTGTGCCACATTCCAACGCTAATCCACATAACCAAGCATATAAACACACACGCACTCCCACACACATACACGCACCGGCACACACAGCGAACTAAAACTAAAAGCCGCCATTTTTCATTTGTCGCTCTCTCGCTTGTTTAATTGCATAAGATAGGAAGCGGATAGAAGGAGCTGTGTTGGGGCAGGGGAGGCTTAGGGCCTGGCTGCTGACTGCTAAATGTTGTTGACACGCGAATCCGCACACGATGCCAAAATGAATAGCTCATAACATATGTGAATACACTCAGAAAACAAATACACACGCCAACAGAGATAAACGTTGCCACGAAACAAAGGCGTCTGCCACACACTACGCACTACACACTACACATACACACACACGCACGCACGCACACAAACACACACACACACACACATAGAGTGTGCACTGCTGGCAAAGACAATTCATTTGTTTGGATGATAAACAGCTGAATTATAGCAAATATGGAAAACAATGAGAGACGAGCCGGCTGAAGGATGCCGCTCCAGCTGCCTAGCACAATTTCATAAGACAATGCCACATTGCGTGGGCATGACGGGGACAGTGACCGGGCGGGGATGGTACGGATGCGGGGTGCTCTCTAAGTAAAACATGAAATGCATTTGTATGTGCGGAACTGTTGCCGCTGCCGTTGCCGCTCCCGCTGCTGCATGGTTAATGCCGTCGGTCCCTGGCATAGCAAAACCATGTGACAAGTTGATAAATTAAAGTTAGCTGACAAGCAACTGCAGCAGCAGCAGCAGCAGCAGCAGCAGCAGCAGCAGCAGCAGCAGCAGCTAAGTCTGTTGGCAGTCAGTCAGTCAGTCAAGTGGCTAAGTAGGCAGACATCGGGCTTAGCTCGGCTGTCAGTTGTAAAGAATTGCATGTATTGTTAAGTTTTGCCTATGCTTTAAGTTTGCAACGAGTTCGCGCTCAAAAGTATGCTATATATTAATGCTCATCTTTGTCGCTCTCTCTTTCTCTCAACCACGCCCACTCCCGTTTTTCTTTCTGCAGAACAACTGGCCTGGTGGCAGCGCTGGGACAAAACGACGCTCATTATACTGGTTGCCGCCATATTGGCCTTATTGCTGGCCGTCATTATTATTTGCTGCATAATTATATGCATATGCCGTCGCCGTCGGCGTCAGGATAAATGTGAGTACAATAATAACAAGAATAAACTCAAAATGACTGCGAACAGTCTGTTTTGTCATATTATGAAAATCTTCCCTAAGCATAGTGTTAGGCCCTTTGAACAAACCGAAAATAAATAACCAAAGCCTACAATATGAGTTGAAATTATATTTGAACTATTCGTGCCACAAACTTAAAATAAACATTTTTCCGTCATATTTTATGAGGTTATTTTTAAGGATTTTTTCATTTGAATTTTGCCTGTAAAGCAGCATGTCCAGACCTTTGCATGGTTATAATTATTTAAGAATATTCACAAGAAAACATCTGCTTAAGTGCATGAAAAATCCAATGATTCAACAGAACAGGTTACAGGACACTTCCCATAGCTTTATGCCAATTTCACAGAGATATATGTATAACCTGTTCACTTTATAAGTATGCCATTTAAAAAACATAGCTTTTCTCTGTTGAATGCATATCAAATCCGATTTTCCCTGCTGCCTCATTGCATGGGCTGAGAACTTTATTTATTTAATTTGTTTTGTTTTTTGGTTTGTTGTTTTGCCTTGATTTTAATTACTGGCTTAAAACTTTTGTGCTGCGCTTTGCTGTGAAAATTTTGCATATTTGCATTTAATGCAAGAAACTGAAGTGATAAGTCCATACAGGGTGATTCAATTGTTGCTCAAACAACCAGATTTATGCTTTAGTACCGTTTCATAATACATATATTTCATAAGAAACCAAACAAAATTTGATGGCTGAGCTACTGGTATACCCTTCCAAAAACACCCTGTATGGAATATACACCTTTATACATTCAATTTAATAATTTTTTATTACGTTTATACAAAATTATAATTGTTTTTTTTTTTCATGTTTTCGTTTTTCAATTATAAACGCTTTATATACCCATGTATATATTATTGAATTTGTGTGAATGGTAATTCTGTTCGATTCAATGTTAAATACTTAAACAACAAAAACAAACTCCACATCTACATCAACACCCACATCAATGGCATAAAAAAATACATTAATTACAAACCCACAACAATAACAAAAAATATCTACAACTAATTAACAACCACAACGAACCCAACAAACTACAACAAAAATAAATGGCTGTTATTTGTTTTATTCATTTTTATTTTTTGTTGTTTTCGTATTGTCTGCAACAATTTTAATTAATTTTGCTTGGCATCTCGCTTTTACAAACTATCGCTTACAATCTATCTATCTGACTCATACACTTGTGTATATTACATATTGTTGTCTCAATGCTGCTTCACTTAATAATTGCTCGCTGTAACAACCACAACAACAACAAACAACAACAACAACAACAACAAACAACAACAAAAAACTACAACAATAACAACCATAATACATTAAACGATGCTTTCAATGCTTTGCCAAATAAAACGCGCCAAACTCTTCGCATTGTGGTACAATATCAACAACAACTACAAACACCACACACACACACGCACACACACTTGCATTATAACAACAACAACAACAACAACAACAACGACAACCAAATCTCATTTGATTTAAATTCATTTGGTTAAGATCATACGGAAGTTTCCATAAGCGCCAACCAAAGGTAAGTGCTGCATTTAATTGTTATTAATTAAAAATATTCAAGTATTTTTGAAAATGTATGCAAAGACTTTTATGTTTCATTATTTAATTGTTATAAATGCATTCAAAATTGAAATCTCTTTATTTCCTAATTGGAGATTAAAAGATGTTGCTTGGATCGAAAAGATTTCAGATGCCCATTAAGAAGAATATAAAACATTGAGAATTAGCAATGAAAAATCTAATTTGAAGGAGCATAAAAAAGTTTCGTAACAAAATTCAGGCTGTTGAACATTTTAGGGAGTCAGAACTTTGCAAACCTTTCTGATTAGCGAGGTCCAAATAAAAATTTCCGATAATAAAGTCTCCGCTTAAATCACTTGAGAATTATAACGCGTACGTTTATATTATTCCAAAAATACCAAGATATTTGTTCATCTATTTCTAAGCTGAAAGCATATAATTAATTTAATTTCCGATAGAATTTTGAACTCCAAGACATATAAATAAAGTTGTTTAAAAAAAAACATTTATCAAATTTATTAATAATTCTAGTGTTAAAATGTGCATGCTTTTTAAGAGTTGCCTTTATTGTAAACGATTTTAATTTGTTTAATTTTTATATTTTTTCCCACATCACTTCGTTTTTTTCGTTGCATATATATCAATTGCTTATTGTGCGCACCCAACAACAACCACAACTATATAATCAACTGTAACTTATGTATCATCACATGTATCACATATTATACGTATATATACAAATTGAATTCCTGTTCGTATCGATGTGCGTGGCTTATAATCCTTTGTTGCTCGCTTGCTTAATTCAAATACACGCTTACCAAATGCCTAACATCGAAAACAACAATTATTGCAATGGCATCACATACGCATACGCATACGCATACGCATACGCATACGCATACACCCACGCACACACACATACCATTCACATGCATACTGCATATCACAGCGTGCTATCCTATCAGCCGGTCTTGCCGCAAGTGGGTGTGGCCTTGCCCATGCAAGACACAATGACGGCAGATGCGGCCACATTGTTGCCCGCAACCCTGTTGCCACCGCAGCAACAGCAACAACATCAACAAAAGCTCGCTACGGCCGAGAACAACAATGAGCTGGCCACGCCTCTGCCCACAACGCGCAACAGCTCATTGCATGCCACAGTACCAAAATCGCCGCCACGTTGGCCACTGCGGCCAGGTGTCATGTTGCACGTGAGCAGCGACACTAAAGAGAATCTTGCCGTGAATCGCATGACACTGAAACCGAATCCAAATCCAAACACAAATCCCAGTGCAAATGCGAGTCAATTGTCGGCACAGCTGAGCACCATGCTGAACGATAGCCAAACTAACTCAAACAGCACAATGCTAACCGAGGTGACGGTGACGGTGATGGAACAAGCAGCAGATACAGCAGCATCGACAGCAACGGCAGCATCGCCCGCAGCAATTGCAACAGCAGCAGCCGCTGCAGCTGCAGCAGCCAACCGTAGGCTGATGAAGACTAATCCGACTGACATTGCCTTGCCATCGACAGATGCAACAGACGCCGCTACAGCTGAGGCAGTGCCAGAGCTAACCGCCTGCCTGACCAATCCGACTGCAACAACAACTGCAACAGCAGCACCAGCAACAGCAACTGCGACTGCCGCTCCCAGCAGCATGCAGCGCATTTTGGACTTTGTTTTCAGGCGCGCAAAGCGGGCCAGCGATGATGGCACCCGGGACAGTCAGCGCAGCCATGTCGGTCTGTTGCAGACATTTTGGCGTGGGCGTGGCAGCCAAGAATCGCCCTTTGCGGCACAGCATCGCCTCAAGGGCATACGTTGCAGTGGCAGTGGTAATAACACATACAACTTGGACGACTCTCAGCCCGATTGTTAACTTATGATTTTTATTTTTTATTTATCTTTTGCCTTTTATGTTGCATCGCATTGCGTATCATGCACACACACACGCTCGCACACACACACACACACATCTTCACGTATCGCTAGTCACCTACAAAAAGACGCCCACAGCAACAGCAACTAATTCAACCACAACAACAACAACATCAGCAGCAGCAGCACCAGCAGCGGCAGCAACAACAAACAATCCCAGCAGTGCCCAATCACATGCCTCTGTGACATTTCAAGCGCCTTCATTAGACAAGACGTCGCCAACAGACACCGCAGCAACAACAACAGCGGCAACAACAACACCAGCAATACCCGCAGCAGCAGCGGCAGCAGCAATAGTCCACGCTGGGCCTGGCGTGAGCTGCTTGGAGCAACCGCAGCGCCCAGGCATATTGAAGTGCTCAACGCCCCCGCCGCGCCCACCGCCACCCATATTGCCGTTGCGTCATGGCCCTGGACAACAGCAGCTGTTGACCAGCAGCGGCCGCAGCAGCATACACATCAGCAACAGTGGCAACCGCCCGCCTCTGCTCAAACGCACCGTTGTGGTGTCACCCAGCAAAGTCGAACGCGTCCAAAGTAAGAAGAAACTCACAAGTCATCTCATATATAGCTCATATACAGCCCAACATTCATTCACTCGCCCAACCCACTCTGCTCGTTGTGAACTCATAAATCATTTACATCGATTGCATTTCCAATTGAATTTTATGCCGTGTAGCCTATCTTTATTAATACTCTGTACATTTAGCCACAAATATCTAAAAGTGACTTTCTTATGCTCTAAACGTGTTGGTAATATTATTAGCCAAAGGTGACTAGGCAAATGTTTCATGCTCCCACCCCAAAAGGAATACCTATATGAATTTTCAGTTTAAGGCATAGAAATTTATTTGAAAAGCAATTGGGGGCTCATTGAAAAAGCTGAATTGCAATTTCAAATGATTTGAAGATGAGACTCAGCATAGATTACTAAATTATTTACAATAAATAATTCTCTTCTGCAACACAAGCGTTAAAGTTTATAATAAGGCTGCAAAACGGTTTTCAGATGAAACGGATAGAGATCGTATCTCTTCAGCTTTTCCCCAATAAAAAAAAAAAAAAACGGAAAAGGGCCGAACGGAAACCCAAAGCGAAACATACTTTTATTAAAAATTTATAAACATTTTTAAGCGATGTGGAGAGCCATGTTGCGAACCGGCGCGCTGGCTCAAACCACTAACGAATTAATCTGGGAGGTATACATTTTTAAGCAATGTGGCGAGGCATAATTTGAACCAACACAACACTGGCTCAAACCAGCGTCGAAGTTTTGTAAGAATTGCAGCCTTGGCTATTATTATGTGAAAAACTTCCGTCATCTTCTCATTCGTATTCCTGTCACACTCACAGTCACTCATAAGTTCATAAGAAGCCCATTTTATCATTAAACATTGTACATACACACACATGCATACTCTCAATTATGTTTTTCGCCATTTTCCTAATATGTATATCTTTGTGCCACAACGAAATCGCTGTAAGTAATTTACTTTAACGAATCAAGCGTCGAGGTCCTTATATAAGAAACAGAGAAGCGACAAGTAAGAGAAATACATAACTTCAAAAGTTTATAGAACCGACAATCATGAAGAACATCTGCTAACACAACAAGAAACTTGTCTCTAGTCAAAACTATGGATGGTCTTATTATTAATTAAATGTTTTATTTTCGTTTGGCTTGCAATTTTTCAATGTTTCCATGTTGCCTGCTTGTGTATTGTCCTGACCTGTGCGTGTTTCGCATTTCTGCATGAATTTCAAATATATAAAAAAAAGAAAAACAATGTTAAACTTCAACTCGAATAAAATTCAAATATTATGTAACTATAATTTCTATAGGTTTTCAATTTAAGTTGAAAAGACTTTAGCTTAGGTGTATGACAAAAAAAAATATTAAGTTTAATTTTAGTATACATTTATTTAGCCTATAAACCTTATGATTTTATAATTGACTAATTAAATTCTCGTCTATTCTTTCCAATTATTTTCGTTTTTTTTTCTCATTTAAAAAAAAAAAAAAATTATTTAAAAAAACGTTTAAAAAACCCAACGCTAATCGCCAAATCAACCGATCCGTATACGTATACTATATAGTACACGACAAGTCGTCTTCACTGGGGGATCCATTGACGGAACCTGGCGAGTATGAGAATCTACCGTTTCATGGTCTGCAAACGGCACCTAACAAGGTACAGTTAACATTTTTCTCCTATTTTTTTCCAATAACATTACCTAGAAATGTTTTCAACATACTTAATGATGAAACGATTAGTTTAACACGCTCATACACACACACGCACACACACCCACACGCACACACACCCACACACATTGCTAATCTCGCCTCGTATTACTATGTACTATATATGTATAAGTCTAAGCTTTATCTCAGTATATTGCCTCTTGTCTATGTCTATCTCTATCTCTGTCTGACTTATAGTTTTTCTGGCCTCTAGTGTTATGCCAACTTCTATAAAAAATTGATTTCTTTTGTTTGTGTAATTTCTTTGACGGTAAAGCAAAGAAAAAACTCAATGTTTTAGTTTTTTGTTATTTAAGTAAATATATTGTATAGAGAGGCTATACAATAGCCATTTACGAGTAGTATATAACTAGCCTACTCCCTTCGCTTTTTTGCTCTCCATTGCCTAATGATGTCTCTCATTCATCATTCATTTGTCATTTGTGTCATATTTTTCGTATTCTTTGTTTTATTTCTCGATTCATTTCTTTTTCATTTATTTACAAGCAACATCCAAAATCAAGAATTTCCGTTTCAGTTTACGCAAAGAAACGGAAATAATCATGATTTATGTGTCGTCTAGTGAACTTTTTTTTAAATATTTTTTCCTCAATTAAGTTTCCTTGGCTTTGGTATCTTTGGTATTTAAAAAACGTATTCCATTTATTGATATGAAATCCATATTGTTGTGTATATTTAAGTATTATGTAGCATGTAGTACGTAAGTATTTGATTTATTTATATTATTGAAGACAACTTTAAACAAATGTGAAAACACTAAATTTTTAAAATATGCGAGTTAAATGGGAATATTAAGAGGCAAAAGATGCACAACAAAATTGGTCTTAAAGACTTTTTTAGAATTATTACAATAGCTTAACATACTCTACAGCAAAAGGTTTTCGTGTGAGTTATTAAGCGTTAAGTTTAAATCCAAAATAAACTTGACTCAAGCTCAAGTAAATGTTAAAAATATTATCGATACCAAACGCTGAGAATATTCAGTGTTAATAAAATGTTGAAAGTAAAGTTCCCGTATAGCTCGCATATTTAGAGTACACACAAATCCACATTCACTTTAAGAAACCTCCTCCCCTTACCACCCTAATCAGTGTTGTTCTCTAGTACTGACACATGCTCCAGTTACAACAGTTGATACAGTTCACCCACAGCTTTACAGTCGTAACTAACCGATATGCAAACATCCATAACTAACCAAAGCAACTAATCGAATGTTCTCTCTCTTAACTCTTTCACGCCGCTCCGCCGCATAACCAAATCAATGCTGAAAAAAATATAAAACAAACGCCCCATTGCATGTGCCCACATCCGCATTCGCATCGTATCGTATCCGTATCCGTATCTTCTCGCATGGCAGTTCTCTACTACCCCTACAAATTTTAATAACAACACAAATGTGGTGCGCGTCGCTCCACGACCCAAGAGACTAAATGGAAATATTGGTCAAGCCATGAACAGCCAGCAGCTGCTGCATCACCAGACTCTTCAGCATCCGCATCCTCAACAGCAGCAAACACACTACTACGACCAACAAATGCAACAGCAGCAACAGCAACAGCAGCATCAGCAGCAACCACATCAGCAGTACAACACTTTGCAGTACGGGCGTGGCTGCACAGCCCCGCCCCCTCTTACAGCTCCACATAATCGCAGTCTGGATCAGCTCGAATCCAGCTCCGATCAAATTCAATATAATCTAAGCAATTGCTTTCCCAAAAGCTACACCGAATACTACCAGCAGCATCATCATCAGCAGCAGCAGCAGCAGCAGCAGCAGCAACAAACGCAGCAGCAACAATCTCAGCAACAACAACAACAATCGCATAAATTTCACACCAATTCCGCGTCCAATGCGCAGCTGTTGAATGCCATCGAGCATGATTATCAGCCCACATATGCGGTGGTTGAGCGTGTGCCACCGCCACCACCTGCGCCCAGTTCCGCGCTGCTCAACACGAATCCCTTTCTGGCCGCCAGCAACTTTAAGAAATACGATGCGGCCGGCGAGGAACTGCTGGGCAGCATGCAGCGTGGTAAGCGCGGCAAGGCGGGCAGCCTGCTGGAGCGCATGGACATGGACAAGAAATTCTATTCACTGAAGTTTCCCAATGGCGCCAACAAACTGAAGAAGCCGGCCTACAATCTGAACGCCTCGCTGGGAATGGCCACGACGACAACGGCTCCGAAATGCAAGCGGCATCATTCCTTTGCTGGTGGTAGCCATGGCGATATTGAATCCAACGGCAAGCCCATGCGCCTCTATGATCCACCTGTCTATGAGAATGTTGCGGACAAATGTGGCGGCGATTTGGACATGGATATGGGCGGTGACGGCAGCAGCAGCAGCATTGGCCACAATATGAATCTGAATCATAATCTGAATCTAAATCTGGCCACAGTGCAGCTGCACACGCAGCCAGCTGCTGTCGTCTCGGCGAGCCACAAGAAGAAACATCACCATCGCCAGCACCAGCAAAAGGCTGATGCATCAGTTGGCGCCGTTGGCGCTGCAGCTGACTTTCAACTGATGGAGCCTGAACGCCTGAGCATTTATCGCAGCGATTCGGGTATATCCAATAGCTCCTATGAGTCCCAGCTGCCCGCACTGGGCCAGCGCACACCCAAGGCGCACAAGGCGGCATCCTCGGGCCTCAACCTTACCCGCAAGCCACTCTACATGAACGTGGAAGGGCAGCAGCAGCAGCAACAGCATCAGCAGCAATTGGCACGTGCCGGCTCACCGGCGCACAATATTAATTCGTCCTATGAATCCGCCTCGTCGGCGCCCGTCACAGATCCCACCTCGCTTAGCTCATCCAATTCGCTTTACAGCAGCGGCATCGGCACCGTCAGCTCACGCTGTAATCGCCACTCGCAGCAGCAGCAGTCGCAGCAACACCAGCATCAGCAGCATCAAAGGCAGCCAACGCCGGAAATCACAACACCTGAGGATTATGAGCAGTACCAACTGGGACATCAGCCAGCACATTCGGCCTCCATGCTGTCCGTGGCCAGCAGCGTGAGTGCCGCCAGTCGCGGCAAGTGCAAGCCCTCCAGCACAGCAACAATGCAACAGCTGCCACTTCGCTTAGGTCCACACGAGGTGCGTACACACTATTTCCTTTTCGCATTTGGCATGGGCATCTGCATCTGGCAGGCAGCTCATTATCCTGGGTGCAAAAACTTAAAATTCCACGCACTATTTTCAGCAATTCGTACAGTTTAAGTTTCAGTTTTATTTGCTTGGGATGAGATTTGGTTTATGCTAATCGGGGCAGGAACACATGCATTTATTGCCTGCAGCTATCACATTTTCCAAATGGTGTGGTTGATTATTGTCGATTACTTAAATAGGACTAGAATTCGATGCGATTCATAACCTATTTCTAGAAGTTAACTCTTTAGAGAAGGCTACGAGGAACTTTAAAGGGCATCCAACTAATCCTTAGTTCATTTCAAGGCTGCAAGCCGGGTTTCAATTCAATTTAATTTTTGCTTCAATCCGAAACTTTTATAAGAACCAATTTTCAAAAAAAATTTGTCCAACCAAAACTTGAACCCAAACATAATTTTCAATTGAAAAAATTTAAGGAAGACTCAGCCTCACAGCAAAAATAACTTGGGGTCAACCATTGTATTTATTATTATAATTTGTATTTATTATAATTTTGAGCGCAGATCAGATGTTCGGTAAAAGAGGCAATAAAATATAAATAATAGATATAGAAAATCAGGTTCACGAAAACAGGAAACAGAGCTAAACCGAACCATAAAATGAGCAAGGCCTATTTTTCTTCCACTTTTAATGGGGGGATTTTCGACTCGACCTACTTAAAATCTTATTAATTTTTAATTGATTTTTAATTTACTTTTATAATTTACACTTTTTTCTTTTACATGTCACGATTGCTTAATCTATTTAATTTTGATGGAAATACACCACAAAAAACCTTTGCAATCTGTTGCAATATAATAATAACAACAACCACAACAACACAATCGTCATTGCATGCGCAAAATCGCATTGAAAACATTGCAACCACGAAACTAACCACAGCAAACGCAATTGTTGGCCACTAATCCATTTTTAGCACTTAAACGGAACAGCAACAACAGCAGCAGCAACGACAACAAAGGCAGCAGCAATGCCTGCAGTAAGAAATTACGACGACAGACCATCAGCGACCCCTACGCACATATCAAACGGCATTATGCCGGCGATGCCGATGCCTCTGTTGCCAGAAACAACAACAACAACAACGACGACGGGAGCAACATCGCTGAAGCCCTTGCAGCCAACAGTAATAGTGGCCCCAAAGCCGCGACAGCAGCAGCAACAACGTCAGCAGCAGCAGCAGCAGCGGCTGAGCAACAAATTAGCAACAACAACAACAACAACGGCAACAATGGGCTTGGGCATGGGCGGGGGCGTGGCGATCATCAACAACAAATGCTAATGCCAAATGAATTGCTGCTGCAGGCAAGTCAATTAGCTGCCGCCGACTGCAATCAGAATTTAAGATATGTACCGCCCATGCCAAGTGCCACGCCTATGACACAACCCCTGGCTGGCGCCTACGATTGCCTGGTGGTGCGTCGTCCGATGCGGCTGCCGTTGCGCAAACATCACACCTTCCATTTCCAGACAACACAAACGGCCAACGGCAAATTGCAGCAGCTGCGCCGCCAAATGCAACAGCAACAGCAGGAAAGGGAGCAACAGCAGCGGGCGCAGGGTCCACTCATCTATCGTCCATTGGAGCTGAGTGAACGGCATGCCTTTAAGCCAATTTCACCAACACCTGCAACAACAACAGCCTCTGATTATGAAAAATGCCAAGAGAACGACACACAGCAGCAACAGTCGAAGCTAGAACAGCAGCAACAGCAGCAGCAACAGCAGCAGCAGCAACAGCGACCAGCCACGGGTCAACTAAATCCCGCTGCCTCATTAGAGGCATTAGAGGTGTTAACTAAAACGCATCCGGACTTTATGTTTGCCCGAACAAGCGGCCAACAAAGCGAGCCGGTTGCTGCTGCTGTAACAGCAGCAGCAACATCAACAGCTGCTGCTAGTGCTACTGTGGAAGAAGATGAGGATTTGGGCTACTCCTTTTGCGAGGAGGAGTACATGGTGGATGATGATGATAATGCTGATGATGATGCGGCAAGCCACAATCTCACGGCACCGCCCACAACGCCCGCCCACAGTTCACAGAGCAGTGCAGCAATTGCAAATGCAACTGCGGGCGCATTGAGATACTTTCTGACTCAAAGCTATCGCGAGGTGCACATTTGAAGTTCGAGGGGAGAGCGTTAGACACAAAAGATACAAATGAGAAATTGACAGTTAGACAGGCCTAAATGACGCATACAAGGTATTTAGTAATTAAAGAAAGCTGAGGGAATAAAAACATATTTATATTTAGCATAATTCAAATTCAAATGATATAAGTAAGCAAAATAAGCGAAAAGTGTCGAAAGAACAGTTTAGTTACAAGTCACTAAAATATATACAATAGCTTAGAGATTATGCAATCATCAAATCATTCAGCAAATGGTTCTCAATTCCATCAACTGGCATTTTGGCAGGGTGTACTAATAACCATTCCAACAGTCAGTATCCAACTTTGTCGTGATGCTTGCGATTCGCTATTGCCAACTGTTTCACCTGCTGTCATATATTTCATCAACTTTTGCCAATGTTTTTACGTATTTTTATAAATATATATATATATATTTATTATTCATATATCAACTAATTGTAATAGAACACTTTGTGGCCCTTAGAGATGCCCAAAATACAACCTATAATGAAGAAATCGAATACACAAAAAGTCCACAGAGCAAAATTGCAACTGTCGAGGCACTTATTGTTAGTGTACATAGTTAGCATAAATTTAAACTTGATGAACAAATATTAAAATTAATTTAAATACAACTAAAGGAAAACAAAAAGCAAACAATAACAAATAATACACAAGCAAAATCAACGAGCATTATAAAGCTAAATACTAAACATTCCCAGAAGCACAACTAATTCATTCTTATATTTAATAAATATAGCTAATAACTAAGTATTATACTAAGGCAACTCTGACTGTATGTGTGTTAAGTTTGAAGTAGTTTTGTGTAATGTATACAAATGAATAATTAAACAATTTAGATATGTATGTGTAAGCACTTGTATTGTATATAGAAATGATTGGCTGCCCAACTTGAAGGTTTCTCTTACCACTGAGAGGCAACTGGGCGCAGCGTCTAGTTTATGTACTTGCTATTTATTTAATTAGTTGAATAAGAAAGGAAAATGAAACATACCATTGAAGTGAAAACCAAACAGAAGCCAAGCATTTTACTTAATTATTTAAAGCCTATTATTTATTATAATTCTCTTAAATAAGAAAACCAAAGCAAATATTAAAAAAAAAAAAGTTCACTTAAGCGGTATTAAATGCATTCCTCAAGCCTAACTCGCATAAACAAAACAAAAGCTAACAATTTTTTTTTTTCTTAAATAGAAATAACAATATTTGAAGTGTGTTCTAAATTACATATTAATTTCTTATAGCATGTGTCCGATTTTGAGGATCCATACAAAGGCAGCAATACCTATATATTCTAAATTCTTTTTGTATAACTTTCCACTAAATATCAAATGCCCAGCTAAATGTTTTATGTCACAATAGAAAAAGGTAAATCAATTATTCGTATATACCAAATTTGTATTAAATATAACTTTCTGTTATGGTCAAATGTTAATAATTTATTTCAACTGTCGTTCTGCTGTCCATTGAAAATGATGATGATGATGATGATAATGATATTGATTTCAGTTTCGATTCTTAAAATCGTGCGATATGCTATCTAAAACACACTTTTCACGCTCAGTTCTCTCTCATTTGCTTATTTACAAATACGACAGGCGTTATAGATTATTAATATGCATGAGAAGTGCGCTTTCTAACAATTGTTTCGAGCATGTTCCATTTAATGGTATTGCATACAAGATAATTATAAAGAAAACAACCTACTCTTCTTCAATAATAATATAGCCACTGAATGCCGCAAGTTTCGATGATGAATTCATTTATGCCGATCTCGAGAGTCAGCATTATGGGCCCATCAATTACAAGGCCGCCTCGCTCTATGCCCAGGTCAAAAAGAACAAGAAAACGGGAGCTCTGGAGGAGCTGAAGCAATAATCTTGGAGACAAACGAATCTCCAAATATATTTTGCAGTGCATTTTGGTCTATTTTTTATGATGTTTATTCAATGAATTGTTGTTTATTTTTTATTATATAATATCTTTTGCTATTGTACTTAGCGCAAGCGAAATGCGGACGATTGAGCTTCTGTAAACTTAAAATCGAAAAGTGTTTAAAGCAAATGAATAACGAATTTCTTAACTTTATGAAGGCAAAAACAACAAAATGATATTAATTGTTATAACATAAAAATAATTAAAAGAAAAAACAAAACATATATAAATACATATGTATATTATAAGTCACGCACTAAATTAACTAGCAAAACATTTTGACAGTCAATACACATACCTAAATAGGCCCATTAACAACAGCATAAAGAAACAAAAACAAACCAATTACATAGTTTTTATCACTAAACAAAAACAAAAACAAAAACAAAAAACATAAGCAGGCATTGTACTTAGCAACAATATATATATATACATATATATCAAAATAAAAATTACCAATTAAAATCGAAAAGTAATTAACGGAAACAACATTAAAACGAAAACATTTAATATGCAGCAACCACTAACTTTAGTTAAACAAGAAAGAATAACTAACTTCGGCACGCCGAAGATTGAATACCCTTGTAGATATATGGCTAACTATCCTACAGACATGTCAAGCGAATAGCGAAGCTTAAAATTGCAGCGTAGTTCGTTGTTTGACTCAAAGGTAAGAAAGGAAAGGAAAGACGCACCTATGCAAAGGTTCACGAAGACAGCTGCTAAAGTGAGGGACTATTTTGCATAGAAACAGTTGCACACGGCTACTAATCAAGAGTACAGATAATTGATGGAGTCCAAGACGCCTTCTTCTGCGTTACACATTTCGCGACAAAATTATAATACTCTCTACAAGGGTATAAAATATTAAAAAAAAATAAAAATAAATACACGCATCAGCAAACTTTCAAATATTTATTTATTTTATTTATTTCTTCTTTTGTGTATTTAAAATTAACCGCAAAACTATCAAACAGTTCCCAAATGCACACAATCATATAAAAAATAGATAATAAAAAAAGAAGAGATTAAAAAAACCATCAAAACCAACATAAAGAGTTACGCAGTCAAACAAAAAAGCAGCTTCATTCGAGAGAAGAAAGAAAAAACAGGAAATAAGCAAAATTAGCATTAATATTAATTTTCATGGTTTTCTATTTGTATACAACAAACTAAAAAAAAAAAATAAAAGCCTAACAATACCAAATTATTGTATATTAAAACCATAAATAATTGATATTAACGAACACACATCAAGAGGAAAACTAAATGGAAAGTCAAATGAATTTTGTTATGCAATTTATTGTAATTAATTATAAATATTATTTATTATTAATTATGTGAAATACATCAAATTATAAATATATACATACATATAGATACATACATACATACATTATTGTATAATTATACACATAAACTATATAAATCAGCATTTACTTGGAAATGCCAGCAAACAAAAAATAAAACTTAATTAAATTAAAGTAATTGAAAAGCAGAGAGCAACCAAAAAGTGGAATTAAATTGAAAGTAAAAAACTTAGACTCAAGTACTTATATATACATACATATATATATATATATGAAAATATATATATAAATATGAAGGAACCCCGTAAATATACGAAGTAAAGTAAATTATGATGATGAACAAGTAAATAAATAAATTGTAAAATTACAAATTATGTGTTTTTATTGCTTAGGTTGCTTTTTATAAAGGATTATTATTGGGTTTTCAGCAATCAGATATGGGATAAACGGTTACTTTGATGAGATGTTTCCTTCTCACTGTTACATATATTTGGAAAAAAAAATTATACCCTTTTACCCATTTTCAATGAGTTTAGGTTACAAAAACGACTAAATCAAAGATTTGACTAGTGTGGAAGTCGTCGAGAATTAGCAAGTCTGAGAGCGAAGCTTTTAAAAACCCATCAGTATAAATCCGAAGCCCTATTTAAGCGTATAAATAAAACAATAAATGCAACGTTTTTGAAAATGGAAGAGACTTGAACATATAAAAATTGAGCTTAAGTCTAGCTAGAAGTGGATTTTGTGAGTATTTCGCTTTTGGCAAAGCCAGAAACATGTAAATTGATTTGAATAATTAAATAGTTGAATTTAAAACAAATGCAATGCAAGCGTAAGCATTTAAATCATTAACTATTTACATTTCACACAAATGCAATGAAGCCGATTTTATGTTTGTTCATAAAGGTGAACATCTATTTGGACCTATGAACCAGCCCGTAAAATTTATTGAGTCTAGTTTATTGGGATATTCCTCAGCTTCAGTTGCAGGATGCAACATGCAAATTGCAAAAATCAGAATCAGAATAGAATTTTTGTGCCAATTTTTGCATATTAGTTGCCCCGAAAGAGCAGCACACTCACACACACAGGCACACACGCACACAACCCTTTCTCCTGCACGGTTTTTGGCCGCATGCTCGTTCAGATTTTCGTCCCATGTGTCATTTCCGTGCAACGTAACTGAATTCGGTTATTGCTTCCTGCGATGTTGCAGCGCTGTCATTTCCGTTGCTGCCAAACACACACGCACACATACACCCACAGAGACACCTATATACGCGCGCACACACACACACACACACACACATGCTTCCGAGTCGAGGTCATTTGGTAAAAGATTTTGAGTCTATTAATTGACGCTTACAATTTAGGTACATTTTGGTCAACATTCAGAATTTTTAAACTCATATTTGTTTTAGCCAAAAATAAAAAAAGTTTCACTTTTGTCGCACTTCCGCTTACACACACATACCTATACACACACACATGCAAAAGAAAGACCGCATTCATTTCCGCAATTTCGTTGAATTACATTTAATTTTTAATGCTCTGCTTCAATTGTTGTTGAAGCTGTGCATGTGTCGTTGTGTATGTGGTTAGATATTGTTTCTAATTAGAATTCACAAATTGTGTGCAACATATTTGTCAGCTATTTGACCTAAATCGCAAACTCGAATCTGACTGATTCGATTGGTTGCGATTGAAATTCACAATGACGAGCTGTGGCAACTCGATAAAAACGATTTACACTCTCATTAAGTGCATTTAACATACTCAGCTTACAGTGCAACCCATTGACTTGCCATTTACCCAGAAATTTTCTAAACAATTACGTGCCTAGTGAGCTCATAAAAACTCAAATACCAAAAAACAAGCTGACTGCAGCCAGGTCGGTCAGCCGCCAGGCTTGGCAATTACTAATTGCCGGACTACGAGCACGTTGCCAGACCCCGTACAACAATCGGTTGGAACTGGAAGGAACAGTGGCAACTGTTGGCCTCGTTTTTTGGGCTCTGTTGCTCTGCTCAACTAATGGCCGTAATTCGCCTTTGCAGTGACCCCTAAATAAATGGACAGCAGGACAACAACACCTGCCGCCTGGCGTTCAGATGCAAAGGACAAACTTTTTGTCTCAACTTTTTGTGCCCTTTTATACCCTGTAACAATTAAATGGGCTTAACAAAGGGATATTATGTGGGCTAGGCCTCTGCAGGCACAGGCAAAGGGAGAGAAGGAAAGAAACGATTATATTTTACAAAAACAAGGTTATACTTTGCTTTAATATAAAATACAGAGGAGAACCCTTTAATAAAAAGCTGAACACAAAATTGCGAACACAAAATTATCAAATTAATGTGTGACCATGGAAAAGTAGTTATATTTCAAATAAAATCTTGTAAAGACATTTGCTACACTAATTAGGACTAAATGCAGGATATCTTCTAGTGGAGCAGCCTTTCTTTTGTAACTAGGTGTGTGTTTGTATGTGTCAAAGTGTCTCTTCTAATGACACGTTGCAGTGGCAGACAACAGCAGACAAAACTACATAATTTCCAAAACAAGAACAACAGTGGACAGCACAGTTACTCTTCTGCTTGTTGCTGTTGTTGTTGTCCGTCTGTTGTTAATGGCGCCGAAAAGTATGCAAAACAAACATTGGCCAACAGCCTGGCAGACAGACAAGAGAGTCACACAGACCAGACCAGAATGAAGTTGAGCTTGATGCAGAGTACATGACATTTAATGGTGCCAACTGTTGTCTAACAATATGCCTGCAGGCCAGCCACTCGGTCATTGTGTCAGCTTGTCAGCTACTTTGTTCTGCCCGAGACTCAGACTCACTCATGTTCAGTTCAGCTAACTAACATTCATTCGTTATTCACAAACTTTTAACGCCTTGACAGACCAAATAATGCACTTTTAAGTTAAAGTCTGCTGCGATTGGATGCCGCAACACGACGCAGCTGCAACTGCAACAGGCAAAGCCAGCGAGGTCACGTTGCTCTCCAGCTGGTTGGTTGCCCAAGAAAACAAACCGCCAACTGACTGGGCATAAACTTTGCCAACTAAAACAAAAGCCAACTGTCTCAGCACTGTCAACTTGGTGCTCAGGTGGCACAACGACCAACTGGCAACAACAGATGCCATTTGTGGTGGGTGAAACAGGTTCACTGAAGCTGACATTGAACGGCAGGTTTGTATTTACAAGTGATTTCTACTTAGTAGAAACTTAGACTATGTGAAAATTTTAATTAAATGGATGAATCCCTCTTTATTATATCAATTTTATTTTGCACAGCAATCAGAAGGTACATTTTTTACGGTAGAAAAAGCAGAACTTTATTAATTAATATTCTTTTTGTCTTTATTTTTGTTATTTTATACTGAATTAATTCGCATCTTTTTGATTATTCGTAGATATATATAAAAATGAGCTTCATTTAACTTTTGCAAATATTTAGTCAAATGTTTTGATTGCTTTAAGCTGCAACACCTTTGCGTACAACAGTGCGTATGATTTGCATTGGTTGGTTGTGCGTTGTGTGCCGTACGTGAGCAGCAGCAGAAATCAGCCTTGGGGCTATAATCAGCAGCAGCGACACACGCATAAATTATAAGCAATACACTGTGCTACTACAACAACAACAACAACAACAACTACATCAACACTGCAGAGCACGACAGAAGCGAATGGCTTTGGATGGTTGAAGACGGAATCGTGCTCGATTCGTGAATGCCAAAATACAAACTCTCATAATTTCCATGTCAGTCTGGCTGATTGACGATGACGCTGACGGTGACGCTGACGATGACGATGACGAAAACGACGACGACGAGGATGTTGTCAATGGCTGCTCTGATCAGCACCAAGCAGAGCTTCGATGCTATGGACGATGACACCAACCTACAGCCGCACAGTTCATAAACCAGAACAGAATAGAACGGAGTGGAGTGGTGCTCTGTGGAGTACAGACTAGTAAAACCTTTTTGGAAAGCAATGACACATTTTGATGGCACAACAATCACAACAGCAACAGCAGTTGCAGCAGCAACAACAACAACTGTTGCAACTGCTGTGCGGAAGCTGTTGCAGCATACAAAATGCCAAAGGTGAACGAGCAACTGAGATGGTGACAATGAAGGGTAACGGGTACGTGGGCGGCTCAGACATTGAGCCAGCCGGAAGCAAATCCCGTGCAGCAGCAGCAGTGGAACTTACAGCATTTGTCAAAAGTGCATCAGTGAAAAAAATTAAATAAAATATAATATCGAAAATTAAAACGAAAATCTTCTACAAAACATTTATACAAGTTTATTTAAACTAAACTGCATGAGCAAACTGCAATTGCTGAAGCTTAAAGCTGCAGGTTTTAAAGCTATTGGCAACCATATCAAGATGCAGTTGTCGATGTCATGTGATTTTAGAGACCATAACATGCTATATTTCAAACAAATTTTGTTTCATAACATCTTTATTCCAATTGTAGTACTCGGTGAAAGAAAGGAAAGAATCTATAATGGATGGGATTTGTCGCTAGAGCGAACGAAAACAATTATTCAGCGATGCGAGACACTCGTTAAAGGGGGCGTAAGTTGTTTAGAATTTGTTTCCACGCCCATTAGAAGGCTGTTAAATTGCCAAATTGATAAGTGTTAGGATCATCAAATTGGTCAAGTATTCACAAACGAACTGCCTTAACATGCGAAAATATTTTCCCATTTCACTTCTAGAAATCGTATAAGTCCACAGTTGAAAGGTCAGGTCTTTATATACCTTTTGAAGCCACTTCTTAGCTTCTAGTTAGCAGTGAGTTGCAGCCATCTATAATGTTGTCACTTGCTTTACTTAGCTTTTGGCACCACACTTGTTGTCCACGGCTGAAGACGGAAAACTGTTCCAGTCGTTATCATCGTCTTCATCGGCATTATTGTGAACTATATCCCCTCAACAGGCTTGTCTACTGCTACAGCTGCTGCTGCTGTTACAATAGCTTGCACAATCAGAGTTCATTTGCAATGTTTGCGCAAAGATTCGAAATGCCAAAACGGTGCCCCAATCAGAATCAGCAGTTCCTACTCCTGGGTCAGTCCCGACTCACTCTCTTATTCGCATTGACAACTCTTTGAACAACTTTAAGCACTAGACCTGCTAGCCCCACACGGGGCCACCTCCCTCTGAACAATGCAGGCGACCAAAGCTTGTGTCCAATATTGAGCCAAGTTTCTGTACCTCTACAGGGGACCGAGACATGGACGTTGTTACTGACAACGACTGAGCTTCTCGTTGCGTGGGCTTTGTGCATTCGTGTTGTGCAAGCGCTGACAAGCTGATTGTTAGTTGATGCGGAGAGTGAAAGCGTGAAGAGTGTACAGACTGGCAATAATTTTGATACAGCTTAAAGCTCTACATGTCGAATTAGAGATGCATGCCCATCGGATTTTACCTGCACAGCACGAAACGAACATCAGCCATAATTTGAAGAAGCAGAAGGGGACATATATACTAGAAGATGGGCTATGCCGAGATTTGATTTGCTTTATCTTGTACTATTATATAAAAATATGCACTTACCAAATAAACCGCATGCACACGAGTGATATATTTATTTTCATCTGTGAAGTTCATAAAATTAATGAATATATGCCATCACTGAAATAACAAACGAAGTAGAGAGCGGAGATCAGCAAAAGCAAATGAAGGTAAGAGGAATAAAATGAAAGAATAATTGAGATGTAAATATCTAAGAGCAGTGGAGCACTAGAAGGTAAATTATACTGAGGATATGATTAGAGATAAGGTTTATTTGATTGCTAAAGAACCTGCTAATAAAATATTTATAGTTATTGAGTAATAGTATTCATTTTGCATTGGTCTATGAGATACAACCATCACACATAACGTAAATGTCCTTTTTGAAGTCATGAGAATCGCATAGCAAGGTAATTTTCAACTTAAATTTTAAAATTATTTGTTTTGCTTAACACAAAATTGTTGGAATTTTTTCATTAGTTAAAAAAATTATATTTGAGAAAAGACAAGTAAATATGCTTTAATGCTTTCCATTGAATTCTCATCGCTTTGAAATTGTACCCCAAAGCCATAAGCTTAAAAACATTTCCTCTCTTGATGTTAGTTTGATATTTTTCTTCTTTTTTTCCAAATGCCAACTCTTGTTATAATCTGTCCGTCGTTTTTCATTTGCCTTGCCAGCTATGTCGCTGACAGGTCAAAAACTTTCGACACTTAATAAATTATGCCCATAGGCTGAGCTCCAGACCAGGCCAGAGAAAAAGTGTCTGGTCAAAAATCGAGCGACAGCGTTAATTGGAAGATATCATGACTGACATTCCGGCAACAAGTTCCGACTGTACTAGTTATACTCTTGCAAAGCATACACGACTACTTATGACTACATGTTTAAGGTTGGCCAGGAGACTGAATGCGTCTGAAGTTGTCCTTTTTCTTCAGGCTGAACATATGTCAGAGGCAGATGTATAGGAACTCTATATTCTTTGATACCCCCAGAAACTATGGGGTAAACATAGGAGAACGTACAATCATCATCCTTTCGCCACATGTCTGCAAGAGTATTTAAGCTTCAGCTCAATGACAACTGCTGCCTTTTGCTTTTTCTATATTTTAGAGATTTTTTGCCTCTTTTTATTTTTTAATTACGAGCAAACATTTGCTCGTCAATGCACATTAAGAGCCGCTCGTCTAGAAAACCTTAATTAAACACTTGACTTTTGCAGCGGCTTTCCGTTGTGAAAGGCGTTTGGCAACTATGGCAACTATTTTTCAATTCACAAAGTCCTTACGTCCTTGCCTCAAAGTTGCGCCCCCCCCGTAACACACACCAACCCCTGCCCATACAAAGTTTTTCCATGTGTGTGTGTGTGTGAAAGTCGAGCGAGAAAAACTACAAAACAGTTTGCCAGATGATGAGAATAGAACGGGAGCTGCTAATGATCATAATGATGACGATAATGACGATGATGATGATGGCACTTAACGGCAACACATGACGTCGACTTCAACGTTTGACGTAAACGTCAGACGGCGACGGCGACGGCGACGTCGACGCTTGAATTAAATTTTATTTTCATTTCAACTTTCGTGTTATAGGCAAAGAGCCAACAGCCCAGGCAACTTTGTTAATTTATTTAAGCAACATTCTTATTTATATGTGTGTGCTTGTGTTTGTTTACATGTGTGTGTGTGTGAGTGTTTGCTAGTGAGTGTGCACATCTGACGGATGTTTCTGTCATTAAGCAAAACTTTCGTCAAAGCATAAAATTTGCTGCCGCTCACACAGAGAAACAGTGCAGCAGAGAGGTAAAGAGAGAGAGAGAGGGAGACAGAGAGATATGTGAGTGAGAGCGAAGAAGAATCTGAAATGAAGGCAAGTTATATTTTTACTACTTATAAGCAGTCCGCTTTGGCATTTTATGCTTTTGCCTTTTGCTGCATTAAAATGGAGCGTGTTTTAATGCAGCTACTATCTACCCCATACCCCTTTCCCCTTACCCCTGCCACCTACCCCACCCCACCCACACAAGCGCTCAAAGCGTCCACAAAGCAGCTGTATAAGAAGAGCAGCTTATAAATACTTATGAAGTGTTCACCTGACAGGTAAAGAAAGATGGTTGGGTAGTGAAGCATGCATAAAAGTATTGCTAATACGGTTTGCGCTTTGTGAGAGGATTGTCGGGCTGCATTAAGTGCTCGAGAGGTAGTTAACTAGCCCCAGTTGTTGTGCCAAAGGCAGCGACAAGATAAAGGAAAACAAACAAGAGGAAGAACTTGCCTCTCGCAAAAATTATATACATGTAGCTCGAGTAGTTTAGCACTTAAGTAGCTGAGTCCGCATATATTTATAAATCTAAAATATATAAAATTAATCCAATCAAAAAAGTTAGGCAAGACATTCTCTAACTAAACGAAAATAAGAAAATAATTCTTTGAGAAAATGTTCAATATTTAAAGCTTTTTAAAGCAAAAATAAAAATGTTCTCAAGTCGTTTCTGATAAGCTGAAAAATATATTGACCAAGTAATGTAAACAAAAACCTTAGATGAATATTTTTAATAATAACATAAATATAATATAAGTAAGTCCTGGAATAAATAATACGATGGTAAAATATTCTGCTTATTACTGCATAATTTTAAGTACATTTAATTGGGCTGGCCTAGGTTACATTTGGCACATTTCTGTTACATGTTTGATAGAATCCAAATTCAAAGCAAGGTCAAATGGTCAAAGAGAGCCTAGGAAAAGTGAAAGCCTTTGTCACGGACAGACTTTATTTTGCCTTCGTTTTGCTTGACCTGCGTGAAAACAAACCGCTTTACACTTGAGCAACATTTATTTTTCCGTTTCATTTCACGCGTTTCTGTTTCATTATGCCAGCTGTCAGCGTCAGCCGCTGCTTTTAACGGCTTCCCTCTCTCTCTCTCTCTCTCTCTCTCTCCCTCTCTCTCTCTCACTTCCACACTCGCTGTGCTTCTGTTTCATTTTTCACACCATTCGCAATGCGACGCACGTACGCCACGCCCCCAACTCTTGTATACAATTTTGATCCCCGGCCGCAACAAACTGCGAACGGTTTCCTTTATGGAACCCTCAAAAGGCCTTTTTGCCCATTCAAATGATATGCGACGCAGTTTTTATGGCTCATTGACGGCGACGGCAACGCAAAGAAAACCAAAAATTAATTCTAAAACCAGTCAATTAGGTTTTGGGTCAAAGGACACAAGCGAAAACCTAAAATCTGTGAACTGCTCGGGCAGGCGCTGTTAAATTCGAAGAGCGTAAAAACTGTTGCCTATTTTGCGGCGTCAACTATTTTTCAATGATCCAATTAGTTTCATTTCCATGCCCTGAATTGTCATCTTGTCAGGCTTGTCAAATGATCCTAGCTCCAAGTTCGCTTTTGGGCCAACGTATTTCTTGTCCGGATTTGATTTGTTTTCGTCACTTGACGATGTTGCATAATTGATGGATTGCTTGTGGACTAACTCGGCTACCCTCCTCCAGACGAGTCACAATGTCCATGTCCGTTTTTCGGTGGGTCACGACTAATAAATAATAAATCAGCCGTTTGACAGTATTTCCCAAAAGTTCAAGTCTCCGCCTTCTTCTGCCGCATATGTCAAAGAAAGCATATTGCATTTTTAATGTGACTTCTTAGATCGATAAGCCAAATGGTATGATAAACTGAATAGCTGTAGTATTTAAATTCACTTTAACTGAAGCCAAATGAAGAATCCTGAGTGAATAGCTGTCATCTAAGCAAAATCATATATTAAGCACAAAATATTCCCTTAAAGCTATAAAATTCGTATTTTCAAGCAAGAACTTGAAAATAAGAAATATTTATTCAAATAAACATTATACTTGATCTTAAAAGCACGTTTATTTTATGTGCTCCAACAAATCTTTTCACGTAAGAAGAATACCCATGGCAAGAGTATCAAGCTAATACACACACAAAATGCTTACAAGTAATCAATTTAGACCCAAATTTAGACCTAGCTTTATTGCAAGTGACTCTGCCAAATGCTAACCACACTCTACACAAAACTTTGAGCCCACAATCGCTACCAACTAAACCCCAATAAGGCCTACCCTAAAGAAATCTATCAACTTACAGCTCAAACCCAAATCAGAACAAATTCAATTATGTTCGCTGGCAAATGGCACTCAACTCTTTATTTACAACAAAAACGATTTGCACAAAGCAAATCCCCAAAAACAATTCCCAAATACAAATAGCAACGACTCAAATCCTCAGTCTCAGTCTCAGACTCATCCTCACACTAATTACAATTGCTTCAATGCTCCAAAGGCGATTTAGTGCTCTTTTCCATGCCTCCAAAAAATGCCATTGAACAGGATTTTTTTTTGGCCAGCTCAAAAAAAGAATAAAATCAACAAAACCAAAATAGAAAAAGGTCAGTTGCTTTAAGGACACAATTTTCCGCTACACCTGGCTTGAACAAAGACCTCCAACACGGGAGCTAGAGCCCCTTTTTTTAGCCTCAGTTCAGCGCCTCTCTAAATGCCATGCTTAGAACAGAACGATGGCCACTACCAGTGCCACGCCCACTCGTGCCACTCGCATGCTTCCACTCACCGACATCCAACTCCGTCATCGGCTTGTCCCTGGAAGAGTGCATTTTAATTGACAGTTGAAAACACTGCTCAAAGCTGAAAACTCACTTCAAAGGCTGCCGCGAAATGCAGCTGCAAAAAAGAAGCCATCCAACTACGTTGGCCACCATATGCCATTGTCCTGGCCTGGGAATCAAAATGAAACTGGCGTTGGGGCTCGAAGGGTCCGCCGACGAGCGAGCATTCTGTATGCAGTAATTGAAAAAAAGCTGCCACAAAAACAGTGCTGCAGAAAGAGGCATTAGAAGTGAATATGCAGCCATATTCGTATTAATATTTGCATCCAACGTTGTTTTGCCATTATTATTGCCCCACACTATGGAAATTCATGAATCATGAATAAGTCAAGTGTTTATTGAGCGATACGGAATACGATAAAGGATACTATTTAAATGTAACTAATTGCACACAAACAAGACTGAAATATCTTGGACAAAAGCAAATTTTTGCATATAGGACAAATTTCCAATCAATCGGATCTATGACAAGACATGAAAGAAAAGTTTTGCTTACAATAACCTGCTTTCTAATTGATCATTCCTATCTGGATCCGACTAGATTCGACATATGTACTACCTGCAAGAAAAAGAAGGATCTTTGCAAGGTTACCAGACAATATTTTTTAAATCGAGAGACAAGCTCGCATACAGAAAAAAGGACAGACGGACAGGTAGGCATGGCTATATTAACTCGGATCTTAACAACAACAACTGATCTAGAATATTTATACTTTATCTCCTTCACTGCGTTACATATTTCATGCTGACATTATAATACCCTCTACCTATAAAAACCTGGAACGGGCAAAAACTGAGTAGCCTATATACATAATGTACCCGGTCAGAAACCCATAGTTTAAGTTATTCCAGGGGTCTATAAAGCAAGCAATTTCTAAATCATTAGCATATATTTTTCCCGCTCAGAATATAAACGAAAAGCCGCATAAGAATCAAAGAGCTAATACTCGAAAATTCAAGCACAAAGAGCTATGAAACCGTTTGAAATTTTAAGAGCTGCTAATAAAACTGAAGCCGCAGCTCGTTCTGCTCATCTGAGCAGCTAATAAAAATGCCAAATGCAGCATTTTTACTATGCACTATAAAATAGCGAAATATATATATATCTGTGGCTGGCTTGGGGGTTGGGGATTATAGACAGTAAGCTGCTGGCCATGAACGTGCGCATGTAAATCAATGTAATGGTCGCTTTTATGGTACAACGACTTGTCTCTCCCCCCACTATTCCCCCCACCATCTCTGTTGTCACCCACTCTCTTACACGTGAATTTGTAATACAATGAAAAAACGCAGCGCGTTGCGGTGACAACAACTGAATGAAAACTGAATCATCCATATCATTACGTTCATGCAGCATCAACTTGCGATAAGCACGTTGACGGTAGCACCAAAGGGAGGGGATGAGAGGGCGGCAGCCAAGTTAGTTACGTGTTCGCCGTGATAAAGCAGCTGCAAGGCGGTCAGATGGGTTTGGGTAGGGGTCGAGCGGTTGCAGTAACAGCCAATAAATCTCTGGCTAAATGCTCAAAAACTTTACGAGGCCAAGCCGTGAAAGACATTTCCCATTGGCCACACGAAGATTGAGCAAGGAAGGATTCGCAGCGCCATTTTTATGGTTTAAATACTTTGGCGCCAAACTTGAAATAATGCAACGTCCACCCCGCACCCCGATTCCAAATGTGCCAGGGCATAAAAATGTTCAAATAAAAAATATCAAAAAAAAAGTAAAGTGAAACATAAAACAAAAAGCAAAACGCGCCGAAAATCTGCAGGCAGCTTAAGTGGATTTCACGCTACCATCAGAAAGGGGAACCATCCACCCACCCTTCCCTTCCTCACTCAGTTGCTGCCCCTGACGCAGCATGCAACCAAAGAAAAAACTTTTGTGTTTCCTTTTCAGTTTTTTTCTTTTATCGTGGGTTTTTGCAACAAATCCTTATAGATAAAGAGCGTTTTGCACTTGTCGAAAGCGCCCAGCGCCAAAGTTTATGAAATTTCTATTACATTGTTTTTCACTTTCTCCACGGGACTGTAAATTCGTGAAATCAACTTAAAAACACACACACGCCCGCTCACATACTCCCGCAAAAAATGGAGAAAATGAAACATATGCAAAGCTGACAAGCTGAGTTAACAGTCGGCGGCAAAATGTGGAATGCCGCACATGTGGCGTATACGCAATGTCTTAAAAATTGCCCAACTTAACTTTGGGGAGCTGTCAATTCTTGGGCCGCTCGCCGTGTTGTGAGTTTTGTACGCTTGCAAAGGGGGCAAATGATGCACCAAAAAAATATATAAAAAGGAAAGTACATTGCCGGAAAAGTTGGCAATGCTAATACTACTTCAGCACCTGATGCAGTCGCTTACAAAACTCTTTACCGAAAAAAAGATATACAAAAAATTGTATTATATTTAAAAATAAATCAAGTGCCTAGAAAAATGTCTAAGCCAGCATTGCAATCCGTAAGTATTTTCTTATCTTCAAGCGAGGCAGCTGAGCCTGGTAGGCCCAAGGCCTCCCATCTGGATTACCTTGCTTCTTCAACTCATTCGCCGGACAAGCAGGATTTACTCTTGAATGTCCAGCTTATCATATTACCTATTCTGAACTCTCTTGCTCGCTCAGGCTCTCTCAGTGCAATCTTTCCAATGCCGGCTCGTTCTAGTCAAGCGCCAGAACGCCAACATTAAAATGTTCCATATGGCTTTTCTATACCCTCAGAACAATCAAATGATATTTTTATTCAAATTAAGAAAAATAAATTATTTCTTAAAGAAAATATATTTTCGTTACGATATCTGGAAGCCTCGAAATTTGAGCAAAATGTTGGATTGATTGACGGCAGTATAAGTGGCGTATACGTAATTTATGTTTACCGCAACAAAGTCGTGGCTGCAACTTGCTGCGTACAGCTGGCAAAGTCAAACGGCGGCAACATCAAGTTATTTCTCCCTGCCACAGCCGCCGCAAAAAGTTTTGCCCAAAAGAGCAACTAAACACTGCATTTGCGAATGCCGCCGTTGCCGTTGCCATTGCCGCGTATGCGTCTTCACGAAGCCAAGACCCATTCAGGCAACAACAAGGACAACTTTTCATTTTGGCTTTTCCAAATGAAATTTTGCGGGTTCCGGGGCGGCAACTTGGGTTGGGCTGCTGGGCTAAGGATTGTTGCGCTTCGCTGCGGTATTCGGTTTTGAGTGTTATGCATTTTTCTTGCGCGGCGCCCAGCAAAAGCCTCGAATTGCTCAGCCTGTCAGGCGGCAGATATAAGAGCCACAACACCAAGAAGATGCAGCCTCCATTTCTGTCAATTTATGCGCTAAGACTGTGCCCACTGTGCAGCTGGCCAAGTGGCGATTTTAGGGCCTGCCTGAGGCAGAGGCGTGAATTTATTGTCAACACTTGCCGCCCAGATAATTAGTGGCAAAATGAAAAGTAAGTAGTTTTCATAATGGCCTCGAGGAGGATGCAGCGAAAGCCGTTAAGAAGTTGTTAAACAAGCCAAGATTTCTTCGTTATAAAATGAAGGTTAAAGGGTAAGCTGAACAAGCTGAAGGTGGCTAAATGCGCCATGTACTTAAATATAAAAAAAATTAGAATATTATTAATATTTTATTCTTATTTATTTTTAGAAATTTTGTTGGGCCTCATACTTCGTAAATATTTCTTTTTGCTGCTACTGCTAATTCGAAATTAAAAAATAAATGTTTTTAGATTTTTTTTTTGTTTAAAATTAGTTGCATAAAAATTATTTTTTATTAATCCTTGTAACTTTTCTAGGTGCAGTTCAGTTATTTAAATATAATTTTGCAAAAATCATAATGAATTAAATTAAATATTTTGTAAATTATTTCTAATGCAGCTCTAACGTCTCACATTCAGCAATTGTATTGAAAATTATTTAAATCTCGCCGGCCCCATAAAGTTCCATGACCAAAAGTGTTGATGGCATCTAAATAACTAAGTGAGGAGCGTCTAGAGAAGGCAAGACAATAAAAAACAACAAAAAATAAAAGAGAAAAACTCCATCGCGTCTATGAAATAAAACTAAGAACCTATAAAACCGCACAGCTCCCGCGTTGGTAATGCAAATAAAAGCCAAGCCTTTGGTTCGGCTTTGGCGCTGAAAGCGACTGGGACTGCAGCCTTTTGCAACCAAATGACAGTAGTCAACGTGGCGACCCTTGACTGTGGAGTAGATGATGACAGCACAAGGATGGCGACGAATTCGCATTGTTTATTTAAAAACTACTCCATTATGGAGGATGGGCAAGCGGCTGCTAGTGCTGTTCAGCTTTATAAAAATGCAATTTCAGGGCGGACAACAGCGTTGACACTGGCAGCAACAATAACAACAATTACAACTACAACAACATGGCTAAGAAGAAGAAGAACAACAACAAGAAGAAGTAGAAAAAGAAGAAGAATTACACCACATCCCAGTAGTGGAAGCAGCACACACAAAAGTATAATCGCACTATAAATCCCTCGCGTCGAAACCAAAAACTTTACATTTGCTTTTCGGGCAAGCGACAAAGAAAAAGACAAAAGACGCGTGAATTTCACGCGACAACGAATAGTGTATGCACTTTAGAAGAGTTTTTAATAGAAGAATTATTACTACCAATTTTTTTAAAACGTGACCTGAATCCGGCAACTGTGGAGCTCCAAATTACCCGCCACACTAGTCGATATAGCGAGCAGACTAGCCAGACCCCTTTCTGGCGCTCGTCCTATCAGACGGCTTGTAGCCCAATTGCTGGTAGATTAAATATAAATCATATTAAAAAGTATTTACATATATATAAATTCATAATAATTATATATTTAAAGCTGCAAGCGGATATTTACTTTGATTTTTAATAAAAGCCGAACTATAAATAAAACCCAATCAAACCCAAACTGAACTTTTTTACAGTTGATTTCTAAAAATAAATAACTCAGACCAAACCAAAGCGCGAACTGAAGCTTATATTTTATATTATTTGCTCTAAAAAAATATCAATAGTATCATTTATTTAATCATATTTGTATTGTGCATCCAGAAGTGTGTAAAATCTAGCTAAGCACCATTGCAAGGACTTGGTTTGAACCCTGGAACACATGTTTTTTTGCTTCGTTTTACAACTTATATTGTTATTATATATTATATTTTTTTATAGATCAATAAGAAATTGCAAAGAAGTTGCAAAACAGATTAAATACTTTTATCTATCCTGTTCATACGTATTATAGATATTCTTTTTAAATAGGATTTAAACATTTGAAAACAGCTCATTTTAATTTCTTCAGCAAATGCAAATGGGAGTTTCTTAGTTTATTATCTTGATTATAAGTTTCTCTATTATTTACCATAAAAATGAATATTTTCATGTATATTTTTGTTTCTCTATATTATTTATTTAATTTATATTATGCCACCAAACCGAAACATCTATTCGAAGTGCCGCACTCTGCGATTGCAATAAAGAAAATACCGAAATTACATGCAACGAGCGCCCAAGAAGCACTGCGGCCGGGCACCCAGGAGAACGGAGCCGCCAAGCTGCATTGTCCTTGCGCCGGCTGCATTGATAGCGAGGCCATAGTTATGGCCATGGTCAGAGAGACCCGTCCGCATGTCTCTGGTGAGTGGGCGCCTGGCCGCCCGGGCGTGTGGCTGAGTGGGTTTCGGTGAGCTGGTCGGCGTGCCCGCGCCGGGGCATAATGTTGATGATGGAAACGTGCGCATTGTTTTCAGATTTTCGGAATTTTAATTAAATTTGCATTGTTTCTAGTGGCACTTGACGATGGCCCAAAAGAGCTGCTCGGATTTAAATAAGTTTCATATTCTTTTGTTGGACACCCTGCCCTGCCCACTCCATACCACCCTCAATAGTAGTGGGCGTGGCGCTTTTAAATTAGTTGCAGCTTGTAAAGTGCGAACAAAGACTTAACGAGTAAAGTGTAGCAAATCGCATTTATAATTGATAATTGCAAAGGAAAACGCAAATTCAATTCATAAAAAGCAGATAACTTTTTATGAAATGAAAATTTAGGTAGGCAACTCGAGACGAGTGTGAAAAACCCCATTTTGCAATCACTTCTTGTTGACTTAAGCTAACTTTTCATTTAACACGCAAATTATTAAATGTGACTTTCAAGAGTCGCAGAGCTGTCCGAAAGTTGTGCCAAATGCGAATGCTGGCACTGTCAATGGCTCATAAAAAATGCTAAACAAGTCAACAACATGCGCCTGCTGTTTTTTTTTTTAGCCAGCTGTCAATAAATATGAAACTCCATAAGCCAAAAATAAAAGAGAATAAAAAAGGGAAGCAAGCAAAAACGAAGAGGCAGCAAGAAGAAAAAATATCAATCATAATAAAAAATACATAAACAAAGCAAAGTCGACAGCGGGCACATAAGCAAATGTAAATTTGTGTTGTTCACACCCTCACCCAACAACCTCTCCGCCCCTCTGCTGCCACCCCTTACTCAGGGAGTAAATACACAAAGCAAATATGACAGTTGTCTAGGGAGAGCAAGGACATTGGGATCAGCCAGTGACAACATCAAATACGTTTTGTCATCTTGGCCAACTAAATGTTGACAGTCAATTGTAAGCTTTTAGCCAAGTGAAAGCCTGTTCTGGTTAATTTTTAAGAAAATAAAACATTTCAGAGCTAAGGAAAAGCTCTTTTAAGGCTTAAATATACATATATGTCTATGAGTTATCCCAGGGTCAGGCAAGTTGCATGTCTATGGATTAGCCAAGGGTCAGGCAAGTTCTACTTATGTCTATGGATTAGCCAAGGGTCAGGCATGTTATATGTCTATGATTTAGCCAAGGGTCAAGCAATACGCAAAGTTAGATATATGCCTGCCTATAATTAAGTCAGTTCACATGTTTTACGATTTGCAATAAAGTAAATCAATTTACAATGTGTCTTGATCAAAAAAATTAAAATAAAGTAATATTATTGTTTTAAATTACAAAAGAAAAGGATTAAGCCAAGGCAAATTTTTGAAAATATTTGATAAAACAGAGATTAATTGTTACATTATGAACAGAGTTTTTCCAAGTCAAAAATTATCAACTGCAACATTTTTGTTGCTTTAAAGGTGAGTAATTTCAGCTATATTTGTATAGAATAATTTTAAAAAAATTTTCTATTTCAGTCTGCTTTATAATATCGGCTTCTTTGGCCAATAACTTTCAAAGAAGAATATCAATTGTATTTGGCTCTTTATCAAAGTCCGTTTCCGTTTTCAAGTTCTCTCGCTGCCAGAGAATATTTGAACTAATTAGTGGACTGTCGGACACTGGAGAGGATGCCCGCTGAGTGCGTATTTTGAGTAGCACTAACTGCTTTTGATTTATACTTATAGACTCATACTTTACGCGAAAACTGCATGTTTTTGTTGCTGCTGACCATTTATAATGAAACGGCAGCCATATACACACGCGCGCGAACACACAAAGCCACTCACACACACACACACACACACACACAGGGGCGAACACAACCAGCGAAGTGCCTTTTTAATTAACTGAAAAAGGCTTCACAGTCAGCCGGGAGTATTACAGGACCTGTGCATAAAACAACCCACATATGATATGTTCTTTAGTATGTTGGCTGTTCATGTTTGCATGTGCAGCGCCTTTTTCCAGTGTTAATTTTTTTCTGCCTTTGTTTTCTGTTTAATAACCAACAATAAAATGTACAATCGCCGCTGATGGCGAAGTCAAAGCCGACGTCGAAGCCGACGCAATGCCACGCCCACCACAGACACCGCTAATTAATTATGCACTCGTAATGCTCTTAAAAGAGATTTTATAGAGGTTCCATAAACTTTGTGCGAATGTTGCTTTGATTTTCGATCGAAATACTTTTTATTCTATTTACACGAAACGGGTTTTCGAGTAGTTTTTTGTGGAATTTAACGAGAATGTGGAATTTGCAATACTTTCTTTTAGTTTTTGCATATGTGCGAATTTTTATCTGCGGTAAAGCAAAATACATTTAACTTTTATTATTCTGTTTCCTAAATATTTACTTAAATTACATCGAATATATCTTACAAATTATATGGAACTAAGCTTCATTTAAAGAAAAATACTTAAATTAATTGGAAAGTGAGAGTAATTTCAGTTCGTTGCGTTGCGTTGCGTTTAGCCACGGCTCTTGTTGTTATGTGCTGTTGCATTTATTCGGCTTCAAGTGGTTGCCACGTGTCCACTTGCAGCATAAACAGAACATTTTACAATATTTTTTTTTTGTTTTGTATCTGAATAAAAATCCCAGCAAAACGTTTTTGAAAGTTGCAGCTGCTTGTGTTGCAATGGAATATGTTGGTGACTTTTGGTCCCTTGCAACTACACAGAAACGGCTGCGCTGGCAGAGCAGTTGCCGGGAGGCGGCGCTTAGGAGTGGGCGTCACCGAAGTTTGGCCAAAGTCATGGCAAGATTGTTTAGTCTTTGTCTTTCGCTTTTGTTATGCAGCTTTCTCCCACTCTGCATTTTTTCGAGTCACTTTTTCATACCCTATACCCATTGAAAATGGGTACAAATAATAGGGTATATTGCAGCTAAGTTCGTTTATAAGGCCATGTCCGTCATTCTGTCTGAACAACTTAGAGACTAGAATGAGGGTTCATTTATACTATTTGTTTAACTATTAAATACTTTTTTCCCCAAAAACACTTCACTTCACTTCCTCCACTTTCCAGATCGACAAATATCGAGATACAGCTTTGGATTTTCACCAAAATATCCGAGATAAAAAAGTGAATACAATTATTGTCAATAGGCTTAGCCTTAATTGATGTTAAATTCAGAAAAATTAACTCAGTTTTATATAAATATCTATATATATTTCTAGTTCGTACTGTTTAAGCTGTATGTTCATCATCAAACAGTCAGGTTATCAGACATTCAACTAGTCCGTCTGTCTGTCTGTCAGTCAGGAAGTCAACCAATCAGTCAGTTAGTCATTCAATCAGGAAGCCACTTAGCCATGCAATCAATCAGTAGGACAGTAAACAGTTTTATATATAGATATTTCTAGTTCTTACAGTTTGAGCTGTGCGGTAATCGTCAATCAATAAGTCAATCTGTCAGTCTCCAAAAAGATATTACACTTTAACTCATGAAAGTTAGATTTAAAAACAGGGTATCCTTAAGTCGTTCACTCTAGAATAAAGCACGTTTGCTTGTTTCCTTTTTTTTTTGTGCCTTTTTTTGTTTATCTGTGTCCCCATATGCATAACGGAATGCGCACAGCTCGCATTCGTTGTGCGACTTTATGCGGCTCTCTGAATGCATATGAAATTGAATATTTTTATACTCTGATGCCATAAACGTGCGCATTGCTGCATACTTTAAGGCGCCATTCGCATCTATTCAAATGCCTTTGGCCTCAGCTTCCATTCTGGGTACGCATATGGAACGCTTTGCTGTGATAGTAAAATGTTTATTGTTATCTCCAAGTGTCAGCCTACGTGACATTTTCAATCGTTGTCAGTGAAGTGAAAAGAATGCAATGGAAAATGAGAGAAGAGAAATGTTTTCTATAAAAATTTCAAATACTAACTCCTCACTGACAGCTTGACTTTTGATATTCGAAAACACAGCTAAAGATCCTATCCAATTGGAAATGGAGTAAAAGCGCCACCAGGCATATAAAATGAAATTGAAGGAATTGCGACTGAGAAGTGAATATAAAATAATATCAAGAAAAATAGTGCAGATACTCGTTCACTGTCCAAAAACAGCATTAAGCAAACAATTCGATACATTTATTCTGAGTCATCGATTTTACCCGACTTGCAACGACATATAATCTTAACGAGTATTCATTTACCAAAGCCTCTAACTCATGTAGACCCAAAAAATCGTCAATTTTATTGAATTGTGAAGCGCATCACTCAGTCGCTTACACCCGACAGCATGAGTGAGTTATTAATAGAGAGTTGTGCTTCTAAAGGTTAAAATTGGGCTGCAATTGATATGATCGTAGTACATTTTCAGTGTTGATTCTTTTAGCGCCCTGCTATGCGATTCTCAGGAATTGAAGGAAGAGGTTTTAAGTGTTACATTAACAACAAACTTTTTTCTTCTAAAATTTTCTTCTCTCCCTCTTCTATCTATTTCACTTTATTTTTCTCTTCCATTTTCTAATCTGTTCGCTGCTTAGACTTTTTTTCTTGTGCTCTTCAAAATAAATACCTCCTTAAACAATGTAAGCCCTCAAATTTGTTATCACTAAACCAAAATATTTATTGCATAATTATAAGACTTATGAGCGAAAAATAATTTGGCTAGCAGTAGGAAAAATTGTGTTGCGTATTAAACGAGATGCGGATGCGCGGCTCCGCTGGAAACTATTAAGCACATCTGGAGATGAACATATGCAAATAAAGTGCCTATTTATAAGCGTACGTATGTGCATATGTCCTACTGCATTATTAATCGAGCGAGCATCATTTTAATAAAAAGCTGACGGCAACAGACAAGTTTCAGGCAAAAGCACTTAAAATGTTGTTATAGCCTGCTTGACGGCTTCTATTGCAGCACAATGAAGGCAGCTTTTGGTTGCTGGAAATTAGACAGGAAATTTGTTGTCTGAATGCCCCAAGAATGGAAAACTCAAGCCGGCTCACGGACAGACGGACGGTCGGCAAAAGTTGATTTATTATGTTGACGCTGTGAAATGGAGTGTACGTGAATTTTGTTGTCTTCTTTTATGCGTTTCATTTGTTTGCAATCTTTTATAATGCATTTTGTTGCATGCAACAACCAAACCGGAGCCGCCCCCCACCCCTTTGACCATGCTATTGTGTGCTGCTTGTTGTTTGTACAATTTATTTTCTTGCGCTTCACAAAATGCAAAATTATGCCTTTAGGCCACACACAATACAATATATTTGTGCAGCAAATTAGGTGTTGCACACTCTAAGGCATTTTTAATTGATTTTTCAACAAGCAATTTAAAACCAGTTGAAATTCGAAATTTAAAATGAAAGAGTACCTTAGACTTAATCTGGCAACATAAATTATATATACCCTATAATATAATGAAATAAAATATTTGTTGCTGCTAAAAGGCAGTCGGCTCTTAGGCTTAAATCTACGGATTTTTCTCTGCTAGAGCAAGGACTTTTAAAATAAAACAAACTGCAACAAGAAATACCCAAATAAATAAGCAAGCCTATCTTTGACTTTTAATACAAAATAAATAAATTAACTTTACTTCGTTACTCAGAGTATATAATACCCTATTACCCATTTCCCCTAAGGGGAAATGCCGAGATTGATGAATAAATCGTGGACAACAGAATATTTTTTCCATACAAGATCTTACTTTTCGACCAATCGTTCCAACGGCAGGTAAATGATATACAGACCTATGCAAAGATTGTTTTGCAACGGAAAGACTAGTTCGCATAGAAACAGACAGACCGTCGGACGGACAAATGGACATGGTAATATCAACTCGGCTGTTGATGCTGATCTAGAATATATATACTTTTCGGGCTCGGAGATGTGTCGTTCTTTGTGTTACACATTGCATGACAAATTAATACACCCTCTACGAGCGCGTAAACATAAAAATTGTGTAAATGAACAAAATAATCAGGCAGGAGAGAGCCTTAAAAGCCTACTGGCTACTTTTACCGGTGGCTTACAACTGGAGACCTTAACGCGAAACTGCAGTAACCAAAATTTTGAAATTCAGTCGCATATAGACGAAAAGCCTGAGCAAAGCCTGAGCTTTCCACAGGTCATGGGCTGCACTCTGTAATAAAGCAATCAGTCGAAAAATTAAAAAACCCATACAAAACATGACAACACACGCACACATACACACACGCACACATACACACGCACACGCACACACACATCCACACTAACAAACCTTAATAAAAGCGTTGAAAAAACACGCTTGCTATGCATTTTGTAGCTGCAATCCATCGGATAACAGGGTTCGGGTTAGGTACAGGGCTTCGGTTTGGGTTTTGGCATTAGGTGCTGGCTGCGCTGGCAGCTCAAACATCACATGGACAGGCGCAGCTCTGCCACGTCAAACGCTTTGTTTACAAAAATGTCGGCGCTTTTTTTCCATTGCAAAGTGCCAAAAAAAAAGAAAAGAGAAATATGCAACAACTGAGGGCAGCGGCAGGGTTAAGGGTCTGAGGTAAAACACTGAAATTGGTTCCACATTCAATCAACCATCTGCAGTGCGAGAAACAGAAGCTGCAACTCTTTTCGGTTTGTATCCCCCAGCTCAGCTAGACAGGCCAAAACAAAACGTTGCCAGTTTTTGAAGGGTGGAACATGTGTCTGCCGACAATCGCCTGGCTGCTTTTATAATTCCTTTGTACAATATTTGTTTGGCAATGAATTTAATTGATGTTCACAGCCAGCCAGGCAGCCGGCCAGACATCGGCACGCGGAGTGCTGTGCGCCCAATGGCAATACAGGAGCGTGCGAGACTTCAATCAATTTGATTTTATTGAACCTCGATAGTATCACAAAAGGTGTTGACCTGGCATTTGCGGTTAACAAACGACCAAAACGAGATGCGACAGCAGACCTCCTTATAAGCAACAGAATATACACCCACTTTAAAATAGAAAACATCAGCACAGGAATATAATGTTGTAGAGCTTCTCAGAGAAAAGAATGTTGTAAGCAGAAGAAAGGATATCTTCGGCACTTCGGGGATAAAAAAAGTTCCCCCAAACCTATATAATACAACTATTAATTTTATGAACTTATTTAATCTAATAAAGAAAATGTCATATAAGTAGACCGAGGAAAACGATATCTTAGCATGGGCGTGAGGTCTGCAGGCTGGTCTTGAAGCGAATCGGTCTGAGTCCGGAAAATTTTTGAAATTCTAATTTATAAACTACTTCTCTAGCAGTTTTGGCTCATTGGCAAATGTTTCCTGTCGACCGAACACTGGCGCACATTAAACACTTTCCGCTCCTCCCGTCACACCCATCAAAATTAATTAGCGGTTCATGCAAGCATTTCGCAGCCATCAACTAAATGAAATTGGCTTTTGTCACATGTGCGCCCGAGGAGCTCTGGGCTACCATGTAAGTAAGTGTCAGTAAGCCAAGGCTATATGTGTGTATGTTTGTATGCTATATAATAAAAACCTCACACATACGAACACACACGCGCGCAGCTTATTATTAATAGACTTAGGCCCACAGAAAATTCGCTAAGCCCAGCAAAGGGAAATTTTATGCATGCGCCACACACAAAACTTGACTAATTACAAATTTAGCCACAGGTTAAATGGCGAATTACTCGTAAATCACTTCACGCAAAAGGAAATGAGCTAAATACAGTTTAAGAGCGAAAGAGAGAAAAAACAACGGGCAGATGGCAAGAGAGAGCGAGAGAGAGAGAGATACCCGCATATGTATGTGTGAAATTGTGCGGCAAATAAACAAAAACAAAGCTCTTTGAGATTAACAATCCCTGGAATTTTATCATCCACTTGGAGTGAATTTCGTATTTATTTTTTTGTTATTTTGTTTTTGCTTTTGTTTTAATAAATGAAGCATTTATTATTGTTGTTGCTGCTCAAAGTGGGCGCTAATAAAGCAAATCAATTGTGTTTGTGCACAAGATTTATGCTTTTCCAAGCAAATACAATAACATATAAACGCAGCTTCCTTTTATCCATTGTCCTTGATCAAGTTACCGCACCGAGTCGCTCAATTAATATTTCAGATGAATCTCAAACTAAGCACAAGCAAATTAAAGCAACTAAATGAATGGCGTCAGCTGAATTAATATGCCACTGATATAAACACAAAAATGCCAGCAGATAATTCATGATTTGTTGGGAAAATGACACGACGAGAACGAAGCTTATTAACAGCTGCAATTGGCAAAAGCTGTGTTTTGGTTAAATTATTAAGATAAAGTTTAAGTTAAATTATAAAGTCCGTACAAATTATTGAGCCGATGTGACGATGTGAAGGCAATCGAAAGACGATAAACACCGCAAATATTGCCAACAGGTTATTCATTGAATTGTTGAGAATATGCCACAGTAGATGATATAAGCCGAAGCTTATGCAGCTGCATGTTGAGATTTTGTTTAGTTTTATTATTATTAAATTAGGTTAATCAAGATATTTATCGAATCAAGATATTTATCGCTGTTGGTGATGGAAACTTATGTTCTTCTTGAAGAGAAAACTAAAGTATCTAACTATGACGACTACGATGAAAAAGAATAGAGAGTTATACTCGAGGTATACTAAATATATAATATTTATCAACTTGCCAGGGGGGTGGCTACTACAACTGACCATGAAGAAAAGCTATATGGTAAGGTTTTAACAAACAATATAACAAAAACATTGGGTTCATTCAATTGAAAATCGCATCGAAACCCTTTACATTTATTACACACAATTCAATTAAATTTATTTAACCCTTTTTAAGTGAATTAAATTAATTCACTTCATATTCATGCCAGGATTTTTTTTAATTCTTTTTAAATTTTTTTATGTGAGACGCAAGCAATTTGCTAATTTAAATCCAATGCTCAGACTAAAGTAAGAAAATCTCTTCCCAGCATTTCTGCTGCTCTTGTTGTTGTATTTTGTTAGTGGAACATAAAAGTGCCAACAAATTTGTCTAAATTAATATGCAATTAATGGCGCCACTTGCTGGCCAAGCCAGGCGCACAGCCTCATCTCTTGCCTGCCCCCTTCATCCGCCCTAGCCAAGTTTTCAGCACTCTTTCAGCGTGGACCACGCGCCGTATGCGCAACGGGCTTTTTAATTTATGCACTTTTCAAGTATAATTTATGTGTGGAATAAACGAGGCAACAGCCACGCCCACGCATCAGCAGCAAAGCGGTTGCAGCTGTTGTTGTTGCTGTTGCTCTAATTTTATGAATTATTGCTGATTAATTAGATTGTTAGGCAAAGGCAGCGATGCCTGAGGCGTGTACGTAATGTATTCAATGTATTCGCAATTTTCTACATAATTTTCTTATTTTCTTGGTTGTTTGTGTATTTGAGGGCGGGGTTGAGGGCGGAATCAGTGGCTGCTGTCTGGTCAGCTTAACTGGAACACGTAGCGGAAATGGTTTGCGGCGTGAATAACGGAAATTAATAAGAAAATAAATCACATGCGAACCGTTTTTACTGCTCTCGTTTTGCCTACATTTCGCCCTTATTTTGCAAGTCCATGGGCCAGCCTTGACTTTCTGTCAAAGGCAAAGACGCTGCGGAAGGAAGTGTCTAAAGTGTTGCGGTTGATTTACGGCATTTTCATTTTCCTTTTTTTTTAGGGCGGAAGTGTTTTCGGAAGCTTCCGGATGTCCGAGCGCGGCACAAGGGCAAGCGGCATAAAGGCAGAGTTTTCACTTAGTTGGTGTCATAAAGAACGGGTTTGATTTTGAGTGGCTGCTCATGATAAATGTATTATGAGCTATTAATTAGATTGGTTATGAGTAATACAATTTCCGTTTGAGCTACAGAAATGAAGTGCCTGAATAATACCTACGAATCTGTGTTGTACTATGATGTTGTTGTTCGTAGAGTGTATATGTATACATATTTCGTATGCAGTCTGCATTATTTTCTATACTGCAATACTAAAACCTTTCGTTCGCAATATCTTGCTCTCTCTTCCACTGTCTCTCACTTGCTGTGTATTCCTTTTGCACTGAGTAAAACACATTAAAAACAGATATGAAAGCATTAAAAATAGTTAATCTTATGTACTTAGCCCATAAGCCTTTTCAGCTCTGCCCTGATGTCGATAAAAATCTGTTGTTGTTATTGATTGTCTGTCTGTCTTTCTGCCTGTTTGTCAGTCTGTTTGATTGTGGTTGTGGCCTGCTGTCAGCTCTGTTGGACGTGTGTGCATGAGTATTTTGTTAAATATTTTAAACAACAATGTATATGCTTAATGCATACTTATGAACCCATTTCTGGCTTTGCGTTGGGCCTGAAAGTATTTTTCTTTAATTTGTCTGTTCCATTTTCAATTTGCCGCCACTGCGGTTTTAAATGCTTGTAATTGCTTTACTCTTAAAATTCAATGGAAAGGGTAGTAAAAAAACAAAAAAAATAAATACTTGCAAATAACCGCAAAAAAAATGATGGAGAACGAGACGAATTGAGTGAGTTGTGGACTTGATTAATTGCGTTGAAAATTGTTTAAAAATATTTTAATTGTTTTGTCTGCGCTTCACAAAGAACACGCCCACATCTTTTTTGCTTAAATGTTTTAATTTGCCATTTTCAATTTAAATTTAATAAATATTAAAATACCTTTTGTTATTTCCGCAATTTCGGCTTTTAACTTCGTCAAACTATTTAATCGTTTCTTTTTTTGATTGAACCTAAGTTCAAGTTAGTTCGACGCTAGCCAACACTGTTTGTGGCTGGCAAGTTGTAATTCCAGTGTTAATATGTCATTTTGGACAAGTGTCATTGAAAATTTAACAATTGGACAGCTTTAGCGCTTGACGCTTGCCGCTTGCCGCACAGTTCAAAATGTGCTCAAATCTCTTCGCACCCCCATTGAAAATTTGCTGCCCTTTTTGTGAACCACAAAACAGCGCTGCTGTCATTTATCATTTGGAGTCCTCCATTCACATTCACATACACACATGCACACGCTTTTTGACACTCAAACTCTTCAACACTTTGACAGAAAATTGCCGCACAAACAGATACACACACACACACGCACACACATACCCAATTACCGAGTAGCCCAACTCCCGAATTTTGTACCCTTTTTGCGGCCCGTCTTTCGAAATTGTTTCGGCTGGATGGTTTCCATTTTTTGAAATGAGCAGCGCATAAAATCGAAATAGCATTTAAGGATTCGTGCAGTCATCATAATATAAAGAGTCATAATAATTTGTCAAATGCGATTTTTGTCTGTTGTGGACGTTTATGTAATGAGTTTTATGCCCCTTTACACCAATTGCTGTTCAACTGATGACGATGATGATGCGAATGATGATGACGATGAAGATGATGATGCGAATGATGGGAATGATAATGGCGATGATGATCGGAATAATTGCGTGTGCAGTTAATGTGATTTTTCAATTGATTTCTCGTGTGTGTGCGCGGCCAATGAAATTGAGTTATAAATGACCAGTAAAAGTGTGTTGATTTTTATTGGACATGGGTAATGGTCTATAACATCAACAGATTGTGTGGTAATCTGTCATGGCTCATGCAAAGAATGCATCTGTATCAGGCTTTTGGTCTTTTTGAGGCAATTCAAATTTTCGTTGCATACTTTTGTGCGTCTTTGACAAAGATTGCACATTTCGCAGCTATAAAGATTAACTTTAATAAAACATTTATTTTTTTTTTAAGATTTCCATGGTCAAATTTAAATACTCAATTATCGTCATAAATATGTACTCATATTTGTTATATTTCTTTATAACAAAATGTTGAGTTCCTTGGATTTCCTTGGCCAGGAGAACTAAATGATTTTTTAAACCAATATATCATAATATTTGTTAAGGTTGATATATTTAAAGATACCCTACGTTAATATTGATTTAATAACTGTTAATTTTTCTGCAAGCTATCTGTATAGATTTTTCAAGCACCTCTAAGCTCTGTTATTAACAGACTTTGCCATTAAGCCAAGTACTTCAAAAAGCGGAACCCCCTTTTGAAGCCTTGCAAGCGTCAGGCTAAAAAAATATATTATTTTTTATACTAGAAAAGTTAGCTAAAACAAATTGTCAATCGTCTTTTCATATTTAATATATCTTTGCACAAACATGCTTTAATTTCTTAATGTAAAGAACTGAAATATGTTTTTATCTGCGCTTTGAAAACTCTTAACTCGCCGAATTATGCAAAATATTACACATATTTTAAGCTAATGCCATTTTACTGTATTATCGCATTTGCAAAAATTCTCAGACTAATTTGAATTCAAAAGTAAAACGCTCACATTGGTACCCAATGTCAGACCACAAAATCCGCACTTAAAAGTTCATTTCTGATGTTTTCATTTCCAACAAATTTAGCCATGAGAAACCGGGTATCGGGCGAGGTAAAAGGAAAGTTGTGCGTACTGCACTCGGGAAGCGTAAATCATAGAGAAAAACTCTCGTAAAAGTAATAATGCGATTAAGTCTGCTTAAGCGACCCAAAGCGTACTTAACAAACTGAGCCTTAGATGGATGCCCCAGACGGATAGATAGAAGACATCTCCTTGTTTGTAGACGGAGGTAGGGAAGGGAAGTGGCATGCGGAGGTTTGTGTAAACTTTTGACACAAACAACAACAAAACAGGGTTAAGGCTATGAGGCGAGGCGTGGCAAGGCCCGAGACGCGATAAAGATGCCGACGCTGTGGACAAATGAAAGATTAAAAGTCAAAATGATTAATTGTTGCCGTTGTTGTTATTGTCGTTTTTTGTTGTTGAGTCGTCACACTGTAAAAAGAAAATAACGAACAAAGGCGAACACAACAACAAGCAACTGCAGCTGAAACAGGCCCAGGACGAGACAACCAAGACGAGACTTTAAAGGAACGCCGTTACTAAAAGTTTTCGCCTGCTCGGAAAGTGCAATTTCTAGCGACGCTTTCGGAAAACTTACAACATGGCGTCCATGGCGGAATTGATTTTCAAGTTGCAAGTGCAGCCCGTCCGGCTTTTGTTTTGTGATTTTCTGCTTCAACATTTAATTAATTTTCCAACTAATATGTGGCATATAAGTCGTTAATGGCACAACAGTTCCAACAGTTTCTTCTGGCATGCCGCACGAGCTCCTTGCATTTGCATGCTTCAAAAGCAAAAAAATGCTGAGAATTTCAACATTTTTCAAATCCACGCGTCGCCCAACTGACCCCAGCTAACTGCTCGCACTAAGTAGCTTACAATTATTTATTTATGTACGCTGGGGTTTTTGTACTTGGCAAATGCTTTTGACAGTTGTTACGGCTTAGCGGCCATGAAATGAACCTCAAAACAGGCTGTTCTTAACTCGCCGCTGGTGTGTCCTTTGCTCTATGTCCTGTCACCAACCAGCGCTTAGAGCTTAAGTTTTGCATAATTTGCCAGGGGATTGCGATTTAAGTTTTCTAGGACAAATTTCTGACAATGTAACAATGGAAACGGCAATAAGAGGTTTATATCTGTGGACTTCTGGTGTAACATTTTAAGCAGGCTTGGAAAATTACTCACTACTGATCTCAAATAAATGCATAGAGTATTTCAAGTATTTCAACATTAAATGGGTAACTCATTGAAGAAGGCTTCTTTAAGCCCATAAAGTATAAACATTTATATAAAATTATCTATTTGTATGTCCATCTGTCTGTTTGTGTCTATGTATCACAGTCTCTCAGGCTTAAGGCTATTTTGATTAAATTAAATATAACATCGTATATTTTTTGCTGGTAATACATGTGTGACAGTCGGGCAGTTCACATTAGGCATAAGTGAGAGTCAGCCGGGATCACTATATCAAATAGCTATAAGCTTTACTATGCTCCTTTAAATACATCATATCCTTCAAAAGATAATTCTAAGCATCTCCTTTTTTTTGCAAGAGTATACTTCCGAATCTTCCGAAGCCCCAAGATCACTTCTTGTTTATAAAACAACATAATACCTTAAAGAGGAAAAAGACAGACCGTCTGCGAGGCATAAATACGGGAATGTATTTTGTGATTTACTTAAAATGCCATTAGACTTGTAGCCGAGCTGGAAAGGCATTGCAAAAACACTTGACAGTCACAGCTGGATGACTGAATGGTGCCACTTGCCAACTGGAGATCGCCACCCGCTGGCTGGGGGCAAGCCGAGGACGCAATTCGTCTCGTTGGCAACCCCTTGACTATCGCATAAATACATGTTTTATTCATCAGCTGCAGTTGGCTGCCATTGCAACGGAAGTTAGTTTATGCCAAGTCGCAGAATTTGCCCAACAGGCTAGCGGGCCACGCCCCCGAAAAAAGTTAGTGAATTAAATCAAATTCACGCTTCAATTGATTTTCATGCTGACTTGAACTTGGCGACTTGCAACGACTGCTGCAAAATTGTTAAAGTTTTGCGCTCACAAATTTTGCTTGGCTGCTTTAATTGAAAGCCAACAACTTGGCCAAGAAACTTTATGGCCGGTTTATAATTTCGTTACGATGCCCATTCAATTTCTACTCCATCTATTTGCCTTCTTGGCAAATAAAATAATATTCGTCAGTTATCGCCACAGCTTTATAAAGCACTTGTGAAATGCAATAAACACTTCATGCATGCTATTCAAGCGAATGAACAGAAACGAGCTGAACACCAAAATCTGGACTGTGGGGGCCACAGAGCAAACAGCCCTGACCAAACCCCAACATACCCCAACCCAAAACATCAACGCCTCCGCATTCGAGTAGCCCTGCAGTGATTTGAACGCCAAATACAGTTTGCCATATAATTGCAATTGCCACTGCGACGAGCTCATGTTGAGCTTGTCATGTGCAGCTCCACAATGTGGGAGCATGCGAATCAATTGGGGGCAGCAACTAGTTGTGGGCATAACACACAGGTACGTCCGCTTAAAAAGACTATTAAAAACTTTCCTCTATGTATGCAGCTAGCTGAAAGTATTTCGAGTTATATCAGAAATAACCATGGTTCTCTTATTTGTATCTGTCTGTTAGTTATTATTATTAATGTTATTCAATTTGCATTTTTTCTCAACCGAATCACTACTTTCTTAAATTTACAGTTCAAGTATGCTTTTACAAACTCAAAAAATACTAGAATTTTAACAAATGATTTCAATGGATTTTTTCATTTTAAGTATACTTCAAACAACAGGATTTGAAAACTACTCTAATATAAAAGTTAAAATGAACAACAGAAGCACTTCAAATTAATTAATTTCAAAGGGTCGTCATAAATGCAACTGATGCAGCTCAAATCGGAATTATTTTGTTTAAACAAAAAGATGAAAGAGCGGCAATTATCAGCAAGCCGAATAATAAACACCCTTTGCTTACGGTTTGGCAGATGATGATGATAAAAAAGATGATAAAAAAGCTTTACTGACAGTAAAGTTAGATTTATATTACCCTATTTTTTATACCCTACTTTGGCCCATCGACACGTTGCAGGCACTCTCAGTTTGTGGCATGCCACGCCAAATGGATTAAATCAAAATCTGTTGACTGTTCGGTGCCGCAATGCAGCGCAGGCGATGACTTTGCAACTCATCCGCCTCGTGGTGCTTAGACGCATAAATCAATTGAAGAATCAATGAAGTGCAGGCGCACAGTTTGAACAAGGCTCCCAGCAAGGAAGCAGCCAAACAGGACCCCGCCAACGAGCCTGCAAATGGATGTCCCAATGTCCCGATGCGGCCCAACCCATGGCTGATTCATGTGTCTCGGCTGGCTGATAAACTGGTGGCACAAAAAGAGGTATGGTATGCTGAGAGCCAGAGACGGGGCACGCTGGGTGGGGAAAGAGATCCGTGGGGCAGGGCTAGTCACATAATTGAGCCAGCAATTTACAGGACGGCACAATGCGTGGAAGCTATTCAAAGTTGTTTGTGTTTATGCTACTGCTACTGCTATTGTTGTTCTTGTTATTGTTGTCGGTCATTGTGTGTGTGGGTGGCTGTGGGAGGGTGTGTGTGGGTTGAGTCAGCTGCAGTTAGCGTCGCATAGACAGCATTGAGTGGCAACAATACACATGCGTGCTATAATTTAGCTATCTTTCACACATAATTCACAACTACAGCGACAGGGACAGTCATTAGCATTGGTGCATTTGTCTGTGAAACGGAAACGGAAATCGCGCTGCATTCAAATTGACAGACAGCAACAAACTGCACAACAAGTTGCCAACACAATAAGAAAGCGTAGATGCGTACAAGAAGCAACAACTGATTTGACAAATCAACGGGGCTTAGTTGATTGCCATGGGCGTGGCAAATATACATATTCAATTTTATATTTGTGTTATTTCTTCTTTAAATGGGCATAATGTCCATAACAGAAATAACTGTAACACACTTTTGTTATTAATTAATAATTCATAAGGCTCTTGAATATCACATGCGTACCCAAACTTAGAAACAGAGCCAACTATCGATTACGACTGGTAATTATAATTAGTTACATATTAAATAAAAAATGTAAACAATAAATTGATTGCTTTTAAATAATTTTTTTTTTGTTTAATTATATCCGTTTGATCTATTAAAATGTACAAAAAAATACAACAAATCCAATGCTCGTACAATTGAAAAAGTTGTTATATATTGAATTCACACGATCCCAACCCACAAATGACTGAAATATCGCATGAGTAAACGTTTTCTAAATGAAATGCAGCTATTTTTTCATCCCACCAATCTTCTCAGCTATGGGGCAGCAAAAAAAGAAAACAATTTTAAAATAATGCTTCAGTAAAAACATTTGAACTATCTAAAATCCAATATAGCAGCCCCTGCCCCTATCTACGGCATCCGATACCTTTGGCCAGGCCAAAATTTGTATGCAAAATGCTTGAAAAATGCATAGTTGCCATGTAGAGGGATGGGAGGCGGGGTGTGGAGATACGTGGGCGAGTTCGGTTCAATATTGAAAGTGCACTTGGTTGGTGTGGTTCAGCCACTGCATAACAGCAACACGAATAACAGCAGCAGCAACGAGACAAACAATGTGCAACAATGTTGTAATCAACAAAAATGTCATCATCAACGACAGCAGCAGTGGGCAGTTGTAGAGGAAGCCCTGGAAAATGTTCAGTGACAACGTCAACCGGAGAGTTCATCGACGACTCATCAACACGTAAGCAGCACAAAAAAGTGAAACAAGACAAGAGAATATCAAATTTAAGCTGGTCAATGCCTTAATGCCCTGTAAAGCTATCGAAAAGCACAACAAATTACTCTCTGAACTATCGAAATGATCGTAACAAAAGATCTGAGGGAATTTCAGGGTGTAAATGACCTTATTGCAAGTATATTTGAAAATAAAGAAACTTATTATAGCACAAAAGCCTTTAAGTACTTGGGGGCTTTCCTTGAACCAAGCCTACCAACAACAACACAGCACATTTACAGGGTATGCAAAACGTCAACAATTTTAGCCAATAGCTTGACCATAGTTGCCTGCCTGTTGTCAACACACCGCACACACGGACGCTCACGTACACACACACACACAGATGTACACATACAGCATCATGCGGCCACCGGAAATGTCAACACACACACTTACAGGATACACAGCATACGTTGTTGTTTGTATTGGTGGGCTGAGCTCTGCTGCCGTTGCTTCTGTGTCTCTTTCATAATTCAAACTTTAGCTGCTGTTGTACTCGTCACGCCCATGGCCATCGGCAACCCCCACCGAATTTATGCAAAAAAAAAAAATACGTAAGATTGCAAAGATCGAAAATGACCGGCTAGCAGATACCTTACACCCGGTACCCACATGATACTAGATATCGAAGAACGAGCGGAGCTATAGATAATTTGAAACTAACTTTGTATACTCAAGGTATAAAAATTTGCAACCTCAGCAAAGCAGACTATAAACTTTAATATAGACACAAAATCGACTTGGCTATTGATGCTTCACACATTTTCACAACTCCAACATGCCCTTTTGTTTCCATTTTCAATAGGTTTAGGGCATGCAAACCAAAAAAGAAAACTTTACTGAACGAAAATTAAATACGAAAATAAATTGCTAGACTGTGTTTGGGTATTGCGAAATTTCTGACAAGCTTGATTGCATTTTGCTTGGGTTCAACTTATGGGCAAAAATGCAAAAGGGATTTCCAAAGAAACCAGTGCATTGAGCTAATAAATTAGTTAAAATAAAGCAATAAAAATTCTCATTTCTCAAAACAATTAAAGACGAAACCAAAGTGCAAATCGATCTGTCGAAAAAGAAAAGATTGCACAAGGTAACAGCGAAAATGAAACGGTGGAAATGAAACAGCGAAAAGTGAACTGTGACAGTAAAAGAGTGGAAATGACACAGTAGAAAATGGAACTGTGACAATAAAACACTGAAAATTAAACATAAGACAATAATACTGGCAATGAGACGGTTGATTATGAAACAGTAGAAATAAAACTGAAGTAAATTTTAAAAGAAGATAATTATTTCGCATTTAATCAAAGAACGTCATTATATCAGCGAAATCAAAATATAATACACTTATTTACAAAGCCCCATTAAATATTAAAGAAACTTATTGAGTTATATATGTATGTGCGTATTCCTCCTTCAATTGTTATGCCCGCTGTATACAAAAGCTCCATTAAAATAATTTACACAGTTGGTACTTTGCCTACTTGAATATGCGTCCCACTCTCACGCAGCACAAAATAAATTAATTGCTTGTTTAAGTTTCACATCAAATAGAACTCTCTGTCTATTCACTGTGCGGTAAGCCTCAAGACACGCCCACCCAAGACAACTTTGCCACCCTATACAATTTAATATTTATTGCTTTTTATGTGGCTCGCACAAAACGCAGGCGTCAGATAAATATACGACAATAATAATAAGTATACGTTAAAGGAGCAGCAGGAGCGCTGCTGCTAGTAAATCACTTGGTCCACAGACAAGATTCCCCTCAACGCCGCCCTGCCTTTTCTAGCCCCACAAGCATAATAATAAGACGACAACAAAAGCGAGCGGCGACAGGGTAGAAGGCCATAAGCAAAGCCAAAAATTGAATTGTTCTCAGTTTGTCAATGTGTCTGAAAGGGCTTTACAAAATTGATTGGGCACGTTGGGCCTGGGAACTGAGAGCTGAGAGCAAAGCCTATTGCCAAATGAGGACTGCCATATGGATATGATATAATTTCATGCGGGAGCAGCCAAGCTTCAGCATCATCTTGTCAGATCCAAAGCTCTAGCCGAAAAAAAAAATATGAAAAAATACTCTCAGTTAGTTTTACGTTTTAATTTCGCAGTTGTCAGCTCCAGCAATGCCGGACAGCAGCCTAAAAGTTTAAACTTTTCTTTTCCTGTTTTTTTTTTTTTTTTTTGCCCCAAACAAAATGCTGAAAATGACAAAAGCAGCTGGGGAAGGAGAAGCAAATGCTTCAGTTTGTGCATGCAGCTGCAGTTCATTTTTGTGGCAACGCCGAGTCCTTGGTAAAAGGTGTTACACCTCGCAGTAATTTGCATCATTTCACGCTTAACGCGCCCGTGCAAGCCGGCCAGCACACACGCCTGGCGTTGCCAGACCAACTGACAACCAGAGACAGCCGCTGCCAGGGCCTCCGCCGCGTGAGTGTGTGCATTGGATGGCTGGGCCGGGTTGAACGGTGCAGCTGACTGACACATGTGAGCAGCTGCAGGCCAACGAATGTGGTCCGCTGCTGTGCTCTGTGCAGTGTTATATGCTCCTCCCGAGCAGATAACTGTAAATAAGACGATTATAAGGTGAAACCAAGGGACTGGTCATGCTATATTTAAGCTGTTAGCGCTAGTTAAAACTAGAGTTTTTGGAATTTGACATTGAAATTTCCACATTTGGAGTTTCATTAGCATCTATCTCCTATTCCAAAACAGTGTGGACCAGCTTCTATCAATAGTCTCATCTAGGAGTCCAGTATTGCAGGTATTGTGTATGTATGTGTGCCTAAGTAAATACGTAAACATATTGCTTTTGTTCTTTTTAAAGTCCGATTAGATAAGTTATTCCATATATATTGAGAGAACTGTTAAGCTCATAACTACTAAGTTTGGTCAAGATCTTCTAAGAAACAAAAAACAACAACTAAGCTCTTATCCGCTTCCATAATATCTATATGTACATGGTGAAGATCTTGTATTGCCACGGTCAAGATTTACCCCCAATTTTTGGTGCATATCTTGCAACTCAATATAGCTAGATATGCTAAATTTGATATGCAAGTAATCGTATAGTATATTCATGTTTGAGATGCCAGCGTCAACAACTTGAACAAGGACCCGGCTATTTTCTATTTCTCATCAACTCGTGGGCATCCAAAACAAAACAAGCCCGCATTGCCATACGCATGAATTGTTGTTAACCAAACTTTACGACACGCCACGCGTGTGTGTGCCCACACACACACACACACACCCATACACGCATATTTTCACCGGCAACAGATATTACACATGCTATTACAGGTTATGGACGAACAGCTGTACCCTCCCCCTCCACTGTGGGCATCTGTGACCAACTCCCTCCCCCCTCTCTTCACTCTGGCAACGATTGCACAGCTGGGAAACGGAAATGACTTTATTATTACGCTCAAACAATTTTTGGGCGCCGCGTTGCCAACTGTTTGTGTGCTGCACATAATTTTAATTAAGGTAAACAGTTTACGTGCAAAAAAGAGAAACAGAAACTGGAAAAAGCAAAAGCAAAACCAAAGAGAAACAGCGTGTGAATTCAAATGAAGATGCGAAACAGAAGAGTAGCAGCTCCAGCGGGGAGGCAGGAAGGGGAAGCTGGGAGGTGGGAGGTGGGCGATGTACGCTCAGAGCGGAAGCGGCATTGAGACTTGACAGTTGTGTTGACAGTTTGACGTAAAACAAACAGCGTGAGGTAGGAAGAGGGTGAGCATAAGCAGGTGCACACGCAAATGGCAAGTGAAGGGCGGGCAAGTGAAGGGGGGTGTAAAGAGTAAGCGAGCTGCCAACTCACGTTTGAATGCTGTAATTCAAGTGCTTGTTAAATAAATCGCATGTTAAATGCGAAAAATGTTGAAGATATGCATCTGCATGTGTGTGTGTGTGTGTGTGTGTGTGTAAAGTATGTAATTATGAAATACGTGTGTGTATTTACGTGCTGCATATGTACGTGTCATTAAGTCAAAGTGACTAGGTTTTTGTTTTTTCGGGCGCTTAAGATAGGCACTGATCAAATTTTCATGAACTTTAGATGAGTAAAAATATGTAAAGGTCACCAGGGACCTTAAATGGAGCTCTAGTAGATATAATAAAACAATGTAAAATTGAACTTAATTTTGATGTAGAAAAAACTGGTGTTGCCCCTGAGAGTGCCTGTCTTTATTCTACCCTATGAAATACCCTATAATTAGAAATTGGAAGATACCTCTCTTTATTCTTCCCTATAAAATAAAAAAAATACATAATCTCTTGTTAATATAAATATAATTGTGAACTTATTTAAAAGTCTTCAAATCATATTAACTTAATAAAGTTAAGCTTCGATAAAAGTAGATGATTACATTTTGAGTCGATAATTAACTGATTTATATAATGGCAAGCCCACAAATACTTGAGTTCTTTCTTAACCCCATTTAAATAAAATTCCCCATGCAGGATAAATAATAGTCAAGTCTCGTAGCTAAAGTTAAATACAATATCCTTGCACTAACTATGTCATTTTGGCCCAAACAAGCAGCAAATTGCACACTTGGCCTGTTAGCAGCCCTGCAAGTGCCCGCCTTCCCCAACCCCCCCTCATACAATATACCATACCAGCACCCTATTCAACACCACAAAACCAAATTGTACAAGTACGAATGAAGCAGTATACAGTGCTTGACTAGAAAATACCCTGCACGAGAACAAGTGGTGACCTCGAAATAGCTTAAATTAGATATAGAAAGATATTTAAAAAAAAAAACTGTTAATCTGCAGCTGCAGATTATAAGTATGTAAATAGTTTTCACAGTCAAAGCTGCACCCACAGGCTTTTCTCTGCAACTCCTCAACTTTATTGCACCCAATTTAGGTGCAGAGGGTACGGATGCCAACAGCCTTAGCCTTGTTGACAATTGCCAAGGCTTCTTGCCATTTGCCAATGCATTTTGCATGTGGTAATGCCAAGTTTTGCATATGTCGCAGAGCCAACCGAATTTATGCCCCCCAACAACCCATCCGCCCTGTTAGCCCATGGCGCTCAGTCCACAGTTGTATCCGTTATTGGCAGCCTCGGCAAATATTGCACATAGATTTATGGCTTTAACATTGACATGACATTTGGCGCTACAGCAACTACAGTAGCTACAACAACACCAATAACAACAACAACAACAACAACAACAAGAACAAAACATGGTCTGGATATTTGTAGAAAATTGCATGGTAATTGGCAGGGAGTGCCGACCAGGACAAATAGAGCCCCTACCAAATGCCGGACCTTGAAATAAAACGAGCCTCACACAAATTGCCAGTTTTGGATCGAAGCCAATTAAAATAGATTTTCTGTTTCGTTGAATGGCAAAAATCAATTCACAATGCTGTTGCATATTTTATGGCATCTTTTAAATATGGCAAAACATCAAAAGGTCCAGAAAACCATGCCATATTTACCCCCAACCGCACCTCCACTTGACGAGTAATTTGGGTTTTTCATGCTTTTGTTTGAAAAGCAAGAATTGTTTACGCATAATTACGAATGGAAAGGACAAATAAGAACAATAACAGCGCTTGCCAAGCCCCCCTGTTCAATTGATTCACTGAAGCGATGATTTTTTGCCTCGCGGCATTTCAGAACGAGAGACTGAGATTTTTATTATAGCAGTGGCTGCTGCTGCTATTGTTGTTGTTGTCTTTATTGTTATATTGTGATTATTATCCTGCGGTCGAGTTAATTGAGCAATTGCAAAAGTAAACAAAGACATTGGACCCCTACCACATAGGGGTAACAGGGTATGGTATGGCGCCTCGTTCACTTAAAAGCAGCGCGCAAAATATAATTAAGTTCTGCCTAAAGCAATGAAAACAAACAAGCGACATCAACAACAATGAGAACAAGACTACATACAGCTCCATCTGGGGCAGGGGCTTAACAAATGACAGACAGGATGGTGCTTAATAGGAATATGGGCTGGACCTCCTGATTGGTGGCACTGACCACAACTTGACCTGGGGTCAACTCAAATGACAATTATAATTTGTATATTATATATTTGCAGTAGGTATTATCCGCTCGATGGGATATTTCAATAATTTGGCAGCACAATAAGACGAGTCTATACGATCTCTAACTTTTATATACACATCTTATCATTTATATATATCTAAAACTATTTCTAAAGGCCTAGGTCCAATTTTAAGTATGTTGCTAGATAAATAACATAACAGAACCAGCGAAGCTGTTCTAACTTTGTGTCTGGCAAATAAATTAAATTAATTTATATTTTTATAAGATTATTATAATAATAAATAGATAAGAAACAAATTATTGTACTAATTCGCAGAACATGATTTTATTGTCATTTCCTTTAAACCTCTTTTTGTTATCATTCCCTAACAGCCACAACCGAAGCTATTTGCTTCGATATCAATTGACTAAAGTTTCAAATTAACAAATTAGTGCAAAATACAGTAAATCTATATGCCAGCATGTAACAGATAGACACCAGGCTCGAAGGCCCCCAACTCGACAGCTAAACCTATAGATGCGCCGTATAAGCTTCCTTTCGGTGTCCAGACAGCCATGCAAATAGCCTCCAATTGCCTAGCAACCCTGGCAGTTAGCAACTGTGTGATCCAAGGAACTGAAGGGCTGAGAGAATGTGGGCCTGAGACAACCAACAATTGGAAAACAATGGCGTTTGCCTAGTTGGATACTCATGGGCATCTCTGTTCGTTTGGGCTTGGGGTACAGTTGCAATATGCAGCACTATTTGAAATATGCATAAAAGACACACACACACATGCACAAAGACATACACACACGCAGCTGCAACATATCACATCATATCAGGAACAGGGACTGGGCCAGGCGGAGCAGCAACATTGGCAAACAGCGGAAACGGATGTTTGGCACTCAAATGCAGGCCGAGATGCAGTGGCACAAACAGCTGCGACCAGCAGGGACTGGTCTTTGTCAGGGTTTAAGGTTAACGAAAGAGACAGGCAGACACAGCGAGAGAGAGAGAGAGAAAGAGCGAAAGAGGCAGCCAGAAAGAGAGAGAGAGAGAGTGGGAGAGCACAACACAATGTGCAGTTAATTTCCTTTTCATTATCAAATCATTTTCAGCTGCATGTAGGAAATTAGAGCGAGTAATAGAGAAGTCGAGCCGAGATGAGAGATGCTTACTGAATGAATAAGTGAATGATTTATATTGATGACGTTGACAAAATCTAGACCAGCACACATACACAGATGCCCGTTGCCAGAAGGCAATAAATCAATATTTAGATTTTGCTACCATAAAGTAGCCAATAAGAACTGAACTTGACATTTATTTGTTATTGCACGTATTATTTATGCTATTAATAACCAATTGTTGTTTCATAACGTCTAACATGACGTATACTTAACGTCAAGCAGTAAGGCATTCCAATTAGCTTCGAATACACTTGGCATGCTTATCAGTTGGATAAAAAGAAAACTTTTAAAACTTAAACATTTGTCATCTCTAGTATTAAATTGTATTGCAAAATACTCTAAATAATAAAAAAGAACTAATTTTCGATAAACATAAGTGTATACTTATATTAATTTTGTATGCTGGGTTCATAGATGGGAAAATCTAATTTTCGTCTCGATTTAAAATGTTCGCAGTGTCTTTATTTTATTTACACACAGTTCAGCATTTTAGCACACATCCGCAAATATTATTAATTATATAGTACGCTTTTAGGCGTTCGCGAACACATTAATTATAATACGCTCAATTTGCAGCACATAATTTATAATTTATTCATGGTCATAAAACAAAAGAAACTCGCCACATGAAAGTCAAACAACATTTGCCTGTCAACATGGCCAACTAAACAAATATTCTGACATAAATCGCTTGTTGAACACATTTCGAAAACAACAGAAGAATAATTTTTTAAATATTCAATATAATGCCATGATTACATTTACATTGTGTAATAATTTCAATATTTTAGAAACTAATAAGAAATATTGTAAATTTGCATTTCAAGCAGCTTACAAAAGGGTTTTCTGTAAAAAACATAACACGAGCCAAATGCCCTTTGCTTACTTTTTTAAACGAAAACTATCGTTCAAAACTAATATCCGCATGTGGCATCAGCTGCTTCTTCTTTCCACACTTTAATTTCCTTGTTGTACTTTTTATCGTGCTGCTAGTGCCTTATGGGTTAGTCAGTTGGTCCTGGCACTGGTCCTTGTCCAGGCACTGGCCCTGGACCTAGCTTCAGCTCCCCACAGTCACATTTGTATAACATTAAATGCCTTTGAGTATCGTAAATAACAGTTTAGTGTTCATAAATTCAAAGAGAATTATGAATGTCCAGCGGCGGCGGCAGAGCCCCAAGTGCAACGTGAGCTGAAGTGCAAGGGGCTGGCCGAGCGGGAGGTGTGCAGTAACTGTCAGGCCAAGTGGCAACTTTGGCGCCATAAAAACCAAAAGCAAAGCGTTGACATCAAAACGCAAAACAGCAAAGAGGAGGCATTGCAGAACGATTGACTGCATTGGCCACTATAGTTGCAGGACACGCACACACACACACACACGTACACATACACTGCCTGGAGGCACATCAAATGCACGTCTCGAACGCGCCGACATCCAAGATGAAGATAAATATGCTGCAGTAATAAAAAGCCTCAGCTGCCGCCCGTGCCTCACCATCCCCGCCTCAATTCTAGCCAGCTGCTCCACTTGTCTGGGGCGCATTTAAGTGACCAAAATGCACATTAAGCGTCGCTCGTCGCCTGTCGCCCTGTCGCCCTGTCGCCTCTCGTCCTGTCGCCCTGTCGCCCTGTCGCCCTATTACCCAGTCGTTGTGTCCTCGTGTCCTTGTGTCGTCTGTGGCGGCTGTGACTATGCCCCGTGCCTTGCATTTTAAATGTTGACATCAATTTGTAGCTTGCCTTTTGCGCTTTTAGCTAAAACTATTTTAATGCCGAGGCCGGACTCAGAGTTCACCGCCAATGCCCGTCCGCCACCTCATCATATGTCCGACATAGTTTCAGATAAATAAATTAAAAACTTCAACACTCGACAAGCACAAGCTCGTGCTGCAGTTGGCCCGATTTTGTAGATTTTGTAGAACTGTCAGTTTTAATTTGTTCAACAGGCAATTAAACAATGCCCCTGCTTTTTGTTTATAATATTTGCTCTTGTTTTGCTAAACTTAGCATTGGCCATTCGTCAGAAAAGTGACTGCTGCTGCTGTGCTCATAATTTTTGCAGCAACTGTTTTCTTAAAATCTATGTTTTCATTCCGACTCGTGTGCCAACTGCATAAGGATTAAGTGTATTGTCGGGCTTTATATAAATGCCCAAAATATATCCAAATATAAATATATATAAAAAAGAGCTTGACTTATTGGTGGTCACCAGGACGGGGCTTCGGGAAATTCGTGTTCAGATGAGAGAAAACTGTGTTTTTGTGAAAAATATCAAAAATAGCTCACACACATGAGTGTTAATAATAATAATTCTTTAATTTTTCTTTACTTTGCCTTGTTTTCTCAACCACAATGCTGTCTTTGGTATTCTCTGCCACCCTGAGCACAAAGTTCATAGCTCGAGATTCTATGCAAAAAGCATAGAGAACATTTGTTTAAATGACATTCGAGCTGCTTCTGTTCACATTCGGATTACAGACATTTTTATTGCAAATCCGAGTGAATATATTAAATTGAATTTTTTCCTGAGCGGGTGGAGCCAAGTCAAATTATTGGAAGACATTTTATAGTCAACGACTTATTGGATATCCTACTCAGCTCGCAAAACTATGAATTAGCACCAAAGCTGCAGAGATAATTAAATCCTTGCTTCGATCATAGATGAGAGGCTAGCTGGGGCTTTGATGCCATCTCCCCCTCGTGATGTGATACCGATCGATGATGCCATGAGATGAATACGGAGTATAGATGGGTTTTTACTGGGTGCAAGTCTCACACCTTTTTACTTTTGATGCATTTCCGTACTGTACACAAAGAATGTTAAATAGAATTAAATTTCTGATTTCATTAAGGATGTATTTTGACTTGCTGCCTCGCCTTCTTTAATTGTTATAAGCCAGTGTCATTGTTAGTTTTACACACACACACACACACACATACACAATCACACACACACTCACACAACTTGAATATCACACTAATCATCTTGGCCTTTGCCAGGTCAACCAACAGCAATTAATCAACTGAATTTCATTTAACTTTACTTTGTTGGTTTGCACGCGTGCAAAATGTTAACAAAGTTGTTTGACTTTACGGTATCGTCTGCGTCGTCGTCGTCGTCGTCGTCGTCGTCGTCGCCGCCATAAATGCCATTACGCCACACACGTACCACAATTTCCACAGCCCTCCTCATTGCATTTACCAATTTCCCGCTGCACTCTAACTAATGCAATAGAAGCAACTCCGACGCTTACCTGGTTGCACTCATTTTTTCCCCTTTTTTTTTTTTTTTGTTGTACTCCCTTTTGTTGTGTATTAATTTCATAATGTAATTTTTACTGCTTAGCGCAACATTTAGCAGCAGTAGGATCCATCAGGAGCAGCAGCTCCTGCCGCCTGGCTGGCCCCAGTTACGCCTCGAGAGCTGCCCATAAAGCTGAGACCCAATTGAATTTATGACAGTCGCAGCCCTTGCAAGTGGCAAAGAATTTTCCGCTGCCTTTATGCAGTTTTTTTCTCCTCTCATTTTTCCCGTTTCTGTTGCTCTCGTACTTTGTTGTGTTTTGCATTTATTCTACTCTTTTGTCTGTCGGATTTTCTTGGCTACAAACTACTTAGGCTTGTAGCCTGCCGAGGCTACTTTAAAATATCTATAACTTAAATCTTTACTAAAAACGAGCTTTTCATTTCTCTTAACATGCTCGTGGCATTTTACTAAACCACTTTCAGTAATATTATAATAGTGGGTAAGCTGCTTTCAAAAGAAGCTATTGTACAATTGGTTGGGATTGAAAAAAAAGTAATATAAAAAAGTAAAATATATTCTCAAGACTGAGAGACTGTGTAAAACATGCCAAGCGATCTTTAACAATAGTCATAAACCTTGAGCTATATTTTAAGCAAAATATTCATTAATAAGCACACGGCATGAAAGGCAATCAGTTCTGGTCTGAAATAACACCAGCAATAAAATATTGTTCTAAAATCTGTACTAAGCAAATATTTATTGCCTTTCGAATGTTAATAACACAGACTTTTTACACATATCATAAATAAAATGTTTGCTCCTTGAATTCGAGCAGCATCTGTGCTTGGAGCATATTTTTTCTATGAAATATTTCTGCGAAATGCGTAGTGCAAATGCAAGTGCATTAAATTGCAGCCAATAAAAATTTCCATTCAATGTCTTTTGCCTGCAAATCTTTACTGCACCTGTGCAAAATTGAATTGTATGCTGTCATTGTCAATGTAAAGGCAAATAAACACATAATTCACAGACTGAACACTGTAGATTGCATTGAATTATAAGTTATTTCGAGCTGTGCCCACATTAAGTTGATATAGAGGGTATTACAGAGTAGTCCGAGTGTTACACCAGATATTTAGTTCTACAAATGTATATATTGTTGTATACTATCGTGAGCAAAGCTCACGATTTGAGCATGCCACCTCAATGCAGGATATCTCCTAGTCGTTCATTATCACCTACAGCATTTTTGGAGCTGAACCCGTTTTAACAATTTTAAGCTTATTTCAATGCCTGCACAATTCGGCTTCAACAAGTTGTGAATTTATTGCACTTCAACTATTTGCACTATGTGGAATATATTTCTTTCTCGTACCCTCCTACAACCCGTTCCAGATACAATTTGTTTTCATTATACAACTGTCATGTCAATTTGTCTTAGCGAAAAACTGAAAATTTGCTGCAAATTACAATTAATTAATTCAACAAATTTCTCTCATTTGTCTTGTGGCGTTTAACTCTAAATTCGTTATCTGAAAATTAAAGCAGCTCCTCAATTGTAGATTATTTGAGTGTTAAGTACTTTCATAGCTCTAAAATTGAGTTTGTTATTGCTACAAATATTATTATTGTAATTGTTTCTAATTCGCTTGATGAGTGCCACGCCTGAATATGTTATGGCATCTCATATTTCTTGTTTGCTGCAATCACAATGATTGTATTATATTAATTGAAGTGTTTCAAGTTTGTCTGTCGTCCTTGTTATTGATGCTGCCTGGCTTCTCATTGTTTATTAGCCAGCTTCCAGTTATGCATAATTAATACAAGTCTCCTGCATTTTCATACGGAATATTTTAGTTTAGGTGTGTCGTCTGCAGCACTAGTTAATTTACTTGGTACATTTACATTTGAGCATATTTATATATACATACTATTATTGTTAAAGAGCCGACTGGCCTTGTGTGTTATATTATTTATTGAAGCTCGCCGTTCACACATTGAAAGGAATTTAAAGCTTAAGCTTTCCATTTTATACCTTCTATTCAAAAATCGATTTGAAAGCTTCTTAAAGCATCAGCTGCTTGTAATTGTATTAAAAACTTACTTTCATAAGCTTTTTATCTAAAACATTCCTGAAGGCACATAAAAGCTCCTTAAAGCTTCTACTTTTGAAAGTTAGCAAAAGCTTAAGTTAACTTGAATTGATAAACTTTGCTTTTCATATATTTATCGGTATTTAAGAAGTATCTGAGCAATTAACATATCCCTCTTACTACTTATTAAATTGCAGCCCTTTAAAGTCTCCCAATGCTCAAAGACTGTTCGGGCAAGTTCATGCCACAAGTTTTTGGCGCTCACAAACAGCGTAATTGAATATAAATATTGCCTGTCTGTCTTTGGTATAGGGAATACTTCTACCCAGCCGCCGCCCCAAAACCCAACGGAGCTGCTGCGAGAACTTGGCAGCTTGCTCGCTTAAGTTCTTCACTTCACACTTTGCCGAGGTGGCCGATGTCGATGAAATTTATACGCTGTGCAGATTAATATTTAATAAATACAATAACGTGCAAAATTTCTAACCGTTCTGACTGGCTACGAAATTAATTCCCCCAGCTTAACAGCACTCGGCCCCGCCCCCCAGTTACTGCTCACACTATACTGAGCATCGCTCACAACCAAAGAAGTTTATGTGAAAGTCATACACTAAACTCAAATATTCACTGGGTGTGTGTAAGAGAGAGCAATGTGTGTGTGTGTGTGTGTGTGTGTGTGTGGGTATGTATGTGAGCTTAGGGATTTCTTTATGCAAATTTGCTATAGAAATGTTATTTTAGTCAAGGATGAAAGCGTTGCGCAACGCGGGGCAGGAGCTGTATTGGTGGCAACTCTGGCAAAATTGTGTTCAAAATGCATAAGAGCGTGTATTAGTGAGTATTCATAAATATTACCATATGCACATGCGTCTTGCCCCTGCTACTGCCGAACTTTTAACGCTTCATCATCTTCAGCTCTCTTTGGAAGAAAAAAAAATATAAAAAATTTGAATATGCCCCAAGTAAAGCGCACAGATTTATCGAACCATAAAAACTGCTCTGAAGAGATTCGACGATGCGTTATGTGATATGTCTCCCCAAGGACCAACACTGGCAAATGTGTCATAACCACTTCCTGTACCGCACCATGCAAGCACTATCTAACCGCCAAATTGATAATAAACAAAATGCGAAGCGTCCAGACTGAAAACAGCAGAAACTTCACACGGCCACAAGTGGCATTTGTGAATGTGAATGAATTAGATATCGTGTGCATGCAATGCAGCGGCATCTAACATCTAACGGAACTCGGTTGCCAACAATTAGGAGTTAGTCATCTTACCAACTCCATAGTCCTCTCTCTATCTATGTCTGTATCTGGGAAAACGGAAGATGCTGTCAAACAAATTGCAAATGGAATATTTTTTATAATTTTTGTGTTGTTTTCATTTGCTTTGAGTATATTTTTTATCTTCCCGATTCTCTCTCGCTCTGACTCGCTCTCTATCTCTCTCTCACTCTCTAGTTCTCATCGTCACACCCCCACTTGTTTCATCTTTTGTCAATTACATAAGCTGATTGTTTTTGCATTCATTTTCATTAGGGAATGCATGTGACATGACTTTTAATTTATATGTCACTTCTGCCTGAATATGTCTAGTTGACGCCGACCACGAACAGAAAAATTTACTCAAAATGTTTGATATTATTCATTCCAGGAATCAGACATAAGCAAAAATATAAATCAAAGAAAAGTCATAAATGTATGTTAAAAATTTAAGAGAATTTTTTAAATATTTCTCAAAAGAAAATTGTAAAAAAGGTAAAATGGTTTCAGTTTATACAATATTAAAATTTAATTTAGTCTAGGAAGCAGGAGGAACTGAGGTACTGTCAGAAACCTACGAGAATAGTATATATAGAAAACAAGAAGAAGAAAAATAAAGCACTTTAAATACCCTTGCAGAAATATATCATAGAGGTGTCTTCCTAGTAGCGTTTTTTTTTCAAACATGTGACATACTAGGCCGTTAAGAGACGGGCATTAAGAAAATGAAAAAGTTAAGCTATATAAAGGTTTTTGTACACGAACCCAATTTTCGACCAATTGCAGCAATAATATTACATAGTGGTCAGATACAGCCGAAAGACGCACTGATGCAAAGTATTATGAGTATAATTGGAAGACTTAGAGACTAGTTTGTACAGATACAAGACAGGCAGATATAGAGAAAACAGATAGACAGATGATGGGTAAAGATTATTTTGTATAGAAACTGTCAGACAGATTTCAATACAGTATACAATCCAATAACTTTAACGTCTTAAATTTTAAAAAATTTAATTTATTTTTCTCGATTCCAGTTCGTCTTTTAGTTAACTAACTAAGCAGTGCAACACTACGATGGAGTTCACTATCAAAATTACTACTAAACATTTAACCAAGGGTTCTTTCAAGTTTTGGCACAGGTCTCGAATCATATAATTACATGCCATATAATCGTAAATCCACAACACATTCACATAAGTATGTGCGTTTTCTTTCATCGTTTGCTGGTTTTTACTGTTTGTTTTCACATTTTCAACCCAGCTCCGCATCAGCATAACCATCATCACCACCATCATCATCATCATCATCATCATCAGCGTCAACGCACTTTGTATTTAATGTTTTTTAATGGAAAAACTTTGTTATGCTACTGCTGCTGGAAGAGTTTTCTTTCCCAGGCATTCGTCATAGGCTAGGCGCTACTAGGCACAGTTCCCTTTGCCAATCCTCTAACTTGGAGCCATTTGCCCTGCGGCAGCCGCTTAAACCACTCGACTGCATTTTGCAACTCTGCGATGTTTGCTTTGCCTTTCGCAGATCCGCACTCTTAGTTGTTATTTTTTTCCTATTTTTCTCTGCTAGCACTACTAGAACCTTTGTATACCCTACAGCCGGTCGAATGTGTTAACTGGTATATTGCCTAATGGAATGCACGACTATGAATATGAGTGATAATTTTTGTGTCTTAATTATATTAACCAGATACGAGTGCATACAAGGGCCTGCGCTTGGCTGAGTATAAATACATATACTGAAATCAGAACTAAGAGCTACAAAAGAGTTCTCAACTAGCTGAGCTCCAAAAGGAGGCTGTTAAAAAATAATAAATAACTATTCAAACTACATACTAGTTGAACGCATTTCAACGACAATTTGATATGCAGAAGAATAAGCTCTCTTTGAACTGCGTACAGGGTATCTTCAAGTCAAAATGCACTTCACTTTGGCAGTTTAAAGTTTACTTGTTCTCTTTCGGGTTTTATGCCTGCTGCATATGGTTCCAACTGACAGCAGCAGCAATACCAGAAGTTAAGGGGTATTGGCAGCCATCGAGAGTTGCCAGGCAAACAATTCTTAAGTGCCTTCCAATATTTAAGCAGGCTTCCAATTCGATTGCTATTTGCTGTCATCGAATTGCGTTGTCTACGCATCTGAAAGAGCAAATCGTGGTGTGCGTGTGTGTGTGTCATGGAAGGGAGCGGCGGAGCGGAGTGGGTGGTAGGCGGTCGTATGCGTAAGAAGATACACGACATGGCGCCTTTTAAGAACTTTTTAAGATGCTTCAACTTGTTAAGTGTCGATTTTTATTTTGGCTTTTATTGTTGTTGCTCAATTGCAAAGTTGCAGTTTTCATGTGCAGTTTTCTATAAGAAATTGATGTTGAAATTCAATTGATGGATTCTATCAATAATGTAGTATAATAATAGATGCAGACAGCTGGGAGGATAATGAAAGAGAATGTTTAAGTTATTTTCATAAAGATTCGTTATTATTACGAGATTTATATTTAGATGAATTCCAGTTTTATCCAATTTATCAGTTTTCAACGGAATCGCTCGAGCCGAAAACTGGAGTTTTTTAAATATATGATTGAATCAATCCTAAGATTAAAGCCAGGGAACAGGCGATTCCCTGCTGATGATAATGAGCTGCAAGAATTTCACTTTCTGTTACTTTTATCCAATAATTATTACTCCCACTATTTGGCCTCTATGAAAGTTACTTATTGCATATCGATTAAGAGATTGCAAATAAAATACTGTAAAAAATACTTTTCACACTCACTTGCAAATCAAATTAAAAATTAAAAAAAAAAACATTTAAATAGAATTTCTATTTACTTTTAGTGCACAGGCTCAAATACCTCTCCCCGCACACCCGCTTTGCCACCATTTCCCTTAAGTTTATTTTAATTGCATTTTCTCGACTCATTATGTGGGTTATTTTGTTTTATTCTGCACACTCATTGCGTTTAATTAATTTCAATTGCAAAACACTTTTCAGTGTTGAGCCACGCCCCTTTGGGAAAAGTGTAAAGCCTCAATTATTTATGAGCAGGACGAAATGGCGAATAAAAACTAAGCCAATTGAAATTTTCTCACACGTGGCATAAAAGTTGCCGCCGTTCCGTTCCTCTACATTAGAGATAACTTTCAACAGCGCCACCTAGCGATGCGAAAAGCAAAAACAACTTTTACGTTGGCCGCGTTTGTGTTTTTTGAAGCGAGCTGCATGCGATGCCTTAAATATTTTTCACACACGCACACACATCCACACACACCCACACACGCAGATATGGGATACCAGGACGAGGCGTTTACAAAATGAAGTCAGCGTTTTTATGATAGTCGTCGTCGCATTTATGACATAGTCCAGGGGATATATTCACGTCCACTATGTGGGGGGCGTGTTTAGTGTTGGAGTACTGCAAAAGTATATATATCTCTATGTGTGTGTGTGTAGGTGTGTGTTTGTGTTTGGGCGTGCTAGGGGCGTGATGTGTTGTGTGTTTAGTGGATGCTTCAAATGCGGATATTAGTTGTCGTAATATAAGAAAAGAACACTGACAGAAATAGTTGAGTAGATCGAAAGTGCGAAATGTGTCTAATGGAAATGTTGAATGAATGAATTTTACTCAGTTAAAAAGAAATGAGCGGAGCAGGCGTTTAATCTGCCGAACACGGTTTAGAAAAACTATTTTTTAAAAGAAAGGAAATTGTTAAGAAATACCAATTGTTAAATGAATAATATAAGTCGTATTTAATTTTTGTTTTTATTGATATATATTTAAACAATTCAAGGAGAAATGTAAAGCTTTACTCTCATATTCACATATTATAAAAATAATTTATTTAACAATTTCCATTGCATATCATAGCTCCTCTTGTCATAAAACACTTTGATTTCTCTAAGTGTATGCAGTGGCAATAGTTTTGCTTCTATACTTTTTTTTTGTGCCCTGCCTTGCGTAATAACAAAGGCGTTGAACATTTGCTATTTTTGCAATTCGGTTGCGAGTGCTGCACAATTTTATAGCTGCCACAAAGCGCGCGTTGTATTTGCAATGAAAACGCACCTCGGCACATACACACACAAACACACACAGGCATGCACATGAGACACACACACACGCATGCGGTGCTATAAAAGTGCGAAATACTCATTTATTAACATGAAGCTTACGAAAATGGCGTAGGTGCGGTTAAGGACATGGCTCAGGATGCACACTCACACATACACACAAAGACACACAAAAGCTCACACACGCTGAAAACCACAGACAGGACCGACAATCAACAGTGGCAGACTGTGTTTGAGTGTGGCAGAGTGTGGGGCATCTGATGGTGGCACGAGATGAGACTTGTCCAGCTGCTTGTAAATGTGTTTAAAATTGAAATTTCAATTTCAGGACAAGCAGACAACGTCCTGTAGCTGCCACTGCAACTGCAGCAGCTGACTGACGTCCTGCAATCCGCAACAACAACAGCAACAACAACAACAACAACAGCAGCAGCAGCAGCACCCCAACAATGTAATGTTCACATTGTTGCATGTCTACAGTTATGCAACGTTGATCATCAATTTCAAAGGAAAGTTTAAAACAATTTCCCGCACAATTTTACTACCAGGCCACTTGACAATGTAAACTGCAACCGGAAAGGCGATGCACACACCAGAAGGGTGCCTACCCATCCCCTTCACAATCAGCCCCAAGCCCATCATGTGTGCACATTCTGTGGATGGTTTGGGGCGGGTTTGGCTATCGGTAATGCCCCAAAATGCTTTTGATTTGTGCAACTCTCTTTTGCACTGAGACCAAATTGCTTAATCGCCTGTGCATAATGCAGCCCCTTTACGACCGCCCGACCGCCCGCCCGTCCGCCCGTCCGTCGCCTTGTCACACGTGCCGTACTGATGCCAAATGCATTACACAAACAGCATGCGTGAAAAATGCAATGCAATATTCAGCACAAACATTTTTAATGCTGATCCAAGCGGCATTCAATCGCACGAAATTTTCGCTTACGGTTTAATTATGCGTGCGTAATGTTCAATCAGACAGGGCTGAAGAGGAGCGAGAGTGTTTGCCAACTAGGCGGCTGCTAATCAAAACACCTACTGCCACCTTGAGCCCAACTACCAATGCCAATGCCAATGGATATGTGCAGCAATGTGTGCCTGACAGTTTTATGAGCTGGTTTCTGGTCATAAACTGCATTTTTGTTGCTGTCATTTGTTGGTGATCCATAAAACTTGGAAAAATTGTTGCCATTTTGTTAGCTGAGCATAAAGTTTAATTTGTGTTCGCTGAATATTCCATATTTTTTTCGACCATTAATAGTTATATGTACAATGGCAACTACTTTTGGAAAGTTTACTATACAAATTATTTATTAAAAGTTTTTAAAAATATAATTTAAAAAATAAACAATAAACTTGTTCAAGTAAATAGACGTTTTAGTATTTTATTTATTCCAAGTACTTTTAATAGTAAAAATAAATAATAAATTAACAGATGCTATGTAAATATGCTTAATTAAAACTGAAATGTATTTCAATTATAAATTAAACCGATTGCAATTAATTGTAACTTGCCAATGCCAAGGCAAAATCATCGATTATAATTCTGACTTAGTCCAAGTTGAGTAAAGGGGCCGTTGGGCCGTCGACTGGCAGCCGAGAGGCAAGCGGACGGAATGGTGGTTGCTTCAGAACCACCTCAAAACAACATGCGGTCAACAAATTACATGGGACAAATACAGACAGACCGAAGAGGCTGTAGGGTATTTTGGGGTGGACATCTTGGAAGTGTATCGTAATTTCTGGGCTAACCAAAACCCCCTCAAAAACATGCAAAGGACACTCAAACCGAAGTGTCTACACAGCCTGCTGCATGTTCCAGTCAAATCTACAAGACGCTAATTAAATATGTTACGTGTTCAAATCCAGAAATTTGACTGCACATTATAATATGTTGTTTATACGAAATGCCCAGGGACATAACGAGCTAGTCAATATTGGTTGGGCAAGCTAGCTATTCCTGACTGTGCCTGTCACCTAAGGCATTAGCCTTTTGCTTTGCCTTCTCAATTGCCTACTTTGGGGTTCGTTCAGGTTAAACACAAAATGTGTCTGATGAATGACTTGTAGATGCAATTACTTAGTTCCTGCTGTGCTATATAATTTCCAAGCTTAACACGTCTTCAAATTTAGTTCGAACTTAACATATAAGATAAATTGAGAGAATACAACTCTGTTGTTATGTTTTGTATCAATTATCTTTTGTAATTGCAGAATTTAAATGCCCTTTGGAGTTTTGTAGCTTTCAGCTGACAACAAGTTTTGTAGCTGTTTGCTAAAATACCGAAAGTTGAGGGATATATAAGGAGGTGCTTTGCCATAGAGAGAAAGTCAAGGATCTGTTGTTTGTGATTATATATTTAGCTGTGCATTGCAGCGTTGCTAAATTGAAGAATTATTATATCTGTGAATCAATCCGCCCTATTCATATATAATATCCATATTGTGGAAGTTACTGAAGGGATTTTCCAAACAAATTATGACTAAAGACAGCTTTTCGCTTATTATAAATGAAACCACAATAATTGGAAATCAACTGAGGCACTTGTCCCTACTCTGTTCAGCAAAGCTCGTGCCACAATGGCAAGGGAAAATCACATTACAGATTCTGTAAGGCAAGCAAATTGCGCTGTATACGAAGAATGCCAGCAAATGTGGCCAAAAGGCAAATGCTCTGCGGTCAGCAGAAAATCTAAAGAAGCGAACAAGCTAAGAAAGAAAACGGAAAATTCCAAAAGTCAAAGTAATTTGTGTGCGTGTGTGTGTGTGTGTGAGTGTGAGTATGTGTGTTTTTTTTTTTACTTTCCTCTCCTAGTTCCTTCAAATTATTTGTGTATTGTGTGTGCAAGGAAGTGCTGAGCATTTTGTATGTGTCTTAGTGGCAACTAAGAATGCTATAGCAATTGAAGCTGACTGGCAAGTGTAACTGGAAGCGTCAACGGTTCGTATGCGTAATATATTTCCATTGCTCAGCAACAATGGCAATCAGCGAAGTGCTGGCAACAAGGGGAGTTACAAGAATTTCACTGATTTTTATGATGTTCCATTTTTGGCTGCATTACAACGCAATTTACTAACGGGGGGAGTGGGGGGGGGATGCCTTTTGCCAATTCAATTGAAAGTTTCCCTATTTTTGATTTTTTCTTGGACTAATCAAGTGCTTGAACTGAAACCCTTTGAGCGCGCACACACTATCACACACACACACACACACAAACATGTACACTCACATTTGACAGCTGTTTCAGCTTTTTTTTTCAATTTGTTCGAAACCCCCAATTTAAACAGCTTCTGGGCAAGCAAAATAAATTAAATAAAATACAAGTGCCTTGCCAAATGATCTGCCATGGCCACGCCCACTTTGAACTTTCAAATCAAATAATCTATGCTTTAGTTACGCCCAGTTTTTATACATATATGTACGTATGCAGTACATGGAAGTATTTCATAGGGCTTTTATAGCTTGTACGTGTTGCACGCACGCGACGACCGCTCAGCAAAATCAGCGAAATGTGCGCAAAATTGTTGGAAACTATTACAATTTGATATATGCGCAATTTAGTTGAATCTACGAGTATATGCGGCCAAGTTTTCTTTCTGTTTTTTTTTTTTTTATTTTCTTCTCTGCATTTTGGTTCTTTTCTTTTTCTGCGTAGTTGCCATGTTATGCGGCCATTTTGCGGCTTGGGCCAGCAGCTGTTGCAAATTTGGCCATAAAAATAAATTTTACTTAGCGATTTACTTTTTATATTTGCTAAAGGCCAGCCCAAGTGATGCCTGCTGATGTCTGGGCGGCCACATCATGAGGTTTTAACAAAATTAAATCGAAATATATTTCAAATGAATGCTGCAAGTGGCTGAAGGTCAAGTACAAGCTGCGGCTTATGTGAACTCTGATGAAACTCTCGTTTAACTATATAGATGAGTACACGTTTTCACTTTCTTAATGCCCATTATATGAATGAGATTTATTGGAATTTTCACATTTATTTATGAAGATGAAGGAACGATATTTCTTATTTTATGACTTTGAACGCTTGATGCATGATTGAATTGCGTTTATAAGGCGCATAAAGCTCACTTATAATAATTAATTGACTTTTGTATCTTAATGCATAGAAAGATCACTTGTTAATAATAATGCTAGCAAATATCAGATTAGTTCTACACTTATGTAAAGGTTTTAGACTTTACGGCTATATATTAAGTCCTTATAGTGCGAAAAGAGAAGTATTCCAAAAATTATAATAATAGAAAACATATATCTCTCTCTTTGTGTCTCTATCCCTCTCTTCCCCTCTATCTCTACCTTTCTTTTATTTTATTTATATTTCATTTTCCTGTCAGTCCAGCCGCTCTCCACTTATTTACAGCTCTTAGCAATTTATTGTATATATAAGTCGACATCCCTTCTACCTTTAGATGACCGTATGCATTTCTATGTAAATATACTTCAATATATAAAATACATAATATATGTTAAGCCAATTTAGGTATAGAAACCAGTTATCTCCTAGTATTTTGCCATTCTATTAAAGAATTATCATGATTCCGTTTCTATATATGTAACTAATCCTGATGACTCTGTAATTGCTGACTGTTTAGTGGCAATCCGTGTTAAATATCGAATTGAAATGTCAACATTTATTTGCCTGTCATCCACAGAGGATAACCTGGTTAGGGTGGGCAAAATGCTGGGGCAAAGGCCAATGGCAAGTGGCAAGGGCAATTGACAGCGACATGTGTGGAGATTGTGCCAACAATTTGTTTGGTTTAATGCACGCGCAATTAATGCGTATGTAAAGTAATTTATTTTTGAGTAAATACAAAAAAAAAAAACCCACATCAAATAATGAACGATAAACAGTTGTAGCAGCCCCTTAAACATTTGCTGCTGTCAGCTTAATGTCCCCTCTTTTAAAACAACAAATATGGAAAGGGCAACGCTCCTCGCATTATGTTGCAAATATTGTAATTATCCATTAAATATTCTTATGTGCACCTTTGATGAGGGTAGCTAAAATGTAATATTAAAAGCATGAAAAATAAACTGATCAGGCAACGTCCATAGCTTAATCTGATGCATTAAAAGTTGTAACCGGTGAGAGTATTAAATCTTCGACTGTACTTTTTAGTTAAATATGCAAAGGCAGCTGTTAAACACACCTGGCCGTTGGATTTCATGAGCAATTGCCTGATTGACATGGACGCCGGCAAAGTTATTAAATGCGAATGACATTAAGTGGATTTACAGCGCGCTCTATTCAATTAAACAGCACGAAAGAGGAAAGAGGTGAAAGAAAATGAAAAAGAAAAGGAAATACGTTGAGCACTGGGCGTGTGCGTAATGCACGAGTGCACATTGCGCATACGCCGCGTGGACCGTTCAGTCCCACTGCGGTTGCAACAAAGTGACATGCAAAAGTCATTAAAGGAATGGAGCGCAACGGACAACAAAAGCCACGGCCCAAAAGCTGGATGACGCCGTCGTTGACACAAGTTAATTACAAGAGTTCGAAACGGGACGAACTTCGCGCCGACTTTTTGGCCGTTCGGGTCATATAAAATTACTTGTATTGCGCGCAGAGCTGAGCGACACCTCTGAGCTCCTTGCATAGTTTGTCTTTTCCGGTTTTTATATTTTCTTTTTTTGCAGCTCTTTGGCGACCGTTACTTTTTACTGCTTCCCAACCGCCCTGTCACTCTGGGCTTAATTGTTGTGCACGCAAAGTGCTTCGCAGTTTCTTTTTTTATGAAAGCATCTGACGATGATGTTGCTCTTAGCAAAAGTGTAATATGAAAACAAGTTAAAAGGCATTTAAAGCTCAGCGTAAATTGTCAAATAATTGAGTCGATGCATACGAAAAGCTTAGGGCCTAGGTTAGACTTACAAGCGGCAGGTCGCCAGGTCAAATATAGTATTAAATTTATACCTGATAATAATTTCTCGTAAATTTTCAAGAAAACAAAACTTTGATTTCTACTTAAACATGTGTATGCGCATTTTAAATTGTATCAAAAATATCACTTCAATTTGAAATATTATTTTTTTGTTTGTTATTTTCTTACAATTATAGAAAAAACCGAAATATTCTAACTATTTGCTGCGGCAAATGAATATTTATTTACGCTCTGCGCAGTTCATTAAAATGTTCATCGATACCGCAACCGAAGTAAATATGTAATTACACAAAATAAACTAACGAAATGCATTGAATTCATTTCGAGCATTGAGTGCACCCGAAAATCAACGAAAATTACAGTTGGCAACTTTGAGCTGTGGCACTCCGAAAATGCGCTTAAATTTCAACACTTTTGTGTCCATTTCAATTATTTAACGCTTTTAATATAGTAGTTTTGGTAAGAGCTGGCCAAAAATTCCGTTCATATTTATGTTGAAATTTTTAGAGTAAATGGCCAAATTACATATCCATATTGACATGTTATTGAATGCTATCTCATAGATATACACAAACACACGCAAGCACACAAATTCCTATACAGATGCAGATACACATGAGCAGGAGCTACTTGGGCAGTGCAAAGCAAACATTGTAGACCTCTGCACGTCCCCTTGGGTATCCACATTTTGTGGCATTTTGTTTATTTATGTTATGTTGGCTCTGTAGAGTTTTTGTATCTACAAGATACACACAACAAACGCAAACACATGTAAGCCCTGGCTATAGATAACCACAAATCCGGCATGATTAGACTTTTGATGGCAACTTTACAGCAACTTTAATAAATGAACTGGAAATTTATTAGTTTTAGTGCAGCAACGGCAACCGCAAGTGCATACAGCAAGATACAGATACCAACTATCTGCAGATACTTAACGCAGCTCTGTTGTCTTTTGACTGCTGCAACTTGCGAGCTGTCCGTTGTTATTTCATTGATTTTGTACATTTTTGCGGCTTTTTAGTGTTTTCTCAAGGTGTTGCAACAGAATTTACGCACAACAATGCAACGAAAATCGGGTTGAAATTGCATTGGCACTTTCTGTGCGGTAAATATTTAATTAAATATACTAACATTTGGTTAAAGTGATTTTTTGTTCAATGAAAACACAATTTTCCTAATTGCAGACAGAAAATATATCATTTTATAAATATGCATATGTATATGTAGACTCAACATTTCATTTATGTTTTTAATATGCATTTAAATTGCCTGCCTTTTACCATCTGCACAACTCTCTCGCTCTGTGTCTCGCGCTCCTTATCTCTCTGTCTTTATCTTGCCATATCGGAGATGTATCTACCGGCGTATGCTTAAACAATATTGCATGGCAAATGGCGTAGATATGAACAGCTACTTTATTGTTGGCATTACACTTGAGCAATAATAGCAATTGTCGGAGACGGAACCAGGGACGGAGTCGTTGTGGGGGCGCCGCCAATGTAATCATGTGTATTATAATCATCATCTCCTTCATCGTTATGAGCATTTGGTTAGGGAATATATTGTCGTCGTCTCTCGATAAGTAAAGACGACGTCGCCGTCTGCGTTCCGTCTGTGTTGCAATTTCTATAAACACAACTCCCGTTGAGATTTTTGCACATAACACGCCACCCAACCTCTGTTGTCTGCGTGTCATAAGAGCGGAAATACGCTTACAAACGCAATAATTTTGCATGCTTTTACACACACACACACACACACACTCTCCTAGAAGACACCCACACATGCATGCACATCACATTGCATCTCGCATGTTGCGCATACGCCGCGTTTGCCGCTACTGAAAATTCTTTTGGCCCACGCCCATCGTCGCCCATGGCGCATTTTTGTTGACTTCCATTTCAGATTTATACAACTTAGTACACATTTTTAACATTCGTTTTTGTTCTGGTTCCTTTAATATTTATTTTGAATATACATATATAATTTTTTGTTTTTCCAAATCAGACGATGCATCATATATATGTGTGTATTTTTTGTTAAGTGGGATGAGGCAATAAGAAAAACTAAAGGCACTGTAAAATAATATTTTCACAGAAAAGGTATTAAAATGAATAGTGTGGTAAATTTAACATTTACTTAATTCACATTTATATATAATTTTATAAGTTCGTGTTCCAATTGGCTTAGACTTGAAAAATCTTCGATTTTCGATTTTCGCTAAGTATTTCAAAGTTAGAACTCTTTTTATTCATATATTTTGGCTCAAGCGATCGTTAGCAATTTCTCGCAGTGCATGGAAACTATAAGAACAACCGAAGCGCTGGGAGGAAGTGTTGAGTGGGCAGAGACACCGACAAAAAAAGCGCACAATTTTCCGCTTTGCAAATCTTTATATTTATTACATGCGCTGGCGCTGCCTGGCATTTTCATTCTTCGCAGCAGTCACATTCGCATTCTCATGCCCAATTTTGAGATGCTTCTTGCCGCACTCCAATAAAGTCGAATTCCCCAGTGTCTAGTCTACATTTGTATACCCTCTAATCACAAAAGTCGACTTGATTAAGCCAGGATAATCAAATTAAGTGCAACCTATTTGGAATTCTTCCAGTTGACCTGAATATATATATATAGTATTTTGTACAGTTCAAATGGACATGTTGAGAAATAGAATATAAGGGCTTGTTCTTCTATAAACCTTTATGCAGATAAAATCTTTTCAATTAAGGCAAACTTGTGCTATATATTTGATGGCATATATATATATATATCGAGGGATATTCATTACAGGGTAAACCCAAGCCCAGTACTCTCGACTCATGTCTGTGTACTTGGGTTTTTGTCTTTGTAGCCTACCCCAGGGCGCCGACTTGCAACGCCCATTACATGAACAGCGCCTGCCGCCCCCCTTCATAAGGCCATTTGCGATTGCTGCTATACACACATAAGTAAATGTTTTCTTGCAATTTCTATTTATACATTTACAGACGAAAGTATTTTTCTTTTTCTTATTACTCATACGTAATTTTTAATGCAGTTACACATACAACCCCCCATCCGCAGTATAATACGAATGACTTTTGTGCCAGCTGCTGTTGCTTTTGCTTTTGCTGTTGCTGTTGCTATAATAAAAGCTGCTTTTATGGAATTTACTTGGTTCTTACATATTTCATTTTATTTATTTTATTTGTGCAGCATTTAATGTTGAACTTCTTATTGGCTTATCTTGCTCTGTAGCTTTATTAAATGTACCTGTTTTCGTATTCAACTGAGCTTAAGATAAGTCCGTGTCAGGCAGGAATATATTTTCTTTTTTTTCTACTTGTGTCTTGTGTACATCTTATTTAATTAAAGCATTTTTTTTTGTATATGTTTGAAGTCAAGTTTTTCTTTTTTTTTTGCCAGAGTCAGAGTTTGGAGAATTGAAAAGACAAACTTTTATTAAAATCATAATACTAATAAACATTTTGCAGAGGCATATCTTAAGCTAGATTTAACTATACTATAATTAGTTGCGAATTTTAAGGCCAAATTGATTAAATATTTCACAGATTAATTTCTTAAACTCACAGTTGGCGATAAATTATAATATTGAAATATATTTTAACTGCAGATCTTGTGCCTAGTACCCATTGAAAATAGGTAATAATACGTAAATGCAAGTATGTAAGTGCTTCTGTCTTCTGTCATCAATAGCTTACCACACATTAATATGCTATATATATGCGGCAACAATTTCATAAAGTTCGGACAGTAAACACCGATGCACATCACGAATGCAAAGATAAATAACACACAATTTGCTAATTTCATACGAATTGTTACTTAGTTAAAACTTAAATCAATATGACAACCGCATCGCAAAACCTCAAAACGCCATTATAGCCCAAATATCAAGCTCATCAATGCAGCCACATGAACTCATACATGAATCTGTGCACACAGAATACCTACAAACACACACAAACACACACACACACACTCGCACACACTCGCACACACTCGCACGGACGCACACAGCCATCCCATTTCTAACATCATGTTGCTCTCTAATTAGCGCAGCGAGTTTTGTTATAGAAAGCAAGGCTTGCTGGCATGCTCCATGCACAAAAGTGCCCTAAAGCAGCTTTATCAAATTAACGCATCAGTTTCACGAGACCACGCAATCGTCCCCGTTATCACTGCACTGCTGCAAAACCCCCCCGCCCCACCCACAACAGCTGCAATTCCAGCTGCATTTCAACGCATTTAACGGGACGCGACAAAAATCGAGCTGCGAAAAATTGCCAACCAGACAAAAGTTCAATTGAAACCGAAAATGTGCTAGACAGCGTAGTGGGGCAGAGCTGCTGTAGAGGGGCGGGTCGTCCCCCTCCCGCCCTTGAGTCGACCACCCAGCAGGCAGTAGCTCAGACAATGAATACTAGTTGTTTATCTGAGCTCTACATCGACGCATTGGCTAATTAATGTCGTCGACATTTTAGCCCGAAGAGTCCTGATAACAATTTGTTGAAAACTCGTTTTGCCACTTTTTTGTCTGTTACGTGTTTGCGAATTCATAAGCGAACACAGCACAATGCCAATCTGCCTAGCTCCAAGGAAAGGGTCAATATTGATACGCGAAAGATACCCTTTAAACGAATGCTCCCTAGTGGAATCTCTTCCGTGCTCTGCACTTACTGCTCTAACATGTATACCGATACTTTAAACTGGCTTAACAAAACTTTAACAAACGGAATTGCCAAAAATATCCTTAACAAAGTCAGAACAAAGACTTATTTATCAAGTTAGCAAGACTTAAACATATCATATATATCAAAATGATAGCCTTATTTATGAAACAGCAAGCCTTAAACATATGGTATTTTTTTTATAATATATTCTAATCTTAAGCTTATCAATATCAAAATGAGAGGTCTATTTATAAATCAACAGGATTTATACATATAAAATTCGTTTATACTATCCCTTTAATTGAATTTATCTTTCAATTCATGTAACTAACAATATTGTATTATTTATTTTACTTTTATAACATGCCTGAATATTAGCTAATGAATATAACTAAAAATTAAAAATATTCTTGACTCGAGTAGTTTTCTTCACAATAAATTTTCTTCCCATGTCGGATATGGACATAATCCCAAAACTATTCGTTGGGAGTCAAAATGTCTAATGTTTAACTAATTTAACATATTCTCCGTTGTCAATTAAATTGCATTTTAATACTTTCCCTTCTAAGTTAATTTTTCATTTCATGCTCCTTTTACACATTCTCCAAGGTCTCTTAGTACTTGTAGTTGATTCTTTATACCTTTTCCAACACTGCGCATGCGCAGCATCAAAATGCATTGCCTATTTTACAGCGCATTTAGATATGTTAATCGGATGGGCTCGTTAGTTGTTCAGTCTGTCGCGCTTTGTGACCTCATCTAGATGATTCAAGTGAAAGGCAAAGTTGGCTTCAATATTTTCACAAAATTAATCCAATTAGCAAAACAAATATGCGAAAATTGCCGCGACAACGCCGCGCATTAAAACCCTCACACACACACACACACGTGTCTGCTGTTCTCTACGCTTGTGTGTGTTTGTGTGTGGATGCATGACTCTTGCGGCTTTTGCGCCTTTCCATGTCTGCGTCTAATTTAATTTCCACGCAGAAGGCAGCCAACTGCATTCGCTAAACAAATACCTTTCAATTAGTTGCGGCTGCCAAAACTAAATTATTCTTTGTATGCCAATTTCTGCATCTATCTTCAGCTCAAACTCTATTTCCATGTCGTGACGCGGTGCGTTTCTGTCTATGCTTTTGTTTTTGTTTTTGTTGTTGTGTTTGTTGTGTTTGTACTGTTGTGTGACGCTTGTGTCTGTCTCGACTTTTGCCAACGAAGTTTCGTGACTTTTAAAGTCTTTCTGCAAGTTTTGAAATTAACTTTTATAATTGAATTGTGCGCAGTTTATGCACTTGAATTTTGTCTGCTGTCTACCAAATCATATTAAACTGTGAGATTGTTTCACAGCATGGATTTGAAAGTTTATAAAAGAGCGCACAACATGAGCAAAATGTCAAGCTTAAAGCCCAAACACATCAAAAGAGAAACACTTTGATTATACTTTTATCAAAATGATAATAAATGCTTAATTGATGGCAATTTCCATTCCTTACATAGTCCTATTCAAAATATTTCAATAATAATTACATATCTGAAAAGTAACTCTGTGTGCTTTAGGTTCTATTTTCCATACTATATAAAATATATCTATTATCAAAAAAAAGGGACATTATTTAAAGTTTCAAGTCTTAAATTTGTTACTTTTTAATTTTTTATTCCGTATTTTTTAGTTGTACTTGAAAATTCTAGTCCCAAAATATTAAATATTTAATTAAATAAATAATTTCTTGTTTTAGTAATAAGCATGCATTACTTCCTTCAGTATACCTGGTACTAAAAATTATAATAAGAAAAATTTATGATTCTTATAAACTGTCCCGCCCATTAATTTGATTAACAATTTCTTTAGCAGAAACTAATCGGATACCTTTTGCTTTTGCTTAAGGGGAATCTTTTTTAGTTGAAATATCATTACAATCTTAAAACTTCAAGTAATTGCAAACACTTTAGAAAAGCCGTTTAAAAAATGTTAAATGACTAAGGAAATTGTTCGGCGAATTCAATTGAATACATTTTGCATAAAACTATTGAATTTCAATTTAAACTTTTAATGCAAAACACTTTTCAAATGCAACAATACAAGCAAGTATAAAATATGCATTCAAAGGTAGCCGACTGCGTAATACCCTATTCACGCACTTTAATACTAGCCGAGAATAGCCCAAAAAGAGTCTTCTTTAATATTGTTCCAGTGACTCTAAGACTGTGCCCTTAAGCAATGCATTTCAAGCTGTTGTCTAAGTATAATAATTTATATACTTTTTGCAAATACTTTTAGTTTAACATTCAAAAGAGATCAATCAATCAAGTAATTAAGATAAGGAGAAATCAAATCAATCAAAACCAATATACTCCCTGTCACTTTTTATACAGAGTATAGAAATACATAGAAAAAGGAATTACAATTGATTTTGAATGGGTTGTACATGCCGTTCTTTCCGCTGCCCCCCTGATCTTTCACATAGACGACGCACTAATGCGGAAAACAAGAAAATTATCACGAAATGCGCATCAATTGACATCCAGAGCGAAAATTCCAAGCAAAAGACACAAAAAAAAAGACCAACCCACTCCGCCCACTGCGCCACAGAGACCACTCCGGTCCATCGCCGATAATCGGCAAAAACAAGTTAAGCTCGAAAATTTTCTTGGCCAGACAGAAAATTGTGCTGCAAAATGTTTTTACTGCTTTTGACTGACAAGCCTGGATGAGTTTTCCTTGCTTTTTATTTTTTTTAATACCCCGTGCGCATTCGAAATGGTTTTTAAGAAACAGGCTATATTGCGGCAGTTAATGGCCGGCATATCTGACATTTCCGAATAAGTGTAAGTCTGTCTGGGAATCTTAGAAACTTTAGGAGCTGAAGACACCAAATCAAGATTATTTCATTGTATCGATACATATCGATAACCAGCTCTTCGATAAATAAAGATCTTTTGTATATTATGGCTATTTGCAGCTGACTGCAGGGTATGTCCTTCTCGATCATTTTCAAACAGAGCTCTTACTTTACTTTTTTACTCTTACTTGATTTTTCGAAACTTTAATTTTTATAGTTTGTTGAAAATCACGATGCTCGCTTCTATTAAAATGCTGTCAATTGCCAAGTTGAAAAGCATGAAGAAATTTCCGTTGCGTATTGAGTAAAAAAAAGTATCGCAAATGTTTTCGACGCCTGTCAATTGCCCATTCCATTTACATCTTTTTCAGCTGCTTAAGTCACTTAAACTATTTTAGATGAATTCATTAAAGTTTCAAATTGAATGTAGAAAATGCCGACTACAACTTTTATCAAAATATGCAGCAGCACAGTTTCTTACTTGACGTAGTACACACTGAGTGAAATAATGAGAAATAGTACATGACAAAATGTAAACAGAGGACAGAAAGATGGAAATACCTAATTGTAATAGGCTTTAAGCAAGTAAGAGGTTCTAGTCGGGAGCTCCCGACTAGGGGATACCCTGAACCCTCTTCATCCAACACCAAATGCAAATATATATTCTATCTAGCTCTTATTATTTACCAAAATTGCTCAAAAAACAGGATTTCCATAAACATTTTTATCGATAACTTGGAAACGGGGCAAGTTATCGAATATCGGAAACAAACAAATGATCTGCGCGGGCACTAGGAGGACCTAAAGCTACGGACGGACAGACGGACGGACGGACAGACAGACAGACAGACGGACATGGCTAGATCAAAGAAAATATAAACAATATAAACGCTCGTGTCAGCATCAGCAAGCCGCGACTTCGGCATTCGTTCGTCTGGTCTTTGGAGAACGAACAGTCAGTCGGCAGGCGTACGAAGCCTCAAAGGCCAGATGAAAGGCCAGGCTAGTAACTTTGCGTCGCATTCAAATGTATGGGCGTTACTCATCTAAGTGTTTATATTGTCTTTGGCTAGATAGACTCGGCTATTGATGCTGATCAAGAATATATATACTTTATGTGGTCGGACTTCTTCTTTCTGCCTGTTACATACATTTACGTTTTGCACAAAAACATTATACCCCTTTTACTCATTTTTAATGGGTTCAGGTTATCAAAATAACTAAGTTTAATGCTGCATGATAGTCGCAGATTCTTTTGAGCGATCAGGCTGTTGTGTCATTATTCGACGAGTGTTAAACAATTCCAAAGTGCTTCAATTTGATAGCTTAAAAACACATATTTTTGAAGGGCTATCAATGGCAGAACATTGACATTTTAGGGCCTTCTTAAAGGCATACTTAACTGGACGCAATCCTTTCTAAATTTATGAACCTATTGAAAATGTTATGGCACACACAATTGCACGACAATTAACATTATATTATGCTGTTTAAATAAATGGCCAACAAATTAGCCAAACATATATCTGCGCCCCCTTGACCAAAAACTGCCCCTTGCTGGCAAGCTGTGACAAATTAATAAAAACGCAAAATCAAAACGTTCAGATCATTAAAAGTATTTATGAGCTACGCAAATGTTTGTTGCTGCCTCGTGTCTGGCCTGAGGGGCCTGAGGGGTAGGGGCGGCGAGGAGTGGGGGCGGTACACTAAAAAGAGTACAAAAATTTAATGCGAATTTATTTATTATTGTGCATAAAGTGCATAAAGTCTGACGAGAAGCATGGAACGTGCCCGTCAAATGGAAATGGAAATGGCATTGTCAGTAGCCATAAAATTATAAGAATAAGTGAGTGCGGGAAACTGAGGGAAACTGGGGGAAACTGTGAAAAGCTCGTAAGACAAAGCCTACAAAATGGGCGGTTGCCGGGCAGATTCGTGCGGGTCATAAAAATGGTCAAACAACAAGACGCAACTCCGAATCAAACACATGGCATATACATACATATATATCTATATCTATACATATATATGTGTGTATGTATTTATATTTTAGAGGCGTGGCAGGCAGCACATAAAAATGTTTTTGCTAAAGAAAAATTCGCGCGTGTTTTTTTTTTTTTTTTTTTTTTTGTTTTTGGCATAAACATTTTTATAGCCGCGAGTGTGGGAGGCGAACGTTGAAAATGCATTTGAAATTGTCATAAATTCGTATTAATTTGAGGCCGCGCGTAGATTTTATGTACCAGGCACAAGTTTGTGCTCGCCCCGCCCCGCCCCTCTTCTGGCGGTTCGTCGGTTTGTTTGGCTTTGTTTTTAGTCCCTGTTTAGTCGCTGTTTATCTTTGTCGGTCTTGGCTTTGCCAACAGCCCACACACGCACACACATGTGAGCCGGAGCCCATTTCAAATTTAACGGCCATTTTGTGCTTTCTTTCAGTTCCTTTTTTTAATTGCCCACACATCATGCAATGCATTGTCCAGTCTCGGGGCTTATGAGTAATGTTTATTGTTGTATTTTTTATGGCGTTGCCATTTTGTTTTCAGCATTAAGTGATAAGTTTAATGAGTTTTACTTACGGATTTATGAGTGCCATTTTAGCATTCTGCGGTGCCAGATTACTCACCTAATCAATGATGCGCGCTCACAAGCTGTTTATTTGATTGCTTTAAGTAACAAAACAAATTGCAATTCAAGCAATTTGGGAATTCAACATAACCTCTGAATCAATAAGCCCAAATTTAAACACACCCACTAAAAATGTCATCAGAATCTTCATCTAAATCGGAGCTAAAGTCGTTTGGATCAAATAGAAAGAGATTACAAAAGCGAAAAAGGTGAAAATAATGCTCACAGATCTTCTAGAAGTGTAATAAGGAAATAGACAGAGAGCGCGGGAGAGAGAGAGAGATAGACAGAGCAAGCGGAGTAGTAAGCGATCGACAGAGGGCGCGGCCGGAAGAGAGACAAAGTGAGAAAATATACCCTTTTCATTAGGAAATATAAGAAATATAAGACTATAAGAAGCAGTTCCTTACATTTTAAATATATTTAAGACATTGATGGTTTTGGCAACCTTTCCATATTTAAGAATATTTGTCCGGACCTCGGGCCAGCCAACCAAAATTCCTGTATTTAAGACAAATATGTGTTACTTAAAATAGTAACAGTTACAAGGAATATCAATAGCACCAATAAAATGAGATCCTGAGAATCGCATAGCAAAGCGATCCGCACTTAAGAAGAAAAGGACCATATGAGTTGCGAACTAAGTTGGGCGCACGTACACACACACACACGTTAACACATACGTTCCCCAACACACGCCCACACCCACACCCACACAATCACTCAAGTAGGCACATAATTGCCATTTGCCGCATGACAACGCAATAAACATTTTGACAGACTTTTTGGCAGCCACGCACACACAGGCACGCGCAACAATGCAAAAACTTCAGTTTGACTTTTAAGTGCATACGAAAAACGAAAACAATAACAATCAACGAAGAAAGAGCTGTTAAATGCGGCACACCGATGTTTAAATACCCTAGCAGACAAAAAGCCCAGAAGGGCTTTTATATAATTACTTTAGTTACCACCTGTATTGTGAGAAAATACATTTTAAAAAAAATATACAATTTCTTTTCATATCTCAACCCGGTTGTGGACCAAGAATGTGCTTACATACATATATACATATATAAATACATATGCATTTACATTACCTAATTAAAATACCCTCTGCAAGTGCAAGAATAAAGAAGATAAATACCGCAACTTTTTTGTACTCACTTTTTCGCTTTCGCTCTCTTTCTCTCTCGCTGCATGCGTATTGTTTGCAAAGTGCACCAAAAATAAAAAGCTTTGCACCAAAAATGAAGCGAGTGCAAATTTTAACACATTTATTTAAGAAAAACCGCGGATAACAAGTGGGGCACTATTATAAATTACAATTGATACGAACTAAACGCGTTTAACACAATAACAATTACATAATCGACTGATCAATGGATATTGCGCTTAGATAACTAAGTCGCCAACCACAATGCTTGCTCTCTCGCTGTTTCGTTAAGATGCAGCGTGTAGTGCACAGCATCAAAGTCAACGAATCTACGATCCAAAATGTCCGTTTTCGGATTTTCTATTCTAAGAGCGTTACACAATTAGGGAAAAAATTTCAATATCCACTAGAAGAGTATTCAAAAATAAGAATGAAAATGTGAACCGCTTGCCATGTGCAAATTGTAAATGTTTCATAATAATTTCGCAGCAAATTCTTCTTGCGCAGTTGTTAGCCATGCGAATTATGTGGGACAACAACAACAACAACAACCTAACGCCTTTGCGAGAAGCGGAAATGTTAACAACAACGTTTCGGGGTTTTGCAAAGCAGCCAACAGAGGGAGCTGTGCGGTGCGGAGAGCGGGGCTGACGGCAGACAATGACAGGAAGTGCATAGTTGGCCAACTGCCGCGCTCTCTTTGCGCTCTCTTTGTCGTTGTTGTTGTTGTTTATTTTGTGTATTTGCGGTTAGAATTTCGCACAGGAAGTGCCAAAAATATTTTTTAAGAGCAACAACAACAAAAGTGCTGCAAAAAAATTTCATATAAATAATTAAATTAACTAGAAGGGTTTATTTTTTCGAGCAAATGCTGCGAACGAAAAGGAAAAGCTCAACTATCCCTTTGTTCGCCATCTCTTTATGCTGCACCCCGCCCCTCCGCCATCCTTCATCATCGCGCGACTGAGCCGGTGAGTTGGCCATTTGTCGCAGCTCTTGTTCTCTTTTGTTGTCAACGGACGCTGGGAAAAATGTAAATTTTCATTTATGCCAGACAGCCGTAATTTAGTTTTGCGTATTAATTTTGCTTATTTCGGTTTACCAAACGGATTAGCTGCGTTTATTAAGGTTGTGCCAGAGAGCAAACATTTTGTTGGCATGGATAAATTGATAAATTGAAGTTTTATTTTCATTTTTATGGATCTTTAAGTTGTGTTATGTTTTTAATACCCTCCCCAAAATTGCTATTTATTATCCCAACTAATTTTAAATATTCTCCCAGTTTTAGCTGATTTTGGTCGAAAGTAAACGCCCTCTGCCGGGAAGAGTATGTACTATTGTGCTTTCGACAAAAACAACTCACCCACTTAACGAAGGTTTGTTCCTGTTTTAAATATTAAAAGACTGAAAGCAGTTTGGACCTTATATTCATTTTTGTTTCATAGAATATTATGGAATTTTAGTTCAATCGTTAGGTTCATGGTAAAATACCATTGACAAGAACCACTAAGCGAAATTGCACGCAGCTTCGTTAAGACTAAGTTGCGCTTGGTTCAGTTTCTTTAGCGTTTTGTTGGTATTTGTATATTGAATTTTTGGGATTTAATACATACTACATCTACGGTCACACTGCACTTGCAGTGCAATTTTCTGAAGTACATTCTGCGAAAAACGTTTCCAAATTACAAATAAACTGAGCAGGCTGAACAAAAAGACACAATGGAGGCCGTGCCGCGTCTGCACATGCTATGGTTTGCCCTCAAATCCAGCCCGGAAGGCACATCGTTCGCAGCCCTAAAAAAGGTGGGTTGCAACGGCGACAAAGGCCCAATAGCGACGGTCGACGAACTTACCAATTAAGAGTGCGGGGGGTTGCAGGCGGGGGCAGCACCTGCGACGAAAGCTGATCCGCAAAATGTTAAGCTTTGTGACGACATGCCGCCCGCCTGCTCTCCCGTGTGGTGATTGTAAATAATTCCACCTAGGCTGAGTCATCGTAATTGGTGTAGCTGAAAATTGAAAAACAAACAATGAGCTATTGTTCGCTCTCTCTCTCTCTCTCTCTCTCACACACACACTCTCTTTCTCTCCTCTCGCATGCAGTACATAGCCGAATTCTATCACGAAGATCCGGAGGCCTTTTCCAAGGAGGTGCATGCGTTGGAAACGCTGCGCAACCAGGCAATGCGCACCACCAAAGACGGCGCTCCAATTATGAAGCGCTACTATTGCCAGCTGCATGCGCTGCAGAACCGCTTTCCGCAGCTGTCGGAGCGCAGCATCTTTACGTTCACCTGGAAGGATCTCTATCACAGTACCGTGCACGAGGTGACCGACATACGCTACGAACGTGCCGCTGTGCTCTTCAACATTGCCGCCTCGCACACGCAGTCGGGCGCTTCGGTGACGCGCGGCGATGTCGATGGCATGAAAATGGCCTGCACACATTTCCAGGTGGGTTCATGTGCTCCAAGTGTACAAACGCATTCTAAAACTCACAATTTCAGGCCGCTGCGTGGGCCTATAACGAGCTGCGGGAACGCTATGCGAATGTCAACAGTGGCGGGGATTTTATGACCACCGAGCTGTTGGTCTTCCAGCAGCAGGTGTGCCTCGCCCAGGCACAGGAATGTATACTGGAAAAGTCGCTAATTGATAACCGAAAGCCGCACATTGTGGCCAAGGTGACGGCACAGATTGTTGTCTACTATGGCGCAGCTCTGGCGGCGCTGCTCACCGGCGGCGATGATGGGCCCGTTGCTCAGGTCATCGATAGCTCCGTCTACAAGCTATGGAAGAAATATGTCAAATTCAAGATAAACTATCTGCACTGCATATTGTACTTGTATCAGGGACAACAAGCTGAGGAGCAGCGCAAAATGGGCGAACGTCTGACGCTCTACCAGGTAAGTTGCTTCCAATTCTGTTTTGAGCAAACGAATCTCTGACATAATGCCATGCTTAGGCTGCCTGGGACAAACTGGAGGAGGCACGTAAAGAGTCCAAGGGTCTGCCAGACCAAAAGGAAATCAACGAGTCCCTCAGCTTCACCGCCGATGTGGTCGAGGGCAAGCGCAAGAATGCCAAAAACGAAAACGAGTTCATCTACCATGAGGCTGTGCCCGAGCTGACCACTATTGCAGCCGTGCAGGGCGCCAATTTGGTAAATGGCATTGGGTTTTCTGTAACGGATGAGGAGGTTGCTGGCGCCGATATATTTGCGCGATTGGTGCCCATGAAGGCGCACGAGGCCAGCTCAATGTACAGCGAGGAGAAGGCGAAATTGCTGCGCAAATATGGCGCATTGCTGGAGGAGAAGGACACACAGCTGGATAGCTACATGAGCTCGCTAACCCTGGACAATCTCAACATCAACGAAGAGCAGGCCAACAAGCTGCCCCAGGGCATTGTGGATCGCTGTGCGGCGCTGCATGCCAACAAAACGGCCATCAGCGATCTGATCGAGGCTATGTCCCAGCTGGCGGAAATCACAGCCGATGTGGAGACCAATCTCAGTGAGCTGACGCACATGCTCGAGGCGGAAGCCCAAGCGGAGCGCGAATTTCAAACAGCCAGCGGCGTGCAGCGTACGCCCAATGCCCACATTACGGAATTGACGCGCGAGTTCCAGAAATACAGCGAAGCGCACGCCAGGGCAGGCGAGTCCAACAATACGCTGCGCAAGGCCATGAGCTTGCATGTGAATAATCTAAAGATCTTGGCGCGTCCGCTGCAGGAAATACAACAGCTGATGCCCAAGCTCAGCTCGGAGCTGAACACCACAGAGATCTTCAAGGATGTCAAGTTGATTGTGAACAAGGTGAATGAGATGAAGGCGCAGCGCGCACAATTCCATGCGGATCTGCGCATTGCCATTAATGAGGATGACATCACGACCAAGGTGATTGCCCACGGCGGCCAGGAGGGCCTGCAGGTGCTCTTTGCCACGGAGCTGGCCAAGCACGATCGCCTCACCCAGCTGCTCGACCAGAATATGCTGGCTCAACAAAATATACTGCAGGCCCTGACCGAGGCGTATGCGCGTGCCGCGCCCGTGCTGAAAACGCTGCAGGATGTGAAACAGAAGCGCGAGCATTTCTACAGCTCACTGGCTGCCTCCTATGATGTGTATGAGGATCTGCTGGCCAAGTCGGCCAAGGGTCTGGAGTTCTACAAGAAGCTAGCGGGCAATGTGCAGAAACTCCTGACACGCTTCAAGTCCGCACGCGATGTGCAATCCGAGGAGCGACAGCAGCGTCTGCAGAGCGTCAAGGCGGCGCCAGCTGCTGCTGCTATGCCCGCTGTCAGCAAGCCAGAAATTGCGTCCACTGCAACCAGCGGCGCGCCCAAACTACGTGATTATCTGAAGGCCAAACAAAATGGCATTGCCGCCGCCACACTGGATGCCGCAACTTATCTGCCCACTGTGCGTCCGGTCCCGGTGGGCTCTGAGAATCCCACGCAGGCCGCCTGCTCTGTCTACGCCAGCGCACCGCCGCCCAATGAGCCGCCGCCGCCCTACAGCCTGCAGCAGCAGCAATACTACGATCCCAATGCCGCCGGCTATACCAATCCTATGTACCAGCAACAACAGCAGCACATTGCTCCGCCCGCCTACAAGGCGCAAGCCTCGCCCAACTCACAAACGCTGCACGGTGCCATGGCACAGCTCAGCATGCAACAGCAGCAGCAGCAGCAGTTGCCCCCGGCGGAGCCAGTCGCAGCTTATGGCCAGCAGCCACAATTGGGCTATGGCTACAATTATCCAGTGGCGTATCCAGCGCCTGCAGCTTCACCTGCTCAGCAGGCCTACACCTACCAGCAACCGCTCTATGTGGCCACATCCGTGCAGCCCAACGATGCTTTGAGCTATTCACAGCCACAGCAGCTGGGATATGCCCAGCCGCAGACGCCACAGCAGCCCTTGGCCCATCAACAGGCTAATGCTGCACAGGCTTATCCGCCAGCTGTGGCTGCGACCCAGCAGGCATCCAGTTTTACGCAGCAACAACAGATTTCTATGTATCCGCAGCCAGCTGCTGCAGCATATACTCAGCAGACGCAGACGACAGTGCCTCAGCAGCCAGCCCAATCTCAGACTCCCCAACAAGCAGGCAGTTATCCGCAATCCCAGACACCCCAACAGCCAGCCAACTATTCCCAGGCGCAGACGCCCCAGCAAGCAGCCAATTATCCACAGGCGCAGACGCCCCAACAAGCAGCCAGTTATGCCCAATCCCAAACTCCGCAACAGCAGCCAACTGCGGCTTATTCTGCAGCGCCGCAGCCTACAGCCTATGGTCAGCCCTCAACTTTTGCCCAGTCTCAGATGCCACCGCAGCCAGCTTTGTATCCTTCACAGGTGGTGCCGCAATCTGCATCTGTTCCATCTACGCCAGCAGCCATGCAATATCCAGTGGCCACCGCCGTCTCAGTGCCAGCTCCCAGTGTGGATACCAATTTCTTGAGCTACTCGAATCATCCTGGCTACAGCTTTAATCCACAAACGGGCATCTATGAGTACAGCAGCGGCTATCAGCATGAGAGCAACAATATTCCAAAGGTTTCGCATGGCCAATTTGGCCAATTCACGCAAAGCGGACAACAGCAGGCGGCCGTTGTGGGCACCACAGACTCGGAGCAGGCCAATCGCAGCAGTTTGGCCACGGGCTTTGATGTAAGTATATCCCCAGATTCTAACGAAGTATTAAATCCAATCACTTGCTAATTGTTGTGCCTTGATATAGTCGCCCATTGTTTCGCATACAAAGGCAGCAAGTGGCGCCGCCGACTCCAGTGCTCCGGGTCAACCGGCCGAGGTGACAGGCAACTATTATACGCCACCATATGGCTATCATTCGGCTGGCGGAACGCTTACACAGCAGCCACAGCCGCAGCTGCAGGCGGAGCAGCAGCCTGCAACGACAGCTGCCGCCGCGCCCACCAATCCGAAGTCCTCAATTTATATGCAGAGCGGCGGCAGCAGCATTGCCAACACCCAGACGACCACGAGCAGCGCACCCTACGCCTCATCTGCGCTGCAGAGCGAAACCAAGCCCACAACGTCCGATGTCAGCAATGTTGACTTGCTTAGCGATTTGGACTTGGACTGTGCGGGCGCGGTGCCGCCGCCGTTGCTGCAGCCACAGATTGTGGCAACACCAACGCCGCCGCCGTCCGTGGCTGCTAGCGACTGTGCAGTGGATGCCATTGCCGGCACACCCACAGCTGCTGCAACGTCGCCGATGGCGTCGCCTTCAGCGTCAGCGGCTGCAGCGCTGCGAAAAAATAGTATTGACAATCTTTCCAATTGCTCAGATTTGAGCTCCCTGGAGAACTTTGACTGGGATTCGGTTTCATTGACACATTCCGCCAGCGAAAGGCAACAGGCAACAAATGGACATCCTCTAATTACATTCCAAATGCGCGCTCACGATCCGTTCGGCGATGATAAGACGCTCAAATACTTTCACAAGGAGGTGGAGAGCTACGAGAAGCTCGTCGAGAATTTGCATGTCAAAATGTTAAACGGCAACACCCAACTGGGCAGCAAATGGTTGGAGTTGCAGCAGAAGCTGGATAAGGACACCAGCGTAAAACGCACGACGACCATAGCCAAGCTGTTTCCCGAGAAGAATCGCTCACTGGACTGTCTGCCCTACGACCATGCGCGCGTCAAGCTGGACAAGCAGACGGATGACTACATCAATGCGGCTTACATGAAGGTAAGTCTAAAGCTTAAAGCTTAACTGACTGAGTCTTGGTCTTCTCCCAACTCTTAATTCTCTTCTCCACTCGATAGAGCCTCAGTGCTGGCTGTCCCAACATTATCGTATCACAAACTCCGCAAGCGAACACCATCAACGATTTCTGGTCTATGATTTGGTCAGAAAAGTCTCGCACTGTGGTTTGCCTGCACACCACCAATGAGGTAAGTGAAGCATTTAACTCATTGCTGTTTTCCAATTTAACCAGACTCAATTCTCCTTTGGCAGCTCTTTGATCCCTATTGGCCGCAGTTGCTCAACCAGCCCACACACTACGACGACTATACTGTGAACTGTGTAAAGCTGCAGCAGCTCAGCCACTGCACGGAGTACCAACTGAAGCTATCGATGCATGGCGCCGATGCCATTCTGGACTTATCGCTGCTGCAGCTCAAGCAATGGACCAAAGCGTAACTAAATCAAATATGTGATGCCTTTTGTCATGTACATAATATTCATACCTTTGCTTGTAGTTCACCCACTCAACTGCTGGGCATAGCGCAGAATGCGCTGCAGACGCATCAGCAGCGTTGTCTGGCCACCAATACGCCCGCATCGCCGCTCATTTTGAACTGTTTGACGGGCTCCGAGCGCTCCGAGCTGGTGGCTATTGCAATTTGTGCATTGATGGGCACGCAAAACAAGCGGCCCATTTTAATAAGTGAGCATAAAAGCTTTTGCATGTTCAAACATATACACTAAATATTGCAATTTTTATCAGATGTGGTCGATGTGTGGTCACGTATGTGCATGCAGCGTCAAAATTCGCTCCGTGATGCAGCCATCCTGGAGCAGTCCATGCAAATCGTCTTGAGCAATGCTCATAATGTGCTCAACAAACGTAAGCATACTCCATTTGACTTGGGCATATGCAAAATAAATAATTAACCTTACTTTCTAGGTGGGATTATGACATCATATCAAATGAAAATGGCACCCCAGGTAACAGCCAAGGAGCAACAGGAGACCAAGGATCCATTAAACGAACTGGATGCGCTGTGGAAAATGAAATGAACGACTGACGATGCTTGCATCGCAAAGTTGCTTAATATATATATATATATACACATTTTAATCAAAATGATAATGTTTATAATATTTATACAACTATTTACTGCAACTATCAACTACCTACATACATATATATACATATTTATACACGGCTCTAAGATTGTTGCAAACAATTGAAGGGCGATAAAAAAGAAAACATAGTATTGAAATAACGAAACATTTGAATTGTATTTGTCCTTCTATTAACTTGTTATATCAAATGTATTTCGAACTATGGTGATGTTTATTAATGCTGACTATATCTCTATATCTAAAAACGTTTACGAAACTCTATGTAATGATGTTGCGCGTATCTAACGGCAAATTGATCAATAAACGTATGCAAATAAATTAATCAATTCGTGCGTTTTGTTTATACAATACACATGGAAAAGAATGTGCAAAGAATTTAAAAGTATTTTCATTTTTGAATTTTAAAGCCAAAGGAGCTTTAAAAATTTAATTCATTCAAAAGATTGTTTTTTATTTTGCACAACTATGGATCATTTTAAATTTAGCAAGAATATGAGGATGTGGTAAAAGTTCTTTAAATATCAAAACCATTTTATATAAATTTCATACGGCAAGAAATCTCAGCAGCCGTAATCCAACTCCATTGAGTAATAAATACTTATTTTTATTCTTGTTACTCAGTGCCCCAATCTGAACATGCAATCTGTAACCCAGCTTTTGTTACATAATTATATATATTGAGAAAATTGTAATTTAATTCCAACTTAACGCCTTTTTTTAGAGGTCAAACCAATGGATAAACGGCATTGCTGGCAATGAAGCACATGTTGTCCTGATTACGCGCCATGCGAACATATCCGTCTTCACCATAAAGACTACCCCAGGAGTTCTTGACCAACCAGTAATCCCCGCCGTGGGTGTCGTGGCCGTAGCCGACAACAACGACTGCATGATTGGATCTTTTGTGGCAGGATTTGCGTAATACTCCTCCTCTGTAATGATGCAGATGTGTTGCCTCGATGGACACCGCAATGGGTCCCTCTGTGGCAACGGCTTCTGCCAGTGCACTCTCACAATGCGGTCTTATTCGTACAATGCTGCTGACTGTTGCGCCTATATGACGGCTATCAAATTGACAATGGTCCTGCTGGGCTTTATAGGGATACGAGCTAGCCGTATCTATGCCATGATTCCTTTTGACATAGTCCAGCGCGTTTGTGGCCCGTCCACCATTGCAGCCGTGGTTATAATAGGGTTCGCCACTCGTACAATCCAGCAGATTCTTTTCGGAGAGCTCAACTAAATCTCCAGTTTTGCGGTAGTGCTGACCCTCCAGAGTGCCAACTGCGGCAAAGGCCCAGCAGGAGCCACAACGTCCCTGGTCCTTAACTCTGGTAACAGCGCCTTTCTCACGCCAATCAATCGTAGACGGAATTTCGACATTGCCAGCTGGTGAGTATATAAGATCTATCTCGGCTTCATTGACAGTTGCGTTGAGTCCGCCTAGGATTAATGTCTCGAATTCGTGGGCCAGAAGATCGGTGAATTGATTGACTCCCATCTCAAACGTCTCCTCGCCTGCCGCATATCGTTCATTGTGCCTGTCAATAATCTCCCTGTTGTGCTTAAAGATCTGCTTGCGGAGCAACTGTTCGCTGTTATCCTGATATATTTTTTCGTAATCGACCTTAAAGTTATTCCACTCGATCTCGAAAACATCTTCGTTTAATGAGACCTGCACCCAGCCAACGATTGCCAAGAACGTTACAACTGCTCTCATGTTGGAGCCGGACTAACGTTAAGCTGCCCAATCACGCCCTCTATATACCCACTCCAATCGTTGGGTACAGTCACCGCCGACCTTATATGCGGGAATCGAAAAATACGTTTATTTATATACTCATTAAGAGGTGAAAGAGAGTATATTGGTTTTCCGCTTAATGTTTCGGGGTAGCATGTTTTAAGCTTTTATTGAAATGTGACAGAGTATTCCGCAGTCGGTTGCATCCGACTAAACAAGTTTTCTTGTTGCCTATAACCGCTCACTTAAATATGCTGGCATCGGGATGAAATGGAGATGGATGGACGAGCCCTTTCGGCTGGTCCCCATTCCGGGCTTGTCGTAACATTGTCCTGAAAGTGATATGCTTCGTTCCCGATCCTCATATTGCCTTTGCATTAGTTGGCAATAAAGTAAAGTTCGACTGGACTCCTTTTGTCTCACAGCTCTTGAAGCTTAATCTCGTTTAGATTTGCTGGCCTCTGAACTGTTTTTGGCTTTCTTAATCTCTGTTGTCAATTTGTTTGTGCCCCAACGTTCGTAACTTTTTCCTGAACGTGATGCTGCCAATGTGCTGGAATAAGGACACATCGAAGTGTGTCCAATATTTGGTCATGTCCTGTTGACAAAGCAGCGCATCGTTGTGGCAAAGTGTGTGTTCTATAAAGTGCAAGAGCATCTTGTGCATGGAGATATCCTTGTTGAATAGTTGTATATAGGTAATCAGATAGGGCAGCTCGGCGCCTTTGAACAGTTTGCCAACCAAGCTGGTCGTACAAAAGTCCAAGACAAACCAGTTTGGTTCAAGCGGATTGGCTAATGCCAGTTTAATGATCGCAAATTTTCGCATGGTAGTTACAAAATCTCGCTTGGCCAATATATCGTCCTCCAGCTGCACATAGTAGGTGCCTTTGGAGTGGGCATAGGCCATTAGATATGCGATGTCCAGATTCTGCTTGCTGTGCCAGCTCGCAGTTTCCTCAGAGTCGGTATAGTAGTCGGGCGCTGGCGCTATGATGTCAATAAGTCCGCTCGCGATATGTGCTCCGAAACTCAACTCGATTTGATGAACAATCCGCCTTACAACTGCCCCATCCGTCTCGCCAATGTAGACAATGATGAGCGTATCGTTCAGCTCCGCCGCATTCATGTTCTCTATGAGATTGTACAGAGTACTTCGCAGATACGATTGCTTGCTGCGCTGCACTGTGGGCACGCTCAGCACAATGCTAACACCAGTGCGTCCCTGGCTTCTTAGATACGCAGCACGTGAAGATGCCATGATATTCAGCAGATGTGGTGGGAAACGAAAGGCCGCAGTCTCGCCTCGATTCTGTGCTGGCACCAGGCCAGGCGTTGCATTGCGAAGCGGCAACTCCTTGGAATTTAGTTGTGGATCCCATGCGATTAGGCATAGTCGGTAAGATGCCAGTATTATGATCGTAGCAATCAATATATAATTGCAATAACGTATTTTAAAGGTACATGTCTTCGCCTCATGGTCTTGGTCCTCTATTTTTATTTAAATAAATAATATAATAATATGTGCACCACTTTTTGCTTTATTATTGTTCCGGTCTCACCTGAAAATCCATGTGGAGTTTTGAAACATTCTCGACTCATTTCGGTTTATTTGGACTGCCGACTGACGACCCAGCATCCCAGTTATCAATTCCATGACCAATCCGAATTGCAGCACAAATTGATTGGCCATCCATCCATCCATTAATGAGTAAATATGATTATGAACAACTAAGCATGTCGTTGCTAGCCTCTAGAATATTATAAAAAGAAAACTTACGCTGAAAACAATTACATTTTCAAGTTTTTCTGGACGACAAAGGCCATTCCGGCGAGCTGTGGCCCACTGCAAGGTGAGCTTCGGGCGCCTAATCAACTAGTCAAAGAGTAAGGCCCTAATCTGCTTCCGTTCTGTTTTCATGTAAGTAGATTATAAGTGTAGATTTAATCGTAGTGTTAGTTATTGGAAAAAGAATGTGTTGTTAAGTACTTCTAACTAAGGGTACAAATATTAAGTTCCATTCCAGATGTTAGGTGAAGATTACTAGAAGAAAACATATTTAATTTGTTTTTGGGTTCGTCCTCCGTCCAAATGTGAAAGTTCCCCGTGGAGTTTAGTTCTAGAATATATATATAGATATATATATATAAATATGATAAGCATCCAGAGAGAGAAAAATAAACAAAAAATATTTGTCGGTCTGCTTTTCACTCTTCTCATAATCCAATTAATTTCTGAGCCAAAGTAGAGTCTAAATTGCGGCATATAAAGCGTTAATCTATCAAGAATATGAATATTTTGTTTAGTTTCTTATCGAGTAATGCGGCAACTTAGTACAAATTCATAAAAAATAGTAAAACAGCAAGGCACGCAAATATCGATTGCTGCAATCATCAATTAAAATCCATTTAAATGAAGCCAATAATCTCACGATTACCAATATTATGACTTTGAATTTACGAGTATTCCAATAATTATTATAGGCCACTTGGGATAACGTTATTATTATCGCAGCGCGACGGATATTCCGGCATATGTAGAGTACTCATCGAACACCTTTAATAAATAATTTGAGTTATGTTTTATACGCCTTGCCGAATACTCTCTGACAACTTTGGGTGAGATAAAGCCGCTTCCAATTATTCAATTCAATTATAATGCAGAACTGCAATCCTCCAGTTATTCAGGACAATGAAAATAGAGGATTCTGGTTCGAATCCCAGACTAGTTTATGGGAGTTCTATTGTATGCTTATAATAACAATCATGAATAATTTTTGAGTATAAAAGTATTCGTACATTTTGTCCTAGCTGATTGATACTCCAAGTACTCAACTTTATGTGGGATATTTGATTAATAATTGTTTTTTTTTTTTGTTTTTATCATGCACTTTCTATCTGGAATACAACTTTCTATATTGATTGTCGCGCAACTTTTATGAATTGATGTTATTGACAAGAACGAATTGTATCCAAGCTGGTTAAGTGCTACGATTGAAGGCTTATCACCTACTTGGCAAATGTTATGCATACTTATGTACCCCACCCATACGAGGAGTATGTAGTTAATCCGGGCGCGTTTTCGTTATCTTTTTGGAGGGCAGCGCCAGTGTTGGTTGGGGTCTAATCGCATGGTTGGGCGCATATAAAAGCTGTTGCTGCTTCGCTCTGGCCTCCAGTTCTAAATTGGAGTCGTTTGTGGAATAGCCGGAAACAATTGAGAACAATGCGGCGCTTGAGCGGCATAGTTCTTTTAGCAGCTGTGCTGTTGACCAGCACAAATCAGTCCCAGGCTATTTGTGGCTATGAGGTAAATGAATTATGATTAATAAAAATCGCATGCTAATCTCACATTCTCTACCTTAATGTGAAATTGCAGTCGTGTCCTGAAACGAAGCCAAATATGATCAATGTGCATTTGGTGCCTCATTCGCACGACGATGTCGGCTGGCTAAAAACTGTGGATCAGTATTATTATGGAGCCAAAAACAATATACAGCACGCTGGTGTACAATACATATTGGATTCGGTGGTTGCGGAGCTCCTGAAGGATTCGAAACGCCGTTTCATACAGGTGGAGACAGCGTTCTTCTTCAAGTGGTACCAGGAACAGACGGAACAAGTGCAGGGTCTGGTCAAGAAATTGGTGAACGAGGGCCGCTTGGAGTTCATCGGTGGTGCCTGGAGCATGAACGATGAGGCCGCCGTCCATTATCAAAGCGTTATTGATCAGTTTTCATTGGGCTTAAAGTAAGGCTAGGAAGATGTTCGAGATTAGACAGATTAGCTCATCTTAATTGTACTTTTCAGGCTACTAAATGACACCTTTGGTTCCTGTGCACGTCCGCGCATTGGCTGGCAGATTGATCCCTTTGGTCACTCGCGTGAAATGGCATCAATTTTTGCGCAGATGGGCTACAGCGGTGAGTTCTTTGCCCGCATGGATCATGTTGAGAAGAACAAGCGCATTAATGAAGTGGCCCTGGAAATGATTTGGCAATCCAGCGAGTCTCTAAGTGATTCGGATCTCTTTACCGGTCTGCTCTACCGCCACTACTCCGCGCCGCCCGGCTTCTGCTTTGATATACTCTGCAGCGATGAGCCCATTATCGACAGCAAGAGCTATGATAATAATGTGAAGTCCAGAGTGGATGACTTCATTAGCTATGTGAAGACAATGTCCAACGCATACCGCGCTACACATATTATGGTGCCCATGGGCGATGACTTTCAGTACGAGGATGCCGAAATCAATTTCAAGAACATGGACAAGCTGATCAAGTAGGAAATGCCTTATCAAGTACTCAAGAAGCATTGTAAATCGTATTGATTTCAGATATGTGAATGCGCGGCAAGTGGAGGGTTCCAAGGTGAATGTATTTTATTCAACGCCCTCGTGCTACCTCAACGAGCTGCACCAAATGCAGCTGACATGGCCACAAAAGACCCAAGACTTCTTTCCGTACGCCAGTGACTCGCACTCCTATTGGACCGGCTACTTCACCTCGCGTCCCACCCAGAAGCGATTCGAGCGCGATGGCAACCATTTGCTCCAGACGGTTAAGCAGCTGAGCGCATTCGCCAAACTGACGAGCGCGCAGCAAACTGAGGATTTGGACTCGCTGCGTCAAGTTATGGGCATTATGCAGCATCACGATGCCATTACGGGCACAGAGAAACAGGCAGTGGCCCGCGACTACGATCGCCTGCTAACGGATGCCATGATCGATGCTCAGGATAACAGTCGGGACGCGCTCAGGCTGCTCACCAACCTGACCACAGGCGAGTTCGACAGCTGCTTGGAACTGAACATAAGTGTCTGTGCTTTTACCCGAGAGAGCGCCAACAATGTGGTCGTCACTCTGTTTAACCCACTCGCTCATCCCTCTTCGCAATTCGTTCGTGTGCCGGTTAAAGACGAGAACTATCTGGTCACAGATGAGAAGGGTATGCAAAATACTTGGTATAGCTATTCAATTGCTTAACTACATACATGTACCTCTTATAGGTCACGAGGTACCCTCGGAGCTGGTGCCGGTGCCATGGCAAGTTCTGTCCATAGAGCACCGCTCGAACGAGACGCAGCATGAGCTGGTCTTCAAGGCAACTGTGGACAAAATTGCCAACTTCTACATACGCGTGCTGCCGGCTCCCAAAAACGCAAAGAGGCCAACTCTCAAGCGTTTCGAAAAGGTGCATTCAATAAAACAAAAACTGTCCAAGACTCAACCTATGGCCGATGATGAAGAAACAGATGAGTTTACAGTTCAGAACTCGGTAAGTAACAGAAAGAGCTTAAACTTACATGGTCATAAGTCAAGGACAGAAGTGCCTGGCTATCTGGACTCGTCTGCTCATACTGATCTTCCATTTCTATTGTAGCATATCAAGCTTGTCTTCGGCAAGAGCAGCGGTCACCTCAAATTAGTCGAAATGAACGGAGTTTCGGAAAAAATAGAGCAGAACTTTGCCATATACAATGGTGCGATGGGCGACAACAGCGCCTCCGAGAAGCGTTCATCTGGAGCATACATTTTCCGTCCGGATGGCGACATTACTGTGCTGGAGGACAAGATTGACTATACGGTTTACGACGGTGTCCAGGTAAAGGAGGTGCATCAGAACGTGAACGAGTGGATCTCACAAGTGATTCGCATCTACGAGGGCGTGAATCGTGTAGAATTCGAATGGCTAGTCGGTCCAATTCCAATCGAAGATGACAATGGACGAGAGATTGTTACCCGCTTCAAGAGTGACCTCTCCACAAATGGTGCCTTCTACACCGACTCCAATGGACGTGAGATGATCAAACGGGAGAGAAACAAGCGCGAATACTTTACTCCAGATATGTCAGAGTCTGTGAGCGGCAATTATTATCCCGTGACTGCTCGCATTTCCATTGAGGATGCGCAGAAGCGTATTGCTTTGCTCAACGATCGCGCCCAGGGCGGCTCCAGCCTGGCGGATGGTCAGGTCGAGCTAATGCTTCATCGCCGCCTGCTAAGGGACGATGCCTTTGGCGTGGGCGAAGCCTTGAATGAGATACAGTTCGGCACGGGTCTGATTGCACGCGGTAAAGTTTTTCTTATTCTAAACGGAGCAGAGGAAAAGCCCACAGTTGCCGAACGCTTGGCCCAACAGGAAATCCATTTGCCTTTCTGGAAGTTCTTCAGTAACTCCAACACGGCCAGTGTTGTAAAACCCCTGAGCGTTCCCGATTTCAGCGACTTCCCCCAGTCGGTTAATCTGCTAACACTGGAACCCTATTCGAGCAATGAAATCCTACTGCGTGTTGAGAACTTCATGGATCAATATGAGGGCCACACGGTTAGCTTCAACATTCGCCACATTTTCGATGCGCTGGGTGGCCAGGAAATACGTGAAACAACCTTGGATGGCAGCATGGCGCTGAGCGATTTGAAGAGATTTAAGTTCCATCACGAAGGCACTCAGCCACAGACTGTCGAGTATATTACCTCCTCATATGAGCCGTTGTTGGCCAATAACGCAAGCGACTCCTCTAAATTCAGTGTCACATTGAATCCCATGCAAATTCGCACATTTATTATTTACTGGCAATAGGATTCAGTCGACAATAAAGAAACAATTTAAGAAATATCAGTGCAACCACATTATTCATCGATGTGTGGCATTAGCTTATTTCATTTTTAGTACTGGCTGTCTCAAGAATTACATATATTTGGTGTGTTTTTATCTTTTGAGCCAACTTTAAATGTCGCAGACACCAAAGATTTGATGTGCGTGCAAGCTACCAGATCGAAGAGGGTTGCCGGGCTGTTTGCAGATGTTTATTATTGCAGCCCGGGGAGTCCTTAGGCAAGGGGCAGGCGGCTGGACATCTTACACAGTTTTGTGTGCGCTTCAAATCTAATTTGTGTGTATGTGTGACCAGTAGTCCGTCCTATTCGCTACCTGAAGTTAGGTCATTCCTATTTATTTTTGCAATGCAATATATGCAGTTGCGCAAGACACAAGACGACAGATTCTACGCTCCATTATTCACACAAAATGTAATTTCAGATTACGACAGATTTTTCTTTGCATTCTGGTTGTTGCTTTAATTAGGTGGAGTGGCCGGCCAGGCAACCTAATTGCAACGCCTAACCTATAGAAGGATCAGATAATGCAACATAATGTAATTTTATAATATATTATATTTAAAATAGAATCTACTTTAATCAATTGGTAAAGAATGCCTGCAACACACATTTGTATACATTTAATGTACGCTATTGCCTATTTAGCATTAGGGTATGCAGGGATAGACCAGATAATTGCAATTATTGAATGGTAAAAGTGGTAGTAAACAAAGAGAAAAAATTTTTGCATTTAAATTCAACTCCCAAACATATAAATTTACTTGCTGATCTGGCAATACTTTACATACAGCGCTGCCACTTCTTGTGTGCATAACAGTGCATTAACAGAATCATGATTAAGCTACTCCGAATGTTATATCGCATATAAAATATTTATTTTACAATTAGTAGCATAATTTAATTGTAATCCATTAAGACTTATTCAAGTATTTCGTGATGTGCCATTAGCAATACTTGGATATCCGGCCCAAGAATTACGATCTTCTTGCGCTAACAGACTCGAAAAATATCGGCAACATGGTTATATCGATAGAAAATGTTAAGTATCGAAAAAAAGAACGAATAAACGAGCTCGCTTATAATTGACCGGGAAAAAATCAAATAGCAATAGATCTTTGGCCGTGCATCAAGCATAATTTCGGGACTCGCACACGGTGACGGATCTAAAACACGGTGGTGCAAGCGAACGAGCAAAGCAAATCGAGATTGGTGTTAGCATGGGCATAGTTTTATATGTAAATTAAATTCAAGTGCCGCAAAAGAAGAGAAAAATGTTGTAAAAATAAAAAGTCAACTGTATTATAATATATCGTATGCGTCGTGAATGTTGAATGTAATTTGTGCTTCAAATATTTATGATAAATTTTGCTTGTGTGTAAATGTGTTCGACTTTGAGCATTTGTACTAACGCACACATATGCGTTTATGCTAGTGTGAGTAAAAACCGAAACTCAAGCGACTCAACAAACGACGACGACGATTCGAAGCCGCCGACGCAGCAGCTGAGCTAAAGAAACGAAATTACATACACACTTGCGTACATAAAATAAAGAGAAGCGCAGATAAAGCCACCATTTTTTAGTGACGAAGAAGAGAGCGAGGCGTAAAGCAAAGCACTCTGCGCCTTTGGATACAAATAAGGGCATTTAAATTATTATATATTATTTTGTGGCGAGCAGAACCAATAAAATGGCAAGCTTTCAAATACATCGTGACAACTGTGAAAAGGAGAATCCCGGCATGCTGAATCTAAAGGAAAAGGGAGCTGCCGCAAAGCAGCCACTCGCCGTAATTGGTGGCAAGGAGAAGGCTCTCGCACCGCGCGCCAATTTAGTTGTGCTCAATACCAACAACAACCATGGCAATGTGCCGCGCGGCAACCCCGCAGCCCCTGGCAAAGTGGTAAGGTTCCATCACATTTCACATCCTAATTTCGTTATGTACATGTATCTGTGTATGTATGTACGTATGTATGTTGTTGGGCACTCCAATGCAGCTGCCGCGTTCGGCTTTGCTGGTGGTGGTAGTGCGATCACTAGACAAAACGGTGGTGGGTTTTTTTCTGTCTGTCTGTGTGTGTTTCCTTGTTGCTATCTCTCTTTGCGCTCTTTCACATCGAGAGGCGCCCTAAAAAGTTGCATTTAACATTTATATAAGTTGTTACATATTATGTTAAGAATATCTACACACATGCATCAGTTTTTTTTTGCCGGGTTGCGAGTGCGCGCCTAATCAGCAAAACTAACCTAGAAATGCGCAATGCAAGAGTGAATCTTGCGCGCGATTTTTCATATGAGAGCAGAGTCTAGCAGAATAAAGCGAAAATGGAAAGGGCTATTAAAGCAAACGGGCAAACAGGCAGAGATGTGCATTGAAATGCAATTACAGCACCTAGACGCACACACAAGCACAGAGCACAGTGTGCGCTTGTGTATGTACGTGTGTGTGTGTAAGAGAGAAGGAGAAAGAAATGCAGGCAGGCAGGGAAGCCAGTAAAAGGCGCGCACAGCAAAACAAAAACAACAAGAGCGAACGACGTCTGCGCGCAGCGCACGTAACAGGATCTTTCCAAGCAGGGAAAAATGATAAAGCGAGACAGCAACTAACGTTCGCTATGCGCCCTCCCTTTCTAACACACACCGAGAGACCCATGTTGTAATTGCGTTACTTTTGCCTTTGTTTTTTATATGTATGTATTTACATTTCGCAGGGCTTTCGCGAAGTGGCTAAGCTAAAGGTGGACGAAAACGTTGGCTATGGCGGCGGCCCCAAGAAATCGAACGTTGTGCCCGTGGTGGAGCAATTCAAGACATTCTCCGTTTACGAGGACAATGTCGATACACAGGTACAAGCCCAGGCCAACGTTGCCGACAAGGAGAACATACAAAGTGGTGGCCCAGCCCAGAAGCTGTAAGTGTCTGTCTGAGCACAAGAATCCGTCTGAAACGCCAAAATTATAATCGCCATATCCTGCTTTAGCGAACTGGTGCACCAGGAGTTTGCCCTACAGCAATCCTACGATCTGGACGGCACGCCCATGTCCGTCACCGATGTGCTGTCGCCCATGTCTGTGGATCGGTCCATGGCGGATGCCAGCAATATCAGCAGCGCCCAGCTAACTGACAGCAGCCATGTCGAGGACATGGCTGATCTTAAGAATGCTGCTGATGCCGCTGCAGCCGCGGAAAGCGCGCTCCTGCCGCGCAACGACCGCCAGCGCTTCTTCGAGGTGGTCCAGTATCAGCGCGATATTCTGCAGAATTTCCGCGAGTGCGAGGTAAGTGCAAAGCTTATTTATGGAATTCCATAAATACATTTAACTGGGAATAGGGATACCCTGAGAATTAGAAGCGTTTGATACCAGAAAAAATTCCGGTTTACAAATGACATTCGCGTTGGGCTCACCTTTTGGGATGTTTTCACCAGGCCAGGTGAACTTCTCATCAGTTATATTTTGATATAATTAACTATTCAAGAAGAAAGGAGTCTTAAAAAGAGACTCGCAGACTTTCAAATCAGTTTTTACTTCTGTTTATAACTTAAAGATGTCAGCACGTACGGGATTCGATAGCATTTCCCTTGCGAGTCGATTCTATTCCGATCTCAGTGTGCGCCTTGTCACGCACTTGAGCAAAGTTAGTTTTCCATTTAGCGCCTAGGGATCTGGGTGTGCTAGCACACACTCGCGCACACTCACACACACACATAAAAGTGCTCACAGTGAGGAACTGAACCCAAACAGCCGCACCCTCGTGAAAATGATGTCTTTGCGCGTCGCTGCTTTTCCTTTCCTTTCGTTTATTGTTTAGTTGCCTGCATCGCCGGTTTCGTCCGGGGGTTCCGGGGTTCTACCTCAGCGCCATTAACATTCTTTTTTGAAGTGCGTTCACGTGCCTTTTGAGCTGTAAGCGCATGTCAAAGGAGTTTGACTAGTTGGTCTATTATGCTGCTTTATTTTGCTCAGGTTTCTAAGGTCTAAAGTCCCTAGTTCGTTTTTTGTCCCTGTAGCCATTGCAACTATATCATTTAACTGGAAGTATCTTCAATCAAAGATCCTGCTTTCAAACAAAACGCATAACTTTTAATTTAAGCTTTATTAACTTTTTTTTTTTGGTTTTGATTGCAATTCGTTGCCTGCTGACCTCGTGTGTGGAACTGCGCCGGCAGCCGAGTTCAAGTGCTGCTGAAACAATTCCACACAGAGCTCAGGATAAACGATGAACTGAGAGTGAACGGAATGTGAATGTGAATAATGTGGGTTGGAATGTGGCACTAACGCGAGGTCTTGTTGAACTGATCGTAGAACTCATCGCTGACCGCATTGCTGAGCTGGACGAGCGCATCCTTGCGCTGTTTATCCTGCTCGGTGGCGAGCTTGGCATTGGCGCGCACCAGATCGTCCAGCTGCTGCTTGTGCTTGCGATCCATTTCGATCTGCTTGAGCATTAGGGTACGATCCATGTTCATGGCATACTGCTCCCACTGTTTGTTCATCAGTTCAGCCTCGGTCTTGCGCTGCATCGTGTCGGTCAGCTGCTGCTGCTGGCCCTTGCGGAAGTCCAGCAGCTCGTCGGGTGTCATGCCGCGATACATGAAGGCGATCTTTTTGTTCGGGTTGCTGCGCGACTGAGCCACATCCGGATTCTCGGTCAGCATATCGCTGGACAGCATGTTGTAGATCTCGGCCATGTCGTCCTCATATGTCTCGCGTTTCGTGCGCATACGGTTCTCCTGCTTCTGCTTGGCCAAATTGATATTGAACTGGCGCACCTTGTGTATGATCTGCTGGCGCATGCGGTGATCCGATTTGGCCATCTCCTCCAGATGCTTGTCACGGCACTGTACGCTCTCCATGTACACATTGTCGGCCATGCGGCGTGCCTCCTCCGCCTGCTTGCGCTCCCTAACCTGCTGATCGAGCCAGGCGCGCTGTTGTTCGCGCTGCCTTACCTGGCGATCGGTCCTGTGCAAATCTTCGCCGCAGAAGATTTGTGCACTAGAGATGCCAAGCGATATGTCTTCGTCGGCAATGCGTGCCGGCTTTGATTTCTTCAGAAAGTTTGGATCGTTGAGATCGAACTCGCGACGCTGATCCCGACGCTGATAACGGCAGCGATAATAGTTGAGATCCGAGTCCACAATGCGTTTCTCCTTTTCTAGTTCCTTTTCCTTGGCCGTGATCAGGCGCTTCTGCAGCTGCTCCTGCTCCTCATAGCGCTTATCACATTCCAGCTTCTCACTGTTCTGCTTCTTCTTCTCCAAAATCTGGCGCTCCAGCGTCTCCAAATCGAGCTACAGATTGTGCAACCAAGAATGGATGACAGACGCTTGGGACTGCCAAGGCACACTGTACTCACCCCAAAGAGTCGCTGCCTGGCATTGAAGATGCGCTTCTTGCGCTCGTCCTCGTACTGCTCACGCTTTTGCAGCTTGACCGCCTCGCTGAGGTCGTCTTTGGTGCACAATGGCATTTTAAGCGTCATCTTGTCCTCTTAAAAGTTACTTTTATCTAGAAAATATATACTTATGCACGTTATCCGTTTGTTTCAGTGTAAAAGTATTTCACTGTCCGATATTCAAACCGGATTTGAGCTTTGAGTTTTGTTTGCTCGGTTGCCGGGTCGATTGTTGTTTGGTTCCCTGTTTGCTTGTTTATGGCCTAACAACCCCAACAACAACCCGGGAGACACAAATTTAAATATTTATGGTATGTAATAAATAGATCGATTTTCTAGACTTTCTCCTTAAGCTTTATACTTTCCGATTACCACTAAAAGCGTGGTAAACCAGAGCTCAATGGGAATTATCAGAAATGTTTACACAAAATTGGGAATACTTTCTCAATTTCCCCCATTTCTTCAATTTTCTGAATTGACCATTTGCGATGGCGCTTGGCGTGTCCAATAATCGTTAAACTGCCCATTAAATAAACACCTAATGTACATCGTGTTCGTATTGCCGATTTTGGCTAAGATTTGTAGTATGGGAGTGGCGTACCTCTGAAATTTATATGTGGCTCACGTACTGCAGAATAACCAATAAACAAATAAAAATTGGTAAATTCGATTGCGCACAAACGATAGCTGAGCTGCGTCGCGAACAAGTTAAGTTTTCAAGTCCCAAGTGTAGTCAAAAAGTTGAAGCAACTCCGAATACAACTTGTTTGAATAGCGGCGGAGAAGAGAGAAGACAAGGCAAATAGTTCAAAGATGTGTTAAGGTAAATATGTAATTAAATGAGTAAAGGTATTTTGTGATCTGCCAGCGAGCTGTCGACTATTAGATACCGTCTACGTGGGTCTCAATTAGCCTATCGAACATTTTGTGCCTCTTCAAACATTGTCAAACATCTTGAAAACATGAAGAGTATTATAGGTATTAGGTGAGAGGAAACCATTCTGAATTACTCGTTAATTCTTCCCATAAGTAGAGCCTTTCTCTGCGATTTTCATCATTTCTAGTCATGCTTACAGATTTTAATGCAAATCTAGGAAGTGCTTGAGCGGAACTCGACTTAACTGAACTTATAATATTAGCAGTACATGACATTGACCCGTTTATTAACCCAACCTATTATATTCATTGGCAGAAAAAGCATCGCCCAAAAGCGCAGTACATGCGTCGCCAAACTGACATCAATCACTCGATGCGCACCATTCTGGTTGATTGGCTGGTCGAAGTCGCCGAGGAGTACAAACTGGACACGGAGACTCTGTACTTATCAGTCTCATATTTGGATCGCTTCCTCAGCCAGATGTCGGTGAAGCGCTCCAAGCTGCAATTGGTTGGCACCGCAGCCATGTACATTGCCTCGTAAGTAACCCATTTCTAGATAGGGCTCCAGTTGTTTAGAGGCGAGCTTCAATTATGCTTTTTGTTGTTGCACACAGCAAATACGAGGAGATCTACCCACCAGATGTTGGAGAGTTTGTCTTTCTCACTGACGACAGCTATACAAAGGCCCAAGTGTTGCGCATGGAGAATGTGTTTCTAAAAATTCTATCCTTCAACTTGTGCACACCAACACCCTACGTCTTCATCAATACCTACGCCGTGCTGTGCGATATGCCCGAGAAGCTGAAGTACATGACATTGGTAGGTGATCTTTGGCTGCTGACCAGTTGGTTGATTTGAGCAATATCTAATTTTCTTGTTGCGTTTTGCAGTACATTTGTGAGCTGTCACTGTTGGAGGGAGAATCTTATATGCAATATTTGCCCTCGCTCATGTCGGCTGCTTCGCTTGCATTTGCACGTCACATTCTTGGTATGCCGATGTGGACGGCGCAGCTGGAGGAGATTACCACGTACACACTGGAACAATTGAAGCATATAGTCGTGCTGCTGTGCAAGACGCACAAGTCAGCCCGAGAGCTAAGCACGCAGGCTATAAGGGAAAAGTACAATAGGGACAAGTAAGTTGTGCAAAATATCAGCTGTGTTCTGCGCCTAAATATGTTTCTTTTTGTGTTTAGATTCAAGAAAGTGGCCACTGTGGAGCCCATTGAACTGAGCGAATCTGAAATCGATATTATTGTACAGGATTATAAGGCGGCCAGCCAGTGCCAGACAGAACAGCAGCCCGGCAACAATATGAAACCTAAAGTCAATTTGTTTTATAAGTTTTAAGTGTTTTTTACATCAGCATCAGCCATGATCAAATTGTATTGTAATTTAGCGTTTTCCAATGTACACCCTCTAGTAGTTTTATTCGTTGTAAGTAAGTACGACTGCATTAAGGTTTTACTGCCATGCTGCAAACGCGCACGCTGCATATAACGAGCACTGCCACACCCACAACCACGCCTACATAACAATTCGTACACTTGGCAAGCTACTGGACAATTGTATATGCTAACTGGTCATATATGAGATGAGCTACCACAAAGAGGATGAGGTAACACAGGAGTGCGATCGATTATACGATCCAGGCTCAAGTCCAGGTCCACGGCGAGAGCTTGTCACGCAAAGCGTGCGCGGCCAGCAAATCATATCACAAGATAAATCGAATTGAAAAAATCCGTAACCAACAATCTTAGGCTACTTACTTATACATTTTAAGTTATTGATTTCATTATTTGTTCGATGTCGTATTTTTTATTATTTCTTACGTATTTATATAACCAGATATGTATGTAAACAATGTCTTTCAATTATGCATACCAATAATCGGCCGAAGCTAAAGACCATAAAATATTTATGCTACACATATGCTAACTAAATAGGCTATAAATGTTCTGTGAACCCCGCAACAAATATGAGAAATATATCAGTTTTCATGAAATATTAATTACATTTCGCTCTCTAAATCATAGTTTTTATATTAACTATAAACATTTACATATAATGACGCTTACTACACGTTTAGTTCAACTGTGTTTTTATTTTAAATCAATGTCTTAGGCCAGCAAACCTTATATGTAACTCCCTTCTGGACATTTTTGTTTTACATATATTACAACTATTGTCAAATATTGCAAACCATCAATAAAATTAAATGGCAGACCATAAAAAGAGACAAATCTGAACTTAAATTAATACCAGGATTGTCAACTATTTATTTAAAAATAATATTCATAAATGTTGCATTGGTTCAATGTTATCCATTGATGATAATTCGATCGTTTACGCAATGATTAATCCAGAAAGAAAGAAATAAAGTAAACCTAGACATATGTTATTTTGTTGTAGTTCTCGGTAGATGAGTTGTCCAATAACGAGGATCGGGCCTTAAATCTGTGTGCGCAGTCGTGCGGTTCGGTTTGTTCATTTATTTAATCTCTCCCATATATATAGATTAAAGATTATCTGTATGAATGTAAGGATTTCACTGATAATGCTTTTCCTGGAAGTGTCCATCTATATACATTTCTATTCCCATGTTTTACGGGGTCTTAGAGTTAAACAAGTTCACGTTTTACACCACATTTCGTGAATGCATAAGAAATGGCCCAAATTAACATACTCGTGCTGAATGAAAGTGAATGATTGCAAATGAATTAACGATTCGATTGAAACGAATAATTATTGCAAATCAGAGTTCAACGACGACAAATTGTTTATGCAAATCCGTTAACAAAATTGAAAGTGTTTTGCCTTCTATATATGTATAACAATTGTTTATTGAAAAAATGAAAAACAAAGTGAAGTATTGAGTTGTTGCATTTGTTCGATTCGATCCAAATTCCCATTAAGCCGGACACCCTCACACATATACAACTATAACTGCAAAGGCTACTCAGTATTATATAGTTGGTTAGTTCTTGGGTCAATTCCAAATGCAACTCTTGAGCGTAGAGCAATAGACAAAACAAAAATGCAACTTTCGTCTCCAATGACTGTGAGTTGCCAAATGTGGAGCTATGGCGCCTATATAGATCGTTGATCGGTCCTAATACGCGAAACGTGTGTCCGGATGATAGCCAAGCTTGTCTAACGCTGGATTGCAGGCAAAGTTAATCATGGGCGGTGGTCCGCAGAGAAGGACAATCGTCTCATCGTTGGCGGGCAGCAGATGAGCTCCAACCATTTCATCATTGATAAATCCAACGCTGTACGTCCAGCCTGTGTGGGATAAGAAAAGCACAATAATTAGAAATGGATTAGCTTGAGAACTCGATTACAGCTGCGTTTCGACGGCAACCTTTTCCCTGCATTGTGATATGAAATCAAAACTCGCGACTAAATTATACGGATGCTGCTAGCTGGGTAACTTAATAGCTAAAACGCTGCTCGGAATGGTGACCCAGCCGCTCGAGGCCCGGTATACAGGTATAGTTGACCATGGGCGGCGGTCCGCACAGCAGACACAGCGTCTCTGGATCGGGCGGATACAGCTGCTCGCCCATCATCTCATCGTTGATGTGCCCGGTATTGTACAACCAGGCTATGTAGCGTGCGTGCGCCGTGCGGGGCATCCGTTGGAGGGCAGCATGTGGCGAGGAGCAAACACAAAAGTTCTCAACATAATAGATGGCTTTTAGCATTAGCACTACGTTTGCTACACTGAATCGATGAAATGATTATGCGAATGAATTCTAATTGTGATGTACATGCATATCTTTGGGTGAGTTTATAAAAGACAAACTAGACCTGCGTAAAGACTTTCTTAGTTAAAATTATAATCGAATTCTCTTTTAACAAACGATTGAAAGTTATGTTCCTAATCTTTCTTTCTCTAAGCAATTTAGTTTTACAACAAGCAAACGTTTTCTCAATCATAAGTCTAACTTTTACATTAATTGCATGTTTGTTCTTTCTTTCGAGAATTGAGATAAACTTATAAAAAGTGCAACTGAAAGTCTGTTGGATATTCCAAAGTAATATACATATAAAACTAAGCTCAATGTGAACATGATTGCGATTCGATGCGATATTTGTGCGGAACATCGGAAGCCGCAGCTCACCTTCGGCCGCTTTGTCCACGGTGTACCAGACCTTGAACTGATCGGGATGCTTCTTGGCCAGTTCATCTAGCTCCTCACGCAGCAAAATGTCCTTTTCGCTCTGCAAAGCAAAAGCTGTGACTTTAGAAAGTGAAGCTGAAGAAGCCTCTCTAGGGACTCACCTGGTTGGCGAACAGCAGCGCCAGCTTGGTCTTGTCCTTGTCACTGCGCTTCAGCACTTCGCGGACCAGCTGCAGCATGGGCGTGATCCCTGTGCCGCCGGCTATCATGTTGACACGCTTGGCGGTCACATGTTTGGGTGGATCTTTGCGCAGTTTCTTAATGGAGAAGGTGCCGTTGCCCAGGTATTGCAAGCGACCCGATGGTCCACGGAACGATATCTTCTCGCCCAGCTCCATCTGTTCCAAGTGCTGCGTCATTTTGCCGCCCGCTGGGAATTTGGGATGCGTGTCCTTAAAGTACACCTTCACAACCAAGTCCACATAGCCCACATCCTCGTCCGACGAAATGGGCGTGTACGGCCGTATGACAAGCTCGTTGTCAATCGTTGCAATCAGATGTATGTGCTGGCCCACGGGCAGGCCGAGTATATGCTGCTTGGAGGGCAGTCCAAAGCGGAAACGTCGCGTATCATGGCTGAGCACCTCCTTCTCGATCAGCGGCAGCTGGTACTTATCGTTGGGATCCACAAGCGTGCGCAGCCGAGCGGTTCGGTTCGGCTCGCGGCGCGGCTTCGTTGACTTCTTGTTTATGAAATAGTGGACAATCAGGGCGCCGGCAACGACGGCTACGACGCCCACGGCAATCGGAACGAACTGTAAGTGGAGAGCAATCCAAAGAGATTAAGATTGAGACGGAGCTAGGAAGGAACAATAGATATATCGATTATAATCTGGCAATATGAATTGTTAAGATAAACAATTTGACGCGCATTTATTTATATTTAAAAACGTATTTTTTGTACAACAAAGGTTTATACTATTTGTGCACCTTTCGTGGCATTACGTGATTTTCCATTTATTTATTTTGCCCGACAGATGCCTTTGCTGATTAAAGTTCAAAAGTCGATTGACATCGTTTCATATATGTATGTATGTACGTACATAACTTGCAATGTTTTCGTGCTACATCTGATTACCACATGTATTAGCCCCAATTCATGTTGGCCAATATGAAATCTGAGCCCGTTATCTCTCGGTGAACTTTAAGCCCTCGCTTTGAAGCCACAAAAGAGTGGGCTTCTCTTTAATGTCAAGCATAATTGAGGTTATTTTCAACCAACTGACACCCATAACGACTTGGCCGTGACCTTGAAAACGTAGTCCACGATTGCAACATTTCGTATTGCACAGGCAGACTTCCAATGCGCTATGCGAGATATGTGCGCATATGCATGTATGTATGTGTGTATGTATAATTATCTATGACGTCACGCACAGATAAACAGAGAGCGCCCGCGCGAGCCGAAAGAGAGCGGCCATTGCGTGGCAGCTCTTGCGTTCATTTTCTCTCCAATTATATTTGTTGGACTTACATCGAAATCTGTCATTTTTCAGACACTTGCTTGCTTTATATGATGTATTTGCAATTGAACTTTATTCAAATATTCAACTTGACCGACAATTAGAAATAGCAAACGTTTGATCAACCGACAGTCGCCGCGCACAATTTCCAATTGAAATGAAGTCGCAGCCGTGGAGTCAACGCGAGGGCCCGGTGCCGAGTCAGCACGCGTATGCGGACGGACAGTGCGTGTTAGAAGTAAACGATCAAGTTAAGCATAGACAGGCACTTAAGTAGTTTATTCTATAAACTAATTTGCACTGTTGTAGCTAGTAAGTATGCTTGCGATTTGACTGTTACCAAGCTTTTGCTACAATATATTTATGGCGAAGACTTTTTATATTTTAAATTGAACTTAGCATACATGCGTCTCACTACACTATTGGAATTTTTGTAACGATGATAAGCAAAAAGTTGAGGTTGCCTGAGAGCATGACAGTAAAATTTAACGCGAGAGTAGCAGCGTAAAAGTTATTAAGAGAGCCGCTGCCAAAGAGAGTTATAGCTGCTTGAACAGCTGATATGTCTGTAAGTAAGCACATACATACATAAATGTTAACCTTTATGTATTGCACAAACTAGAGATGAGCTGAATTGTTATATTCTCGGTCACACTAAAAACTGTTATTTTCACATAAAAGCTATTTATGCTGAAATGTTGCAACTAATTTTCATGTCTTCAATTCAGTCACGATATTCAGTTAGTGATGTAATTAATTGCTTGCGCTGAGCTGTTCTTGGGGCAGCTGCGTGACACAAATTAAACCTTGCTAAAGGCATATTGAATATAAATCAACTTTAAAAGCATGACGTCATTTATGAATGATGAACTTGTTATTGTTGCCCAATTCAATTTTATAGAATGTATGTTTGTCGTTATAAATACCTTTGTAGTATATCCGCATATTTCTTTGCATTATTTTGTGGGAGATGCCAAATGGCAAGCACACACAAATGTATATGTATTTTTAAGAATTATGAAATAGCCTAGCTAAATGCGATATGCGTGTGTGATGGGAATGAAAATGCGGGCATATCAAAACGGGGCTAACAGAAATTATGCAAAAGCTGCGCTGCACAGCTTGTTTCGTAACTTACATTGCTCTCGATTAAACGCGCCATATCCAAGGGCTGGAGTCGCTGCTAACTGGAGATTGGAAATTGCCGGCTGTGGGAAAATCAATTGGTGCACTTTTGGATAAATTATATAATTCGTATATTGCAGCGATGGAACATCACACACGGCGCACAACGACAGAAGTTTTATTTTAAAACGCAACGCAGGCCCAACGCGAATGCGAGCGTGGATGGATAGATAGTGAAAGCAATTGTTTTGTTTGACCACGAAACGTTCGCTCTTTTGCACTCTCACCAAGAGTCAGGTACCACACTCTTTCATTGCTCTGCGGAAGCTCTTCGTTTTGCCAGTGGGAGCGTTAGCTGCAAATATATGTATGTATGTAATGTGTGAGAATGTATTTTGTTCATGGTTTATGACTGAGACTCCTACCGTTTAAATTAAGTAATGTGCACATAAAAGCTACAAGACTTGGAAACTGATCAAACTTAATAAAAACAGTTGCGTTTAGTTAAAAACTTGTTTATGGATTATAATTACATATGCAAAGTTAAGCGTTGCCACCCTGTCGCTAGTGGTAAGCGCTGCCACCCTGTTGCTAGCGATAAACAGCTGTTGGCGATATGCCCATGAGCAACTGTTACAATCAATATCGCAGCAACTCTGTTAAAAAATGTATCGATATCTAAGAGTATTATCGCTGCGACCCTCCTCTTTCTTTCGTGAATCGCACATCGCAAGGTGTAGACATGGCGTAAGTGATTTTATTCAAAAATCTTTAAATATTAAATGCATCGCGAATCATTTAAAGGAAATAAAGCAGCATAATGATATATCTTATGCCGCTTTATATGTTTTGCGCGGTATTTATTGTATGTGGCCATTAGAAACCAGTTTTTTATCCACAATAGTTGTGAACACCAGAGTGGACAGAAAAAATCTTGAAAACGATATGCATCTTGAATATATTAAAGAAAATAAAGCAGTATATGTCTATATACTATGCTGCGTTATAGTTTTAACATTATATTTAATGCATTTGGCAATCAGAAACCAACTTTTTGGACCAATATCAATGACCACATCAGTTTGGAAATGATTGCAATATTAAACTTAAATTTTGTGCCAAATATGTGACTACTTATGCAAGTTGCAACCATTTGCTCAATTCTTAAACATTCATATTCACGAAACATTTCATACGACTGAGAAATAATAAACCCCATTTCCAATTACAGGTCGAAAGTGTCCCGTGACACGCTCCTTGAGGGCGTCAGTGGTATTCTGGAGCATTCGCTAACTAAGAAGCGCGGCTTCCTGGAAACGGTGGAACTCCAAATTGGCCTGAAAAACTATGATCCCCAAAAGGACAAGCGTTTCTCCGGCACTGTTAAGTACGTTGGCTAAAATACCTGCGCTGCGAGCCATATGATTCCCACTGGGAACTGGCTTCGGCGTTAGGCAGTCGTATATGTGCTCAGGCACATTACGGCGGACCTGCACTCAGGGTCTTAAAATCAAATTGAGTAGGCACCAGCAATGGTGCCGAACCCCTTAGTTAAGACATAATTACAAATGCCTGCTCCTCTGCGAGCTGTGTAAGTTTTCTGAAAATTGCATCCTTCTGCTTTCCAGCTCGACTTCGTTTCCATTCTTCCCGCTAAACATTTCATTTATGTATTTTGTCGTGCAGGTTGAAGCACATCCCACGCCCCAAGATGAAGGTGTGCATTCTGGGCGATCAGCAGCATTGCGACGAGGCCAAGGCTAATGGCGTTGAGTTCATGGACGCTGAGGCACTCAAGAAGCTGAACAAGAACAAGAAGCTGGTTAAGAAACTGGCCAAGTCCTATGACGCCTTCCTGGCCTCCGAGTCGCTGATCAAGCAGATTCCACGTCTGTTGGGCCCCGGCCTGAACAAGGCTGGCAAGTTCCCTGGTCTTTTGTCGCACCAGGAGTCGATGATGGGCAAAATCGAAGAGGTCAAGTCCACCATCAAGTTCCAGATGAAGAAGGTTCTCTGTCTGTCCGTCGCCGTCGGACACGTCGGCATGAAACAGGACGAGCTCTCCCAAAACGTCAGCTTGTCGATCAACTTCTTGGTCTCGCTGCTGAAGAAGAACTGGCAGAACGTTCGCTCCCTGCACATCAAGTCTTCGATGGGCCCACCCCAGCGTCTGTACTAAATTGTTTTGTGCTCGCTGCAAACTAATATTTTATATAAATAAAACTTACATTTGATCAATGTACCTAACTGGATTGCTTATGCCAATCAATTTGTTCATTTAAATAGTATAATTAGCGTCTGGAACCCCTTAGTAGATAGACCCTCAACCAATTCTATATATATACAATATAGTCTTAATCTCTAGCCCATGGCATTCACATTTCCGTGGAGCTGATGGTTCGCGCTAGAAAATCGCGTACATCTAAGGCCTGCTCAATATCCGCGCTGGTGTCCGGCCTTGCCTCAATGGGCGCCGACTTGAACCTGGATACGTCCACCGTGTTGCCCCACTCGAGCATGTGGGGCTCGCTGAGCTCCTCGAGCAGATTGTGTAGCACAGTGGCCGCTGTGATAATGCAGGATGCGGTCTGGAAGCTGATGTCCAGCGGCTGGCTGAGGAAGCGCCAGCGTGACATCAAACGATGCATGGCGCAGTCGCTCAGCTCCTGCAGATGGTCGGCCACCTCGTTGAAGTCGTACTCGTGCGGCGCCGCCGCATCCGCATAACGCTGCAGCAGCCATGGACGCAGTGGATAGTTTTGGTTAGCGGGCGCCAGCACGAAGGCGGGCACCGAACGGTTGTTGATGCAGCGCGGCGGCAGCTGGGTGAGCGAGTTGGGTGCCTCCGCAAACATGGGTGGCAGCGGCGCCTTGGTGCCATTGGCGTTGCCCAGGCGCAGCTCACGGAAGAGCATGCGATCGTCCAAAAGGAATTCCATGCGCAGCGCAGCACTCGAGCCGGCGCATTGCTTAGTTGGGCCGCGCAGCGGAATGCAGCAAACGCCCAGGACACCGACGAGTGCCGCGGGCATGTTGCATTCCCGCTGGAAGCCCGCGACCACATTCGCACAGTCCGCCTCGCTCTGCGGCAGCAGGCGCAACGCCTTGCCCAAGCTGGTCATGACGGCATTGCAGAACACCTTCAGGCACTTTATGGTGTGTGCGCGCGGCAGGGCAAACTTTTCCGAAATAATGGAGATACGCTCGCCGCTGGCCAGAAAGTAGAGGGCCAGGCCGACGCACTTGTCCGGCGAAATGTCGTCCGCAGTAGACGCTAGTTCTGGCACCGAGCGCAGGCTGGAGGACAATTGGCTGCAGAGCGACTGGAATGTGCTGCGGGTCACATGGAAGCTGTCCAGAAACTGCTCATCGCTGAACTGGGGTATTGTGTGCTCCCAAAAAAGCGTGGGGCCCACAGTTTCCGTTTCAGTTTCCGTTTCCAGGTCGGAATCGGCAGCGGCCGCGTTGAAGTTGTCCATGACTGTCTCCATTTCCTCAATGTGCTGCAACTGGTCGTGCTTCATCCGCAGCATGATGAACATTTGTATATAATTGGATTGCAGCTCGATCATCTGCTGCATGAAAAGCGAGCGCAACTGTTTGAGGCGCCGTCTGGTGCGTTGCTGTTGACGCCTGCGGCTCACAATTACCGTCTGCTGCAGGTGCCGCACGTGCATTCGGATTAGCGTGGCAATTTTCCGTTTGCGCTGCTGCAAAGCGCTTCCCGTGCATTTCGGAGCGCTTTTCAGTAACTTGGACAAAGCATCGTTTAAGTCGTTGTTTATTGTTTTCAGCTCTTCGTCCATTTTTTCAGTATGGCAGTGTGACCGCGCGCGGCAAATACAAAAATAAACATTTCGAACTGTATTCGATAGGCAAATGCCAAATGATCGAACAACCCAGTGCTATCGATAAGTGTGTACCTCCTTTTTGAAATCGAATTCGTTTTTGCAATCTCGGCAACGGCACGTTCTAAACCCAAAATGAACACAACGAGCTATGTTCACGATTTCGAAAGACACTTTGGAGCGGGCGGCACATCGACACCCGTGCCCAATTCGCTGTCGCCATTGCACAAGGCTCTAATTGAATATGCCACAACTTCAGCCCGTCTGCTATTCATACAGGATCCCGCCGTGTACGCGGACTTTCATCACACAAATGAAGCATTCAACGAATACTCATCAATGGAACTCTGCGAAATCATGTTAAGCTCAGTTTTGCCCAAGCTGCACACATACCCCTTGACGGCAACAATGAAAAAGCGCCTGAAACTATTGGAGCTTCATCCGTGCTTCCAACGAACTCCCCAAGGCTATCAATACACGCCACAACGCCGGGGCGTGCATTTTGTTCTGCAGCCAAAATGTGATTTCAGTCTGCCGGAGCAGCTGCCAGATTTACTGGTGAGTCGGGATGCGTTAATAACTGTAGTATGACTAATTTTCTGTTTCGTTTCAGTCGTCACAGGCCAATCGGCCAGATCGGGCGGCGCTCACCCGCTGCCGAGATGCTTCCCACACAATGCTCGTGGAATGCGTTAAGGTGCCGCACGCTGGGCACAAGTTCCAGCTAAGTTTCGATATTGCTGCACTGCTCTCGCCCATGCTTTCCAATCATGCGGAGCACTCTGTTAGCGAACTGCACAATGTGACCAAAATCAAAAAACGTTTGCAGCGCGCCAAGCAAAGCTTCCAGGCGACGGGCAACATGTCGCCCTACCGCAACAATCTGGAGCAGCTCATCAACAACATGGTCATGTTCGACATGCTCAAAAGGCGACTGTACAGAAGCTTGTTTAACCTTTAAATGGGGCGTGAATATTGCCTTAAAGATACATGCATTATGTAAAATCTTTAAAGTTTTATAAACTTACGTTTTTTGTGTGAAAAGTTTTTGGCAGAGGACCGTTAATTGTACATTTGCACATTTCTTTTTGATTTTAAGCAAATCTTAAATTTGTTGCGCACATTTATACATTAAAAAGACGTTTTGATAATTTTTTAGAATTAAATTAGAATGAGCCAAATATATTAAATGCCCTAATACAGAAGTTTTTTGTCTATTACTCTGCTATACATTTGCCCTATAACATTTTTTTAAAATATACATATGTTAAGCCTTTTGCTAACAGTTGCGGGGAGTGTTAATTGAATCTGTGACCAATAATCGTGTCTTTGCTTTTAAAGATCAATTTACGATCATCGCGCTGGCTGCAGGTCAGCCGCATTCTGTGATCGTCTGTTGCGAGCCGCTCGGCACTGGACGTGCGCTCTTTGATTTAAGAGAGTTGGGTGCACACCGCTGCTCTCCAAGCGCCAGCTTCAGTGTGTGTGTGTGGCTGCGTTGTGCGGTGTTCGATTACGGTGTTGGCTTTCAGTCGCAAACTACGTGTTACCAAAGATAGACGTGTTCGCTGTTGGCGCTCGTTTTCGTTTCGGTCTCAAAAAAGCCAACTCTGGCGCCTTGTGGAAGAGTGAAGCGGGACGCGAAAGTGCGGAGAGTGGCTCGTAATGTCTGCCAAAGCGTAACGAAAATTTTCAAGACAACAAAAGCGGCAGCACCAACAACAAATACAAGATCAGCAACAACAACAACAACAACAAGCACATATCATTAATGGCATTTTCTGTTTCGAGTTTGTGTGTGAAAAGTGCACAAAAGTAGCCGAACAGCAGCCACAGCCAAGGCAAAATAGAAATGTAAAAGGTAAACGAAAAGTTTCTGCAACGTCTAAAATTATATTATTCAAATTAATTGCTAAATTGTTTGCGCGCGCCCCCTCCCCGCCCCCCAACAAAGTGCTCAAAATGTATGAGAAAATTTATACTTAAAAAATATGGTAAATTGCCATTTACTACTCACCTGCACTTGTGTACCTGTGTGCGTGCACACTGCCAGCGTACGTGTGTGTGTGTGTGTGTGTCGAGTGGCTGTGTGTGTGTGTGTGTGTTGCATAGCTGTAAACCAGTTGCCAATTGCAACGTGTTTTCTGTGTTTTCCAAAGAGACGAACACAAAAAACTACAATATTAGTTGCGACTTTTCAATAATCGGCGAAAATGCTCAAATCTTTGGATACAAAAAACAATTTTGAAAGTAAAGAAAAGCTGCACAAAAAGATCTGAACATATGTTGAACTTAAAAAACGATGAATATAAAAATCAAACATTTTCGGAATAATTATTATACAAATTCCAGCTATAAAGCAGGTTTGATATTAAATATTTACTAATAGAGCAAATTGATCAACAAGAAAAGATTAACTCAAAGAATATATAAATTTTTTCGTGTACTTTTTGCTGCTTTGTTGGCCAATCTTGGGTCGAATATAAACACGTCCGAAACGCGTGTGAAGACAAAAATCATCGCGAAGAATAAATCAAAACAACAACAAAAACTCCAAAAAAACTATGCAGAGAGAGAGAGAGAGAGATTTAGCTGTGATTTTTATTTTTATTTATTTGGGTTTTTTTCGTTTTTGGCTAATAAAGCAATTTGATATCGTAAATAAGTATGAGAGCTGCACACGCATACCAACAATGAGATCATTGAAAGAGCGAGAGAGTTCTGTGCGCTCGCTGAGCGCGCGCGAGAGCGCGCCAAGCCGTGCTCTGCTGCTCTGCTGGAGCGTTAAAGGCCAGGCCGAGTGTTGTTGTCCAAAAATAATAACAGCAGCGAAAATGCGTTTACATTTCAAAATATTGCACGGTGACAACAACAACAACAACAAGCGGAGCAGCACATGCACATACACACGCTTTGTATATGTATGCGTGCGCTTATATCGTATTTGGGCCTCACTCAATCGTGCGGAGGTGTAAAAGCAAACGAACAAAAAGGCGCGCGTCACCTTATCTTTTTTTTATATTTAACTAATTTTTTTGCAACAAACAACAAACAACAAAAACTACGAGCAGCTGAGCGAGCAAAGATAGCAGAGCTTGTTTTCTGATTTGCTTAAATTCAAAATGCTAATGAATTAGTTTCACAAAAGATCGCCCCAAACATGGCAATACATAGTATAAGAACATTAACACATACATACCTTACTCATAATTAAGAGCTTCTTTGGCCGTGATCTGGCTCACAGTCCGTTTCCGAGCCTGCTTTGAAAAGGTTCAGTTAACTGCCAAGGCAATCGAGGTTGATGATGGCTTGTTTAGGCAAAAAGAATTGCCCTTAATTATCTAGCTACTGACTATTTAAATGAGAGAATTGGACAGTATTAGTTCATGTCTGAGAGGAGTTTGCAATGCATCAATTATACGATATTCATATTAACATACTCAGGTGTCATGGCTTGATCATAAGCCTGACTAGAAATCAGCAAAAGATATTCTGCACTTTGTCGCTCTTAAAATTACGATATTCGCTTAGCCGCTCTCTCATTCTGCTAAGCGCTCTCTTATGCTGCTAAGTTCCGCTTATGCTCTGTTAGCCACAGAAACTCACCTGATGTTTGCCTTAATCTCTCGAACATGTCTTACGATATTCGTCGAAAAACTGAACTCTACCTGTTCACTCTTTTGTTTTGCTTTTGCATTGTCTGCACAAACATTTTTCGCATATTTCCATGTGTCCCATTCAGCTATTCAGAACACATACCGATGTAACAACAACAACAACTTAACAAAAAACACGTGAAACTGGCCAAAAAAAAGAGAAGATGGGCAAAAAAAAAAACTTTCAAAAGCGTTGTGCGTTTGTTAAAACATTTCGACAAGCCCCGCTATCTTTTTGGAAATACGTACGACAGGCACTACGATTACGAGTGGTAAAAAAGAAATTCATCATTTGGTCGACTGACAAGCGTCGCCGTTGACGCGTGATCGTAGTCGCACAGTGGTACGAGAGCAGCAAACAGATAATCCACAGCAGCCAAATTTAATGTTCAATTTTAAGTATATATTTATGTAGAAAATTTTCTTTAGTTTGCAATTGTTTTTTTTTAAAACATAAATAGGATATTCTCTATATTAATGTATATCATATAAATATTCTCATTTAATTGTATTGGGAGAATAAACTTGTTTTTCTCGGTTTTTATTTGTAAATGTATGTGAAAAAAAAATAAGATATAATAAAACTTAACAGTATTGTTTGAGCTCCAATGAGTTCCAACAATATATATTACATTAAAGTTTGTTTATTGGGGAGAATAAATGACAAACTATAAAACCTGAGCAATTGCATTCTATAAGTAAAGCCGGGCTTCAGTTATCTAGCGAGGATCCCAGTTTGAAATCTAGAATAATAATTGTAGCATAAACTTTGCGTTGGCTTATTTAAGCTTCAAAGTGGCAAATATTCAAGTATATTATGAAAAAGTAATTAAAAATGAGCCCAATGTTGTTAGTACAAAGGCAGAACACAAATAAGACCTAGCAAACATTTTTAATAGTTTTAATTTGGTCAGCTTTGATAAAAAGTTAAAAAAGAGAAGAGGAATTGGTATTTAAAAGATTTGTTATTGATATAAATATTCTTGCTTGGCAGCTGAGCAAACATTTGTGAATGGCAAACTTATATAAAGACAATTATCAGCTTGTTGGTTCCACTGTGCGCAGTAGCTGCCGCTGCTGCTGCCACTGCTGCTGCTGCTGCTTCTTCTTCTTCGTACTGTCGCCTAATATCGTAAATCAGCTGCTCATCACGTTCATCAGCTCAGCGCAGCTCAGCGCAGCGCAGCGCAGCGAGTACGCTTAGTTGTTACCGTGGGGCGCTAAGTGTCGCTTGGGTCTGGAATCCGGCGTGGGGGGCACGGGGCACGGGGCCTTTGGACTATGGGCTATGTACGCATTTTATTGGCCATTTCGTTGGCACGGTCGAGACGTCGCGCACTTTCCATTGAGCGTATAGAAAACGCGTTAAGTTCGTGCGAGTTTTGAATGCTTTTCACTGCTTTTACCAATTTCTTGTTGTTTGTTTTTTTTTTCTTCTCCTCGCTTTCTTACAGTTGGCTTACAAAAGAAAACTTGAAATTTTGTGCGTCGCATCGAACCGATCATTGCAAGTTTTGGCCGCAACAACATCCGCTTGCCAGCAACTAGCGCCAGTTGCACAATTCCAGCAAACGGCCATCCATATCTGCGTCTGCGTCTGCGTCTGCGTCTGCATCTGTATCTGTATCTGTATCTGTGTGTCGTCGTTAGATGTTAGCTGTGGCAAGTCAAAATGCGCGTATCCAACAGATACCAGTCATCATCATCAGCAACAACAGCAGCAACAACAACAACAACAGAAGCAGCAGCAATTGCATCTTACCAAAGTCTGAGCACGCACATTGAAGTAATTGCAGCAGCTGCCCGCCTTCGTGTACTCGTATAATGAGTCAAAATGTGGCCGACAGTCTGGTGAGTACCAAAGTACTTACTATACATATATACATGTATGTATATATATACGCCAATATGTATAAGGTGGAAATTGTATCGAAAATGCATAGAAAGTAAGTCGAAAGTAGCTCTAAGGTCAGCTGTTTTTTTTATTTTAAGCTCTAGAAAGGCAGACTCTCAGCTCCATATGCGGCCTATTTGTTCTGCTAATTGCTTTGGCAAATATTTAATATGGCCTGTCTGAAGCTCCAAAGCCTTGCTAAATAATTAAATACATATTTTATTGATACTGTGTCATCTTGTCTATCATCTTTTCAAGTTACGAATAGAATTTTTTTATTCATTCACATTTAAAGAATTTATCACAGACTTTATAAATTTGCTCGATATGTCAACTATTATGGAGAACATTATGGTTTTTTTTGCTCCCCTTGCCTTAGGTTATATCTCTTTTCTTTCTCAGCTCAATTTGATTGCTTATTCATGAAAATGTGATTCATGAAAATCGCATAGAAAGGCGATTATTGAGTGCAGCATCTTATTGAATGAGAGAGCGACTGTCAAAGAGATTGCGACCCTCTCTAAGTCACTTGCTCTTTAGCTCTCTTCTATAATTAAACCCCCAACCTTTGCGATATTTTTTTTTTACAGTGCAATATTGCATTGTCTGCCGCCTTGGCTTTTGTCAGTGCATCTTTAATTGATCAATTGACTTGTGTTGTGGTCCCTTTTATGCCCAGCAAATAGAAAACAAATCGTTTGATTGTCGTTTACGTAATAAAGGTTTATTAATTTCTGTATTTACGCGTTATCGTATTCACATTTGAATGGCTCTCTCTTTTATATTGGGCATCAAAGACTAGACCAGGCCAAAACCTGGCTCATTTACATAATTATATCAACGAATACAAATATCTGCGGTTAGGTGGCACGCCAAACGGAACATGGAAAAATGTTTTAATTTTTTAACACATAAATCAATTTAGATAAAAGCTGGGCGACTGTTTTGTAGCTTTAAGAGGCTAATAAATATTGTTGAACAGCGCTTGGAAAAATATTAAAATCAAATATTTATGTGCTATTGTGATGGTCAGGTTGGGACTTGCAATAGAAAAGTGTTCCCATACCTAGGACAACTAAATAATTGTTTTATATGACTTATGTGTATATTAAGATGTCCATTAACATTATAGTTCCTTTCAACTTTATATTTATCATAAACATTTTTGGCTGAGAGTAAATTACGCACAAGAAATCAAGCCATTTAAGTACACTCACTTATTCACATTGTTCTTTAAATGCTTAAGAGCGTTTTGTCCACTCTGTTTAAATTTCGCTCCCCATTGACGCACACACCAACACTTGCATGCTAAAGAGAGGCGCTGAGCGCCTGCGTAAGTTCTAATAGGAACGTGCGAGACTGAGAGCCGTCCATCAAAACATAAACAGAGCGTAATGGGAAATATACGAGTGGGTGCAAAATTCCCACGACCCAGAAAAATTACCTGAGAGCGAAGAGAGGGGGGAGAGTGGCGTTTACTGTGCATACGCCAACGCGTCGGCAGAGGTCGCTCGACCAACCCTCGCTCGTATTGTTCTAAGAGAGGGAGAGAAAGAGAGCGAGTGAGAACGAGAACGAGAACAAAAGCCGAGTGCTGTGTGTGTACGGCGATGTTGGGGCTGTCACGGATCTCGGGTCGACCTGGCCGCTGAGTGCGTTTTCAACAGTTGTTGGCGGCGGTTGTCCCGTCACCGTCTCGCCAGAGAACTTTTTCCCCCAGTGTTTTGTGTCGTGTATTATACGTTTTACGGAAGCCCGCCACCTCCCCCTCAAAAATGAAATGCTGTATAAAATGTACATAATTATCTATCGTGCAGGGAATATAGTGTAAAATGCATACAAAATCGGTGGCTAAATGTTTGGTTCATTTTGTGTATGTAAAGAAGGTGAAAATAAATAAATAAATCGACAAATTTACAAGCAGACGCCGCCGCGGGTTGTCCAAAAGGCGCACAGCGCGATAAAGTGCAATACATAATACATACATATGTACATGCATATGTATGTGCGTGTGTGTGTGTGTGTGTATGAGAAAGCAAAGCAATAGTTGAAGAAAGACAGACACATAAACACAAGGAGGACGCGCCTGCCAATTGAACGTAGTGCAACGAACCCGAACCCGAACCCTTCGTATAAACAGGGGTTGTACGTGCCATAGCCCAGCCCAACCCCCAGCCCACAGCTGACCGACTGACTCATCAACATCTTCTGCAGCGTCCAGGGCAAAGAAGCTGGCGCTGTGCCTGCAGCCGCCGGTGCGTAGCCAAGAATAAAACAACAAAGCAAAACAACTGTCAAAAAGCCAGAGTTACAGTTAAAGCTTCTCGTATCGAAACGTATCGTATCGCCTTGTATCGTATCGTATCCACATGCGCATCAATTTCGCCTCAGCTTACGACAAACAACAACAAAAAAAAAGGAGCTGTAAATTTATTGATTTTGCTTTCTACATTCATCTTAACGCAACCATTACGAATTGCCAGCGTAAAGTAAAAAGAGCAAACAAATCAAAACAATTGGATCAGCGTGTAAATTACAACAAACGTTTCTGCGGCATTTTCCCAAGGAAAAAAGTCTATCTCAAATGGTAAAACTGCGAATAAAACCCAACTGTCTACGAGCCCGCACACAAAAAGACGCGCGCATAAAAAGTGTGCGACAAGGAAGCAAAGCTTTGCCAAGCCGAAGTATCGATACTCTTGCATGCGACTAGATAAAGTAGTTGAGTTGAGAGCAAGTAAATTGGGATCGAGTGATATTTGTATTCTTTAACTTAGCGAAAATCTTCTAAAATAATCTAAACAAGTTAAGATACTTAAAAGGTTTTTTAAAGAAATACTTAAAAAATTCTATTACAATTTGTTTTTTTTTTTAAGTACCTTCCGACAAAACATTTTTATTTCCGGTATTCATATTAAAATTCACCAATATCTTTTGCGCCGTAAACTCAATGAAGAAATTATCTGAAATTTTGATTCACCAAAGAAATGCGTAATTTATCGTAACTATTTCCGACACACAACTAATTTCAATATTTTACTAGCTGCAAGAGTATCGAACCAAAAACAAAAACCACAAGCTATTTATGCCTGTTGTTGTTGTCGTTGTTGTTGTTGTTGTCGTTAGCCCAGCCCACCACAAAAATTCCGACAATAACAACAATTTAAATAGAGCCTACGCCAATTTTATGCGCACATTTTTTGTACATATGTATATCCCCCCAACCCCCCAGCCATTACCATTGACCCATCTCAACTGGAATCGGCGTGTTTTGTACTTGATTTTGATAGCATTTGGATGGGCTATTTATGGCCCATGCATTAGACATTTACATATGTGTATATATTTAAGACTAAATAGAGTTTTTTGTTGTTGTTGTTGTTGTGCGTGTCTCGAGAAATGTCAACAGCAATTATGTGTAAGTACTCGAGACTATAGACACATCCAATGGCATGGAAAACAAGAGCGTAGCTGGCCCAAGCGCCTTGGAAGCATTTCGGTGGCAATCAATATCAAGTATTTACACTTGAGAACACTTTCAAGGGAGCCGAATCGAAGGCCCGACTCAATGGAGCAACCCAGCGACATGGGGGCCAAAGCTTCCAAGCTCAAATTTCTAAGGGAATTACATAGTCAAAAAGTGTTATATTCTTTATGCTATAGCAAAAGAATATTATATACGTTTCAATAATAACTATTATCGATTAGATCGATTAGGTGGAAATAAAACCTGTTCCTAAACTAGTTTAAATGGACATAGGAACTTACAAGTTACTCAAAAAAAGATGTCACAGTATCGTAATTTGAGCCCGAATCTGTCAACTTCCAGTTTAATCTGTACAAACTCACGAGAGCATATATCGATTGCATACACTCACTTGTAAAAAAAAGTTGTATACTATATTCATTCATCACTTGTAAAATTTTGTACACTCTAGATGATATATTTATGTAAATATATACATATGCATATTTCTCAAGCTCCCATTTATACACTGAGATATGGGAACCAAAAAAAGTGCATCAACAAAACAAATTTACAAGCTTGCTTTCGCTTCTTGGTTATGCTCATTGCTTCAAGCTTTAATTCAAGTTGATATTTCTATATCCGCTGTTTGTTGAGTCTGCCGTATACAAACAAGTATACCATGTATATATATATATATGTATATCATTTCTGCTGCACAGCGGATGTGGTTTGATAATAGCCCCCCAGCAAATAGAGACGGCACTAGGTAAATCCGAGAGACAGAGAGAGTGAGCGAGAGAGAGAGCGAGAGAGAAGGGGGTGGTTGAGAGATGGATGCAGTCAGTTGTAACTGACGAAACGAACATCCAACGGACGTTGTACACTCATTTAGTCAGTCAGTCAGACATGAGACACGAGACGAGCGCAACTTATGCCCAGTCAACGTTTCAGTTTTAGTTGGATTTTTGTATATTTTTATCTGCTCTATAGTTTGCATTCGAATGCCCTGTGCATTCGTTGAAAATGCCCAAAGAAAGGGTCATAATGGTGTTCTGCAAATATATGTAACAGGCTTATGGTCTATACATTCCTGATCAGCAGACCTCGTACTTCACCTGTCTGTCGGTTGGACAATAGGATTGTTAGCCTTTTAATTTCGAACAGTTCTTCGCTTACACGAGCTGTTAAACTAATTTTAAACCAAAGATAACTCGCTCAGTTTCCATAAAATCGATAATAATCGATTTACGGATTGCGTTTTAAGAGCATAATCGATAACAATCGATTTTCGTATTCCGTTTTTCGAGCATATCTCGCAGACATAGCTACTAGGAACACCAAATCAACAATAATCGATTTTTGCATCAGGCTTTTTGAGCAGCTCTTTGAGCATATAAGTACTAGAAACAACAAATCGATAATAATCGATTTTGGTAATATGCTTTTTGAGCATATCTCGCAGTTTATAAGTATTATGAACTCCAAATCGATAACAATCGATTTTCGTATTCCGTTTTTCGAGCATATCTCGCAGTTTATAGCTACCAGGAACACCAAATCAACAATAATCGATTTTTGCATCAGGCTTTTTGAGCAGCTCTTTGAGCATATAAGTACTAGAAACAACAAATCGATAATAATCGATTTTGGTAATATGTTTTTTGAGCATATCTCGCAGTTTATAAGTACTAGGAACTCCAAATCGATAACAATCGATTTTCGTATTCCGTTTTTCGAGCATATCTCGCAGACATAGCTAATAGGAACACCAAATCGACAATAATCGATTTTTGTATTAAGTTTTTGAGCATCTCTCGGATCTCGGATCGGCACTAGAAACATTAAATTTAGTTTTTGGTTTTGGTTTTACGTTTGAACTAAAATTTATAGGTATTATAAGAGGTATGCGCATGTCTGAATGATACAAAGGAATTCTTTTTGACGTGCAGGGTATGTACAGGGTACAGGGTATTTACCAGTCAGGCAGCGACCCCTACGGTTCACTTGTTTCGCTTTTTGTTATTTTGTGCATTCGGATTTGTTTGTTCGGCTCCTGCTGCTTATCAATGCAAGAGCCAGCTCGTGGCAGAGCTTTGGGGTCACGTCTATATAAATAGACGGGGCAAACCCCCAGCCGGCAGCTGGCCATCGATTGTTGGCTTTGATGTTGTTGCTGGCGGTCATTCTCCCGTCGAGGGGGTGGTGCTATTTTTGCAACATCTTTTGCATTTGCGTCGCAGCTAAGTCAATTAAGCCACAACCCACACACACACACGCACACCCTCTGTCAATGGCATTTGCTATTAGCCAGCAAGCCGCACAAAGGTTAAATCCCACAGTTCTATATATAGACATAAGCCTCACGAGAAATACCTCGTCATTGCCGTCATCATCATCATCATCTGGAGCAATTTGACATAATTCAGCTTTATGTCTTTATAATTGCTTTTAAAACAAAAATACTTAAGAAACCTTTGACAATTGGCGGCCAAAATTAGCTAAAACCCAACATAGTTATATTTCATTTGCAATTGAATAATTAGCCCATTATTTCATATATGTATATATATATATATTTTGGTGGTTTCTCCCCCGACGATGATTCATCGCAAGCTGAAACTTTTTGTTCTGAGCGCAAATGACGCCGGCCTGTCGCCGGGGTCGATCGGCATTACGACTACTCGATTTGCATTATTTCAACAAATATATGTACGTACATGCGAATACTCACGACTCGAGAGTTGGAACTAATTCGAGTGAGTCGTTCCATCATTGAGTGCAATGTATGTGCATTTTGATTAAGGGGCTAAGGCAAAAGTTATATATACCTATATGCATATACATATGCTTGAGCGAGATTTTGATTTGCCTTTTGTATTGCATTATCGAACTGGATCTAGGTCTGGGCTATACGTTTATTGCTTTAATCAGACTCTGTACGCAAAGCAAGTTGCACAAAAGTTCAATCAAGTTTATAAATAAACGAACAGGCAAAACTGCAAACGTGACTCTAATAAATGCACAATTTATGGCGATTTGTGTCTAAGAATTGAACAAGTTGTTTGTGTCTTAGGGCTGATTTTTGTGGCCCTCCTTTGGGCCATGTTGTTGGTAACGCTTGACGGATCTCCTGCTAGTTTTCTAGTCTTTTCGTCTGGCGCTCCGTTTCTATAAAGAACGAACTGGATTTGTGTAGTGTGCGGGTTTTTTAGATAAATTTATTATGCCAGCCTTCTAATCGTCAATGTTCCAGCTTCTTTTCGGGCTTTCCTTAGTCAACTCTATCAAAAGCCTTCCCTGCATCCCTTGCGAAAGGAGCTGTTTCAGCTATTACGAAGCAGGCAAGCTCTTTAATTACGTATACGCTCAGTATACTATCGGGAAGATTAGCTTAACAACACGTTCTTCATTCAATTCCTAGCCCAAAACTTATATTTTAGTCAGTCTACAGCTGAATTAAGTTATTTTTTTTTATATGAATCTAATTTGCGTGCGGAATCAATACAAATTTTGCAAACATTTCATTCCGAATTCCTTTAGGCATGCCCAGTTGCTAGCCTTCTATGATTTTCCATACTTGTCAGAGATCGTGTTATTGTTTTTTAGCTGGAACATAGCACGACAGTTGCAACTGTTGCTTTTCTACACATATGAGTCTTTGTGGGGGAAGCCGCGGAATGTGTCGGAACGTGCCAGATTAACTGGCAATTTTTATATGATTTAATGGATCGCGATTTTATTTTATTATGACTGTGCGGAACTGTGCGGAACTGTGTGGAACGGTGTGCGGTTTGTTGAATGTTAAATGCGTTTATTTTTGGGATACCAGATTTACGATCCTAGCCTTTATGGTTGATATATATTTGTTGAATTTAATGCTGTGGCATCAAATATGCAATTTATAACGCGTCGCAAAATGTGGCACGTTTCAGATTGAAAGCCAATGTTGTTGTTGTTGTTGCTGTTGTTGCTGTTGCCATGGACCCTCTGGACACGCTCTCGGTTAAAGTGACCCGCTGATCTGTTTGCACAGATAAGTGGATGGCATTTTCGTAGGAAACAGAAACAGCAGCCATTAAGCAAACAAGTTATGTAATTTGGAGCAGTATAGTCGCGAGTCGCGAGTCGCGAGACTTCGCACCGCAACATTTGCTGTGGCCCAAATTTATGGCTAAAAGCAAACTCAACATGAAATGGGCAGGTCCATTACAGTCAGTCACAAATAAGTATGCACAAACGTATAATAAACAATAACATGAGCACGAGGCTTGCATTTGTTTCAAGGCGAATCGCCATAAAACGAGTGCGAAAAAGGAAAACGCAATGCATTTTCCAACAGCGATTTCCTAACACAACTAGCAAAATTTTATGAAAAATTCAGAGTTGCGCATTTTGCACAAAACGAACTGGAAATACACTGACAAACGAGCTTTTATTGCAATTTAAATACTTTAATTATTTAAATCGAAATTTATTTCAAATAAATATTGTATTGAACTTAAACTTTGTACTGAGATAATGTAAAGGTAAGTTCAAAAATGTTTCTCTAATGTGTATTACAATATTTAAAAGACATAGAACTGAGTTCTCTCAGTTAGCTGATGGACTGCTGGTTATAATTTTCTTTGGAAGATTTTCCATTCAAGCCTTAACAAGCTACGTAAATTACTTGCCAGCCTCCGCTTTTCGTCAGGGTATCGAAGCGAAATTGCGCGCAGCTGTCAATGGACGTGAAACAACAAAATCGGCCGCAATAATAACAACTTCCTGGAAAAGTTGCGTTGCACGTTTTGGGGGCTAATACCTTATGTTGTTTATGGGCAGCGCGGCGCAAGGGAGGGGGGGCGGGGCGGTTAACAATGTAAAATTTGTTAAACAAAGGCGCTTTCCGAAGCGGTTAGCCACATGAAATTGCCGCTGCCTGTAATTGCAATTGGGGAAGCGAAAGCATTTAACCAAATATGGTAGGTGCCGAGCGAGTGGCAGCTCGAGACGGCACTCGAGTTGTTGTCAAAATCGCTCAAACTTGTTGTTGCTCCCATATTTGTCTATTTGTCTATTTGATGCCGCCGCAAGACAGCTGAACAATAAATTGATGTTTATACACATATATTTGTTTATGTGTGTGTGTGTGTCTAAGTTTAAATGGTAGCCAAGGTCAGGGGCGTACAAGCCCTAGGCATTGTCGGAGACTCAACTCGAAGTGACTCTCAAGTGAGTGTGCATGTGAGTGTGATGAGTGCGTGTGTGAATGAACTCGTTTCACGGCTATTCCCATACAGCCCAATGCCAATCAATGAACCATGATCAAGTACAAAACGCAGCTTCAGTCTCGGTGCGCCCGAAAACCAACAATTGACTCAGTCCCAACAAAAAAACCTCTCAACAAATTACAGAATTTCACAAGCCAAGCGAACTGTAATTGCCAGCACAACCATCAAAAGCAGCAGCAGAAGCAGCAGCCCACGCTTATCAAGAGTCACACTTGCGCCTATCAGCTGCAAGATTTGGCCGGCTACAATCGCGCGCTGATGCCGCCGCTGGATAATACGGATTTCAGCAGCGCCTGGCGATATGTCAACAATAACAGCACCACCCTCTGCGGCTATCACCAGCAGCAGCAGCAGCAGCAACAGCAGCAGCAGCAGCAGCATCATTGGGCTAAGGCAAAGTCATCGCCACAGCAGCGACAATATCATCACAACACGTGCCCGCGCCAGAAGAAATCCTCAACGCCCACATCGTTGGCAACTGCCACGCCCACATCCACCCTATGCCGGCAGCAGCAGCGACGTTCACGGTCCACGTCCGCGGCGAGCAAACAGCGTCGCAATAGCTCGTATCATTCCTACGATGATTTGGATGCATCTTCCGCAGTCGCGAGTGCCGAGCGCAAGGTGGTGGCCAGCCTCAAGTACTTGTGCGCCTGCACGGGCGCCACGCTGCGCAATTTGTCGAAGAAGACGAAAGATTTGCATGCCAAGAACTATACCTACACCAAGGTAATTGGTTAAATGCATGTGCACAGTTTATAGTACATATAGTGTATACCTATTGCCGCTTGATTTCCCCTTTACCTTTAAACATTATATAGGATATTTTTTAATTAGTTTTCTGTTTCGCAAGCAAAGCCTTTGTTTATCGCTCTGCTTGTCGATAACCGACAGCTGCAACCGTTATTTTATGCTCTATTTATCGATAAAGGTATACATTTATCGATGCCACGCTCGGTCTAGTGCTGTTAAGCGCCTGCAGTTGCAGTCGCTATTTCATTATCTTTTGATTTATTTCATATTATGTTTTTATTCAGCCGTTGAAATACTCATTTATAGCTGTCGGATGCAGTCATTGTTATTTGACACCCTCAACTTCCGCTATTTTAATTTGTTTATTTGTATCGATACATTTATCGATGACACGCTCTGTGTCCCGTTAGTTTAGCGTTGTTAAGTGTTATTATTCCGTCTTTACCTTTTTAGTTGTGCGTTTGTTTTAATATTTATTATTTTATATAAACACTGCGTTTTTTTGACGCAAATGAAATTGAAACAAGCTAGAATAGTGCGTCATTAATTAAACAAGAAAACAAATAAAGCAAGCATATGTACAATATATTATGTACAATACAAATGTGTGGGGCACAGCCATTTAAACAAAAAACATACAAAATGCCAAATAAATAACAAATAAATTAAATAAATAAATATGCACACAAATGTGTGTGTGTGTTGTGTGTGTGTGTGCCTGCGCATACGAACAGACAACAATTTCTTATTTTCGGCAGCCGTTGAAATAAAAAGAAAACACAAAAAAAAAGTCAAGCAACTTGGCTGATCTTTCGCCGTGAATTGATTAAATGTTGCCTTCGCATTCGCTACATAAAAACATTTACATACATACATATGTGTGCATGTGTGTGTGTGTATACGCAGACAAGAGTATTTAATTATTTGGGAAGTAGCATGTGTAGATCAGCCAGCCGAGAAAAAAAAAACAGCGCACAATCACAAGCTAAGTACACACCAATTAGAAAGCAAAAAAAAATGAGAAAAAACAATTGCAATTTGCTAAATTTTTGCTTTTATTTCGTCTTCGCAGGAAGCAGTCAGCGACGATGTTTTCGCAGCTGTTGTTTTTTTGTGTTTATGTTAAATTTTGAAATGAATTCAACACGGCAGTTTACAGTACTTTAAAAGCGCTCTAAAGTTGCCGTCGTTAAAGAGACTTACACAACACTTAGGCCTTTAGTGTTGTAAGCTGCAAATAGGGTGCCTAATAAGTACTAAGTAGTTTACACAACACACGAAAATTTCCAAAATTTTTTGGCAAATGTTATTTATTGCCAGGCATTTACGAAAACTTCCAGCTGTTTATAGATATCTCCCTCAATTAAACTGAGAATTTACAAATAGACAAAACATGCTCGAATATCGTACACCCTTCATATAAGATAAGGTCTAGCCAGTTTTTGAACTATTGATTCATTAGGAAATGAAGTTAAACAATATTTCAATATATTCATGCATAATCATGTTTTTCTTTATATTCATTCTGTGGAGATTTTGATACCCTACAATTTAAATAAGCCAAACCTTGGGCTGTAAGAAATTCTTATAGACAACACGATCTTCATACAGAAATTATATAGAAATAGATTGGGGCAAATGCAAATGCAGATCGATTGTATGTGATTTGATATATGGGTATATGTTATATTATAGGGTATAGGCCCTGCATAGTGCGTGACACAATTCTAATACCCTCTGATGAGTGTCTATAAAAATCATAAAACAAATTGCGCCGACCACTTAACGCCAAAATCTCTTCTTTCTGTTTGTTGTACTTTTACGAAATATTCAAACAATCCACGAAATTTTACGAAATGGGGTCAGACCTCAGACACGGCCCGGCTAACAAAAAGAAGAAAAAAATAAACTAAACATTTAAATACAGGATTTTTGTTGTTGTAATTTTGTACGTGCAATGAAAGCGCATGCGGGCAATTAATTGCCCAAACATGAGATTCATTAATGTCCGTTGTCCACATGCCCCGAGATCCAAGTAAGCCCCTATGTGGAAACTATGTAAGTACGTGTGTGTATGTGTATGTATGCTTATGTTTTGCATATTGGGGGTCGCTGTGGGATCAGCTGGGCGGATGGGCCCGTGGGCGGTGGGCGGTGGGCTGTGGGGGGTTGAACATACTCATCGCACGCTGTGGGCAAATCTTTTTATATGCGTGTTATGGCAGGCGGAAAGGGGGGGTTGGGGGGGTCTTTAAAAAAAGCTTGCGGCATTCGCTTTGTTATAATTTGTTACGCACACACACGCACACACACACACAGAGTCACACACACCCATACATACTATTACAAAATTACGTGTTTTTGCTTTTGTTTTTTATTTATTCAATTTTCTTCATGCTTATTCATTCATCGCGCGTTGATTGCCTTTTCACGCTTAGGCATTGCACTTTGCAATTAAAATTATTAATTTTTGTTTTGTTTTTTTTTTTTTTTTTGTTTTTTTTTTCATTTTGCAGTGCACATGCAATCATTCATGCTTAGACCCACACATGCATGCACACATGAATGTGTCGCATTTACATCAGTTTTACACACACTCAAATATACGTGGGTGTATTCCATAACCTTTTAGAGGGCATTCTAATTTTGCCGTACGAAAGAGAGGAACAATATCTTGTCTAAACTCAGAAAACATATCCAACATATCTGCAAAACTCTATCAAATCGATCCTCCTGTCTTCTAGAGTTCCCACGAGAACAATCGGTCGGACTTAAAAGCTTTTGCATATAAGCATTTCCTTATCTTTAGGCTATAAGAGTATTTAATCGTCGGCGTGTTGAGTATAGAAGTTCTTTCTAGTTTTTAATAAACAAAGCTATTTTGTAAGTTCATTTATTGCATGTTTTCCCAATTAGAATTCTTATGCTTTTGTTGTTTAGGCGCAAATATTTAAGCTATTTCTGTCCGCCCCAACCCGATGAGTAAAGCTCATGAATATTTATGCACATTCATATGTAAACACATACATATGTAAATACATAGATATGTCAATTAAGTGGCCGTGTAATTGATGAACCGTCATTGCAAATTGTGCATATCTGTCTACATTTTTTATAGTTTTTTTTTCTGTCTTTAGCGGAACTTTTTGATGAGCGAAAGAACCTCAACATTAATTTATCTGTAAGATAGATTTATATTTTCAACTAATTACAAGGACAATTAAAAGTTAATTTACACACGTTTTGACACATGCTTATGCCTAAAGACTTGTATAAACATTTTATTTTAAATACTTTGCTCGATCAGAAGATACCCTGTACGCAGATACCCTGGGTATATGCCTTTATACTTGCATATATTTGTACTCAAATAAAAAACAACTTTTATTTATTTATCAAATTAAGTGTTATATATCTTTGAGCATCATTTTTCGTTAGATCAAGTCTTCTCCTATGCGTCTCGATTAGATATTTTAATGATTTAATTTGAATACATTGAAAATATTTCGATATTATGGAAGAATGTTGCTTAAGCAACTTTTGTTAAGATTTTTGGCTCGGAAAAATTAGTTATGCGAAAACAGATTTTCGTATTTGGCCGAGCTTCAAGTTAAAATTATTATTGTATTTTTGAGTAAACAAATATTTGCGTTTGCTTTTGATTAAAATAATGTAGAAATAATTAAATTATATTAAATTAGTGTATTTATTTATTTACTAAAATCGATTAGAATACTCTTAATTCTAAGCTAGCTTCAGAATTCCGCGAGGACATTTAGCTATAAATTATTCTCCATTCGTATATACATTTCCAGGTTGGAGCCACAGACTATTAACTAGATATTTATTAGGCAATTTAAATATGCCAAATAGAAATTGTAGACATCTAAAATGGACAGAAACGAATGATATTTGGCAAAAACAGTCGACGGGAAATGGAAAATGGGAAATGCCATCACAATAAACATCAAAATGGCAAACAAAAGCAAGAAAGAACTGCTAGTAGCGGCAGGTCGAACATTAAATACTCTTTCAGACAAAAGAAAAACTTATTCCCTCTCGATTGACAGACAGACGGACTTAACAGATCAAGAATATATATATTTTATACAGTCCAAAATAAATCTCCTCTGCGTTACAAATTTCATGACAAGCTGATTATACCCAAAAAAAAAGTGTAGTACAACACTTTTGAAATGCTTTTCCATAATGTTGTCTTGACATAATGTTTATATTGAAAATATTTAGCAAACGGGCCGCGTATTGAGAGTATTCAATGAATTAAAAATAGTCGGAAACTGCGCTAAATTTAGACAAATGATTAATTGCGTTAATGAATCGCAGACATATACTTTATACAGTATATGTACAAATCCGTATAATCGATATTATAAGAATCTTTGTGGCTTGTAGCACTTAACTAATTTGACATTTTGATTGGTTTTGATAGCCCACGTGGCGCCTCTGGGGCGAGGAGCACGAGAAGAATGCAATATTCACGGTCTATTTGAAAAAGGTGCGCTATCATCGGCCCACGCCCACGGCGAGCAATGTAAGTTATCAGCGATGGCAAGCAATGGCAAGCAATTACCTTGATAGCCTTTTTCAATTTAACAATTTTCCAATTTTCCTTTGGCTTTGCAGCAGGACTCGGATGATGAAATTTCACATCTGGAATGGGAGACGGTGCGCGTGCGATTCGTGAAGGCCGCCACATTGGCGCGACTCGTCGAGGCATTGGCCACAGACGACGGCGAACTGGAGTCCACGTTTATCAATGTCTTTCTGTCCACATATCGCACGTTCTCGACACCCAAACAGGTGCTCAGCCTGCTGACACAGCGCTACGATGCGCTGCACGAGAAGCACATGGAGGAGCTGGAGCTGGCGCAACAGAATGGCACCGCCGAGGATTCCAGCTATGACTCACCCGCCTCCATACATGAGCAGCATAAAAAAACTCTAGTCTCGGCGCTGCATGTGTGGCTGGATGGTTTCCCAGAGGATTGGCACGAGGATAATCTGCAGCAGATACTGGCATTTGCCAGCAAGCGTCTCAAGCGCTCCGACCTGCACATAAAAGTGCTCAATCGCTTGGAACGACTGCTCAGACAGCAGGTCTACGGAGTTGGAGGCGCCAGCAATCATGCCGATGGCAATGGCCTGCCCTGGCTGGCGGCTCAAGGTAGCCAGCAGCCGCAGTTCATGATGCACACGCCGTGCGGCTCCACATACGATCTGAGCGAGCAGTTCAGCGGCCTGTATCTGGCGCCCATCTATCGCGGACCCACGCACTTTATGCAGGCCTTTCGCTTCCCCCATGTGCCCGTGCGCCACTTTGCCGAGCAGCTCACCCGCATGGACACGGAGCTCTTCAAGCGCCTGATACCGCATCAATGTCTCGGCCATACGTGGGCGCGGCGCGACAGCGGCGGCTCCGAGACCGTGGTGGCCACCATCAACCAGTTCAATGCGGTGCTCTTTCGCGTCGTCTCCAGCATACTCATCGATCGTCTCAAGCCACAGGTGAGTCCAAGAATTGTTATCGTTACTTTTAACTAACGTAATTTATTAACTTAATCCGTAGGAACGCGCCTTGAACATTTCACGTTGGATTGACATAGCGCAGGAGCTGCGCATGCTCAAGAATTTCAGTTCCCTCAAGGCCATTATCTCTGGATTGAATTCCAATTCCATATATAGACTGTCCAAGGTGTGGGAGTTTTTGCCCAAAGAGCGCGTAAGTTTGTTTATTATTAAATATATATATTTTATATTATAAATTTGCTTTGCTTTTTCAGATGGAAATATTTACGGAGCTCGCGCGTATCTGTTCCGAGGACAACAATGCCTGGACATTGCGCGAGGTGCTCAAGCGTGAAGGAACTGCCAAAAATCCGGATCCGGCTGGCGATCAAACGGATCGCCATTTGCAAAAGCTTATACAGAATCTGGGCACACAGACTTCGCATGGGACCATACCGTATCTGGGCACATTTCTCACGGATCTGACCATGATACACACAGCCAATCCGGATTACCTCACGGAGGACAAGCTGATCAACTTTGACAAAAAGCGCAAGGAGTTCGAGGTGCTGGCTCAAATCAAGCTGCTCCAGGGCGCCGCCAACACGTACAATCTGCAAGAGGATGCGCTCTTCGATCATTGGTTTGGCTCCATGCCGCTGCTGGATGAGCGTCAGGCATTTGCGCTCAGCTGCCAGCTGGAACCGCCGCCGCCGGCGTCGCGCAAATCGGTGGCCAGCACCAACACATCGCTAACGAATACGACTGCCTCGTCGACGGCCTCCATAATGGGCAGTGCTGGACATGGACATCGCAAGACTGACTCAATACACTCCAATTCGAGCAGCGGGGCCGGCTCGCAGTTCTATTGCGAGCTGAACAGCAGCACCAGCTCCAGGCACAATTCATTGGATCGGGATGCGCATCACGCATCGCTGATGTCCGCCTCGAGCAGCACCTCCAATTTGTCCATGGATTCGAGCAATTCGGGCGGACGTCAATCGGCTCACAGCAAGCTCACGCATTCCCAGTCGCTTGGCAATGGCCTGAAGAATGCTGCTTTGGGCAATGGCACCACAAATGGCGGCTCGCCGCACACCCACATCAATGCACAGCTGGTGCAGCCGGCTGGCGTGGCCACCCAATCTGCGCCAGACTTCTACATCATCCGGGTGACCTACGAGACGGATAACATTGAGCTGGATGGCATTGTGCTGTACAAGAGCATCATGCTGGGCAACAACGAGCGCACACCGCAAGTGATCAGGAATGCGATGCTGAAGCTCGGCCTGGAGGATGATCCGGATCGATATACGCTCGCCCAGGTGCTGCCGGACAAGGAGCTTGTCATGCCAAAAACGGCGAATGTCTACTATGCCGTGAACACCAACTATAATCTCAATTTTATACTGCGCCCACGCAAGGATGAGGCTGGCGTCGGGGGCAGCTAGTCCGCACTTGTGCCCCTGTCCCAGTTGTGGTGCTTGGGATACGAGGGCGAGGAGTGAGGCAGAGAGAGAGAAAGAGAGATCGGAAACAGAACCGAAGAGCAAGATGGTGGAGCGCTTGTATATAGTATATAGAAAACACGATCCGCGCACATGACAACAAGTTTTAGTTGATAATGTTTTAATTTATTTATTACACGAATAGACAGCAATCGAATAATATCGATAGGCTGGCACAGTCAGAGCTGCGAGTACAGTTGCTCTCTTGTGTGCAACAGACCGATAACAATTTTCTTATCGATTAACCCGTCAATTAGCCCGTAGATAAATACGCTACTTTTGTAATCTCCGTTTCCGTAAATTCCTTCACAGTGTTGGAATCTTTTTATCACATTCATGTGGAGTCTAAAACTGGAATAATTGCTGATATTTATAAAAACATATATACCTACTTACTGATATTGATATTGTTTAAGCGATGGATATACAAAAATTTAGTACAATAATTTTGAGGTTAGCATCGATATTAGTTTTCGTGGAACCAGACCACACAATATGACTCGTGGGCTGTACGAGTATGTACTTTATTTTGAAGCAAACAAACCAACATGATATGTATTTGTATAGATGTTTTATTGCTGTACGCGTATTGTACATATAACAATACAAATTTGTAACTAAATATTTTGTGGGGTTGCATAAAGAAAAGATAATAATAATATAAATATTTATACATATACCATTTTGGTAAGCTCTCCCCACTTTACAGCTAGTTAAGATATTGTATTTGTTTGTATATTTAGCAGTACAATTTAAAGAATTATACATATATATCAATACCTTTATGAAGGCATATTAAATATGAGCCCTATTTAAAACAAAATTAAGTAAAGTACATTAAAAAGAACGTGTGTAAATATAAAACCGAAAGTAAGCTGCCTTTTACTAACAATTAAGAATTTAAATCATATAGTAAGTACTATCAAAAACCTATCTGAATCGCAGTACATATCTCGGAAACAACCGGATCAGACTTCTATATCAAGTTTTACGCTTTTTTTAAAAAACTTCAAATTCCCATAACTATTTTTTAACATTGAGGTCCTTAGAATCGATCTGCATAAAAAGTTTTCAATCTCAGGGCTAAGTCCATTTTGTTCAATTTTGGACATCTTTTAGAATTTTTTTAATGCGAATCGTCCTGTACGATTATCGGGGGAAAAATACCCGAGATATGCAAAACTTAAGATTTATTTCAAAAACTGCTAATGGCCATAACATATAACAAAATCTAGTTGACTGGTCGCGGCACTTCAAACTTAAAGAAATAATTTCGTTTAAGCGTCGGACTCCTCTGCGATTCTCATAAATTCGACTTAGGCTTGCAGGTTTTCATGATTTGGAAATATGTGGTAAGTAATAATCTAGCTGTGTTTGTAATATATTCGAATCTTTCCGTTTGTATGTACATGTGTATTGGTGAATTTATGTATGCATTCTTTTCTATTCATATTATAAATAGCCTTACTATGCGATTCTCATATCCTTAAGTAAACCTTCCTGCTTGCCATGCTTCTTCTTAGAAGTTCTATGCTAACAAGCTGTGTTGGCAATATAAAATAGTTTGCTCTACTCATTCTGTTAACTTAATGGATTCTCTGCCCCTGCTCTGATTTATTTGTTTATAAATTGTATAATTTTTCCCTAGGGATGTGTATTATAAAGTAAAACCTTCAAATTGATGTCAATCAACAGTGCATGCGAGTTTTTGGATAGATATTTATATTGCAACTGGAAAAATAATTGAATAAGAATTATATATAGAAATATAATCTCGTTTGAATGCGATCTGAAAGGATATTTAGTATAATAACGTGTAGCATTAAAACAGACGAAGTTTTAAAGAGTTTAGATAATACTAATATTTATTTAAACGTAATTTAAATAAGTAGCCATGATTTTCTGTGGATTTCGGTCGTAGTTATAATCTGTATATATTGGGATTATAACCAAATTGGTTTAACATTTTGCTTTTGTGAATGCTAACAAATTTCTAGGCTTAAGTTGAAGAGGGTTGTTTACCTTTGATAATATCAGCGCTGTCATCTGTCCGTTGCCAGAGCCTCAAACCCTTTCGCCAGACTGCAAGGAAAGCCCGGAGATGCTTGTGTACAAGTTAACGGGTCAGCACATTCCATTAAATTTGCCCACGAGCGTCGACAGTAAAATAAATTACTTTCATTTTTTGTGTTTTTGGCTTTTAAGCAACTTTTCTGGCTTGGGCGAAAACAAGTTACACTTCCGCGGCGGGTCACAGCTTAACTCGTAGCTCAAGTATATCCAGACGATGTCCCCCTTTTTTTTTTTTTTTGATTTAGATATAATTTGGTGCACAGAAACTTTAATTAGATCACTTGAATGACAAACATAAATCTCTTGCTGCAATAATAAAAGCAGTCAAACAAATTGAGATTGAGGGCTCAAAACCGAATCTGTTTGGCAGCGCGAGGGGGGCGGTGCGTGGGCGGGTAAATGTGAAATGCTTGAAAAGCTCTCCAAGCAAACTTTTACAAACTAGTGAAAAATTCTCAAGCCTCAAATGAAAATGGAAATGAGTTGAGTTGAGCTGACGTTTCTATGGCAGCCCGAAGGATGGCTGTGGGGGGGGAGGCGGGGATGCACAGCTGGAGTGTGGGGCGCGACAAGTTGACATCAAAGTGAGGGCAATGCTTGCAGTTGTGTGTGTGTGTGTGTGCGTGTGTGTGCGGTTAAAAAGCTCCGGGGTTAACAATGACGTCATAGTTGTGTGTTTGTCTGTGTGTGCAAACTATTTTGTCGCACGCATTTCGTCATAAGTGAGAATAATCAATAAACCAGGCAGACACAATGACGCAGCCAACGTGACATAATTCCAATATGAACAGCACCCACACTGATAGGTCGAGGGGCAGGTCGCGGGTCGCGGGTGGCGGCTGGCGGGTCGTGGGTCGCACCTGGCCAACTGAGAAAAACGTAAACAGCCCCAACATGGAATTCAATTAGAAAACTTTTGGCACGGCCAACAAATCTGTCGATGGTGCAGGCCCTGACGGCAGCGCCGCGCAGCGCAGCGCTTAGCCTTCAAGAGAACATCCACGCGCCCTGGCCCCGGCCCCATCCCCGGCACGTGTACTCGTTTGTGCCCATCAACACCTTGGCGCAACCTTCGTCCAGCCTAAACCCGATTTATTTTTTCCTAGTTGCCAAATATGCTGCCCGCTGTGTCAGTGTGCGAAATGCAACAACGTGTCGTTCACACTCACACCTCCACGTTCACCTCACGCTTTCTCCCTATCTCTCGCTCGCTCTGTCTCGCTCTTGATTTTTCGTACAAGGCGCAGCATCCAACTGGGATGGAGGGGGTTGCGTGCCGTTAGGCACCTGGCGAACTTCACTTTGGCTTTTGCGTTGCTTCCTTTGCCTTCAATATTCGCCTGGCTGTCAAGCGCTTTTTGACGTTTCGCGCTGCCATGTGTTGAGTTCTGCGCGTGGGAGTAAGAGAGCGTGAAAGAGAGAGAGAGAGAGATTAGCACTGAAAGAGTGCAAGCTTTCACCACAGTCATTGTTTGCCTGGTTCGTTACCTGGCGTAGCGACTGCTTCGTTATTTTTCGGACTATTGAGTGAGATTTGTGCAGGAGTCACTAAAAAGTTGCGCCTTGGTGTGGGTGTGGTTGTGGGTGTGGTAGCTGGGCGGTTGAGTATATTGTTGGTGCTTCGGCTTGCGTGCCGTTTACTGTGAGGTTTTTATAGGGCACCTAAAGAAATGGTAGATCCCTTTGATAAGCAATTAAGCACATTAAACTTAGTGCAGTTAATGAATTTTGCAGCAGGAAACGACCCTTTTCAAAGATTTCAAGCATTTAAAAAGTTACAAAAAGAAAGTACCAAGTGCTTAAGTAATATTATAATATAAATAAAACACTACTTATTTGCACTTGGGGAAAGTAAAGCGTGCCAAACTAGTTTACTTTGTGAGATTTAAACGCTTTCCTTTTGAAAACTGGATTGCCCTTCTTTGCGATTCTCACGAGGCCAATACTTGCTGATATGCCTCTTACACTATTCGAGCTGTTCTCCTTTTAGAATACGCTTTCTCTTTAACGTCCCCCTCTTTAAAATATCAGAGTTCATTCTGATTATCATGATTATTATTTATTTATATGATTATGATTCTAACTTATACTGATCCTACTTTTCTGTTTAATATTAAAGCACATTTTTTTTAATCAGTAAGTTTAAGTTTGTAGTAACTGAATATATTGATAAGAACAGGGTATCTTCATATCGAGCAACTATTTATGCTTCTTACATACTTGACTCTTTGATTTATATTTAAAATGCACTTTTCATAAAAGTAACTTTTATTACTCTCACAATTTACAGTGCACAATTATGACTGAATTTGAATGATACTTCCGACTGTGCTTCTGCTTCTGTTCTTGCTTCTGTTTTCTTTGTAAAAGTAACGAATGTAGCAAACGAAACGAAAACAATCACATGAAAGAAATTCGCTGAAAAAGCACACGGGACGGAGTCTACGGCTACGGCTACGGCTACAATAAAATAACAAAATCCAAACAACGCAAACTTTTGAGTGCAAACCCAACAAAACCAGAGACTGAAACTGAGTCTGCGACTGAGACTGCGACTGAGCCCGTAAACCGCGATTCGAGACAGAGCTTTAGTTTTTACTCGCCAGTCAGTCGCCTGTCTGGGGGGAGGGATGTTCTTTAGAGGTGTGGTGGGGTTATAGGGAAGTGGTGGGAAAGTCGCGCTCAGTTCGTTGCGTATTCGGGCCCGATTCCGTTGCCTGACAAAGCCTACATTTTGGGGAAAAGCTCTGGGCCCGAGCACGAATGCGACCACTACAAAGTTGGGCCCAAGTAGTCAGAGAAGTGGAGCCACACGGTCCAGACGGGACGCTCCGCAGTAACACAGCAAAATCGCGCACCTTGGAAACGCAAAAGCAGAGAAAAGCAAAAAAAAAAAAATAATAAAATTCTACAAAAATATTTAATTTAAAAAGTGCTTAAGCCAAAAGCCATGGCAAACGCCAAAGGCAATTGTGATTTGGGAGCGCAATTTGTGCGCCGTTAAGTGTAGGTTCTGCAAAACAGTTGGGAATGCACAAAATATGTAGATACATTGTGGAGCCTGGAGCCATGTGCAGAGCATCAGCAGCATCAGCAGCAGCAGCAGCAGCAATGGGAATGCCCAGCGGATCTCTATAAAAATCAAAGTAATGTGCACGAAAAAAATCCAGCAAATGAAACAGTTTTTTGTAACAGAAAATAACCTTGAGAGCGAGCTCCATAACTCCTTATTCAATAACAAAAACTAAAGCGCCGTGCACGAGTGCGTGTGCACCGAAAACACGGCCGTACAACATGGCGTATGGGTAATGAATGTCTGTGAATGTGCACGACATATGCAGTAAATGTGCGAGGCAGCGGTGTTTAAATACTGCATTATGCACACACCGTGTGCGTGTGTGTGGCATGCCACTTGTCTGTGTGTGCGTGTGTGATTGCCTGCATGTGCTTGAGCCAGTGTATTGATGTGTGTGTTGTGTTTGTGATGGTGCCAAATGAAATATTAAGCCAATTAATTCACGTATGTATATGCTCTAACTCGTATTTATGTGGCATTCGACAACAATATTAGCAACAACAACAACAACAACAACAACAATAACAGCAGCAACGGCAACGGCAACCACAACAACAACATGTTCGATGACGCATTCTAGAGTAGGGCAGAAGGTTAAATTACTACGGCAACGGCTACCGTCGAAATTCGCCACGTACAGCAATTCGGATTCGGAGTCCGAAAATATCAAAACCGATACCAATACCGAATCGCAGCACGCAACTTGGCGATTTATAGGCGTGCGACCAACTATAAGCAGTTTCAGCTGCCACCATCTTCACCTCCAGCTGCTGCTGCTCCTCTCCCTTCTCGTCCTGCGTTGTCTTCGTCTCAAGCTGGCCAACAGCTCGGAGCTTGGAGCGCAAACACCACCCGCAATAATAAAGAGGCCCAGCAATTGTTGTTGCTGTTGCTGCTTTCGTGGTGAATTCGCAACAGACAACAATTCCATGTGCCATGGGCGAAACAAAAAAATCAAACTACAAATGTGACCATACCACATAAACGTGAATTAACCAACACAAAAAATTATAAAAATAAAATTAAAATTAAGAAAGATATTCAAAAAAATTTGCAAAAGAATTACAAAGGTCTAAAGTGTGTGTGTGTGCTGCCGCTCTGAGCGCAAGTTAACCAGAGAGTGGGAGAGCGTGACGCGCAAAACTCACCACGCATTGGCCTCTCGTCGTCGACGTCGACGACGGCAACATTGTAAAAAACTTTCACTCTCGGCACAACGTGGCGGCGGGCGGTGCGACAGCATCGAGCAGGAAGCGCATAAAGTGACACACAAACACAAACACACACACACGTTCACATACAAATACAAATACAAATACACAAACTCGTGCAAACTGGAGAAAGCCCACAGAAACTAAACTAAACAACACGAATATCCGCAACAGCAGCAGCAGCAGCGGCGGCAGCGGCGGCGGCGGCGGCGGCAGCAAAGCAAAAGTTTTGCATGCCAGCAGCTGACTGCTGCAGGAAGCGTGCCAGGAGGGCGGGACAGCAGCGGGACGGGCAGAGAAGCCACCAGTGAAGCGGACAGTCCGGTTCTGCCTGCCTGTCACAGCCATTGAATAGGCCTCTTCAACGCGAACACTGGCACAGGATACAGGCCGAGCACACACGCAACGCAATTTAAATGTATCCTTAGAATTTCAAACAGGTGAGCGACATTCATTGAGGAAGTAACACAACAACAAACAAAAAAAAAAACATCAACTAGCAAAAAGTTAAACGTTTATGTTGGGAAATGCACTAAAAGGCGAGCACAGTTTTTTCAAATATGCAGATAGTGAATGCTCGAAATGTTTTCAAAAGAAACTTATCAGCAATTCATGTCATTTTTAAAGGGCATTAACTTAAAAGAAAGTAAAAGATTGCTTTTGGGCAATCGATTACGAGCCAATTAGTGTTAAAATTATTGAATTCCAGGTATTTGATGATTTTGAGAGAAGGATCATTCTAGTTAATAAGGATAATATGGATATGTGTATATGGATCAATGGGTAATACAGATAATAGAAGAATATAGTAGACGTATATCTAGAAAAAATGTATTTTATGAAATGCTTTCGACAAAAGTAGTTATCTTCGACTTTTTATAGTCATTTCCGATACCAAAATCTGTGTTTTGGAGCGCTTCAATCTCGGAGATTATCGGAATTACAAATATCATATAATTACTTATAAATGTTTCAGTCAGATGTGCTCGAATTAAGGTATTCTGTACGCCATTTTCAACGGCTCCTAATATTGACAATATATCGATATTTATCGATTTATATTGTTCATGTATTTCATTAAGCTGGCTCGAGGCTTAGCTAAATAAAGATTTCAAATATGGAAAGGTCGTCATACTCATCCTCATAATATTTCCTTGTAAGGGATGTACTGCAAGCAATATGAAAATCCATGTGTAAAGAGAAGCTCATAAAATACGAAGTAAAGCCTATAAAATCAGGATACTTTAGATGTGTTATAAATTTATGATTTAGATATATGATAAATTTGTTCCTCAAACAAATTGTATGACACTTTTATGCAGACTTTTATAATATTTTTTGTTAAAGGATATATATTTAAAATGTCCAACTTCTATTATGTACGGGATAGATAAGAGCATGGTTAGCTTGAGCCGGCTTTGTGTACATATGAAGTCGGATCAAAGTCTATCCCGATATTATCATAAATTTTAGCACATGTACCAATGCAAATTCGTTAAAGATTAAAGAATGTTTGTCATTTCTAGATACTTCCACACACTTTTGCAAATGAGCTGTAGTTGGAATTTGTCGCTGCATTAATCAATTGTAGTTTCAAACTTAACGAGGTGCTTTAACATATGGTATCCTCATTGTATCATTTATCATCCGCTTCAAGCGAGCTATTACATTGTTACATTGTCAACACGATGGAGAAGAGGACGTGGGGCGTGTCTGATGGGTGAAAATTAATAACGTAACCGCTGCACGCTCACATCGGCGCATAAGTAATAGTTATTTAATGAGTTTTTGGTCGGAATGCTGGCCAAAAAGTTGTTTGGCGCCGTGGCATTTAATTAAAATTTGCGCCTAATTAAACGTCAAACGCTAGCCGTGCCGTGCCGTGCCGTGCAGAGCTCAGCAGCTGACAGGACATTACTAGGCGCACCGGGCGTATGAGTGATTTGCATTTCCTCTCTTCAATAACTGGCTGTGTGTAGTTGTGTGTGTGTGCGGCTGTGTGTGTGTTGACTTGTGCGAAACGCGTTGCCAAATTCTAAGCGCCTATTTAGTGCCATGTTATTTTTGTTGTTGCCAGTTTGCATTTGCGCTGTTTGCAATTAATTGCAAATTAAAATTGATTTCGTGCTGCGCAAATATTTTGCATGGCCGCATTCAACATTGTTAACTCCGAAAACAGATATGCGAACACACAATATGCCCGCATTTGCATACATTTCTATTAATGCCCCCAAGAGTATGCAATAGATTTATGTGTTGCTTTTTTTGTTTTTCTATTTTCTCGCTGTACGCTTCTAATTGCAACTATGTAAGTCGTGTGGCTGGCCAATTGTGGGCGGCGCTGGGCGCTGGGCGTTGTGGGTGCGGCACCGGCGCCAATTAGTGTGCAATTTATGCAAGTGAAGATGTGTGCTTTAATTGCCATCGCACTGCCGCGACGCGTGTGCGTTTTGAGTGGGGTTCGGGGAGTGGCAGATGAAGTGAAGTCAAATGTGATTCAAATTGAGTTATGCGAATAACGAATCGATAGCCCGGTGGCCATGGGAACTGTCGGGGTTATCAGACAAACGTTTATTGTCTGCAAGCTTAACAACATGGCAACAAAAGTGAGTCTTTTAAGAGTCGACTATGAGATACTCTGCAGTTGAAATGGGACATGCTTTTCTTTTCCTTTTAAGTTATATTCACGACAATTAATGAGTATCTAACACTAATGCATTAGAGTGCTAACAAAACGCTGTTTACCAAGCTGACAATCAACTTTCGACATATTCAATTTGAGGCCTATTTAGTAGAAATCAGTTGAGAATAAAATGTTGCTGAAATGTATAAATATAAAAGGCCTCATATTTAAAGTCGATGGCCCCTATAAAAGCTGATACTATCTGTCTGCATTGCCTTAGTTAATAATAGATTTTAATTTTCAATTAGATAGCTTTCAATCCGACTAACTAATTAGCATGCAGACAGGTGAATAGTTATATAAACACGGCTATTAATACACTCTTAATGGCCAATAATCTATTTATATAATAATATATCAATTTACAGTTAAATCTCCCCCTTGGTTAGGCATCTCCTTTAATGATCCATTTTTAATCATCAAGTTCCCATCCAGGCCATAATTTTGTATTTACTTGTACATCAAAATCTTGCTCTGCTTTTACTTAAACTTTACCTGTTTTATGTAAAATATAAACTTTTCCAACGTGAAATTTATCGAGCGAGAAACATGCAAACAATAGACAATTGGAAGTTTTTTTTTCTGTAATAAAAAGTTTTCTAAATTGTAAAAGTTGAATGTTGGTTTCCCTCAGCAAATCTTTTAGGTGTTTGTCTTCCCTAGCAGCTGTACGCTTAACTGAGCTTTCACTGTACATTGTTGTCGCGACATCAAAATATAGAACGACTTCTGTAAAAACTATAACAAGGCTACATTTCATCAATGCATATTCGATGGTTTAAACAAAGAAATGACAAAGACTGCGGCAACTAATTGGAGGGCTGTCAGTGAATTGTTGAAAGGTGGTCGTAAAAACGAAGCCACAATAAACCAGTGAAGAGCACGAATTAATGCAAAATCAATAGGAAGAAAAAGTTGCCTAAAGGACTGTGGCCCCACCCGGGCAATGACAGAATTGCACAATCGACAATTTGACAACAAATAATAAACAAAGCAATAATCGTTGACTTGCGTGGATAATATGATATAATAAGCCCGCAATTAGTGTCATGGATAGATCTGATAAAGCCGTCGCCAACTGTAGCCCCAAAAGCGTTCGGGGCAAGCAATTGGCATTGTGTAAACTCCAGCTCAAAGGATATGCTGGTATAAAAATGTATGAAAAGCGAAAGGATAATCGACTGACTCGAGCATATTAAGCACGAGTCGAGCATGGTTCTTTTCTAATTCAAGCTCTTCCTTAGCGTATCCTGCCTTTTTTTTTTGTGTGCAATCAAATTGAAAAAGTTGTTGGGGCGAAGGGCAAATCGCAATTCCACTTTTATTAATATTTCCATTTGCCTATGCGAATTTCAGCTCTGGGCTCTGAATGGAAAACTACTGCGCACTTGACTACAAATCGAGGTTTTTTTCTTTCATTGCATGTGTGTGTGTGTGTGAATTTCCACTTTTGTTCATTTGCCACATTGCCATTTCGCATTCTGAGTTACAGTTTCAATGGCATCGCCAAGGCTGAGTGGCTGCGTTGTCGAGAACTTTCCTAATACAAGATACTTAAAGGACGAACACAAATGATGTTGTAGGGCGACTCCCCGCCCTTCCATCTGCCCTTTCCTCCCCTGCACAGCACTTGTCCAAAAGAAAAAGAAGAGGGAGAAAAAAAACTAAAGTCTTAAGTGAATTAAGAGCCAAACTTGTAACATTTTCTTTACCTCGTTATTTCTGTTTCTCAGGGATCTCAAGGTTCCTTCACTTAATGAGCGACCCTTTCGCGTGTGAAGTGTTCGAGGGGCTGCAATATTGAGTTCGTAAATAAAAACGGATTAGTTTTACGGCCCCGACCAGCGCCCAGTAAATACCTATTAATGATTTTCCTACCCACCTGTCTCGGTTTCTGTTTCCGTTTCCGTTTACGTTTCCTGGTTGCGTCTAAATTCAAGTGCGCCGCCTGCACTCGCTCTCGCCCTCGCTCTCGTCCACGCCTTATTTAATAAAACAAGATTGATTGTTATGGCCCGGCAGAGTAACCAATCTAACCGCAAGACCACAGCCTGGCATCCTGTAGACGGAGCAGACCCGAGAAGCCAGCGAGCCAAAAGGCAGCCACTAAATAATTTTGTACAAATTCTGTGGTGCCCAGAGCCAGCTCTTTGGCACGGGAAATACTGGTCTAATTACTCTATATTTGCCTTTGTTGCGAGCATTTGTGTGTGTGTATTTTTAAATTGAATAAATTGAATTTAGAATTGCCTTCGTATATGTCCGCAGTTGGCGCAGTTGGTTTACATAACAACTTTGGCACAGCTTGCATTTCCAACCTTATTCATTTGGCCCGAGCAATGCCGGGTAATTTCTTTTAGTAAATTAATACTTAAGAAGAAATTACATCCTTTATCCTTCATCTAAATTCAAATATCTATCTGTAAATACATATGGCTTTGTCGTGGGTACAGGATATCTTCTAGTCGAGTAATTTACGACAAAAGAGTTCTTTTAGCTTAAAGCACTACTACTCTATCATGATTTAATATTAAATATGCTTACCAGGCCTTATCTTTATATAAGCTTATAACATTTATTTTGTTTTCGTAAAAAAAAGAACGAGCAAGTAAAGCACGCCGAAGTTTTAATACCCTTGTATGCATTTGCAGACATGTGAAGCTCGCAAATGCTGAGTTGGGTGAAAATATTTTGAAAAAGAGAATATGTTCTCATTATTTTCAACCCATTTTCTTGATAAGATTTGGCTCATGTATAAGTAGCATAAATACACTAGTAAAATATAAATGGATAGATCCAGATATGTTGATAAATAAAAAAGGCGATAGCTTAACAACTGAGAGACTAGTTCTCCATAGATGGACAAAAGAACAGATGGAGAGTAGGACCTGGCTATATCCACGCGGCTGTTGATGCTGATCTAGACTATATATACTTTATGGTGCTGGAGATGTCTGCTTCTATGCGCTACACATTGCATGACAAAATTAAAAGACCTTCTCAAAGGGCATTTACAAAATGTAAAACGATTTATTCGCTAATATTATCCATCAGAGCAAGAGAAATGGGCCTATCAACTATTTTACTTTAAATGGGAATTTATGGTAAAAATGTGACACACGATATTTGTTTCCGAATTGGTTTATTTATAGAAATTATTATTTCCATATTCCGGCGGCCACTTGCTGCAAATTTGAAGCAGCCACGTAAAATATTGCACATGAGGCCCAAATAAAAGGCAGGCTGCAGGAATACATTTCTGGCGAAAATAGAAAATACTATGAGCAGACACGAAGGCAACTGCCACGTCGCATAATTTGTGGAAAATTTTTGTAAGGTGTGGGGAGGGGGGGTTGTAGCGGGGCAGGAGTTAGCTGAGCTGGGGCGGAGGATGAGTGAGTGGAGGAGCCAGCCTGCGACTCGTGCCTGACTGTAATGCCTGGTTTTTGGTTTTTTTGCACCCACGCGACTGTTTTTCTTTTTGTCTATGTGTGTGTGTATGTGTGTGCGTGTGCTCGTCTATAGGCTGCGTGAGCTCTTGTACTCTCAGACATTGTACACACTCCATAGTTGTCTATCGTCTCCGGCTTGAGTGCGTCGCGCTAACCTGCACTCACGACTTGTTCAAACTAACTTTCGTGACTGGACGCAAGTGCGCTGTGTATGTATGTGTGTGCGTGTGTGTGTGTGAGTGTGTGTCTGACTGTCTGCTGGTCTGTCTTTTGGCCCGGCAAAACTTGGCAAACGCGCTCATCCTTATCGCTATGGCCGTCGCAGCCCCCCTCAGCAAATATGTAGTTTCATTTGCCTTTTACATTTCCACATTTCCTTCTTGGCTTGTTTGCGTGTCTGCCCATAGACAGACAACAGCGTCGACCTACTCCGTGGAACGCCGCTTTGCATATTTATTTTATTTTATTTGATTTGGTTTTCTTTTTTCGTATAATTCCTCTTTCTATATATATATATAAATATATATATATATTATATTTAATGTCCTTTATAACGCGATGTGTGATTAAAAATTCGTAATTTACCAGCTTTACTTTTTGTTCTTCTGCTCTTATTTCATTATACCCTTTAGAGGGCATTATATGTTTGTCAATACGTTTGTAACGCACAGAAGGACTTCATATATTCGTCTGCAATCATGCAGAACTAAGCTCTCAGTTTTTTAAGTTTTCTCCTTGAAACTTGATCTAGATCTATGGGATTCGCTCGAATCGGAAAAGTATATTATATATTTCTCTCAGAAACGATCGGTTGGAGGATTAAGCTTAGGTATGGAGAATTTCTTGGCCAAATTTGGTGTTTGCGAGTTTTAACATGTTTTTTATAAATGTTCCTTGTGTATATATCCCCTCCATATCGAACTACTTGTTGTATATATAAGCAATCAATGGAAAAGTGAGTTGTAGTATGTCACGCTTTTCTAGTTTTCAATGTAGCTTGATCAAACTCTACAATCGTACCTCTATTTTATATGGTTTCTATAGCTCGAATCGGCAACAAAACGTTTTGATCAAAGCACACCTTGGCAATATGTCTGCAAGGGTATTGACTCTTCGTTGTAGCTTAGATTGTTTTATTTCTCTCTTTTTTTTTTGGGAACATCGTTTTCTTTGTGTCATGTGGCAGCCTTTTTATTATTTAGCGTAGCATACCTTGGGGCGTGCAGGGGCACGCCTGGGTCCGCAGCACGTTAGGGGCGAGCCTCCGCCATTTTGAGGCAGTTGAACGACTGTCCCGCTTTTCGAGCGTGCTCAAATGCTCTCTTGGCCCGTGGCTTGGCGCGTTTTTGTTTTTTTTCGTGCTTCATTAATATTTAATTAAAAAATCGATAGTTGACATGTAAGTCAGCGACGTTTCGTGGCTGCTTTTGCTGTTGTTGTTGTTGCTGTTGCTTGTTTGCTTCTTCTTCTTGTATTCTCGTACACTTTTCAAATACCTTGCCGTCTTAACTTATGCATATGCATTACGCATATCTTATTACAACAGATTTTCTTTCTTGCTGCCAGCCACCTACGTGACGCTCCACTTTTAAATCCCCGGAACATGACATTTTTTTATATACTTTTTTTTAGCGCTAAAAGAATATTGAATAAGGCATAGAAAAATGTGTTGCATATTTAACAGGAGCAGCGCAAAGAATTCGCCAAGCTACCCTCAAAGTAAAAGACCGGACACGGACTGAAAGCTGAAAGTTGAAATGTGTCCATTCAATATGCATGCCGGCTACTTAATATACGAAAACCTTTTAATTAAAACGGATATTTACATTTATATGGGTCACTTTTGACAACTATGGCTCTTATTTGGAAATGTATCAGCTGGTCTGACCGATTTGTGTACGGCTCAACTGCTTTACATATAATGCTTTATGTAAACTCGTTTCCACTTATTTCCCACAGCTGTGCGTGGATTATGTAAAAATGGCGCGAGACGTTTTTGTCTATCCGGAAGCTCTACATTCCGAATCGATAGGATTTTTTTTATTTGGGCGTACATAATATTTAAATATTGCATGTAAGAGTGGATTTTTAAGAGAATGAAGTTTTAAATATATTATTATAGTTAATATATATTTGAACAAATCGGATTAAAAGCGAAAAAATTTTTTTTCCTGTTTTCACAGTTAAAACTTATCCCCATAAAAATCGCTTGACTTTCTCTTTAGTGAAACGTGAACTTTGATTTTTTTTAAATAATTACAGTAAACGCTCGATAAAAATATACTTGTTATTGATCCAGGAGTAAGCATATTGAAGAGTGCAGTGAAGATTAAAAGTCTTTATTAAAGACACATTGCTTTTCCCGAAATTTCTTCTTTCTTTTTTGTTTAAAACTTTTTAAGTAATACAATACAATTGTAGTCCTTGCTAAGATAACGAATTCTTATTTCCATCATTTTATATGACGTATAAACAATCAATTTCGAGTACTTAACTCCTGCATGGTGTGTAAATATTTCATCATATGGTTGATTGAAAAAGAGCACATGCAGCTGTTCTTACAAGCGAGTGTCCTCTGTACATGTAATCCGTGAGAGAGTGAGGGGGAGACATAGAGAGAGAGAGAGCGAGGAAGGGAGAGTAAGGCTTTCATTTTGGAGTGAACTTGTTCTTTAATGAAGGTCTGTCACGTGTTTTAAGCTGTCACCAAGTTGAGTGCGGTTGTCATTATAGGCAGAGAATACTATAATTCGACCAGGCACGTGTTGTTGCAATGAACTTTGTTATTATTTTTAGCAGATACCCCCACACACACACACACGCACTCCAACACACACACACACACACACACACACAGACAGACACAGCTACCCAATACTCGTAACTCAGAGTTTGGCTGACTTAAATAGCCAACGGCCCTTGTGCAGGTAATTGAGCCCTAACATGCTCAAAGCTTATTAATACATGTAAAAGGGCATTATGTGTGTATGTGTGCGAGTGTGTGTGCGCGTGTGTGTTTCTGTGTGAACTTTATGGAGCTTTGCTTTGTTTGGCTTCCGTTTATTTTTGTTCAATGCTGTCGTTGGTCTTCTGCCCAGTTGAGTTTATTTATGTGACATAATTATCCCACTAGACGCAGGCTCTGACAGTATAAATCCTCTTGATAATCGTTCGCCTTGGGTTGGGTTGACAGTGTATAGAGATGTTGGGCCATCTATTTAATCATATTTGTTTTTAAAACATGCCATCAATTTAATAATATATATATTCTGTTCGTACGAAATTTAAATATCTAACTTTTCCTATTAATTTTCTTCTGCTAGAATTTGTTGTGCAATCAGTCTTGGATTTCATTAAAAATATTCGTTATTGAATACAAGTATTTATGATTGAAAGTTTGCATGAACTTTTTGTGTTTTATTTGAATATTATTTAATAATCAGTTCTGCTCGAGTGCATTGTGCGTAACTCAACGATTTCGTTGTTAGGGCTTATGCTAAGCTCTCAGATATTTAAGATTTATTGACATCAAGCGGAAATGGGCACGCACACACACAAAGTATTTACACGCACAGGCAGGTACGTGCATAGGTGTATAGTCTCTGCGGTGCGCTACCTTTTTGTTTTTACGCGCAATTAACCCAGTTACAAGTTCGACATGCCGCAAGGCAAAACCAGCGGCTCACATTCACACACACACAGACACATCCTGCATTTATCATAATTACTTCCCAGAATATTTGTGCACAGCCCTGCCAAAATAATGCTAAAAAAGTTGATGAATGCTTGAACCACAGCAGTTGCCCGCACACACACACACAGGCACACACAGGCACACGTATACCCTCCCTTAAAAAGGCGATAATTTAAAAACAAAAAAAAGGGGCGAAAAAACGCGTTGACTGCTTAATGTTTTAATATGCCTTCAGCAACTATTAAGAGGAGTCCGCATTAAGTGCCGGGGCACATATAAAGCATCAATTATTTAAAAATAAAAGCGCAGCCCGCTTACGCACAAAGTATTTTATAGCATACTTCCGAGCGCCACGACACAAAGGCGTCAAGGCAACAACAACCAACAACAACCACATTGGCCCATTCACAATTGCGCTTGCAAATTTTTATAAAATGCAAAAAATAACTCTGAAAATTGCAGTTTGGCGTCACGAGCAGCAAACAATGCGATAAGCAGCAAAATAAATAAAACAACGACAGATAAAATGTGCTCACAATATTCATGACGACAGCCCAAGCAAATTCTGGCTTAAACAAAAATAAAATAATCAAGTAGGAATGTTGCGACCGGCTGTAAACGACTGCATGATACCCGCTTACCATATTCAAGACAGAGAGAGAGAGAGATACGATTTGTATATCTGATGTCGATCGATCTTGAGCTCATCTTCACGCCCAATTTGGTTAGTTTAATTCTTAAACTGTGGAAGATATAGATGTTCTCGATTCTCGTATTGAGTGACTTTTCGAAAAGATGAACAAACGGATATATTGCACGAACAGTAGGACGAAGATTGTGCAAACCTAATATACTCTTTTCACATAGGGAACGCGCATAAATGGCTAAGTAAAAAGTAAGCTTGGGCACAGTGAAGATTTAAGACCCTTTCCGACAAATAGAAAATGTTCATATATTTGGAAGCTTAATGATGATGTAGTCCGTTTTGGCAAATGCAAATAATCTCATCAAGATAGCCTGCTAACTCAGGAACTTGTTTGGCTGTAAGATAAAATAAAAACTTTCTGTGATCCTTCTATGAGTAACTTATCGCTAGGCATAGTTTGAATACCCGTCGTAAGGGAACTGAAGTAAGGAAGTATGCATAAATATGAGTGCTATGTACGTTTATAAATATGTTTACGTATGTATTTATGTTTGTACAACAGTTACTTTTCAAATCAAATAAAACCAGGCGACCATTGACAATGACAATAACAAAACGAACACACAAAAAATGAAAGGCACAGTGGTACAAAAATGTATTGCTCAGTGATGAAATTAATTGGCCTGGCTGAACTATCGACTATCGTTCGTTGCGCATCATTAATATGTCTGATGCTCTATAAAAGTTATCGATTGGCATTGCCTTAATTGATAGCTTTGTCAAATGTGTTTTATTTTTTGCGACACTGTGCGATTGCCGCCTGGCACAAACCCGAGTAACAAATTCCAAAAATGTCACATTGCGCACATGAAAAATGTCCTTGGGACAGCGCCAAACGCCAGGCGACGCCAGCCATCAGTGTGAATGTGTGTGTGTGTGTGTGTGTGTGTGTGTGAGTGTGCGTGTGTGTGTACGTTCATTGTTGTTGGCTTTGCAAAGCAAGGTCATGAGTAAATACGCTGGAGCCTGGCTGTTTATTCTACAACAAAGCCCTGCCAAGCACAAAAAAACGAGAAAAACTTACACACACACGCTCGCAATTTATTGTGAAATATACAAATGAATTCACACACATATATATATATATATATATATAGCAAATCGTACGTATATACATATATCGAGCTTGATGCTCCTTATTGATACAAATTCACATATGAATTTATAAAATATGCACACACACACTTACACACTCACACATGTACATACCATATAGACATATGGAGCATTTGCTTGCCAATTTGCAGTGGAAACACATGCAAATGTGTATCCGTTTATCAAAAAGGACATTATTGGCTGCTTGTTAGAGCTAAGCACTATGGCTGGCCATTATGTATGGATATATCCGCCCCGAGGGGCAGCAAAATATTTAATCATAGATGTGTGAACAAGCTGTTATTGTTAAACAGGCCCAATTTACGAGTTAATAGTTTCATCAATTTGCTGCGATTTTAAACGGAGAATGTTTTTAAATATAAATATTTATTGATTGGTTGGGCACATTTTGACTCGAGTCTGTAGGCAGGCTTTGTTAATGAGCATTTCCTGGAATCATTTGTTTTTATTTATTTAGAATTGTCAATTATAATTGGGCATAAATTATAATTTGAAATTTATATAACAAAAATGTTAAAAGCCAGGCCGTGTCCGTGGAAAGTGGAAACAAGATGGCAAATGATGAAAATTGAATTTATTCTAGTATTGAAATATACATAAATGGGCGACTAATAGATACGATTATTTCTATTTCAATTTATAAATTTCATTTAAGTATTCGAATTTTTTATTAATTTATTTGTTGTAATTATTTTTATTATTATTATTATTATTATTATTATTATTATTATTATTATTATTATTATTATTATTATTATTATTATTATTATTATTATTATTATTATTATTATTATTATTATTGTTATTATTATTATTATTGTTATTATAATTATTATTACTTGTTTTTAAGTAAGATTTTCAATAGCACATTAGTATAATAAATATATTCCTTAGATATATTTTTGGTATATATTGAATTTCTTATTACACACCTCACCAACAATAATAATGTTAATGCTGGACTCATCGGCTAAGTGAGTGCCAAAGTGAGCATCGCAATTTTGGTCTATGAATTAATGAGCATCGCTTTCCGTTGTTATCATGCGGGGAAAAGAGCGCCAGGAGTGCCGGGGTGGGGCGGACTTGAGTTGTTTGGCCCAAAGTTAGCATATGCACATGCATAATGGAGAGCCTAGTTTGTAGGTTCTCCTATTGATTTCGAAACAAAGGATGGCAACCAACAAATGGGCCATAGTTTTGCGTATGCATGTGTGAGTATGTGCGCGCGTAAGTGTGTTTTGTGTCTGTGTCTGTGTGTGTGTGAAAACATATGACTCTGGAGATTAAGCCATTGTTTGTAATGGGAACCGCAGCTAGGCGCGTGGCTGAGCTGCGGCTTAACGGCTGCGTTCGCAATGAGCGAATGCAAACAAAAAGCTGTGGTCGGACTGGGACGGGACGGGGGTTAGCCTATTTTCACTTGTTTAACTAACAACTAACTGTGCCATTCTCTCTCTTTCACTCTATCTCTCTCTCTCTCTCTCTCTCTCTCTGTGTCGCTGTCTGTGTCTGCATCTGCTGTCAGCAGCAGCCCCAACAGTGTAATGCGCCTTGGGGGTAGTGGTATACCATACGACGGTGACCCCCTGACAATGAGCGCAGCTGGCAATGATTATGCCGAATTATGCGATCTTGGACCATCACGTTGGAGTGCACGCGGTTATGGTTACCATGCAACAGCAGCAGTTGGTGGCATTGGCGTACCAGGCGCCACACAATCATCATCGAGCGTACCGACGGGCGGCTCAGCTGGCCTCAGCGCACATCATTTACGGAGCAGCGCAGCAGCGCCAAACAGTTACGAGGCCGAGGACATTGGCCTGGCCTTTGGCATGATCAGTCCGCCACCTGGCAGCGGGCACGTTCATTACGGCGGCAGCGCCGGCGGCATTGGCTCCCGTGTGGGCAATAGCACCAGTTCGCTGCGTGCCGGCGGCAGCGGTCGCTCCGGTCTCTATTACTCGCCACCGGGCACATCGTACACAATCGTTGAGCGTCCACACTCGCCGCATTACTATTACAATTCGGCTGGTGTGCCCACGAAGGGCGGTTCGTTGCCTGGTCGCGGCTCGGCGTATCTCAGCTCCTCGCCCTCTAGCCACATGGCCGCCGGCACGGCTGGCACGCTGCCCACATCAACGGCAGCTAGCGGTCGCCATGCCGCCTCGGCCATGGGCAATGGCAACAAGAAACGGGCCATATCGCCGGAGCAGGTGCTGCGCATGTTCGGCGCCACACAGTCGTCTTCAGTTCCTACGAGTAGCTATCACTACAGCAATGGCGGCAGCCGCGATCGGGATCGCACAGGCCGACGCAGTCCGGCCAGCAGTCCGCCCTCGACAACGCATCAGGTAAGTCCAAGCAATTCCATTTTTACAGCAGCTAGTTGATTAACCTTTAATTCTTATACAGATATATCGGGATCGCGATCGAGATCGGGATCGGAGTGTGCCCAACATACATGAACTTACGACGCGCACCGTTTCAATGTCGCGTGATCAGCAAGTCGATCACGGCTTCGGTATATGCGTCAAAGGAGGCAAAGACTCAGGTGAGCTAAAGGGAGCAAAAAAACAGTCCAAATATTTCGAACCTATATGTATGCTTGAAAAACAAAGAGATTCGAAAACAGTCTCCTGGTTATATATAAAGGTTTTCTTTGGGTATTCAAACGTGTTTCTCAGATGAATAAATATTTAACTAATACTTTAAAGTATGTTGTCATCGGAATACAACATTCCAAATTGGCTTACTACTCTAAGACTTTAAGGGATGTAAACTGAAAAAAAAATAGATGAAAAAGTTGTTTGTCTAGCCTTTTCTAGAATAAAAACACTATTTGTAAAATTTATGTACGAATATTTTCCTAAGATTTATGGTTAGCTTCTATAAAGAGCGATTCTTTTTTAAAGCTCATGTGTTTTTTGTGAGGCATATAGAAACAAAATACCAAAAAAAACCTCAATCGAAAAATGATTTGAAACTGTAAAAATGCTCTATAAGCTTAGAGCTTTAGAGGGTATAGATTTATTTTAACATTTTAAAGGCTTCCGATTTCATTTTGGCTATAAAGGGGGCTAGCCCACGGTCAGACAAGCATTGGGCTAAACCAATCTACTTTAAAAAACCATGGTCAAGAGAGTACAAAGAGGCCAAATAATGGGGGGTTTGTGCCCTGTGTATCCTTGCGAGGCTCAAGAGCACAAGACTTCGCAGTTCTCCAAGCTGCCTGCCATTGGATTATATTTACAGCGAAAAGCATATGTAGCTTGGCAGAGGATGTTTGTATAGAGGGGCACGGAACTCCTTGACGTTTGTAGTTGATGCGATGTTACGCCCAGTCGATTCGAGGCTCAGTTGCTTGTCTCTCACGTGTGTGGCGATGTGTGGCACCTCAATTTGGCCGGAATTTAGAGAGCATTTCATGCAATTTAATTTTCAATTCGATTCCATTGTCTGTCGGTTTGTTGTACATTCGTTTTAGTGCTACAAAACGCCAACAGCTTTGACATTTCCAAGCGCATTTTGCACCTGTCCGTGACTCTGCCTGCAACCCCGATGACCGTCGCACGCTCCTCCACTCACTGCCGGTCATTTTATTTTTAACTTTCAACGTGCGACCGCTTTAAAATCGATAAAAAAAAAAAAATCCATTTAAGTCGCCCAGTCGCGTATACGGGGTCGTTTCATCTATCAATTTACCGTCTCCATTGACTCACACAATGTGAGTCGCTTCTGCTCGCTTTTCGGCACATATGGCTGCACACACACACACACACACACACACACACATACACCCAAATAGAATCCCGCTTAATGAAAAAGGCTTACAAAAAAACAGACACAAAAAATTAAGTTAAACTACTTTAGTCGAGAGTGCTTGGATACCCTGTATATAGATACCCTGTATATATATATGCATACCCCTGTATATTACTTTGCTTCTTCATGCTTGAAGCAAATCGGAGCTCATTGTCCGATTGTTTTTAGCTTTTCAGCGCAAAACGATAACATTTAAGTATGAGTACATATGTAATAAAAATTAAGTGTCTTTGCCTATAACATTTATCGACTGGGGAATCGGAGAAGGATATACCTAAGGTGAAATATTTTTCGTCTGCCTCTTATGAGAGATATGAGAGATGATAAGAAGACGAAGTCGACAGCTCGAGTCAGTTATTGATGCTTATCAAGAATATATATACTTTCCAATCGCAGGGTACATATGTTCGCTTCGTTTCGTGATACCTTACACATTTGTAATTAATACAGGGTATCAAAATGGGCCTTAGCCGTGGGCGGTGCAGGGCGTGTTGTGATGTGGTGTGTCTTTTAATAAAAGTTTAATGCGCACCGCTTGCTAATTGATTTTTTTTGTGTGTTTTTTTTTGTGTATTTTATCGACAGGCTTAGGTGTTTACATCTCACGCATCGAGGAGAATTCGGTTGCGGAGCGCGCCGGCCTGCGACCCGGTGATACAATCCTAGAGGTGAACGGCACGCCATTCACCTCAATCAATCACGAGGAGGCGCTTAAGGTGAGCAAACTGCAAATGATTTTCTACAAAACTATTTTTCAATATGTACTTTCAGTAGCTAATGTTGTTATCTAGCGCAAAATCGATTAGAGCACATTATGAGAGAACAGCAGAGTCTTAGATACAGTGGGTGCTCGAACATAGGAAAAACTTAGCTTATCGAGAATAAAAGCTCAAAGTTTCTTTAAATGGAGAAACAATTTAGCTATATAAATACTTTAAAGAGGCTGCTTAAAATTCTATAAATTCTAAGTTGAACATTTTCGAGCGTTCACTGTATTTTTGTTACATATTTTATATATGTATATTAAGTGACTATAAGAAAGGATGATTCACGACAAGGCATGTCCTTCAGCTTGTGCTTAGACAACGACAAAATCTTCCTTTCAAAAAGATAATTTAATTGTACACTTTATTGATTTTTAATGTGATTTCGCTCGATAGGCTGCTTGTCTGCCTGTTAATAGTTGCGATAAGGGGCAATGCATTTGAGTAGCAGTAGGCCATCGCCTTTTATGTGCGCCACTTGTCAAAGTACCTAAATCGCAACCCATCAACCCCTTAGCCCCAACACCAGGACGACAACCCCCGGCAACCCCAACTCGCCCATGTTAGACAGCTGCGTTGCCAACGCTGCTGACAACGACAGTCAATTTATTGTGGAATATTTTATGTGACACGTTATGATAGTCAATATAATTCTTCATATTCCGGCAGTAGCTGGTGCCACTATGCGTGCCTCTAACAAAGGACATTAGACTGGCGCGGCAGGAGCAGGAGACCAGAAAAGTCGGGGACTCGGGAATGTGGGCCCTGGCACATGGTGTGCCATTTCCCACGCTGCTTTTCAATTTAAACTTTTTTTTTTCGACAAATTTGTTTGCCAATAGTCGTGAAATAACTCGTACTTGGTCTAGTTTTGTATATGTTGTTCCCTCCTCTCACTCTCTCTGCTGAACTCGTTCTATGCTCTAAACGATTTTTGTAGTTTTTTCTAATATCTTGCACTTTACATATAATGAAACTTGAAACATGTTGTATAAATATGACTAAACGATATACACATCATTGAACAAAATAAAAAAAACACTAATACAAATATACACTGAGAAAAAATTGGCAATAGATTAGTCGCATTGAATTCACATTGTAACATAATTTTCTTAAATAGACGACATTTATTTGATTTATTTTCACCTATTTCTAGAATTGTGTTTTTGTTCTCAATATGCTATTGATTTATTACAAATTTGTTTAATCTGCCTTAAACTCACAATAAGCACCATCAATTCTTACAGTGTACTGCAATTTGGGCTATATTTATATGAACTTGTACTTTTAGAGTATCAAATTTAAATTCTCCATTTTGGGAATTCATATTTTAATTGGCAAATTATATAAAAGATTAGGTTAGTTTGGCTTGAAGGAAACAAATTCTTAGATGTCTTGTATATTTCGTGCTTATCTATTCCATTAGAGACCTTTCGTAACTTTGACTTTAGCCATCATCAGCAAACTCAAGCCATACTTTAAATCTAACCTATATTTAATAAGGTCTCAAGGGATCAATAAAAGTTACCAAAAAGCTTTACCCAGAAACACATCTGTTTAGGGGAACTAACAATTTGTCCAAATGCCCAACCACAAAAGCCCTAAAACTCAAATGTGGTAAATTTTTGGGATTATTTTAAAACAAAACAAATGACATTCGCACTTTTGTCCCAAACAATTAGCACAACTCGACTCGTACGAGTGTTTGTGGCGAAACAATTAAAATTGTAACAGCTAAAACGAGAGGAAATGGTACAGTGAAACCGCAGTAAAGCGCACAATAGCGCAAGCAGCACAAAGTCCTTGAATTAATATTTTGTTGAATTTGAAATTTGGTTTTTTTAGTTTTTGGTAATTTTACATCCTTTTCTGCCACCCGCTTTTGGTTTTGGTTCGACAATTTTCTTCTCTCTTTGCTCCCTTCTATCGTTCGTTCGTTTTGCTTGCATCTTCCGTCTCTCTTTTGTGTCTCTTCTATTGCCACATTTTTTCTTAACGCAGAGATGTGTGCAGATATTGAAATCGTCACGTCAAATCAGTATGACGGTGCGAGCGCCGCCCACGCTGAACTCGACGGCGCCGCTGCACGGTTTTGGTCCACCCTCGCGGGATCCAATGTACGCATCGATGGCCCCCCTATTACCACAGACTGCAGCGGCCCATGCGGCAGCGTCCGGCGGCGGCGGCGGATCGGGTCTGCCCTTTCGCCAGACCTGCTCCTGGATGGACCGACACGGCCGTCCGGCCTCACCGCCCATGGAGTATGGCGGCAGGCGGAACGAGCGCCGAGATCGGTAAGTGGATTACACAGAGATTATATAGAATATGTGTGTATATAACACATGCCAATTGGCATCCGTTTAGGGTACGCCGCGTCGAGCTGCTCATTGAGCCCGGGCAATCGCTCGGCCTGATGATACGCGGCGGCGTCGAGTACGGCCTGGGCATCTTTGTCACGGGCGTCGACAAGGATAGCGTCGCAGATCGTGCCGGTCTAATGATTGGCGACGAAATACTGGAGGTCAACGGCCAGTCGTTTCTTGATGTGACGCACGACGAGGCCGTCGGTCAGCTGAAGTATCACAAGCGCATGTCCTTGGTGATACGTGACGTGGGCAAGGTGCCGCATTCCTGCACATCCATCGAAATGGAGCCCTGGGATGCGTACAGTCCAACGGGCACGAGGTAAGCACAAACCCAAAGCAATCATCAGCCAGGCGGCCAGCCTTAGAATTCGTATTCATTTCTTACAATGGACCCTTTTAAGAAGGGTTCGAACCTTAATCGAACCTCTTATGAAATAAAATACCTATTTTAGAACGTAGAAAACCAGCTTTAAGAATCAAACTTTAAAGCAGGTTGCTGGTTCGAATCATAAACCAAAGAAGCAACCAGTTTTCTTGGGCTCTCCACTCTGTTTATAACAACCGATCTATCAGCATATATAATGCCTGCTATAGTAATACTCGATCGATCTCTGTGTCGCTTTCAGAGCACGCCGAAAAGGTCAAATCACGACCATGGTGGAGGAGAAGGCGCGCTCGCTGCTGCCACGTCATCATTTTGCAAGCCTTTCGTATTATATTGCCGAATATAGTGTGAAAGCAATGACCATAGATGCCTTTGTTGCCGTCTTATTAGAGATGTTAGATACGTACGAAAAGGTAAATACTACATCACGAGATGCCAAACGCCATAGGATCGAATCTATGTTCTTATTTCCTTTGCAGCACACGCTAGTGACGGAAATTCGTGAGCTCGTTTTTCCGGAGGATCGTACACGTTACGATGAGCTTGTGTATCGCAGAGAACGCGATCCATATAGCGTGGATAGGCATAGGGTAAGAACCGCAACTAGACTCCATTTTGGCAACCGTTTAATGCCAGTTCCCCACTTGAATCTTTGCAGCGTAAAGGAGACCCCGCACGTGATTTGCCGGTAAGCTTTTTAGAAGATTTATTCTACGACACTGACACAATATATACCTAGCAAGTGCTGTGTACAATTAACTGCGCATGTTAAACTTTTGTACGACAAAAATACAAGCAACTTAAATATTCGTCTAGAGTTTAGCAAACAACTTGAATACTCTTTTCAAAAATATATATACACACATACATATATGTATGTGTTGTCTCTACGAATCTGTCCAGCTACTGTGTTTCGGAATATTAATTTTGTTTACACATTATTGTTGTTGTTAATTGTTGTCCTTGTTGTTGTTGTAATTTTTTAGTTACATTTTACTTACTTTCGATAAACAAAATACTAATAAAAGTACTCAATACACAGCAAAATACAAAACACTTGTCGGATAAAGCAAAAACTTGTAGTTTAATTGTTCTTCGAGTAGGAAAATGTATGATTGTCTTTGACTTTCTTTTTTTTTGGTTTGTTATTGTTAATGCTTTATAGTTTATAGTTTTGTGTGTGCTGCATGTTTCTCAATTTGAAACGCTTTTTGAAGCTCGCTTTCTTTGATTCAGCTTCAGATTTTGTTTGGCTTGCAAACAAAAATCGAACCAAAACGAATGTCAATTTTTACTTTACAAAATGCAAGAAAAGAAACAAGAAAAAAATCAAATAATTAACCAAAAAGCAATTAAATCAACAAATTAAACAATGCAGTTTTTGTAGTTGCACAAATTCTTTTTTCTTCTAGGAATAAGTAGCAAGTACAGTTGCTTCAGATGAAGCTACAGCTGTGCATTGCCCAAATTATCGATAGTGCAAGACTTCGATAAGCATCGATATTGTGCGACAAACCGTACATTGGTTTAGGTCTAGATATCTAAGCAACATGATTAATTGTAAAATATGAAATTCAAACATGTATAATCGGATATAAGTACATATAACAAATTATTTATATGTATATATAAAGTAATATTAGCTACACAAAAGCGCACTTAAAGCATTTAAAACAAACATCAGTCACCGATAAATCACCCAAAACTCTGCTTAATACATAACAAGGCACTTATCGAAAGCAAAGCTTTAAAGAATAATATATATATATGTACATATTAATATATATATGTTCGAAATGAACTATAGTTCGTGAAGAACTTATGCACTGATCACTTTACTCTGTCGCTCTGCGATCCTCTCTGTCGCACACTCTGTCTGCGCTGTTTATGCTCAGTAGATGGCTCTGTAAATCTGTTCAGGCCTAGCCCTTAGACCCTATTTCATATTTCGCTCTGTCAACCCCCCTCTCTCTTTGTGTCTCTCTCTCTCTATCTCTGTCTGTCACGCTCTCACTGTCTCACTCTCACACTCACTCTCTCTCTCTCTGTCTGTCTCTGAATCGTATGCAACAAAAAGTTCGTTCCATTCCATTCCCAACAGGTAACAGCTGACGATATGGAAGTAAGCGCCGCTACTGGACGCAGTCCCTCGTCGGACTCGGGTCTGGGCATGACCGTAACGGATATACATAAACGGTACCTAAACACTGAGCACCTAATCAAATAGACCTAACACAACTACAACAACAACCAAGAACTGATCATTGCGTATCTGTATCTGTATCTGTATCTGTATTCGTTAACCCGTTGATAGACCCGCACTACAGTTGCCCCATCGGCCCATGTCGGCGGGACCAATACTGCATCGTTCACAGCATTATCAGCCAGCAACATCACATGCAGCTAGCAACCAATCACCATCACCGCCACCAAAACCACAACAACAACAGCAACAACAACAACATTATCCACCACATCATACCTCATTGCGTCATCTGGGCGGCGGCGTTGGAAATGTGCGTCATCCTCACCAGCAGCAATTGGGACCAAATCAATTTAAACTCAAACAAGCCAAAGACAATCAGCAACAGGTCAGGAATTTGCGTGAAGCATCTACCGTCCCATTGGCACCACTTAGATCTCTAACTACTCCAAAACTCTTTCCTGGCTCTGTTTCTGCTAAATACTTTCAAGAACTATCCATAGTTTTTCCATTAGAACCAGCAAATAACTAGCTATGCGAACAGAAATTGTTTATGTTTCATCTATATTGGAAAAGACTGAGAGAAACTTTCAAATTCGACAAAAAAAAAAAAAAAAAAAAAAAAAAACAATAAGCTCTGAAAATTTCCAAATTAAGCTAAACAATATTTATTTATTTTTCATTTTAAACTTATCTTTCATATGCTCTCTCTGATTAAATCTTTTTTATTCCTTTATTCTCAATTTAACTTAGCTCTTGATATCTTAATAACTCTGATTTATTTTCTCTGCTCTGCTCTTCCTCTGCTTTATTAACTTAATTTGTATTGCATATATAAGAAAAATTGACATTCGGATCTTAATCGGCGCGTCTCGAGCCGCTATATTGTGTGTTGTCTCTTGTCTCGTGTGTTTTTTAGTTTTATTTATTTTTTGTATTCTGTCCCTTGACATTTCTATATATGTGTGCTCTTTTGAAGAGGACTCCTTTTCATGTTTTGTGTATGTCTAATTGTGCAATTGTTTAATGTTCTTTAAGTTTATATTTTTCTGTTGTCCAATTGGCTGCTAATTGTCGTAGTTTAATTGACCAAAAATTGAAAAGGCCTTTCGAAATTGGCCATTGTTATTATGCATAAACGCAAAGAAAATCTCAAAAATGATTTTTCCGCTTTTCTGTCTCCGGCTTAGGAATACGGCTGTGATGAGCATAGAACTCGCCGGGGCAGCGAAACCCTATTACCGGAATATGAACAAGATGCGGTGAGTAACCAAAACAAGGTCTTAATCCCTTCGGGCCCTGAAATATAACCTGTAGAGGCTTTCGGCTTCCAGTATTTAGAGGTATTCTGTAGGGGTGCTTTTGCAGAATAACCCCAGTTGCTAGCATTGAATTTCATGTCACGAAGTTCTCATGTCACATCATCGCCAAACATGCCTATACAAATATACTTACTATATAATATCATTTCAGAGTTTCTTTCGAGTAACACAAAAATCGATTCAAACACTTGACAAGCTTTGATTTTATTATTATTGTATAGCTAATATAGGAAACCTAAGCTTACCACAGTAAACACTAAACTTAAGCACTAAATTATGCAAAAGAGCTTTAAACTCTTGATAGATTATAGTTATATATAGCATGTGTGTATATATACCATATATATCTCTCTCCCGCTCGACATATTGGTAGTGTAATCAATACGACAACAGCAAAGCCAGCGTCAATGCAATCCAATTGAGCTCAAACAGACCGCCGAGCTGCGAGCCGGACTCCTCCCTTACATTTTGTCGTGCGTGGCGCTGTCCTCCGCTGCCGACCAGGCGACGGCTCCACCAACAACCGGCAAGTGATAATCGCGTGGCGGTGTAAAGGGCCGCACAAAGTGTCGCCACTGATGATGGGCGTGGTGATGATGATGATGATGCTGTAGCTGAAGCTGATGATGATGTGGGGGCGTCGGTGTTACTGTCGCGGTTGCTGTTGCCGTTCCCGCTCCTGCTCCCGTTGCCGTTGCATGCTGGTGCTGCTGGTGGCAGCTATTCGGCTCGAATTTCGGGCGTGGAATGCGCAATTGTTTGATCTCGGTCAAATAGGTTTCCATGCTGGAGTGCCAATTGTTTGTCCGCCTGTTGATTTGTTAAGTTGTTTTAATGAATCGTCCGATTTGTTGTTCTTTAACCAAGTTGCAAATGTGTGTGTGGTGTGTGTGTGTGTGTGTTGTTTGTTGTGTGTTGTTTGTTGTCGGCAGTTCGACAAAGCTAAAGCTAAACACTCGACCGATTGACTAGGACAAACAACCGCTTAGTACAGCTTAAAATGAATGTGTGTATAAATCAGGTTTGCAAAACCAACAAAAAATGGTTGGTGGTTCGGTTGGCAATTCGAACCAGCGTCCTGCCTTTCAGAGCCTTCCCCACAGGTTTTGGTTAAACCTTGTTTTGTCACACATTTTCAAACAAAATGAAACAATTTAATAATTAAACAATTGCCCGTTGTACTGGAAATATTGCAAGCCGTAAATATTTTCATATACAAAATGCGGGCTACATTTTATTTCCACCCAAATAATATTAGTTGGATAAATGCAATAATTGGGTCATAGTTATTTATATTTTGGGGCTGACTATTGCTCAGCATATTTTTATGCCTATACTCAGGAAACATTTTTCTCATACATAGGCTGACATTGCCTGGCTTTGTACAGGTCTAGCGCTGCTTTCAAAACTGATTCTACTTGTTTTTCACCCATTTTCCGTCCATTAAGGTGGATTCTCAAAAATTGCTAAAATGGGGCTTCACATATGTAAATATTTGTAAATAGCTTGAAAGCAACTAGTTATCATTTAACAACTTTCCCCCCTATTCCACGCTGTTGAGTGGATTTCTGCAAAACTTAATTTTATTGCAATTTAACTTACATATAATGTATTTTACGTAGATATGAGAATCACAATAATTTACAGATAAGAAATTCACACAGATCTTTGGACGAGGTCTTGAAAGCTAGTAGTTGTCATTCAACGGGCTTTCGCCCATGTTCCACGCTTGTGAGTGAAATTGTACATAATGATTTTAGTGCTATATGACAGACAGGTAATGAATACAACTGTTAAAATGTTTGCTGGCTACCTCCAATAGTTTGGACTGTTTATTTTTTGCCACATTTATATATAAATTTATCTGTATGTCTTTGTGGACATATAGTAGACATTATTCAATGGCTAACAGGTCGCATTATAAAGTTATTGTGCCTGCTTTGCAAGGAGTAAACGAAAAGTGAAAGTAAATTTGCCGCTTTTAAAGAAACAACAAGAGCAGCAACAACTACAATAACATCGACAATAGCAACAGCAACAGCAACAAATGTTGCTTGTGGATTGTGGTGCCAAAAGACACGAAAATTGCAATAATTTCCGCAAAAGGCGTTCGTCCAAATCAACGCATCGACTGCAAGTTCAATGTGTGTGTTAACTGTCTGGCACTGTCAGAAGCCATTTGGGCTGTAATATGGCCAGCTGCAGCTGGAGCAGAAAGAGAGAGGCGGGGAGGGAGAGGGAGAGGGAACTACTCGCTTAGCCCTGTTTACACAGCTGACACTAAGCGACGGGGCAGCAAAGGGGGCAAGTTCGACTTCTTCGAGCGGTGACCAGCGACCGGCTGAGCAAGCAACCAGTTTGATTTCAACTAAAAACAGACAAACAACTTTTTGTTGTTGTTGTTAAAGTTGTTGTTGCTGTAAGTGGATGTCTGGGCTATGCGACACTCACTTTTTGTTGAAGTTACAACGGCAGCAGCAAGTCCATGCAGGCCGGCAGCCAGGCAGTCAGGCAGGCAGCCAGGCGAAGACCAAAACTCAAAGTGGGTCATTAGAGAAACGTACTAAATAAGGTACAAAACTTTGTCAAGAGCAGCATAAATGGAAAGTAAATAGTGGTTGTTGTTGTTATTGTTGTTGTTGTTGCGTCCAAGAAAGCGGCAAACAAGCAACTCGAAAATGTTGTTTATAATGTAAATAGACGTTAAATAAATCATTTTGATGCGTAGCAGCAGCAGCAGCAGCAGCGCTAACAAAACCATCCAAAATCCGGTCTAAAAAGTCAATGGGTGTAAAGCATAATCAACACACATAATAGCCAGTCTCTAAGAGAGAGAGAGAGAGAGAGAGAGAGAGGGGGGGAGGAGAAGATAGAGAGAGAGAGAGAGAGAGAGAGAGAGAGAGAGGGAGAGAGAGAGAGAGAGAGAGGGAGAGGGAGAGCCCTCGTCATGTCTTCAAAAACATAATTAAGCAGCCAAACTAATGAACCCAATTGTGTTGGCCAGTGTCAAATTCTGGCAACTTTATTTTTTACAGTTACCTAGTTTTTGAACTGTCGGGAAGAGTACATAAAAGTTCTCACAGCTTCCACTTTAGGCAACTTCTATGCTCGGAGGCTCAGTTAAATGTCTGCTAGTTATTTGGAATAGGTTTAATGACCAGCCGCAGTTTGTTTGGGCGAACGATTAGAGTCCGTTTTAATTGGCTATGAAAAGTTGGGTAAATTAATGAAAGCAAGAATGAAATATTCTCTATGAGCTGCCGTTTAAATTGCCTTATCTCACGAATTTGTATCTTAATCTTAGACGTGTATCTAATTCACTCGATCGATTGTTCCTATCATGGAAAAAGCCCTTGTTTCTTAGGAAAATTTGTTATGTAGAAATATAAAAATGTTATATGCGATATATATACATATAAATATATAGTCCGATCCTCCCTCCATCTACATTGTAAACAAGACATATTTCAGTAATTAATATTTCACTGATCATTCAGACAAATTCTCTCAGGGAAAGTAAGTTTTTTACGTGTGCTATAATTTATGCATATACATAATCTTCACATTCTCACATTCTGCTACATCATCCAATCTAATCAATTTATTCCCTAGCTTTTGACATCATCTTTCTTTTATTTGGACTGTGACCCAGTTAACTGAATATCACGTTTAATCATATTGCACAATGCTCGTGTTGGGGCGTTTGCCGCTTTGACAGACAGCTTAGCGATCGGTCAGCTGTCAAGTTTTTAGTTTGTGGGTCAATGCGCTGATCTGGCAGCGAGAAATAATAATTATTATTATGGCCAGCTATATGCATATAGTAGACGGTGTCACAATAGATGGTCGCATGATCTGCTGGCTGGTGTGCTAGCTAACAATGGTGTGAATTGGACAGCAAATTAGCTGCTCACCTTTTGTTTACAAAAGATTAATAGACAGAGAGTTAGACGGAGAGTTGGATGCGAGCACAGAACCAGCTGCTGAAAAGTTTCACAAAAAAGTTGGCAGGTTCTGTGCACGGAAAAGTTAAAGTGACGACGACGCGTCGAAACTTTCACAAAGCAGAAAGAGAATTTTCCAACAGTAAGAATAATGAAATTGACGTTCAATTGCCCAGCCCACATTTAACTGTACTCCAGCTGTCCTAGCTCTAGGTTTTCTTTTATTTTTCTTATTTTTATTTTTTTTTTTTTTGGGATTATTTTTCAAACGGACCGAGTTTGTCAGTCAGCAGTTTTTTGAAATCCGCTTAGAGCCAACAATTTAAAATCAATCAAATTTATGACTTTGCAAACTTCACAGCGGTTCGTCGTCTATATGTATATTACATATATATATATATATATGGATGTAGCTGGTTGGTTGATTTGTAACCAAATCCAACGGCGCAGACAGCCTCACAGCCTCACAGATACACAGATACACATATACACATGCCATTGACCTCAATGAAGCCGCATTTGTCTGCTGTATCTCATAGATACTTGCTAACTCGAGTAGCCCGGGCCAAAGTTGCCCAACTGCCATTAGATACGCATTGAAAAATGTGTGTGTATATATTTATATATATATTTTGTGCGTATTACTATATGGCTCTGTTAATGTTGCCAATTTATTGGGCTATTGGATTTTAATGCGGCGCATTTCAAAATAATGCTCAAGGTGAAAAATCTTAAATTTGACATATTTGAAATGAATTGAATTGAAATTATTTAACTGTATCTGATGAGAAGTTTATTTTGGGCACAATTATTGAATTGCATTGAATGTTTATTATTATTATTTTTATTTATATGATTATGATGATAATTATGAAACAAGCAATCAAATGATGCAATAAATAATTTTAGTCTTATATTGAACTTTTCTCCCCAAAAGTTTTGAAATAAATTGAATATTAGAATAGTTCACAAATGCACTTGTGTATTTCGTTATTTTGCTTAAGTTGGGGTGAAGCTTGAGACTGTCTGTCAATTACTCAGTATATAAATATTTTGACATTGATCTACTGCCTTGAAAAGTCGAACTCAATTTGACTTTTTGAAAATAGTTTTCTGTAACTAACTATTTTTGTTGGCAAGAACTAATTGCCCAAGTGAAAACTGTGGGTAAAAGTAACTTAACTGTTGGCTGTCAGTTGCCTTTTTCGTTTTTCGTTTTTCGTTTTTGTTCGTCTGACGCAGTTTATAGCTCGTCCTACCGCTAACTGCTTTCCCTTTAGTCTTTAGTTAGTTTTTGCTTTTGTAGGTCGAAATGTTTAGCGGCTGCTCGCAGACTTGTGCCCAGAATCTCTTGACTTCCGTCAGTTGTGAGTGACTGAAAGCAACTTAATTGCAAAACCAGTCGGCGCAAAAAATCAAACTGAAGCTGTTCAGGCATAGCCCCTAGCTGCAGGCAATTAAAAAACAGCCATAAACAAAAGAAATTAGCGCGCAACAATAACAACAATAACAACAACAACAACAACAACAACAGCAAAACCCATAGACCAAAAACTGGCAGAAGGTGAGCAACAGAAGTTAATTGAATGCAAATGCAAATGCGATTGCAAAAAAGTGTTTGCCACAGTCATTCAACGTGTCTGTGTGTCGCCCGGCTGCAGCCTCATCTCCATTTCGGTTGGGACACATGTGTGTGGCAAGATTGCACTTGCCTTGCGGCCAAATGTTGCAAAAACCCAAACACACAATGATGATATAACAAAAAGCAAAATGGTAAAGACAACACAAAGCATCGTGTGCCCGGGGCAATTGACGCCTGGCCGCAAGAAAACGCAGCCAGGTAACTTCTTACAATTGGTGTTGTTTATTATTTGTTAGTTCGAGTCGGCTGTTGTTTATGCAACAATTTGTGGCAAACAGAGCGCGAAATGAGCGGCAACAACGCGAAATTTGTCAACGCCACAACTTGCCTGCAACTTGTTTAAGTTTTTGGTATTTACACGTAATTTACTATTTATACGCACGTTTTGTGTCTTACAAATTGTGAACTCAGCCGGAGAAGCTGTTTCTCGCAGTCTCTGTCTCCAGTTTGTCTGTCTGTGCTTCTCTCTTCGCTTGTCTCTCGACTCTTTCTGGGCCTGGGCCAACCTAACGCTTCAAGCAACGACGCGCAACTAAAAACTGAAAATGCAGACGCGGCCAAAACAGCAGCCAACTGCGATGTCGGCGTCGTCAGCTCCGCTGTTTTGGTTTGTACTCTACTGCCATGGGGTACAGTTAATTCCCTATCCATTTGGGCTTGCTTGGGAACAGCTCGACAAGCTACTAAGAACTGGTCGCTGGTTCAACTTACAGTTCGAAATGACACAGTTCGTAAAGCTGGTTTTGTACTTTCTTGAACTTGGGTTATGTTTGATAATAATTAAATAATTTATTTTCTGATTTACGATTGCCCGGGGGATAACGGGCTATATATAGATAAATGCCATGAATGGAGCCAGAAAAAGATTAATATTTGATTTAAAGCCAAATTATACTGGATGCCAATCTAGAATATATATGTGTTATGGGGCCAGAGATTCTTCCTTCTGCCTGTTACATACATTTGCACAAAAACATTATTCCCTTTATATATATATGTTCAAAGGGTTCAAACTATAAGAAACCCTTTAATATAACATTAAGGCACACTTGGGTGCATTGCATTAGGGAAAAGGAAAGAGCAATCAAGTGTTGTTTGGAAATTGCAATGTTTAACTATCTCGTAGTTTACTTTGCGTGTGGCTTTCTTTAAGCCTCTCCGACTGTCTGCGTTTCAGTTACTTTTTATGGCTCAGTAATAAAAAAAATGACACGCAGCGACACAGCGAGGCAAAGGCAACAGCGACAGCAACAGAAACAACAATTATAAATGGTGCAGATTGTCCAAAAGATTGTCAATATTTATGGCTAAAAATTATTATAGAAAAGTAATACACACACATAAGTATATCATTTTCCATACGCAAATAGGCATAGCTATAAATATATATATAAGTGTATGTATGTATAAGTAAGTTAAGTACATACATAAGTGAGTTGTAAGCGGGCTGTTATAAGCTTTACGCAATGGCCAGCAGCAATAGCTGCAGCTGCAGCAGCGGCAACAGCAGCAGATACGTTCGTATCTATGAGATACTGTATCTGCAGCTGACACACTGCAGCTGTGGCTGCGGCTGCGGCTGCCATCGCTTGTTGTTGCTCACCGCAGTTTGTCGGCGTTTTTGTTTTGCTCTTGCATGACGTAAACAGAAAATCTGCTCAATTGCTTTTTTTGCTGCTGTTGATTTGTTGTGTATGGAATGGAGTTGATGGTCAAAAGCCACGTTTGGCATTGAAAAGAGATGAGCTACGTTTTTTCTTTTTCATTTTGGGCAACTTGTGTCTAATTGTTAACAGTTTCAGCAGGCACTTGCGCATTTACAGTTGCCATTGTTGTTAAATTTTATTCACATATACCTGTTTCTCTCTCTCTCTTTCTCTTTCTCATGCTCTCTAATATCTGCGTGAACTGGCTGAAACAACGAACTAAACTTCAAATACAAAAAAAAAAAAATACAGGAACAGGTAAGCGCTTAGCGTTCGCTTTGCATTCGTTTTTCGTATGCGTCGTCGTTTGTTACAAATTAAGCACTTTTTTCAAAACTATCTTTTAAACACACACACACACAAACGCACACACTCACACAACATGCCCAACTAAACAGCCATTTACACTCACACACACACACACAGCCACACACATACATGAACATATATAAATAACTTCATCACAAACAAAATACAATAAGGAAGCAGCCAATTTAGCTGCACATGCTAAAAGAAAAGTCTTTTGCCCAAGCGTTGTAAATATTTAGCGCTATTTTTACTATGTATTTCCCACTGATTGTTGTTAATATCTCTACGGCTGAAATGCATTAGCTGTAATGGGCCGCGGAAATATGGATGTGCCTTGCGATCTGCTGCTGTTGCGCTTTACCAAACCAAGACCCAAACTTAAATTGCGGACATAATCAAGTTAATGAGTAAATAGACCATGTTTTTTTTTGTTGAGTCATAGAAATTTGGTGCAAATGTAAAGTGGAAAATCACGCTGCAGCAGCGGCAGAAGCAAAGCTTTGCCGCGGCCCTGAAAGTATGCAACTGTTATTTAGCACAGTTAACCAAATGCTGGCAGCATGATGCTCAGCAACATTTGCTGTTAGCAACATCGAGGTGGACAGCAACATTGTAGCTAAGGAAGCAGTTCGATTTATTGACAAACTTTTTTGCAGAGCCATATGAAACTTATGTAGAAAAACATGAAAACAAATATTAAGCAGTCCAATATTAATAAAATTTTAATTTTTATAATGATAGAGACATTTATATCTGGTTTAATTATATATAATAGCCTTAAATAAATTACAAGCTACTGAGAATTCATTTGATGTAGTCGTAATCATCATATTTGACATTAAGTAAACCATTTAGAACAACACAGGGCCGTATTTCAGCTATGTAGAAAACATATTTACTAGAAATAATAGAAACATACCCGTAAACCTGATTTATAACCTATTTAGCTAAAAGTGTATTAATACGTAGCGTAAAAGAAACTATATATAAAAACGTATATCTTGACATTGATAACATTGATATAGTTTGTAAAAGAGCGCAGTTGATGGCTCTACAATTCCCACATATCACAAAAGACAGCTCCAGAACCCCATTTACTTTCAGTTCTGTTCGTGACACCATTTCTTTTGACCACTTTCTCAATTCGTTCTGTTGGCACTTTAAGTTTCAATCATACTTACATATACATGCATACATCTATGTATATCATATTCGTTTTTACTCCAATAATTTTTGTTTAGTTTGTTAGTGTTTAATTTTTGTTTCTGTTTGAGTTGATTTGTGTGCTCTCTCTCTCTCTCTCTCTCTCTCTGTTACTCTCTCTTTCTCAACCTTTACCCGTTCTCCCCCCGAAATTGTTCTCGTTTGTTCATTTGTGTGCATTTCAGGGCGGCTACTTAGATGGACTACGTTCACATTTGGGTGGTTTAACACAACGTGTCAAATCATGGTATTGGGGACGACCTCTTGTAAGTGCCAATGTATTTTTCGTTTAACGAAAGTAAACTATAAACCAAAAAAAAAACGAAAACCTAAACCAAAAACAAATCAAAAAAAAAAAAAAAAAACAAAACAAAAAACCAAAATAAAAAGGAAATAATACAAACAGCAACCACAAAACACAAATATTTTGTGTCACAAGCAATTGAACAGTTCTTTGCGAATGTTTGAAATACTTTTGGATTTGCATCTCGTTGCATTTGCAGTGCATAAATTCAAATTTAGCCTGACTTTAGTATTGTTGCAATAATCTTATTTTATGCTCTGTCTCACTCTCACTCTCTAAGTACGCTCTCTGTCTATTTTCTCTCTATCTAAATAATTAACTAACCAACTAACCAACTAACTAACTAACTAACTGTTTGTATGTGCCTTGCAAGAAACAGCACAATGCGAGTGCAAATAAAAATAATAATAATAAAAAACTAAATTTGCATTTCCATTTGTTCCTCGCACACACACACACACACACACACCCACACACACACACATGCATACACTTTTTCTGTTGTAATCGTAGGAATTGTGTTTTAGTTCTTGACCTCGTCTCGTCTCGTTTATTGTTTCAATTTCAACTAATTGCTTGCACACACACACACACACTCACACACACACTCGCACACACACTCTGACTTGAGCTCATTTGTTTCTTTAGCGGAATCAAAACGTAAACAGTTAACGTACTTAACTATATTTTAATGTTTGTTTTAAACTCTTAACTTGCGCACCCAAGAAAAATACTCGTTTCCTTTAAACTAACTAGAGTTTTTTTTAGTCTCTTGTAAAGTAATTGCCAATGTAAGTATATTAACTAATTAAAAAAAAAATGCAAGATTAACAAATCATAATTCAACACGTTTCAAACAACGTCAACGCAAATTAAACAAAAAGGTCAAACTAAATAAAAAACAAACCAAAAGCCAAACAAAAAAAAAAAAAAAGCCAAACAACCAAAGAAAAAGCTTGAAAAATACATTTGCACATTTACGCATGAGTCAACCTAATTTGTTAACACCAATATCCACCACAACCCAACCCCACCAAAAGGCATCGACACATGCAAAAATTGATTTCGATTCCATCAACTTTTCATGTTTCGTTTGTAGTATATGTATATATATTTATATATACATACATCTGGTAATTTGTTTCGCCCTGTAATTAGATTTCCGCTCCCGTCATACTTTTGTACATTTGCGTTTATATAAATCCTCTTATATTTTCATCTTAACTTTAGCTGCTGCCGCCCTCTACACACACTCGCACACACACACACACACACACGTACACCTCTAGTCGTAGCTAAAGCTCTAGATACCCACATCTGTAAAATAAGTTCAAGTTTTTTGAAGTTTTAGTTAGCGCTTTTCTGTCCCAAATAAAACCAAACCCTTACAAATTGAAATAAAATAGCCAATAAATCTAGTCTTGTTGAAAATCTAGCCAAAAATCTAAGTGTCTTAGTTGCCAAGTTTTGCAAGCCGTTTCTTTCGTAAAATACACTCTATAAATATTTAAACACATCCCAACTACACATTTTGTATAGCTGCAATGCCTATACACTACACTTGTACACATTCTACACACACACACACACACACACACTCACTTGCATTCTCATAAATTGCACCCAGATACACACACACACACACACACACACATTAAGTACACTTATTACACTTTAGGCTTATCTAAAAAGCGACATTTATTGTACTTTTTTTTGTTGTTAAATACTTTGTTGAGTATTTTTAATCTGCGGTATCGATACCTTGTGTATTTCATCTGCTATCGATTTATTTGTCAATCGATAACATTGCAACATTTAAAACAGATTAAGGTTCTCTCTGTTGCTTAAACTGGGATTAGAAATGACTAATGCATATTGCAGAACGATAAAACTTCTATGTCCTTCCCTAAGGTATACCCAAAAATATTTATCCTCCGATTATCTTAATCTATCTACTCTGAAACTTATCTGTCGATATGCTACAAATTTAGTTGTATGTTATATCCAATTTAAATGGCAAATGGAAGGCCCCATTTAAGCTTTGAAGCCATATCTGAAAACTCCTAGACAAAATTTATGTTAACAACGCCTTCGAATACATTCATAGAACTTTTGAAATTAAAAGTCTGAATCTTTCTGCTAACATTCATTATCAACCTAAAAATGATTCCATATAAATTCAAGTCCCACAGCAAGTTTCATATGTCAAATGAAATATTGCCACAATCAACTTATTTAAAATGCAGCGCAACATTGTAACCCTTTATCAAATTGCCTTCAATTGAGTATCTCAATAAGATGCAGTGTACTCATGTGCATTTAACTTGCCAATCCCATACACAATGCATACAATTCATACTCTAGGTTGTATGCAAATGAAATTTGTACAAATCAAGAAAGTGTTCACAGTAAAGTTTACAATTCTCAATTTAAATCGATTCACTCAAGCACGCAAAAAGCTTTTGCATATGCTGTTCTGCTACCACCACCACGATTCCCGAAACCCTTCCTCACTCTAAAGTACGTTCCACTTTTAACTCAACTATGTACACATATATATATATCTATCTATATATATTTTCAACTACCATACTTTTTCAACTACATATCTATTTGTATGTCTGCAAGTAATCAAAACTAAAACAATTGTACCATAATAATACCAAAAAGTAAATAAAACATATCACAAGAAGAACACTTTACATGGACGCAATATCGTCTTGTCGTTGCCAAGATCAACATCTGCAATTGCAACGACAATTATTTTTTTTTTTTTATCTAGCAACAGTTCTTAGTACAAATACAACCAATTCTTATGCAAACATCTTTCTACTATTTTCATTTTATATTCAAATTTTTGTAAAAACAAAACAATTCAAAAAAAAAAATCAAAAACGAATTCTTTACAACTTTGCGCACTCTGCATAAAATTCGGCCAAAATTACGAAAACATTAAATGTGACCGTATGCAAAAAAAAATAAAAAACACAAAAAAATATTGAAAAAAAAAAAATTAGGAGTTGGCCACAAAACTCTCAAGAAGTTTCGATATGAAGGAAGAAGGCGGCACTTTGCTGGGCGATAAAGGTGTACGAAGGCATCAGGTGAGTGCTACAATTAAGTGCGATATGCAAGCACAATAAATACCAGAAAAAATACCAATGAAATATACCAAAATATTGGTGTTTATCGAGCTACGTCCGCAGAGAATGCCAACAAAATACAACTAGATAAAAGAATGTTTGCGGTTTGATTTTATAATTCGCTGAAATTCAAATTTATGCTCTATCCGTACGTTATTTTTTACTTTAATATTCTTAAAGGATCTCTACAAAAACACATACAAATGCACACACAAAAAACTTTAGAAACCAAAAATTGTATGCAATTTGGTCAACAAAAATAACCAACATCTCATGCTCCATTCTCACAGAAACAAACGAAACACAAAATCAACCAAAAATATCAAAGAATTGGATTCCCTTAGCATTAGAGTTTCATTTCGTTTGCCGCCCACATACACTTAAGAAAAAATATACAATACCTTTACTTAAAACTTGTAAAAAGTACTTTTGAAAAGAAAATACATATATCTTAGCTTTGCTTGCCTTTAATCAAACACAATCTATACATACTTAGCTTTTGATAAACACCATTCAAATTTGATATTTATTAATCATAATACTAAGCATTAGTGAATTGTAGGCTATGAACAATATCTTGCAGCTTTTACCTGCAAGTTTTGCTATGCTTAACAACTTGATTGTACTCAAAGTCTGAGCGTTTCTCAGGTTTATTTACAATGTACATACTATGCTTGACTCTCGTTTCATGATCCCTTAGTCCATGCAGCGTTTGTCAACTGAGCAGAACGGTGGTTCAACGACTGAACAAACACATGAACACAATCCAAACGTCGTACCTGATCATAGAGGCAACTTACACATTACAGTTAAGAAAACCAAACCAATTTTAGGTATTGCTATCGAAGGTGGTGCTAATACAAAGCACCCGCTTCCTAGGATAATCAATATCCATGTGAGTCCTCAATTAACTTATAAAATGATCCCAACTAAATGTTATCAAATTTGCTTAGGAAAATGGTGCGGCATTTGAAGCGGGCGGCTTGGAAGTCGGGCAACTGATACTGGAGGTAGACGGCACAAAGGTGGAAGGTCTACATCATCAGGTGAGCTGCATATAGTTATTCATTTGATAATTCTTACGAACTGTTAACATTGTAGGAGGTTGCTCGATTGATAGCCGAATGCTTTGCAAATCGTGAAAAGGCTGAAATAACCTTCTTAGTTGTCGAAGCAAAAAAATCAAATTTGGAACCGAAGCCAACAGCGTTAATATTTTTAGAAGCCTAACATTTGCTTGCCCTGCCGGCTAGTGACCCATTGGAACGACAAAAACTCGAGTTCCTCTACGAATGGGGCATCGATTTAACGGAGACGCCAAAACCAATGCCAACACCAATACCGCTGACAAAAGCTAAAAATCCACCGCCACTGCCTCATGAGCTACATACCAACAGCAACAGCAACAGCAGCAACTATGGCAGTAATTCTGCGCTCAACAATCATCATCAACATCCTCATCATCAGCAGCAGCAACAGCAGCAGCAACAGCAACACTATCATCCCAATACACCCAGCAACACACCAACAACACAAGCAACAGCTACAACTACAACAAAACAACAACAACAACAACAACAACAAAGACAACACTTGAACAGCAGCAACACACCAACAAAAGCATCGCGCGAGGCGACGCCAACCCGTGAGCAACAGCAACAGCAACAGCAGCAGCAACATGCGACGCCCACGTGCGAGCCACACACACCAACACGTCAACAACAACAACATCAACAACAACAACAACAACAACACCAACAGCAACAACAACACCAACAGCAACAACAACAACAACACCAGCAACGGGAGCAACATCACCGCGAGCGCCAGCAACAGCTGCGCGAACAGCGTGAGCAACGCGAACGTGAATACCAACACGAACACCAACAGCATCATCTACGCACACATCCTGCTTATCATCGTGATCATCGTGAGCATCGTGAGCAAGAGCAGCAATATCATCATCAACAGCATCACAATCATCATCATCATCAGCAGCAGCAGCAGCAGCAATCATCAGCGCATTATCAACAGCAGCAGCAACAGCGCTACAGCAGCAACAGCTACAAGAATCATAATAATTCCGTTTACCAGTGAAAAATGAGAAAAACAACAACAACAAGAACAACAACAATGAGAATCGATAAATTGGAACAATTTTGGAACATTCTTTCAAACGGCTTTCAACAGTTAACAGTTAAATTGTGCTAACAAAAACCCCTCAACGCTAATGTCTCGCTCCCAGCTCTCCCCACCCCTATCTCCCTCCCTCTCTCTATCTGGTTATCAATGTCTCTCACGCACGCCTCTCTACACCAGCTGCTTAAAAGTAATCCCCCCCAGAATAGAAATTGGAAACTTTTCGATATGCTGTAAGCAAATATGCAATTCAATGTTGTTGTCTGAGCTCCCGTTAACAATTTCCCAACCCAACTATCCACACGTCTGTGTTCTTTTGTTGTAGTTTAAGAGCTGCTCTATAGACAAAAAAAAAAAAAATGATAATAATAATATTTAGGTGTGTTTGATACAATTTTGTTGACTTCTGACCAAACTCTTTTTGAATACATATCCAATTTCGTTTGAATATCGCGCACCCTTAGTTCATGTATCTATAATTGCCATCGTTTTAATTTGTTTCTCAATTTCGATTTCTATTTCTATTTTCAATATATCAATACAAATAATCACACTGCCAAGAAAATATTATAAATATATAAAAAATATTAAAAAAAAAAAAAACAATATGTAGAGCAGCTCTCTTATCTCGCTCCCTTCTGTCAAATCCAATGCAACCCACTTCCGACGTTTTTTAGCCAGTGATAAACCCAAGAGTAGAGCCCGTAACTGAACTTAGGACTTCTAAAAAAAAAAAACACTCATACACACGCTAATGTGTAAAGCTGTAACTATTTAACATATTGTTGTATTATGTATTTAATAATATGATTATGAACGAGCAACTTAGTCTAAAGGGTTAGTCGTTAAAAATTATTTAAACTAAAACCAAAATGAAAGCATATTTAATTTCACAAAAACGAAAGAAAAAAAACAAAAAAAAATAACAAAAATATCCACAAACCCAACCACAAATAACAAAAATTATATGGCAAACATAAAAGTAAATAAGATGAAGAAACCAGAGCTTAAAAAAGTTATAATTAAAGATCCCTTAACCGTAAGAACACATTAATAACGCAGAAGAAGCAGAGAAACAGCCACAGACACTGTAAAAAAAAAACAAGAACAAGCGAATAATCGAGCAGATCAGCTTATGTTATGCAATAACACACACATGTACACCTGGACACATAGACACACACATACAGAGCACACTTCCACATAATGCTTGACTATTTATGTAATTAGCAGAAACAGCAACAACATCAACAAGTATAAAGCCCACCTAAGCAAATAATTTGTAAAAATAATCGTATAACAAGCATAATTACAAGCACACCACATGCATACATACGTACATACACACATGCACACATACATGTGTACAAATTAACGCCTAATAATTGAAAGAAAATACCATTAAAATACCAAACACCAGACAACACAAGCAGGCGAAGTGTCGTTAAAGCATACGTAATGCAAGCAGTGCGTACCACATACTAGACAAAACAGACAGGCGAAGTGTCGTTAAAGCATACGTATGCAAGCAGTGCGTACAACATACCAGACACCACTGACAGGCGAAGTGTCGTTAAAGCATACGTAATGCAAGCAGTGCGTACCACATACCAGACACACAAAATAACATTTATCGAAACAAATACTTATCAAAATTAAACAAACCAAACCAAGAAAAAACAAATATTAATAATAACCAATATGAAGAAACCGTATTTAGTACAATTTTAACTGCACACTGCACTCTTTTTGAATGTTTGTTAAATGTTTTAAAGAAAATACACACAAGAACAGCTGCAAAATTGTATTCCTCTCACGAAAATCCACTAAGAAAAACAAACTATGGTAAACGAATTATATAATACTACAAAAAGCTACGCTACTCTACCATTAAAAACAACTAGCAATTTAAATACCATTTACAGATGAATATGCAGTAGAGAAAACGAACGCTTAAAATTTGAGGTTGATTGGCATTAAGTAAAGCATTAAAGACAAGTTAAAACGATGTTAAAGGCCGACAGGGCGCGATAACGAGCTACTATCCAAAAGCACGACTCAACAACTATTTGTGCAAGAGTTTAATATGTATAAATACATATATATTTATTGTAAAATATTAGCAAAACCAAAAACAAACTAACTTTTTAATATGACGAAAAAAAAAAAAAACCAAAAACTAAAAACAAAACAAAAATTTAACAAAATTTTTTCACAATCTTTTTCTCTTATATCTCTCTCAGTCTAACACACATTTTGTACCCAAATAATTTGGCAAAATTTGCAAATTTTTCAAATTTTTCAAATTTTGTTTGTTGTGTGTGCTAGCAAAAGAAATTGAACAAATTGTAAAAGTTATAAAATCAGAATACACAAATCTGAATGTCGTATGAGCAATTTTTTCCCCTTAAGTCAAGAGCTCTCCGTATTGAGCCGAAAGTTAGCTTTGTGTCTAGTTATTTCAGGAGGGAATATATTTATATGCCTGGCTTGTTTTTCATAACCAAACGCAAACTCTGTCTGCCAAGCTCTATTTCCACCTTTCTCTCTATATCTACTATTGTGTGTGACTTTAGTGAGCAGAACAGAATAGAACGGAAATTTTTGAAAAAATGTTAAATGATATCGTAATTGTACTTTTGTTGACTATTATGTAATAACGCTTTGCTGTACGTATATTAGTTATGTACATTTTTAGCTGAAACCCAATGAAGAGAGTTCTTAAGAAAAACACAAAACAAATTTCAAGCGCATGCTGTTAGTTATTGTTAGAAATCTATTATTATAAACAAATTGTTCGTGTATAAAACTATAAAAAACAAAAACAAAAAACATTTAAAATTCAAAATTCAAAATTGTCACTTAACTTTGAATTGGCCAACAGAAAAACAGAAAGAAAAAAGAAATTAAAAACTTATTAAAAGATTTTTTTAAGCGTTTATGCGTGTCAGTCAGAAGTATATCGTGTATTGCCTGATCGCAATAAGATGGCACGCCGGAGCGCGACTGTAAATTGCGTAAAATTCTGATAAAAGGCTTACTTAAACTTAACTTAAACATAACATTTAACATAATACCTAACTCACACAAGTACATTAAATATATATATCTATATACAATTACATGTAACGCATATAGAGCATACTCGTATACTAACTATATCTAACGTATCGACAATGAAAAGCAATTTGAAGCAAACAAGCGAAACAAACAACAATTTCAATTCCCGAAACATATTTAACACACGAACACAGAACAATACGTCGAAGTAATTGAGTTGAAGATGAGGCAACTAAAGATATATATTAGTAAAACACAAGCAACAAAAGCTGCTATGCTATGCTAAAGGGTAAAAGGCATTTATTCATAACACAAATGGAAACCAGCTTATAAATACCATTAAAAAAAAAAAAAAAAACAATTAATATATATATTAAAACACCTACCACGTAATATCGTAACGTAAATAGCAATAGCGTATACTAGTTGATATTAGCCGAGCTGCAGCCTCAGCGGAACTTGTTGTATAAAAGATTGAGCTAGACTTTTAAATGGGATTAACCTAAATGTTTATAATACACATACTTACAAGCATAACATATATATATATATATACACGAATATATATATATATATAGAGCTAATACTAACTGAGATCGAACGCTGTAGATAAATGTGTACAAAAGCTAAGAGATATTTACATGTTTTCAGTGTATACTCTACCCAAAAAAAGAAATCTATTTATTGTTTTGAAGGTCTCGCCTTTGAGTTGAACCCAAATCATTGAACCTATTTATTAACTCTTGATTCACATATAGAAAACCTCTTGTAAGCCCAGATCAGACCAGATTATTTACACGAACTACAACTACAAACAAAACTGTGCCACCTAGTACATAACAACAAACAGTTATATATCTGCAATATATAGAAAGGATACGACTTGTAATATACATATAGAAGAAGACAACAAAACTCAATGCTCACTTTTATATTTTTTATCATACATACTATATACACACACACATATATATATATATATATATACATAACTATATATCACAAGAAATCAAGGCACCGTTTTGCAACACTGAAGGAACTAAAAAAAGAAACTACAAGAAAGAAACCAAAATAGAAATTTAATGAAAACCAAAAGAAATTACGTCTAGTCTTGATGAGGCATATTTATAAAGTCTAGCAGCTATAGAAATGGATTGCAATAGAAATTCTCAACAAGTTTAGGCAAAATCGAAGCTTTCTAGTCGCCAAAAGCTTCTGCTTCAAAGTGAATAGACAGACATATACTTAGTTCCATGCGAGACATAAATCTTTATAGTTTTGATTGGTTTCCCCCCCATATATCATCTCACTCATGTATTAGGCGATAACGAGAACACCACGCATAGACGCAAAAGATCGAGCTAAACGGCATAGTGCATATATATATACATATATATAAATTATAGTCTTAAATGATATTTCAGTTGTGTATATTGTAAAGACAAGAACTATTGAGCAGAGCATAAAGTTAAACATTTAAAACCATTTATTGTGAATTAATAATATGTAATTGTATTTATCAAAATTAAACAGCAAGTAAACGCATTAGCATAGCAATGGAAAAATTAACAAGAGAAACAAAAAAAAACAAATGATAAATTATAAATTATATATATATACACAAATATATATATATATATATATATATATATATATATGAAGATATGAAAATGATTCAAGCGCTGATTTATTATTATATTATTAATTAAATTATTGCAAAACAAGAGTAAACAAATGATATTGTCCTTGGTATTTACATATACATAAAAACAAAAACAAAAACCAAAACAAAAAAAAAAAAAAAAACAAAAAATGAAAGAAAAATAAAAACAAAACGTTTTTTTATAAACCACAAACAGTTTCTTGCAGTGCATGCAAATAGCTTTAACAAGTTCATTTTCGATTCTAAACTGTTTTCAAACAAATGAACCGGTTAAACGGCCTGCTTAGCATAGTTCAGCGCATTTTGTTTTGATTTCGATTTCGAGTCGAGTCTTTAGTTTAATTCCGCAACGCGCTCAATACGCAATCGCTAGTCTAGCCATGCCGCAGGCCAATCTGAAGCTGAGCCCACATGACCAGCAGGTATTGGAGTCCATATTCAATCCTCTGGAGCTGAGCGGCACGGGCGCCCTCAATGTGGCCATCCAAGCGGAAGCAGAGCTGGCAGACGAGGAGCCCGATTCGCAGCAGTTGCAAGCCTCTAGGGAACTGGAGCTGCAGGCAGTGCGATTGACAGAGCGCGGGGAATTGGAGGAGGCTCTACTGCGATTCGGCCAGGCTTTAAGCCTGATGGAACGCGCCTCCGTCCTGAACAATCGAGCACAGGCACTGCGATTGGCCAAGCGCGATCAAGGTGAGAGAAAAGCAAACAAATACAACAACAACAAATACAGCAGGAATTTAAAGTCGTTCTTTCAGCTGATAGCCTTTTAAATATGGTCGAGATATAGCCTTAAATAGTAATTTCCTTGGCAGAAATTTAGCTCTGTATCAGCCATATCCTTCACATATTGACTAAACAACTCCGAAAGCCTGCATTTAAGCATTATGGGGTTATCTAGTATCCCACGCAGGCTAACGTACAGAATCCTCTCCATCTCAATAACTCACAAGGCGATTTGAATGTCCCTTGGCCAACTGATAGCCGCTCTTGATTAAAAATCATTTAACACGGGACTCGTCAGGCTTCGCAAATATACGGCCGAGTTCTAAACCATTTTCGGAGCAACTCTCATTTTTTTTCTGAGCGTTTTGTCTTATTTATGGCACATACGAAACATGAGAAGAAGAACTTTCTCTAAATGCAATTAATTTGAATACTTAAAGTTTCAGCCAAGAATTTATTAAATTTATCCGAGACGCGAACCTAAGCATTACGCTCAATTTAAGCTCGAGCACTAGATGTCGCTTATCAGTTGTTGAATCCATTTTACACTTTTACGTTACGCTGGAGGTTAGATGTCGCTTTCGGCTGATTTTAAATTGCGTTAACACTGCTTGCAAATGTAGCTAAGCAGTGCAGCTAAATGCGGTTAAATTCAAAAATATATCGATAACGATTATTACTTACGAATAATATTTAAGTTAACTCACGCAACTTTTGTCTGTTCCTTACACACCACAGAAGCGCTCAGAGATCTAAATCGTGCTCTGGAACTGGCAACTGAGCGGCAGGCGCGCACCAAGTGCCACGCCCACTGTCAGCGTGGTGTGTTATATAGAAAATTGGAGAATTTGGATGCAGCACGTGTCGATTTCGAGGCAGCTGCACTGCTTGGCAGCAAGTTTGCCCGGGAACAGGTGAGTGCCTAATAAATAGACCTTTGTTTATGCTAATGGTTGTTAAAGCTGGATAATTGGTAAATAAACGATGATATTTATTTACAGCTGGTGGAAATCAATCCCTTTGCGGCGCTCTGCAATCAAATGCTGCGACAAGCGTTCGATCAGCTGAAGTGAGGGCTTTGATTTGGCTAAAAGGCGGGGTGAAGGCTCGTTAAAATAAATAAAAATTAATTAAGTTCGAGACGCGTCATTTAATGTGATAAGCAACAGCAAGAGCAAAAGCAACCGGTGCCGCATTATGTGGCAAGCTGCAAAGTCTAGAAGCGAATTCGCATAAAAAGTGGCACGTGGAACGGAGTCGTGAGCACTCGGGGGCCAATATACGAGTTAAAGTAAAACAGCGGCAAAAACGAAAACAGTTATTAAATGCAGCAGGCCGGCTAGCGGCTTGTCAGATTGCAGCAGGCTGCGACTGTGGCTGCGACTGCGGCAGTGGCTGCGGCTGCGGCTGTTGATCCGACTGTGAATCCACACAGTGAAGCCCGCTCCCCAGCACTGCGAGCTGTTGACGACCGCAAGCTAAATTAAAATAAACGAAAGTGGTTTGCGCAGGATAACGAGTGCTGCAGCCAGAGCAGGAGCAGGGCGCGAAGGCGCGACGGCGAGGAAGTGGCACTGGGATTGAGCTCGGGCTTTTTGGGATTTGTGCGGTTTCTTGGCACGAGATCCTGCGCGCTGCACACATGTAAGCGCGCCAAGCTTAACAGTTAAGCGATGATGACGACGATTTGGCCGCCTGCTGCTGTTGTAAGCGGCCTTTGCTTTTTTTTCTTCTTCTCTGGTTTTTTTTTTCATGCGACCTGCAACGATTGCGGTCAAAAGACGCGCGCGTCCTGCTGCTGGCGCAGAAGCAGGTGCAGCTAACATCAGCATAAAATACACACACACACAAACGGGCATAAGGTAAATATACAAAACGAAGAGAAAAGAAACTAAAAGATACAACTCGAATGCAAGTCAGGTGAGCGCAGTCGCAGTCGCAGCGACTAGTAGATGCGCGAGCAAGACGTCCTTCTAGGCCAGGAACGAGGGTTGCCAGCGAACGACCCTCAGCAACCAATTTTTGATTGATCTCTTGCAGTTGGAGCATATAGCATATATAGTAGTATGCAATGCACTTTCCGTAGGAAGTCGTAGGTAGCTCGACAACAGCAGCGGCAGCAGCAGCGGCAGCAACAATGCCAGCTCCTGCGTATCCTGCGTCAGTTGTGCTGAAGCCGCACCAAAAACGAACGCCATATGTTGCACTTTGTGTCCAGGCAAGCCGAGCTAACGTTTGGGCTCCCCAGCGACAACAACGTCATGATCAGCAACATCATCATCATGTTAATCATAAGGTTAGCTCCCAGTTTGTAGCGGAACTAAATGCCAATCTTGACCATGCCGGAACTGTAATTTGATCGAAAGAGCCGGCCCGAAACAGATAGACATTAGATAGCATCTCATAAGTTTTTCTTCCTGCCAAATTATCTCGCTCAGGCTCAAACTCTGGCTCTGGCTGTGGCTCTGGCTCTGGCAGGCCTCGTCCTAGAGTGAGATTCTGCTGCCATTGGGTTATTCACCCTCAGCTCTCGGCTCAACAGTTGCATTTGCGAGCTGCTTGCTCTGTGCCCTTTGCTTTGCCCTCTGCTGCTCATTTCTGCATTTATTGTTGTTGTTGTAGCTTTTGTTGTTACCTGGTTCGGGGCGCGTGCCTGCTGTCGTCGTTGAGGGCTCTGAGCCCTCAGCCCCGACTTCTGGCTGGGCTCTGAGCAACACATGACGCTGCCTTTGCCCTTCTGCCTTTGCTGCCTTTTGTTGCCGACCTCTCGTCGCTGTGACCAGTTTTTCTCTGCTGCTTTTTTTTTTTTTTTGTATATGGCTTTTAAGGATCTTTCGGGCCTGCTTATGCAAATATTTTGATCAGACCGAGAACAGTTCGAAGCATCAATGAATAATGCTTTAATTGACGAAAACGCCAAAAGCCATCGATGAGATGTGGTAGTGGCCAGGTCCAAGCGTGTCTGGCAGTTGACTCCGACTATGAAAGGATATTATTGCCTGGCTTGGCAGAACTTTCAGCATTCAGATATGCCATATGGTAGATCTGTGCATTTTATTGATTAACTTTTTGAAGTTCAGCTTGGTTGAAATCTGTTCATGCTTTGGGATAATAAGAAACTATATTTTGGCAGGGATATATGATTATATATGTTTTATTGCATATATTTTAGTGGGAGGTTGCGCCCTTTTTCAGCATGCTTCACTTCAATGTTCACTTTTGTATTCGCCTTTTTATTGGCTGAATAATTTTATTTTAAACGCATTTAAATCAGCTTTCAAAGGAAATAATCACAGTAGTCAACATTTAAGTTGAGCCTTATAAGACGTAAGATTTCAAATAACTTCTTAAGGAACTTTTGATGCATTTCGAACACGCGACTTTTCGCTTGTTAGTCCGACGCTCAAACATCTAAGCAACAGAGATTTATGATAAGAAGTTTGCAAAACACACTTGTATAGCTTTAATGTTGTACTATACAACATTTAGGCACCCTTTTCTGCCCTTTGTAGATCGAACCTTTTAAAGCGCCGTTATATTACTCACTTGTGATCCAAAAGGAAGCTTTGATAAGTATTTTTATGCAGTCAGTCAGTAAAACAAACAGTTTTATATATGTATATACTTAGATAGATATTTTTTGCAAGTCCCAGCTTTGAATCCAAGCAGCTACCTTGGTTTACCTAAGAACTGCCTTCAGACTCTTGCCGTAGACAGGGTTCTAATTGCCATAGATCCAACCAGAGCTGGCTCATAAATCTCCCGGCCAGTCTACCCTGGGCGCTGCTGCCCGTCTATTTGCAGCACGCGTTGACATTTATGAATTGCTTGGCAATTTACACGACAGAACGGGAGACACCCGCGCACACGTGTGGCGTGTGGAGAGTGGAAACCCGCCTCCAGCTGCCCGCACTGGCCTGCAATTTACACCAACAGTCAGTCGCAGCCCGGTCGGATGCGCCTCTGGCGCCGTCGTCCACGCTCATGAATGGGCTGCTAAATCAAGCAATTATGAGAGCCTTTGTCGCAACTACCAAAACATATGCAAATTAGGCGGGCCAACAATTCTTATGAAGATGCGAGCAGCTCCTCCTCGACGGCAGCAGCCAAGAGTCTAGTCGAGTGGGTAGCTGACAGGGTATGGGTGGGGGGTAGGGGCCGAGAAATCTCTGTTCAGTTCAATGAATTGATTTTCTATGGGCATCGCTGACACTGACTTACGCGACTGGCCCTGGCCAGAAGAGCGCGCCTAGTTTATCGCCCGCCCAGCCGCGGCCAGAGATTGAGACCTGCGACAGGGCAGGGCAGGGCAGGAGCTGCTGCTACTGGAACTGGGACTTCAGCATATGCAAAGCGACCGCCAAGTCAAGACGCTGTGATCGGGTCTCGTTTTGGTGCCGCAAAGCCGCCGACGCCGCAGTCGCTGCGTAGAGCAGCACGCCACATTTCAATGATAAATGTTTCGAGGGAGCTGCCCAGGCTCTCGGCTGAATATAGTTGGATAGCTGGCAGGCTAGCTGGCTGGCGGGCTAACTGGCTGGCTGGCGGGCTGCCTGGCACTGCGATTGCTCTTGGGCTGCGCTATATTGGGTAAATTGTTTTATTGCAGTTCAATTGTTGGCCCTGACTGGGGGCTTGGGGTTGTCAAGCGGCGGTGCTCCTTGGAGGTCCCCCCGCACTCCGCTGCCAAACAGTAGTTCAAGTCACATTTTGTGTTGTATCGCACAGAGTTTATCGATGCTTGGAGAAGGTTTGCAACAAGGCAATAATACAAATATAAACTATAATAAAATATATATCAAAGAGTTGATCCCGAGAGACTTACTGACTAGGATGAGCTCCCTTTTGGGTCGAGAGTTAAAAGTTAAAGTTAAAAAAAGGCTCTCAACGTTTGTGTGAGAAACATCAAAATGAACACAATGTGATTTTACGAGTCTGTATGGCTTAGATGTCTGAGCGTCGAACTGGCAAGCGAGAAGTTGCCGGTTCAAATAACAATTTTAAACATAAAATTGAAGGGGTTTCACAGGAGGTAGTATAGCTGGTGACGGGAAAAGCGACTGGCATATGAAACAATATTTAAGTAAAATACACACACATCTCTTATATAACTTAAACCATCTTTTTATAGTCAGCCACATCAAGGGTAAGGGTATTCGAGCATCAGCAGCTGGTAATGTGTCCCTTTCTTATTTATATCTTTGCATCTTTTGTGTGCGGCCGGATAGTTGGATAGCTGGATAGCTCTCTCATATGTCTAACCGTATGCGGAGATTATGGCATCATTTAGAGTCTTGTGAAAAGTTAATAAATGGCTTATCTGCTCGTGCGGCGACATGTGTTTGGCTTAATTGTGTCAGCGTGTGGGTTGCCATTTGAGAAAGTCAGCATCGCAGCAGCCGTTGAACTTTCGCACAGCCCAAAATGGTCAAAATACTTGGCCAATTGGCTGCAGTGGCTGCTGCAGTTGCTACGATGGCTGCTAATTACGACAAACAGCCGCAACTGTCAGAGATTTGTGCGGGCGAATTGCCAAACCCCAGCCCCAGCCCCAGCCCCAGTCACAGTCGCAACTTAAGCCCTGGCTCTCAGACTGAACCCGGTCGGTGCCTTATTTGTAGCAAATTGTTTGTGGCGCCAGCGTGTTACAGCAAAACAAATGCACAACAGCCACAGTTGCAGGCGATCCTAACAAGCTCACAAACTGCTTACATCGACAACATGCCCCTGCCCATGCCGGGCAGGGGTCGAGTGCGAAGACCGGGCCATTTGTAAGCGCTCCCCAAAAATGGTAACATTGGAATTCAATCTTAAAGCCATTTGCAATTAATATCAAATGAAATTGAAATAAATTTCAACAGAAACGCGATGCCACCTACAGTCAGAGCGCAAAAAGTGCTCTGCTACCGTATTACCCCGATGCCCACAACACATGCACAAGAAGCCCTCGGCCCATTCCTATTCCAATTCCAATTCCTGTGGCTCGTTGCGAGTCGCTGATTTTCATCATGCGTTGAGGCAGCAGCAGCAGCAGCAGCAACAACTGGAACAGTGGCTGCCCCTTTGGAGCAGCTTTCGCCTGGTCAGTGGGCAACTTCAACCTTTTGGCTTTACGCTAATCGCCATCGTATTCCCAGTTCCATTCGCTCTCTTCCTTGCTCCAACAATAATTTTATCAATTTTGCTTTATAATTGTGCGCAGCTGAAACGCCAGAGTCGCAAAAAGTGTGACCAGACGTCTGTAGAAATACTTTCGGATAAATGGCAAAAATTGACGAACATCTTAAAAAAATATTCTAAAATTTAAATAAGATTTACACATTTTAGACAATGTTTGACCTGTAAAAGTCAAAAGCCAAAGTCTTGGCTAAAATGCAGGCCATTTGCCAAAAATATTATCTATAATAAAGTTCATAGTTTTCTTAAGTATAAGACGTAAAAATTAGAGATACCAATTTACTCTCCGACAAGAAATAATTCTTCGACTCAAAAATGTTACGAGTCAGCGAACCAGTTGCCGAACTTTTGAAACTGACAAACGCACCTGGTCACACTGCATCGCTGTCCTACTCCGCTTGGGTCAACAGTAAACTACGCAGATTTCATTGTTTGCAGCTCGCCAAGAGCAGCAGCAGCAGCTGGGGGAGCAGAAGCGACAGCGGGAGCAGGCACCGAGGCAGCAGCATGTAAATGTCCGTCTTGCTGCTGTGTGTGGCTGTGGCCAAGTGGCCAGCAACTGTCGGGCCTGGCTCTGTGCCTGCCCAGGAGGCTTGTTGCTGTTGTCTTAAATTAATACCAAATTGTCAACGTTTGCAAAATGCTGCAAGCCGCACCAACGCCACATGATAAGACGCAGACCAACAGCAGCAGCAGCAATAGTAAGACCAGGTCCAGGCTGAAGCCAGAGCTGGGGCTGGGACTGGAGCTTGGGATTGGGCTGCATGCAGCGCTGAGGCTGAGTCTGAGGCTGCGCATGCGTTTTGGATCTATGTACGTCTATGAGTGGCTGCTGCGGTTGCTTTGTTTGTGGCTTTCGCTCGTTTTGGTCTCGCTTGGTCTAAGGTCTTCGATGGTCGTCAATTGATAGCCAGATTTGTGCAATTATCATTTTAATAATTGCCAACAATCTGCACGATATGAACCGACGCTACGACTACGACGACGTCTGCTGCCAGGACCAGGACCCCATTTAGTGCAACCCCCCTTCCCTCACACCACTTGTCCCTGGTCTATGTTCTTGCTGGTCGTGCTCATAACCAGTAGCTAGCGCCTTGTACTTCTGCCTTTTTGCATTTGTTAGCCCCGGCCGCATCTACATAATAATAAATTTATTACAGATTTCCGTCTGATTTGTTGTTAAGAATTTGTGCATTGCCCAGCCGGAAAAACAAAAAAAAACAAATAACAAACTGCTAGCACCCACTGTGAGACAAATAGAATACACTTAAATGGCTGCCCACTTAAAAGATGACGGCAGATTGTGCGATAAATCAGTGGAGGAGATTGCAGTGCGTAGAGCAGAAGCGGCGCTGCTCCGGAACGCACAGCCTCCAGTTGTTGGTTCCAGGCCAACCTTAATTGGCCCAGATATTAAAAACAGAAAATAACACAGAATTAACTGGTGCACTTTATAGAAAACCCTAAACAAACCTTACCTATCTATGGCATATTTAGAGACACCTAAATTTTTATATAAATTATAAAGCCATTCCTCGGGCTTCGATTTGAGCTTTTTTTTTATAAAATTAACATGCTATTTTCATGGATTTGTCGGATCGTTAAGACATTCAGCAAACCCTTGTTTAAATTTAAATCTGATTCCCAAATTTCGAAATATTCTGCTGTTGGTAAGTTATTATTATTGACACTTAGTGACCCCAAGGTAAGTTCCTAGACAAATAATAAAAGCAATAATTAAAAATTTATTAACTTAAATAGGTTTCGAAAGTGCGAGACCAGTCTGGGTAAAGACACGTAACTAGGTAATATTAATGTCTAAGGTTTCGATACAAAGACGTACTGTTATTATTTAAGTATTATTTTTATGATAAGTATTGTATAAAATAGAGTATCGAAATATCAATCTATATTTCTTGACTTGAATACCGCTGGTTGCTATGCCTTTCGGTTAAGATGATAATACAATGCATTGCCTGAAAGTCGATCCTACATCCTTGACTGTGCCTAAGGAAGCACATTACGTAATCTCAACAATATTTGAAAGAAGCTTAACAGGTGAGCTTTAACAATAAGGCTCCAAAATCAAAGAAAATATCAAACCATAAATCGTTTTTGTTTTTTATCCGTTTCCGTTTTGACAGTCAAATGGAGCATTATTCTATGCAAGCGTTGAGCACAAATCAAATTCAATGCATGCGGTCTAACGGTTCGTCTAAAGCTGGTTCGCAGCAGAAACTCACCTCCACCACGCATGCAGCCAGCCAGCAGGTAAGTAAGAAAGAAACACGACACTCACACACACAGACAAACCCGTTTGCCTGGCCAGGCCGAGGGGCGAGCGCTCGGTCAACGCCCATTCCCGAGCTGGGCCAATCAGCGACAAGCTCGCGCCTCGCCGCGCCTCGCCGCACCGCGCCGCGTCACGAGCCAAACGGCCGCATGTAACGGCATGCGACGGGGCAACAAATACAGAAGCGAGTGTGGGATTTGTTTTTGTTTGACAAAGAGCCAAAGAGAGGCGCACGCAGTGCAAACAAAAGCTGAGGGTGTAACTGGGAAAATGTGTCGCACTCATAAATAAACGAGCGGCCGATAAAGATGGGGGACACAAAAAAGAAATGTAAAGGGAAAACAAAGGCAAAAATGAAAAATGAAAAATGGAAATTGTTTACGATTTGCTCAGTTGCTGTTACCTGTGCCGCTCGCGACTGCGCATATCGCATCACATTGATGGATGGGCACGCGTCTGGCATAAGGTGAATCCGTTACAAGAACCCCGCTCGCAAACGGCGTCAGTCGTCAGTCGGTTGTGGCTGCCGCTAACCCTCGAGCGAACCCTCGCGCTCTCAAGCGCAACGAGGGCGATCCGGCAGCCAACCAGCTACCACCAGCCCTCATCGCAGCTATAATGAATAACTATCGCGGCTGATATAGTGTCGACTATGGCCATATAGCTATATAGACCCCATTTTATGCATGTCTACGGCATGCTTGGCTAGCGCAATTGCGGCTTGTGGCACGCTCGTGTCTTGGAATGTCTTCGGGGGTGTCTCCGGACTTCTGACTCCCAAGCTAGCTGGCTGACGGACTAACCGATGTAATGGCGTGCACATGTCCTTTAAATGCATGCATAGGCGTTCGAGAAAATTGCGCCAAAGGAAAGGAACTCATCGGAACAGGATCGTTAAATGGATGGCAGTTGCCCGAAGTGTGCCCGCGTTTTCTTGTCAGGCGTAACCTAGGCAGGTGTGGGCCACAGCAACATAAACTGGAAATTACTAAGCAGAGGAGGCGACCAAGCATGCAGCGATGATCAGGATACAGAGAAGACAGGGTGCCATCAGGACGAGTCGCTAAGGAAAAACGTTGATAACCTACTAAATGAAAAGGTGCTTCTAAAGGCAAAGAATGCAATCAAGCAGCAGGTGCTGGGCCATGATTTTTAATTGCGATAGATTTCAAGATAAACGCCAAAAGTCCTGAAACTCAAACATAATATGTGCTTATGCATGTACCCTGTACGTGTTATATGGAAATCTTTCAATTTTATTTCTTCAGACAAAATCCATTTCACGAGTCCATATACCCATTTATACGAATACAAGATGTTTTTTACATACATAAAGTCAATTTTTGTTCTTAGGAATTGGAATTTCAATAGATGAATGTATCTTTACTGAACTTTTATTTTTATATTACATCAATATGTAATTAAAACTAAGGAAGATTACAGCCATGGCTGAGGAAGCCTTCGGTTTTGGTTTTATTGTGGCATTTAAGATTTGATTATTATTAGGTATTTCAAAGGGCAATATATTTATTTGGTCAATATATATATATACTTATATATCAAAGTACGTAAAATAAAAAAATATAATATATTGACAATAAAATATATTATATTTTTAATAGCTAATGTTTAAAATACATATATATACTGGGAAGAATATAATTTAATATAAAGTTGTAGAGTGTATCAGAAGGCTATTGGATTTTTCAATTATGCCTAGATTTTGATTCATATTAATATCCTATAAGAATAAAAATTATTTGTAAATTTTGAATTTATTCGGTTAATTTTATTTAAAGCGTAAAGATTTATTTATTGCAAACTGTATGGCTATTCTAAATATTTAGCAAACTGTGTCTGCTGACCAAGGCTTTAATTCAATACATTAAACAGCAGCAATTACAAATTATAATCTATTCATATATGTTAAGCCGATTATCTGACCATATATGTGACCATAAGCTGCCTTCATACTCTCGGCTCAGTTAGATCGCAGTTTGCCTTGTTCTCAACCCCACATGCTCAACAAAATATCCTTCAAATATGCTCGCTACTCTCGCGCACATGCGATCAACTTAGCTGAGTCACAATCCCAATAGCTGAGCTGGCCAACAGTTGGTGGCAGCAGCAGCAACAGCAGCAATAACAACTGTAACAGTTACAATACGAAAAGTACAGCGGGACGCAGGCGGCAGAGCAACAATACAACAAACGCCCGCCAAACTTTAACTGCATACCAATTAGTTGAGAAACGCGTGCTGCCAACAACAACAACAACAACAACAACAGCAGCAGCAACAACAACATGAGCTGCGCACGATCAAAGCAACTGATAGAGAGGAGAACAGGAGGCGCGGGCTCTGGCGCTGCGTAACTGTGTGTCTTGACCCTTACAACATGCAGGACAACAACAACAGCAACAACAACGGCTGCCAACTGCTGCCAAAGGTGAAAAACCAGAGTTGGCAACACACGCACGAACGCACACACACACACATGCACAAAAGGGCTCAAGAGCCACCACTAAAGTCAACATTCGGGCACCAATACGCGCGCAACGAGGGTTCGTTTTGATTCGGCTCACACATACGCATACACACATATAGACAGAGCCTCGATTTTCGGGCCAAGTCGTCGTCGTCGTCGTCGTCGTCGCTGTTGCCTGGGCCCGGCACTCGCTTCACCGTTGGCTCAATTTAGAACCGCACAATCGGCCAAAGATTCAGTCAGGTGCGAAGCACCGAGCGATACAGACGTCTACGTCTCACAGCCGAGCCAAGTTTCATACTCAAAGATCTGTTACCAAAAAAATAAATAAAAGAAGTCAGTTAGAGCGATCGTTTACCGCGAGATTTAACGCCGTGTCGCCGCTCAAATTTATCCAAAAATTAAACATACATATAAACAAATATTGTTGGCCCAAGTGAATAAAGTGCATTTTTGTTGGCCAACTGCTGAGACCAAAGTAAACAGCCAGTGTCCAAGGCCAAAATATGAACCATTTGTCACCGCCGCCATCGCCGCACTCGCAGCCAAGTCCAGCGGGCTACGCGGGTCCATCGCTGGACAAGCAATGGATGCAGCGGGCCTCGGCCTTCAACACCGTGATAGCATCGGCAGCGGCCCACAAATTGAACAACAGAGGTGAGTCCATCGATCGGCGATCAAGCGACTAAAGTTTAGCCGCATGTTAAAAAGTTAAGTTGAAATTTAACTAAAAGTTAACATATTAGTAAAGATTTTAGCTTTGGGAAAAGATTTCATAAAATCTCCAGAGCTCAGCTCTGGATCTTCAGATCTGTTTTAACTAGAAGTTAACATATTAAACAACCTGTTAGCAGTTTTGATGTGTAAAAAACTTTCCAGAAATTAACATTTAAAAAAACATTTTAACAGCTTTGATATTGATATGTAGAGATCTTTGCAGATCTATTTTAACTGGAAGTCAAAACATTCAACAACGATTTAGCAACAAGATCTTTGCAGATTTGCTTTAACCAGTTAGTTAACTAGAAGTTACAATTTTAGAAAACATTTTATGCATTGAAAAAGATTAAATGTAATCCACTTGCAAAGTTCTGCGTTGACCAGGGACCATAAAACCTTCAAGATTTAGCTTTTAATCTATATCTCTTTCTTACATTAACAACTTATCAAAACTGTAAATATATAAAATTCGGTTTAAATTAAATGATGACCTTTCTGCAATCTCATCAAAACTTTCATTAACAATTGATTTATATAGAGGAAATTAAAGCACTTCAAATATGATTTAATATCTGGAATAAGGCTACATTGGAATAATATTCATTCAACATCCTCCTTCAACATGTCTTTCGTACTTATGCGATTATTTCGCCCGACTCTCTTGCAGAACTGCCCTTCCTCTACAATCCGCTGCTCTACTCCAGTGCTCTGCTCTGGCCACAGTTTCTGCTCTCCTCGGCCTCGGCGCTGGGCACACCCCTGACACCCATGACGCCCAAATCGCCCGCCTCCATTGTGCTGAGCCAGCGCGATCGCGACTTTGCGCTAACGCCAGAAAAGGAGCAGGAGCTGCAGCATAACAGCAGCGGCAGCGGCAGTAGCAAGCACGTGCTGCTGCAGCAGGACGAGGACATGCCGCTGAATCTGAGCACCAAACAGCGCGCCAGATCCCACTCGGATCAGGATCACGATCACAACAGCAGCAGCAGCAGCAGCAACAGTGGCAGCCTGAGCGGCGGCAGCCTCAGCGATGAGCCCGAGCAGCCGCTGCATCTGAGCACGCTCACCAATGCCACGCCCCCGCCTTTGAGGGCTGTCAACCTGAAGACGGCAAGCAGCGGCACGCCGCAGCAGCGCCGCTCGCAGGGCAACATCATTTGGTCGCCGGCTTCCATGTGCGAGCGCTCCACGCGGCATGAGGCAGTGGCAGCAGCAGCAGCAGCAGCGGCAGCGGCAGCATCAGCGGAAGAATACGAGGAGCAGCAAGTGGATCCCATAGTGCGCAAGTTCAAGTACGAACGACGCTCGGCTGCCTCCATATCCTCGCTGCAGTCGCCGCTGTCCTCGCTGGTGCCGCAGACCAATGTTGCGCAGGATCTGGACTTTGAGACCGCGCAGCAGCAGCTGTACGCGCATCGCAGCGCCTTCATGGCCGGCCTAACTGGCAACAATCTGGAGCTGCTGACGCAGCACCTGAAGACGCAGCAACAACAACAACAGCAGCAACAACAACAACAGCAACAGCATCAGGTTAAGGCCGAAACCGAGGCCGAGCAGGACAACAACCGTTCGGCAGCCGCACTCATGGGTCTTGTGGCAGTCGCTGAATTAGGCTACATGCGTAATCAACACCAGCAACAGCAACAGCAACACACGACCCAGCAGCAGCAGCAACAGTTGCATCTACAGCAGCAGCAGCCGCAGCAGCAACATCCTGATTCAACGGCCACAGATGTTGCGCGTCGTTCGTCCTCCTCATCATCGTATCATGGCGAGTGCGAGGAGAAGCGCAGCGGCAGAAATTTTCAGGTAAGCAGACGGGAAGTTCACGTTTTTTTCGTTATTTTTTTCTTATTGAGCAAAGTCGAATCAGAGTCAAAACTAGCGGAAGTGCAAAGACTGGGAAAAAGAGCTCATGAATGCGATTTGATAGGCTGTTTATATATTATATATATAATATATATATAAAGCCATATTAAACCCAATTTTGTTACTCAATTTTAGAAAATTGAGTGAAAAACAATAATTTCTTAAATTCAGCAAAATCCAAAACCAATCGAAAATATAAAACTTTACAAAATATGTTCAGAAATTGGGAAAACTTTTAATTTTTTATAATTTCTTCGCTTTTCCTTTTTTAAAAAACGAGGAACAAATATTTATGATTATATCTCTGAACTCTTCTTTTTTGCTGAAACGAAGCAAAGTATTCATTTATGGCAATTTACTAAAATGAAGGCTACAAATTTTTCGATCATGCCTTTATCTAATCAAAGTGTGTCTAGGCTATATATTAAGAGGCGAAATCTGTAGGCTGTCAGAACGTTGTCCTTGTCTCTAATGACACAATTACGTGACATCGGTTTTGTCTCAAGTACTCAATCCTTCACTGAGCCCCAACCTCTAGCATGCGCGGGGAAAAAACCTTATAGATTGCATAGGTCTAGAGCATATCGGGCATATCGCATTGCATTGCGTGTCTGTTGCCCGGTCCGTGTTAATTGTTTCATATTTTGAAGGTCCTGTCGCGTTTTAATTGCTCGACGCTATCGATGGACAGACACATAGCGCCCGAGCATTTCAATTTGGAAAAGTGGCACAGCAAGTAATGTAATAAAGAACTCTCTTCTATGGAAATTCAATTAGGCCCAATCGAAATCACGCAATTAGTTAATCAAATAATTTTGATTATTTCTCGAAGCGGGCGGGCGGGCAGGTGGCGGTGCGCCTCACGAAGATTTATGTACAAATTACGCGTACAATTTTTGGTACCATACCATAATCATAATTGTCGTTTTGTTAAAGGGCAGCCCTTTAAGCCATTTTTTGCCACATTAGGCACACACACGACGAGAAGAGAGGGCACACGACCACGGACCACGAACTGACACATGAACTGGCAACAACCAGCCAGAGTCGGGGGCATGGTCATGCTCTGACTACCCCCGCTGTCAGTTAATGTTTTTATCAAAGGCACTTCAACACCCGCGACAGGCATTCGTTCTCTCTCTCACATATTTTTTCACACATTTCACCAGAGGGTTTGCGTACTCGAGTGAAATGCGATAGCCATGAAGGGTTTCCAGGCCGGGCGCAGACATATGGTCAAAACAGTTGCTCAAGTCCTGGGCGCAGGCGCAGCCGAAGACGGCGATTATTTTTTCGTATTTGTTTTTTTTTTTTTTTTTTTTTGTAAGTCTTTACATCTGCTGCTGGAATATGGAAGCGCGGCCCACCCGGCTCGACTGGAGTCTGAGCTGGGGCTGAGTCATGTGCTTGGGGTTTCTACGCGAGAGTTTTGCCAACTTCCGTTTCGGGTCGAGTTGAGCAAATTGACATTGTGGCTCAGACCTGGCTGTAACAATGGGCCAACTAATTGGGGCTCAGTCTAGGCATGGATACCGCTCAAATGCAACGCACAAATAGAAAATCCCAAAGCAGAAAAAAACAATTCAAATAAAAAAAAAAAAAGAAATTGTTTTTTCTTTTATGTTTTTTTGTTTTTAAGCAGCGCACTTGTGTCAATTTACAGTATGCGTAGGTTTTCGAAAGGTTTTTCTCATTTTTTTCTTCTTAAATTCCATTTTTTTTTTTTATAAATGTCACACACGTAGCTCGGTCGGATCGCTAGTAGATGGGAATGGGATTGAGTTGTGTCAATACGGGAGCGACAATGTTTAGAGACTTGCATGTTGCAGCAGCACAAACTGTGCAAACATTTAATCTCCTCGCAGCGAAGATGTTACGGGCAGAGTCTGCCCAGTTTTCTGCTCTCCAATACCCAATCGCCCAGGCCAGCTGTGTTTGGCCTACAAATAGTAGATACATTCAGGCACATTCAGTTATAGCTTAATATTAATTTAATATGGAGCGTTAAGTTCGCGGCGCGATAGAGACTTGCTTCTCTTGAGTTGTGCATATGGAGAAATGTTTTTCACTTGAGATTTAACATTGAGCTGGGCTGCTGTTTGCTTAGCTGTTTCTTAAAAATAAACGCTTAGTTAATAAAAGTAGCTACAAGATATGGGACTCTCTGGGCTGGCAGCCATATTTTCGCTCAGTCGGCTGGGTTTTAGCCCAACTGTCGCCAAATATTTGCACACTCACAAATCTAGTTTAATTCATAAGTATTTAGCACACACATTATTATGTTGTTTGAGATTTTATTTGTCGCAGAAATTTGTGGACTTTGTCGCGTTTTCAGGCTGTACAAACATGTCGTTATTTTCGATTATTTTGACTCGTTCTGTGCAAACATCAATATGTGTGTGTATATAACATGTTCCAATTCGGATTCTTTTCTTACAGTGTAAACAGTGCGGCAAGTCGTTCAAGCGCTCCTCAACACTGTCCACACATCTGCTAATACACAGCGATACCCGGCCGTATCCCTGCCAGTATTGCGGCAAGCGATTCCATCAGAAGTCCGACATGAAGAAGCACACCTACATACATACGGGTAAGTTGAATGAGCTATCCACCTATCTAGCTCTATCTCCCTCTCTCTCTCTCGCTGGCACTTCCCTTCTCTGTCACAGTCACAGGTTGATATTAGCATATTTGATAAGCAGGCTGAGTTTCGACTCAATTCTAATGAATGGGCACAGTTGTTGACCCCTATGAAATTGTCTTTGGCATGTGCTAATGCCAACCAGACGACAACTGTATTTTTGATCTATAAACGCCCTGATTATGTTATACATACATGGGTAATAGCATGTATAATAGACCAAGAAGATTCAAGGATAAGTTTCAATAGCTAAATTCCTTAATTGCACAATAAATTTAGGGAATATCGTTTTATACCCTGTACCCATAGAAAAAGGGTTAAATGGGTATCATGATTTTGGTAAATGTAACAAACATAAGGAAGGATCTCCAACTGCATAAAGTATACATAATCCTGCTTAGCACCAACAACTGAGACATCTGTCCTAATAAACGGTTCGAGGTCAGAGGCTATAAGAGCTAGAGACTGGAAATATTATTGATTAATCCATGAAATCGATAAGAATCATTATCGATATACAGTTTTTTGACTTTATCACGGAATACTCTAAATGCAGGCTCAGAATTTTTCACTGTTAGAGTATTTGCCACATCCAAATGAATATTTTTGGAGCTAAATACGTCATCTTTAGGGCATCTCGTAGTCGAGCACTCGCGAATTGAGCACATTTCTGAGTGGGAATAATGGCTGTTTGCTTTTAACCCATTTCGATTTGAAATGTCAAACATATTGTGGCAATGTGTCAAGCATAAACGACGTCAACAGCTCATTTTGCAGCTCTTTGCATGTCCGACCTCAAGTGATTTGAGCCACCCTCATTTGTAAGTCGCGGCCATTAAAATCAGCGAGCACTCCAGATGCTTATCGGCTTTCAATTTGTCTAATTGCTGACAATAGTAAGGCCACGTGCAATCGTACAATTAATAAACTTTAGTTTACATTATAATAATTGTTTTATTGATTTTATTCTCGCTCGCGTTGCAGGTGAGAAGCCGCACAAATGCACCGTCTGCCTGAAAGCCTTCAGCCAAAGCTCGAACCTGATCACGCACATGCGCAAGCACACGGGCTACAAGCCCTTCGGATGCGGACTCTGTGATCAGTCCTTCCAGCGCAAGGTGGACCTGCGCCGGCATCGGGAGAGTCGACACGAGGAGGCAGCTGGCGCCCTGACGCCGCCTATCAAAATGGAGGTCAGCAGCAGCAGTTGCTAGAAGCGAGCGATCGGTCGATCGATTGGATCGCAACATCTGTAGATATATATAGAACATGTCTGAGACACAAACCAGACCCAGTGGGGATTACCCGAGACCAGTAACAACCACCAAGTTGGCCCGCCTGCAAATGCAAAGTCGTCTAAGTCGTCGCTATGAAGCCAAAGTTTGTTTTGTTTGGGCATCCGAATACATTGTTAAGGGAACCGAAAGAACATTTCACCCATTTATATTGCTCAATCCTAGGCCTAAGCTCTGTACATACTGAAAAAAAAAAAAAAAAAAACATACACACAAGACTTCTCTAATAGACCTAAATACTTTATGCTTAAGTAAATATTATTTAGAACTAAGCTAACATAATTTATTGCATAGAAAATGTTTTTTATCTTTTCAATTTGTTTTACCCTAAATACCAAATCCAAAATTGGCAAAGAAAACGCAGCTAAAAGTACCAAAGACTCCAAAAACAACAACAAAAAAACTTGGCAAAGCTTGACTTTAACCTAACTTATCGAAATTTTTTGTCTGTACCATTGTTTAATTAACAAAATATTTATTTTTATATAAATTATTTAAGCCCTATTGAAAATGTCCTCGCTATGGACTAGCCTTAGCTCCTAAGTTTTTATTAACATTTTTTATTATTTATAAAATCATTTCATTGTATTTAATTATGTTTAATTGTATTCCGTTTAGCAAAAATAAAGATGAAAGCTAAAGAAACTTCAATTCGTATAAATCAGCTGTCGCACAGCTTGAGGCTATGGAATTTGAGCCAACAATCTGTCAAGATTTTTGATAGAAAAGAAAATGTATTTGTTGCGATTTCCTCAGCTATTTGATTGTAGCTGTAGCTGAAATTGCGACTCTTAATCCAAGTCCAACTACATTAACTTAAAGACTTCTTGGCTCAAGTACTCAAATATTTTGTTCATTGTTTACTGGAATATTTGAATATTCTGAGATTTAATTGCAATTTTTATTGCCATCAAATTTGCTTCTATTTTTTGAGAATTTTATTTACAGTTCTCAAAATTGTTCAAAAATTAAATTCGTTTTGCTAAATGCAACTGAATTGATAGCTTATTTTTGAGTAAAATATCTGCCATTTTCAAACACACTTGATTTTAGAATTTCTGATATTCAATTGAATTAGATCAATACAAAGATGTAAGAAGAGAAAAGAAATTAGTAGCTATTTCCCTGATATTATTGGAATACCAAATGAAATTCTTTGAATTTTCTTTAGCCAAAGCCCTTGAATAGCTTCGCAAGTTAGTTTTGGAACATGTCCTTAAGAAAGTAGCTAATTTACCAATACCTCAGCTAAGCCTAAGTCTGTATATTAGTCTCAAATACCTGTAGATCAAGGACGTTGCAGTGGCAGCCGAATTGATGTGGCAACATTTTGTTACAAATTGTGAAAAACACTCCAAATATGTTTTTTTTTTTTTTGCGAAGTAGCCCGAAAACCTGATTTTATAGTTAAATTTTTGCACGTACTCAATTGCAGGCAACAGAGGCTCCTGGCAACTGGGACTTGGGCCGGGGACAGCTCCTGTTTCGGGTGCCGCGGTGATCTTTGATCTTCGCTCATTGCGGTATGCTAGGAATGCGCTTTGTAAAACGCCGCGTTACAAGCAGCGTTTCCCATTCCGGCGTGCAAAAGAAAAGGGAGGGGCACGGGTGGCCAGCTACCGGGCACGGCAAAACGCCAATAAGTGTTCGAAGTTCCAGCTAATTGCGCCCGAGAGTGGAGTTCAGTTCAGTTGAGTTGCGTTGCGTTGAGTGGGCAAGACAGGTAAGTCAGCGGGGAAACAGATCGGGAGCGATCATCGACAGTCGATTGCTGATCGCAATTTCGGCCAAAACCGAATGTCAATGCGTTTTGCGGCACTTTAAAACGCCCGAAATGATGTTTGGCAGTTTACAAATCACCGACTCTGGGCCGCGCTCATTATCGCCATTCATCGTTGGCTGCAATCAAAATCAGCGAGCATTTGGCAAGGATTTCACTTTGGGCCTCTCCGCCTCAACCGCTTTGCCACTTGTGCCCGTGGCATGCAACAAATTGATCGAAAATTGACAAAATATTGGGCACAAGCACGAAGAAAAGAAAAAAAAAAAGAGCAGAAGAAGCGCGTTCAAAAATATGCAGTTCAATTGCATTGGCGGCTGCAAAACAATTCAGCCCAAGGACCTTGGCCAAGTGCCGACAAAGCGATAAATTGCAGAGCAGTTGGGGTAAGCTGCACGACTCTATGTGGCAGCCGCCAAGTATTTCATAATGTAAGTTCAGATATGTCCGGCAAACAGAGCTGCCCGCGAATTAGAATTCATTGATATTGAAATAAATATTATGGCGCACAAATTTGTGAAGAAATGCTGCCAAAAAACAGATTTTAAATATAAAAATGTTGCTCTATGCAAGTTTTATATGATAGAATTTATCCAAAAACTTTCTTCATTTAATTTAACTTTTTTTTTATTTTTTTGAGAACGTTTAAGAGTTATTTTTGTAAATTAAACATTAATTTGCGCGCCTGCACTTTTATATTATAGACAGTTTAATTTAAGTCAGGAATTATTTTAGAATAAGATTTATTTCTGGAAACGAAGTATTTCATTTTTTTATATAAATTGATACTATTTACTCTTATGATCAATTGGATAATCACAATAGTAATATTTTAAAAAGCGTAGATAAAATATAAAAACCATTCATAACAAAAAAACCCTTGAAGGAGCGTTGTCTGCACAGGGTAGAGCTGGTTGGACTGAGTCTGGCATATGGTGGCTTTAGGTTTATTAACCCCTAAGCCGTTAACACCTGAGCCCACATAATTTGTCATGCCATTTGAATTTGTACAGCATTCAAATACAAATAGACGGCAAGCCCCCATAAAAAAAGTAAAACTAAAAGAAAGAAAAAATACGACAGTTGAACAAAAGCTGCGCTCAGCTGCAACCCCAAATTGAATAGTAAGAGGAGCGGAATTTGAAGAGGAAATCATCTTAGAAGAAGTGCCTTGAAGTGGCCTAGACGGAGCTGGGCCCGCAACATATCCGTTTTCCGGCTACCCCTAGCCAAAAGGTGCCGGGCAGGTGACTTTGACTTTGGCTATTAATAAAAATAATAGTTGCGGCTAAAAAGGTGAAGCGGTCGAGCGAGGATCTGAATTTAGCCAGCGAGCCGTGCGTACGTGGAGGCCATCACATGAAAAAAAGATGTCTTAGGTCAGTTGCCGTCGAGGGCTGCAAATGCGACGTCGACTGCGACGGCGACTGCAACTGCGACGGCGACGGCGATGGCGACTGCGACGAGGCTGCTGCAGGTGAACCTAAGCGAGGGCACAATTAAAAGGCCGACGAGGGATGTGGCAAAAGGCACCTGTGCGCAGGAGCCGGGAAAGGCAAAGGCAATGTTACAGCGGCTCATTTATGTTTATGTCCTTTCGTTGTAAGCAGCGCTGATTCCGATTCCATTTTGAGCCGCACAAGTGGCGCGCCAGCACCTGCTGAATCCTGGAACCTGTCGTCGTTGTCCTGGCTCAATAATTGTGCGCCAGACGACGCGTGCTCAAAGCCGGTTTACAGCAAACATATGCCAGCCAGCCAGCCTTTCAGCTCGGCCAAATTACAACAGCAGCGCCTGCACATCCAACCAATACCGGTCCAATTGGCATGGGCCACACGCCACCAACTGAACAGCAGTCATAAAAATCTCTCAGTCGACCACAAAACGGCCAAGATCGAGATCGGGATCGAGATCGGGCTGCAATCGTTGTCTAATCTAGGCCCAAGCACCTTGAGGGAGTGGGCCGCAAGCTGACGCATGCAAAAATAAACCAAAAACAAAAACAAAAACATAAAACCAAAAACCAAAAGAAGGTGCATCCAACAAAAAGCCAACAACAACAACAGCAACAACAACAATTTCTGTAAGTGCGCCTGCACCTGTCACGCTCATCGATATTACAAGCGGCGGCGGCGGCTACGTCCAAGCCAAATGACCCAATTTTCATGGGCCCTTCAGGCCTGTAGCCTGGACCCGAACCAGAGTCAGAGCCAGAGCCGGAGCCTGCTCTCATTTCTTTGTGAGCCTTCTTTATTTAATGTGTTTTTCCTCGCTTGAAATGGATAAGTTATGATTGCTGCACTTTTCCCTCAATAGACATTGTCACCTGCAACATGAGTTGGGCATTTGGAATTTATGTTGGATTGATTGTTAGAGATTGACATGGAGAGCGTGGAATCTGGCAGGAGGGGGAAATACACATTAATGGGATATCTGAGTATGTGTGTGTGTGTGTGTGTGTGGGTTGCAGATGCCGTATTAAGAAGTAAAATTCATTGTTTATGTTTAATATTTTTTTAATGCTAAGGGTGATGGGTTTGGAATTCTTAGTTAGATTATATTATTAATTAATTTGTTATTTTATTATATTATTATTTCATTAAAGATGTAATATTATTATCTTTTTTTTATTAATTTAATTATCATTATTATTTTAATAAGAACACGTTTTATTATTTTTTATATTATTATTATCATTATCATTAATTTTTGTTTCTTTTATTCATTTTTTTTATTATTATTTTTCAATATTATATATCCACCTTATATATGAATATTTATAATAATAAGGATAAAGAAAATCCTTGTGCCTATATTTCTGGACATTTAGTTCGGATTCTCTTTGCTCTGATAATTCATTTAACAGTAGCAATTCCTTAAGGAATTCATTAAACGAGAAGAATGAAGGTTCGAGTCCCACGCTTTAATTTACAGATATACTGTTAACTAACTAAAGGTTTTCTTTGCCAGCTCATAACTAAATCCAAAACAAATAATAGGAGGAACAAAATGAATAGAAGTCTCACTGATCTTGAGTACAGCTTCTGGTCTTTGCATTAAAGTACCTTGAGGGAAATGCAATAGGAAACAGTTAAGCTAGTTCGCCCGACCAAATCAGAAGCCAACAGAGTGCCAGTCAGCCAGCAAGTCAGAGATTAGCCTTACCTTACTTTGGAAAATCTTAAGCTCGTTCGATTTGAATGCGAACATTGACAGAGGGAAAGCAATGACAAATCCAAGTCAAATATGCAGCAACCCCTGCTATAGAGGCGGGTATTGGAAGGCGGGTGGGAGGGCAGCACAAGACAAGTGGCAGGGAGGGCGCATGCAAGACAAAGCAGTTTGTGAAATCTATTTAAACAGCTTAATTGGCAAGAACAGCAAGAAGCAGAGAGTCAGCAACTAAAACTTAACAACAACAACAAAAAACAAAAAAAAAAAGGCAAATAAACAACCCGCAGACAATGAGCCAATCAGCAGCTTAGCCAGAGGGTGCAACAAAAAAGGCGAAACCAAAAGCACAAAACCAAAAGCCAAGAGCAGCAATTAAAATGACAAAATCTAAACACAAAATGGTACGGATTTTGCCATGTGCCACAGCCAAACAGTCAAACAGTCAAAAGGTGCAGGCCAATAAGAAGACCCAAGAGTGCAGCCTGCCGCTGCCCGAGCCAGAAACACAAAATACAGCTACAACAAAAAAACAGTGCAATCGGGTGCAACCAGCTGCGTTAATACTCGCTCAAAGCCCAGAAATGCCCGATAAAAATAGTTTTAACATGTTTCGATATTTCGAAAAGAAAATATTATTGTATTAACTCGAAAGAAGTTTATCTATCCATAGTCTGCATTCCAAGTTTGGTTGCTCTAGCTCTAAAAATGTGGAAGATATATATTCTCATTCGTCACCCTCTTAGATTTAGCCATATAATCTCCACAGTTTATATACATTCCCAGTTTCATGTCCTTAACTATGCGAGAATTCCGTTTAAACGTATTATACCCAATATATCTTTTACAGTTTATCTGATATAAACGGATTCCAAATTTCAAATCCCTTGCAACCAATATACTCTATTTCACTTGGTGAACGAGTATAGAAAGTCGGACTCAAGGTGTTTTTCTTGAGCAGAAATCAATGTGCATGGCCTAAACACAGATTATAGACAGATTTGGAGGCAACAGACGGCGGCACAAAAGGACAACAAATTGCCGCAGAAGATGCAACACACACACACACACACACACACGCACAACGAGGACTCTGACTCTGACTCCGAGTCGGACTGGGCCTCTGTCAGAGTCATTATAAGAATTTAAGCGCACCTTTTCATTTTGTCTGCAGCAGATCGAGCAGCGACAGGTGCGCAACGCATGCGCGCCGAGATAAGCCGAGAGAACAGAGCATAGCGGTAGATGGCCCGATGGCCCGATGGTAGATGGTAGTTGGTAGATGGTAGGATCCAACGCAGGGGTCCTTCTTGCCGAAAGGCGTTATCCCAAGAGCGCTGCTGCTGCTGTGCCAGATTCGACTGTGTTCGTTCGCTGGCCAAATTAATTCCTTGCCATATTTTATAATTCAACAGATGACACGAGCCAACGCAGAGCACCCGGAGGACCAGAAGCAAAAGCAAAAGCTTAGCTTAGCAAAAGAGGGTCCTCGGGCCTAAGGTACCGCTTATTGCGGCTCGTTTGTGGCACATGCCAGCGCAGGACCTCAACTCCTGCTGCTGCTGCTGCCATTTTGGCTGCCTCCTACAATGGGCATTGCCGACTTGCACTCGCATTCGATCAAGCCAATCTGCCTTTGTACTGCCAGCTTAATGTAGAGTATCTTGGCTTCGCTTTAGCTTTGCGCAATTTGTTAAGCATTTTTGGTCAGCTTGCGGTTCTTGGAGTCCTTTGGCACATTAGTTTATTTATTTGAAAATGCAAGAGGTTTTTTATTTGCGAAAAACAGTTTGTTGAACCTTTGGCTGATGACAATGACCTTTTCTATGCGCTGCTCCGGCCAAAGGGTTGACGGTTCAGCACCCCATAACTGCATTTTTGGTCAAACTACAGTTACAGTGGAACCCGAGGCAGCGAACTCTACAGGTGGAAATTGTCCGCATGTCACACTAATTTCTCAAGAGTCCCTTTGTGGGTTTGTTGATTGTTTGCCTGCTTGTTCCTTTTGTTGCACAGTTGCATTCGCAGTGCAAATTTGCTTCTTTGTTCAACAAGTCCCGAATTGTGTTTATAGACTTAAGAGTATTTGAAGCGTTAGTTTTGGGCTCTGTTTCGGTGTCAGTTTCTGTTTCAGTTTCGGTTTCGGGGCTCTCAACTACTGCCTCTTGTGCCAATATATCAAGCGCATAATTGCCTGATAAACATAGCGACAAGTTATTCGCAGAGGCATTGAACTGCCTCGACAGGATCATTAGAGTAGAGTCTTGGAAGTTGAATGAACTGCTCAGAGTTCAATCACTTGACAGTCAAATTGGTAACAATTATATGACTTCTGATGCTAAATATGATAATTAATTAAAACTTAAAATGTTTATATGTTTTTGCAACAGTTTAACCCGAAAGGACAGCGTGGAAATATTCTACATATATTTTTGTACATTAATAAAATAAAGCAAGTTATGTTAAGCATTAATCTATTTATATAATTATATACGATGAAATAAGTAATAGGGCTCTAGTTTAAAATTTGCACTTACCGCTTTTCAAATCCTACTTGGAACTTTATTTGTACTTTAAATTTCATAAATAGCGCGCCAATTTTAACAGAGCTTATTTACGATCTTACGACCCGTTTATGTTAACGTCTTACAGACGTAATGTTAATGTAAAGACACGATCCAGTTAATCAAACTCTTTTATTTCGCGCGTTTTTCACAAATATGGCGCTTGTTGTGTAGTCATGTATGTATGTATATAAAGGCATGCATGACTGTCTATATGAATCTGTATATATGTATGTATTAATATGTATGTGGGTACATAAGTGCACGTATGCCATGCATGTATGTATATACATATAGTCCACTCCATGCTCTTGTTTTTTCAGTGATGTGTATAAATATAAATATGTATGTATATAGCATATATAAATCGGACCTTCCTTAATAAATGGTAAATTGTGCAATTTTTGGGTAAGTCAACATTTGTATACTTATATTTATATAGATGTAGGAATAGACTGTATAGAATAGACTGCTTACAAATTTAAAACAGAGATTAGATAATATGAAGAATCCTTTTTCAAGTCGGTAAATTCTTAAAAGAAACTATACATGGACTGTTTTAAAGTTAATCGATGGCATTTTGGGCAGATGTGGAAAAAGTTATTTTGTCAGGTTTGAATATGGGAAAATATCGTTTAAAAAAAATGCTTATATAATTAACTTATGATTAGGAATAAATGAAATATGCACAAGGTAAAGTTTTAGGCAAGGTGCAAGCTTTCTAATCGACTTAAACGTTTGTCCAGCTGCGTCAAATGGTTGAAAATCTCGTCAAGCTGAGCGGCACAGCTGCAGCAATCCGAGCCCGAATCCGACTCCAGCGACACATCCAATACCTGCGGAAGGTGTGCTCGTTATGCTCTGGGCTTGGAGTGGGATGAGGCAGCTGTGTCTGTGTGAGTGCGAGTGTGTGTGTGTGTACGTGGTGTGTGCTTGGGTCAAACTAGTTGAAAAACGGGGTGGTATAGTTGCTCTTTAGCTCCAGGGATTTGGGTTCGCTGCGACCCGAAAATTTGGGGCCTGACAACTTGGTGGCACAATTGCTGCTGCCCAGCGGTGTCTGATGTTTGGAGTGTTGGCTATCAACCACCTGGAAGTGCTCATCCAGTGCCCGATAGGCCAAAGAATCACGCGGATCGATCCGAATGCTGAGATCATTCGATGCCTTGGAATTGGCGCCAAGGCTTATCTTTGAGGTGGAGCTGGTGTCGCAACAGGACGTGGAAAGGGATTTCTCCTCAAACTGTGAGGCATCGTAGGTGTGCAAATTGGATTCCCAGATGAGCAGCTGTCACGATAAATGAACTTGGTTAAATAATGATGGATTTATAATGAAATGCACTCCCACCTGGCGATCGCTGCCCGCGGTGGCAAACTTGTTGCCGTCCTGGGTGAAGGCAACCGCATTCACCGCATCCGTGTGGCCAGTCAGCGTGTAAATGGGTCTGCCCTCGAGCAAGTCCAGAATACGTATGGTCTTATCATCGCTGCCGGACAGCAGAAAGTTGCCGCTTGGATGGAAGGCCAGATCGTTGACGGGTGCCGAATGCACCACGTAAAGCTGCAGCAGCTGGCTGTTGACCACATCGAAGACCTTGATGCGATTGCAGCCCAGGGCAACGGCCACCATGTTGCCCCACGGATGCCAGGCGACCTGACGCGGCGCGGACCGCTCCTCAGTGAAGGTGCGCACGCACTCCCCGGTGGCCACCTCGTAGATGCGCAGCGATTTGTCGTCGCTGACGCTGGCTATCAGCTTGCCGTTGGGACTGAACTTGGCGGCACGCACCCAATTGTTCTGCTGGGCAAAGGATGAGATGAACTGGCGCCGCGACACGCGCCACAGTTTGACCGCCTTGTCGTCCGATGCGGTCAGCAGCAGCTGTCCGGTCGGGTCGAAGTCGACGCTACGCACGGGCTTGCTGTGGGCCAGAAACTCGCCAGAGACGCCGCGCACCTTTGGCTCCCAGATCTTGACAGTGCGATCCTGGCTGCACGAGGCTATGAAATTGCCCTTCGGCGACCAGCTGACGCCGTAAACGGCCGCCGAATGCGAGGCAAAGCGAATACAACGCGCAGCCTGCTTCAGGTTCCACAGTATTACAGTGGCGTCCATTGCGCTGGTCGCAATCTGATGGCCATCCGGGCTGAAGCGCAGCTGCGTTATGTTGCCAGTGTGTCCGGTGAAATGGCGTTCTAGTGCCGGATCGCGAAACATTTTACTCTCCATAGGTTTTGTTAACTTTATCGAATTCGTTGACAGCAACAAAATTTCCGCTTCAGTTTGAAAACATGAAGTGCGTAGCGACGCAGGCTCCGACTGTGCCGATAACATATGCATAGCAGCGAGCTCTTGAGCGCATGCACGTGGCTCGCAGTGCTGTTAAGTGTTAACGCTTTCAAGCTATCCAACACTGTCGATAACATAAAGAGGTTGCGGTGCCGCTTATTTTGTTATCGTTTCCATTCGGCACACTTCTCTCGCACGAAACATTGGTAATTGTAATTCTATTGGAACTTGTAATCTAAAAAGCGCCAAAAATATGTCATTGCTAGCACAAAGCGTGCGCCTAGCGCTGCGCCACGCAGCACTGCGTGCCACATTAAGCGGTAAGCTTGTAAACAGCCAGCTTTGGGCACAGTGACATAACATTTGTATCTTACCCCCGCCCACGGCAGGTGCGCTGCGTGCCCTGAGCCTAGGCCCCACATTGCAGCAGCAAAACAAACCCGCGCCAGCTACAATCGATGTGTCCGCCATTGCCAAGGAGCATCAGCGAGAATGCCAGACAGTATGCGAGAGAATCAACCAGCAGGTGGCGAAGGCGGAGCAGGGCCGGCTATTTGCCGTAGTCCATTTGTGTGGCAAGCAATTTAAGATAACTCCCGGAGACATAATACTCGTCGAGGGCTACTGGCCGCCCACGACAGGCGACGAGATTAGCCTGGACAAAGTGCTGCTGGCGGGAGCCCGCGATTTCACATTGATTGGCCGACCTATACTGGAGCCGGGTCTGGTCACGGTAAAGGCGACCATTATCGAGAAGACGCTGACGCACACGAAAACACATTTCAAAAAGAAGCGCAGGAAACAATACATGCGCATCAACTTCCAGCGCTCGCTCAACACCATGATCCGCATCAATTCCATTGAGCTGACGCGTCCAGTGGATGGCGGCGGTGAGCCGGACGCAGAGCCCTCGAAGCGCCTGTTCTAGGTAACGGCTTTGCCTTATTGAACTAAATATATGTGTTAAAATTATATATGCAATGTGTTAGTTATTTAGAACAACACTTTTAAATTTCATTTATTCACATTTTCAAGAAAAACCCAGCTGTTGCGTTTCTCCCAGTACAAAATCGTGCCATAACATTTACAGAACATTAACATTTGTTATACTGTTAACTGTAACATCTGATATACACAGGCGGCACATGACTGTTATATAGCTTACGTTGTTAAACAGCACTGGCGCCAAACTGTTTTTGTTGCCATCTGGCAGCCCTAGCGACGGCGCCAATTTCAAATTTTGTGCGCAGTCGAGTAGACAATATTTTTATGCTAAACGTAGAAACTCAAGCACTTTAATCAATTCGAAATTCTACTTTCATCTTGATTCAATGCCTTGCCTTTTGGCCAGGCCTTTATAATTTGTATAAACATTCATTTGAGGCATATTTGCCAAACGGCAACCTACTTTAGCCCCAAAACGCAGTCGCAGTCGCAGCCGCATTTGCAGTCTCTAATGAAGCGGCTGCGGTAACTGTTGCAATTTTAATGACAACCTTTTATCAGGCATGTGGTTGTTGTCATCTTTCATTAAAAGGCGTCGCCACGTCTGGGGGGCAACACACAAACACACATACATGCATCTGAACACACTCGGCTTTTCTTTATCAGCAGATGTAAGTTGGTTGCCTGCGCGTCGTATTTGTTTAAGTTCTGTTTCACTTTTGCTAGGCAAAAGCGTTTACTTTTAAGCTTTTGCTTTTGCCTTTGCAAACTGGCGACGTTTTCCCTGGCCCCATTTTTTGCCCTCCGCCCTTACTGAAGCATTAATATGAGGAGTAGAGCATGCGGAAGGTGCAATGAATTAAAAAATTGTCATCATTTTATGGGTCACTTTGCACATGCTTCAGGGTTGCAAACCGGTTCGAATCTTAAGATTCGACTCGTGAACCTGGTTGTCCACATCTTGGTTTGAGCCGTGATTCTTCACATATCTTTTAATTTGAAATTTTATTTACCTGCTTTTATTTAATAAGTTTTTGTTCTTCCCTCATTTAACTAATTCGATCTAAGCTTCGGTTCAGGGTCATTTTTTGGATGTTCGATTCAAGTCCGGCTTAGCTTCTTGAGATTCATAATTCGCTTACCAACACTTAAAATGCTGTCGCACAAATGCTTTTCTGTTAATTTGCTGCGTCCCTCTGCCACTTGGATGATAATTTGATGTGAAGCCTCGTCATGTTGCTGCCGAAAATAAAATCACTTTCGCCTCAGCTGCCTCTGTAAACTTGATAAATGCCATTAAAAATTATGTATATATTGTGGCACAGGCCCCCTCTCTGGTTGGCTGCCACATCATTTTGAAATTTTGAAATTGCAGCTGCCAGGCGCAAATTGAATTGCGCGCGTCTCTTGCCAAACAGTCGACGGGAATGTCAACGGGCTGCACTTTGCCAACTTGTCGCAAATCAAATTTCAATATGGCAAAAATTACGTTTGCTAACGCAAATTGAAACATTTTCGTTGCGGTTAGCGGCGCATGAGGCGGCGGGTCGGGGCTGGTTTTAGAACAGGTGTAAAGTAAAAATCAGCCCCTACGCCCGATTCGGTGACATGCTGATTATGTTATTTACCTTATGAAAATTGCATTTGATGTTTGGGATAAACGGAAATTGCCGCCATGCGGATGTTGCTTCACTTATTTGTTGTGGTCCCTTTCCACTTCCAATTGTTACTCAAATTCCAAACACCAGGCCCCGGCTACAATTGTCCGGCTGACACCCTCAGCCTGGCGAATCCCATGTAAATGCGACGCCCAAGTCGCAAAAATTTCCCAAAATTTATGCGTTGCGGCGTCTCTGATATATGAGTTGGCAAGGGCTGCAAGGGGGGCGCCGGGTTGCGGGTCGGGTGTGCGGCAGCCACAGGCTGGCAACCGTGGTAGCCGCTCCCATCCATCAACGGCATCACTCAGTTTTGACATATCATTGAAATCTTAGCCCAACGTCGTCATCAACTGTGACGTTTCATTAACCTCTGCTCCACAATTGCTGTGGAAGGGCGCTGGAGAGGATGGACGTGGGGGGCGGGGGAAGTGTTAATATCAACAAGCGACGAGTGTGCGACGCAATCTACTGATTTCCGCTTAACCAAGCCAAACATTGCATTTTTGATTAGAGCTGAAGTCGGCCCTAAGCCTTAGCCCGAAAATGTTGCCGCAGGCAAAACAGAAACACGCCAGGAATCTGTTTGGAAGGGGCGTGGCAATGCTGCTGCTGTTGCTGCTGGGGAAGTTGATGGAAGGGTGGGCGGGCCGGAAGAGGCAACTGTTTGATATGCTAGAGGAGGGGGGGTTATGGCATTTGGGGTGGGACAACTGTTAAGATCGATAGCAAGAAAATAATGAGGGAAAAGCATGTTATTCTCTTATTATTGTTTTCTTATCTACTGGCTCCCTTATTTTCTATGTATCAGATAAAGCAAGACTTGTCTAACGAAAGCAATTTAGTCTGAGAAAATAAGGCAACTCTATAATTTAGTGTTGCACAACATCCTTTTTATAACTCCAATACAAGGGATATTATAATATTGTCATGAAATGTGTTCACTTCTATAAAGAAGGGTTTAGTCTAGATATATAAGGGTATAAGAAATAAAAGCATGTTGTGCAACACTTATTTATAGTGTTGCCTTATATTCATGTCGATATAGCCAGATCCGTCCTTTAGTCTGTCTGTTTCTATGCAAACTAAGGGAGTCTCAGCAGAGAGCACACGTTGTCCGGATCGAACCTCTATATCATATAACTGTCATGTACGATAGGTCCATAATTTATTATTTTAAGCCAACGACTATATCATATGTTTTCCATAGGAACATTTAAGCAATATCTGAACAACATCGAACTTCTGTATTATACATACATATATACGCTATATATGCGATATAGGAAGAATTTATGAAGCTTAGTTTTGGTATGGAAAACTTATCTGTTTCCTAAGATATCTATCATATATTATCTATATGAACAAACGGTTTTTAATGAACATTTTCTAGGGTATTGAAGCATCGGCGTGCCGAAGCTAGTTGCTCTCTGCCATATAAAAATTGTATATTTCTTTTAAAATTATAGATTACATTTTGTTTCAGGGTTCAAATCCTCATTCAATGCTAATCTTCCATCTTCTGCAGCATATTATATTCACATTATGGTTCATACATGTGTGTGTGTGCGTGTGTATCTTGAAGCTGCGATTTGGGGTTGATTTGTGTCATCTTGCATCTTCATATTCTGTTCCAAACTGTCTTCGAAGTTTTGTGAAATTATGCAAAAATCTAAAAAAAAAAAAAAAACAAGAAAAGTGAACGCTATTTGTTGTTGTTGTATCCTCGGGGATATTTTTCTGTTCACTGAATTTTGTTGTTAATGCCAAACTGATTTCCCAGCTCAGGCAAGGGTTGTCAACGTTCTCTGTTTTTGATAACCCAGCCCCCCGCCCCATAGCATAGACACACGTGTCACAGGCATCGATTTAAATAAATTTGACGTGCAGCAAAGTTGACAAACATTTTTTTTTTGTTCGTTGAGAAACTAACCCGCCAGCTAATGATGAAATTTCAATAAATGTCATTTGGTCTGCGCCAAGTGTCAACACGGCAGCGACCAGTCCCAGCCCAAGCCCCAGACTTGGTTTGGGCACAGCTGTCAGCTTGTTTGGAGTCCGCGTTCAATGCGTTAATAATGACACTTTTTTTCTGGGAGGCAGGGCATTGGCTGGTCGGATGCGCGCTGCCTCCCGACTAGCCAGTTGCCCAGTTGCAGCCCCTAAATTTAATTACTTTTTCATAGCTCATACGCACTGTTCGACTGCCAGCAGAGACAGAGACAGAAAGAGAGTGAGAGAGCGAGAGAGAGACAATGGCCGCTGGTGATTGAAACTCGTTTAAATTTGCATGTAACAAGCAGGCGAAGAAGAAATTGCCAACTGCGTTCGCTCGTTCTGATTGCAGACAGTTCTGTCACGCGCCCCCATCACCACATCCCCCTCCTCTACACGTACCGAGTCAGAGGTCATTCAATAGTTGACAGTTTTATAGTCAGTTGTCGTTGATTGTCACAATGGTCATTTAATATTTGGACATTCGCACTCGTCGCTGGCATTGTCTGTGTGCGAGGAAATTGTTTGCTGGAACCAACATATTTGATCAGGTCCTTGTCTACCCTATAGCGCACATGTCGGACCAGTTGATGGAGTGCTTGAATGAAACTAGAGTTTCAGAGTTTTGTATATATACATTGTGTGATTTTCGAAGCAATGTACAGCTGCATATCCATATATCATTTTGTACTTATTTAACACAAAAGTCCCAAAATCAAAATTGATTCTAGCTTCAATTCTGCTGCGTCTTTCGGGCTTAGACTAAATGATCGGGAAAACTTTCGGGGCAAAGCAATCGCTTAACGAATTCCGCTTGCTCGACATTTTGAAAATCTGTCAATTCGTCACCAATGTCAATTATCTCATCCTCCGAATCGGCGATAAGCATAATATCCCTGGGGCCGGCCGTCCTGCTGTTCTGCTCCTTGTAGGCTTGAACATCTCTCGCCAGTTTCTCAATTTCCAGCTCCAGCATATGGATGCGCTGGTCGGTTGTGAGTCGCTGTCGCTGCATTGGATCTGGATTGTAATTCGACATCCTGCGCTTGATTTGGTTCTCTACAAACATTTTTGGCTGAGATCAGAACTGCTTTAGCCAGTTTTACATTGGATTAACTTACATTTTGATGAGCTCTATTCAATTATTTGTTACAGCACTGCGATTTTCGAAAAGCTGTGCCAGAAGCTTGCGTTGTGCAACACTGGCAAGCCTAAGCACGACACGCTGCCTATCGAATATCGAATATCGATAGTTATTGCACGTTCGATTGCATGCGAATGCAATTGTTTGATATGGACTTGAACAACAATTGTTCTATTTTGTGAATTGCCTTTAAAGCCGAAAGCCAGCCAATTGTGAATTTAATGCACGGCTGTGGCCCATTATGTCAGTTGACAGATTTTCATAATGGCTATTTCATTGGCGGCCCGCTCCACTGGGCGACCACTCGATAGTCCTGGGCAGCCCGTTTACTTGCGGTTTTTGTGCAAATTCAAAGCCCCGCCGCCGGCAGGCAGGCAGCGCGCCACATTTCCGGCTTTTCGAGTTGTGTGTGAAATATTAAAATTCAATTAAAATGGCGTTAATCCCGGACAGCCAGCAGGCAATAATGCTGCCATCGTCTGACATAATTGTCAACCCCATTGGACATCCATCCATGTCATGTACAGCGCTCCGCACTTACCATAATGATGCTCATCAGCGTCGGCTCCTGCTCCTCTGCCGGACCTGCTCCATGTTTTTTTTTTTTTTTTGTCTCGTCGGCCTCAATGGGGCGACTGCTGCTGATTTTAAAACTCGCATGCAAATTGCACTTCAGACTTCAGACATCCATTTATCATCAATGCCCAGCGCTCAGTCCGGCAACCAGTCGACGATAATGGTTAATTAATAAATATCTTGTCCATTGAAATGGCATAAACCTGACTGAGATTCGTTTGAAGAGACCCTTCAATCGGCCAATTGCAAATAACTTTTCAAGTTCTATTGACCTACTCATAAAAACGGGTCGAACACTTTGTCTAGCCTCTAGACCAAGCTAATTATGTGCTAAAAGCAGTATTTAAAAATCTGTTTTTGTATGGATTTTGTTTTTTTTATATCCTTCCAAACCTGTCCGTCTGTTTATATCTTCCTTTATTCCTGAACCTTTGCATAGGTCTGTCTGTCCATCCACATGATATTGTAGTTTGAGCAGATAAACTGAGGCGCAAATAATAATGAAAAGAAGACAGTTGGACAGATAGGAAGACTGATCAAGAATATATACATATGTATGTACATAGCTTGTGTATAGTATTGCTTTCTTTCAAATATTAAATATCAAATATCGTTAAAGCCTAGACCTTAAGGGCAACCGGCTCGTTTCAGTCTATTGAATAGAAAATTACGTGTATGTGGCAAGTGCTTCTCATTTCCTATTGTCAAGTATCAGAGATGTCTGTTTGATTAGGCGTGCAGGCATCCAAATAAATACCAATAAGCAGGCAGACACTTCACGGCATCAAGGTGTCAACTGTACACGCACTCACACCCACAACCCCACAACACCTCAGACGAAGGACCAGACCTGGACCCCTTACAATTGAGGTGCTTGAGTCTTCGAGTGGCGCGCTGCTTAAGTCAATATTTGAGGGCAAGCAAAAGTTTCGCTAACAACTTTTTTCTACCCTACGCCCAGTGGAAATGTGCAAAAAGGGTATATGCGTCGTGTGCATAGGTATGTAACACAGAGAAACTCGAACTATGTAGCTCTCGAATACAACAAGATCTAGAGACGGAACTTGGATGATATATGATATATTTTTGATATTTCTCGCTAATTTTATATCATCGATAAATATCGATTTTGAGAAGAGCTAAATGCACAAAACCCGGTATGGAGGTTCGCGAATGTCCAGGACATTTTACTTTTGGGATACCCCGCAAATTGTACATATAACATATATAGATATAGTCTTGGGCTTTGGTATGCACACGTCTTTGCATGCCTTTAAGCTCATCAAATTTCATATGCATCAAAGTTCTTCCAGAACGCAATCCTCATAATCTGAGGCTTGGGGAAGAGTGGCAGTATCTCCGAGTCGGGCATTCGCGATAGATAACACTTTTACTTGTTTCTGTTCTGGCAACAGCTGGAAAGAGTTTGGACTGAGTTTCTGCTGGGAGCTTGAAAACCTGAGGCTGGCAACTGACTAGCGACTAACGCCTTTGTCTAGGTGGGGCGTTTCTGGCGTTGCCTTTGAACTTGCCACAGTCGCAACTTGACAAAGTGAAAATGCAGCGAAAATTTCAAAGGAAAACTGAGAGAATTGCGACTTTCCAAGGGAGCATGTGCAGGGGTGTGTGTGTGTGTGCGTGCTCAACTTATTGGCTGTTGTTTGTTAAATTTTTAAATTTTACTATTTGATAGGTAAAAAGGACTACCTTTTGCTAGCCGAGGAACGCCTCATTGATTGCCCATTTAGAACCGCAAAATTTAATTTATCTGCCATCAGTTGATGTTCTTGCGGTTTGCCAATGCACACACACACACACACACAAACACACACACACTGTCCTCTATATTGTCAGATCCCGACAAAAAACCCAAACCCCAACACAAATGTGTTGGCCCTTTGTTTGGCGTTTGTTTGGGGACCCATGTCAAAAATTGTACAACAGCAGCCCAGGCGCTTGCTTTTCTGATAACATTCGTGCTCTCTCTCTTCCTCTATATATATGTGTGTGTTTGTGTGTAGTCATGTGTGATTGTGTAGCTGTCTGGTTGTGCGTGTGTGTGTGTGGTGTTTAAGATATCATCTGTCTCTGACGCATCCCAGTCCCCAAATCCCCTAGCCACCTAGTCCCAGCCCCAGCCACGGCCCCAAACCCCGGCCGCAGCTCCTGTCCCAGCCCTCGCCCAGCTCCCGCCACAGTTCTGGCCAAACGTTGGGCACTTCCGCTTCGGCTTTGGCTGCTGCCATTGCCACCTGCCGTTTGACACCTAAATTCGCTCATTGTTGGCATCGTGAGCGTTACTTTTATGAACTTGTAGCTGCCTCGGTAATCCCATTGACAGCGAGAGCGACTAGTAAACTCCAAGACACACACATAAGGGAATTGATAGACACTCACACACATACACACACACACGCACACACACACACATCGTGGCCCACACTCAAATTTCGGCACTTCATTCAATTCGCAATTCGCAATTCGTTTGAACAATTGAAATACGATTAGCGCCAAGGTGTTCGCAGGGGTTTCGGGTGTGGCTCCCGGCTGGCTGTGTTTTCTGGGCGCCTTTCGGTGTGATGGCAACATTTTTTGATTTATGTGAAATTGAGTTAAATTCGCTTCGCTCACACATCCCGCCTCCGCCTGCGCCCTGTAATCCCATGCTTGGGCGGGCGCGTTCTAATCAAGACTATTCACTGGCCATAAATCAAATTAAATGGCTGTCACATATCGTCGGGCGCCCAGTTCCTAAGCTCCTCCAATGCGTGTTGTGGGTAGCTGCGCTGTCAGCTGGGCGTAATTAAAAGCTGGCGAAAAAAAGAGAGAAAACTGGGTAGGGAATTGTTCTAATGCCGCGTTAGACAATAAATTAATAACCAGAATTAAATTCTTAAAAAAAGACTGCATATAGTTAAGACCTTATTCATACTCCAAGCTCCAATTATAGTCTTTACACCAGGGCTGAAAGCTTAGTTCACGGTTCGAATTACACCGCAGCCTTCGGTTCGGTTCGCTAACCTGGTTTCAAACTTCCTTCAACCCAGATCTTCGCTCACAAATTTAAACATTTTTATATGTTTTTACAATCGCCCGAAGCATTAACAATACTGGCAAGTTATTTAAATATGAGGCTGGAAAGTTTTCGTATTCGAAGCAATTTTTGTTAAAAAGAACATTCCAATTTGTTATCAAAGTGGTTCATACCCAAGCCCCAATCAAGGTAAAGAACTAGGCCTGGCAGCTAATACTTTCGCCAGTTCAGTTCTCAGTTCGAATCTCAGTTTGGGTCACATATTTCAGGATCATCATATTCAAGATTTTAGGCGATATTCAAATATGGTATTGGTTTTGAAGCATTGAAAACATTGAAAAGATTTCAAATATAGCTTACTGCTTGATATTCCTAACGTTCTTTTATTGGAAGCTAAACTGTTCGGTTCGGTTCATACCCAAGCCCCATTCAAAGTCAAGAACAAGGGCTTGCCCGCTGCTTTTAGATTTGGTTCACGAACCTGAAATGTATCTATGAAACGCAAGTTTGAAGCTGGATCTTGTTTTTATTTGAAGCTATCGAAAAATACCGACATTCCAGTTAAACTTCTACAAAAAGTGGTTCGGGTCCGCTGTTCTATTGGGGCAACTGGTTTGTTGTAAGGTTTTGGTTCATAGCTAAAAGTAAACTGAAATTGCGGCTTTGAACCAGGTTCGGTTCAAAACCAGCTTTGAAATAAACCACAAGCCCGAGTAGTCGCAATATCGAGCTGCAAAATTGTATAATTAAAATGGAAAACAGCGTCGTGTGGTTAAACAAAGGCAACTCGACATGAAGCTAATGCTGGGCGTCTTCTTGTGGCAAAATAACCAATTAATCGAGCAGCTTAGGAAAATGGACCTGGTCGACGACTAATTTTTCGGAGCACTTCCATATCGGTGTGACCAGATTTGTAGCCCTCGCCTGTAACCGGATTGCCAGCTGTTGAGAAGGCTTGAAAACGTTAGATGGGTAATTCTGAAAAAAGAGAGCCCGAATACGCACCTCGGTTCTTGGCTATTTTGGGCTTCAGGCCACCGACACCATCTCCATTCAAGCCCATGCCGGTTATGGGATTGCGTGAGCAGTTCGACGATTGGTCGTTAGTCTCGTACTTTGGCTCCGACATCTTGTCGCCCATATCGGAGCTGTTCTTCATTGACATTTCCTCAGCGTTATTTTGATCGAAACCTTGTGAATCTTTCAATCATTTAAGGGTTAGATATTATATTATAGAGCTCACCGTTCATTGTTGATTTTTAATATCAATTTGGATACGAGTTGGCTTAAACACAAAAATTAAATATACCGAAAATTTATAACTTTCGCTTTTTGGGATTTTTGTTTTTTTGTTGCTTTTTTCCGGTATGTAGTTTAGCACACGTACTAACTAAATATAAAATTGTTAACGTTCAAACCGACGAAAAAGGCAAAAATTTAAGTCAACAAATACTCCAGCTGTGTGTTTCGTTAATTTTTTTTTTCTGGAGCTGCTTTTCCGAAGTATTTAAAATATATGAGTGCTGTTGAATGCTGAATATACACTGAGATTATTCAGTTGTTGTAGCAACTGCCTTATGTGAGATGTTTGGAAAAGTTGTATTTCAGATGAAAACTAGAAAGCATTCAAGGCAACGATTGCCATGTTGCTTGGTTTCGTAACACAATTCTTGACAGAGTTGTTGAGCACTGGAAATTCGGTAGGTTAATTAACAAAAAAGTAGTTTTCCCTGTACTCATCGGGTAAAATGGGTACATAAGTTAAAATGGTAAAATGGTGCAAGTGTTGTAACAGGCATGAAGTATATATATTCAGATCTGAAAATCTGTTATATCTTTCTCCATATTCATTAGCCAATCGGGTTACCCTATTAGAAGAGCTTGAGTTCCTGCCCCTGTCATTGCAGCTTGCTGCATTTGATTAGCTGCATCATATTGCGGCCCAGAGCTGCCGCTTTTTGACTTTGTAGCTGCAGCTGCTTCCTTTGCTCGCTCAGCTCCCTGCGCCTCAAGAGTGGCTAATTTACAGTAGCCCACCCCGATCCTTTTGACTTCAAAGGCGAACTGTTGCTTGGAGCGCGCACATGGCTGGGTAAGGAGTAGGCAGCCAGTCCAACAATGTTGCCAAACACTTCACGTGATAGGCGGCCTGGCCTGGTAGGCTCGCCTTTGACACTGTGAAACGTGCTGGTGCTGGTGCTGTGCCAGCATCTCGTCCAGCTACCAGGCTTCCATTTCCCAGCTACCACACTTCAAGTGCATTTGTTTTTTGGCTTTTGTTTTAATTGGCATGCGACCCGGCTTGAAGGAGTCGTCGCTGTGCGCTCTGATCCAGCTGCTCCAGCTGTGCTGTGCTCCCTTGTCGCTCTCCCTAAACTACATGATGACTCTCCCCTCCCCCTCTTCCCCCTTCCAGCTCGCCCCTCCAACACCCCACACACTTCGCTCATTAAACATTTACTCGCAACGCTTTGTCGGCGTGAACTTTGATGTTGACTTTGTCAGGACGCTGAGGACTCCATCCTTCTCCCTCCTGCCTCTTCCCCCATCGCGCACACTCTCTTCTATATGCAGAAGAGATAACCACTTGAGATTGCATCTCTCGTTGCTTTTGCCACTGCGCTCGGCTCTCGTTTTGTCTTGTGAAAAATGCACTTTGCCACAATTTGTGGCGCTTGCAAGGAAGAGGTGTGTGTGTGTGTGTGTGTGTGTGCGCCCTTAGCTGATAGCCTCGCGTGCATATCTATGCAAGGCACCAGCCCCTACGGCCGACATGTTGTGTTGCACTTGCAGCAGCTCTTGTGTTGCATTTTCCACAAAAATTAACATGAGATTTGTGGAAAATGTTGTTTACGGTTGCGACTTGTCGCCTTTGTATACTCTGCTTTCGCAGCTAAAGAAAGTATATTAGTTTAGTGTTTGGTTGTTCGAAATTGTTGAAGCGAGGGAACTATCCCAGCTAACCAAATGTCAGCATAGCCTTTTCAACTTTTCTGGGAACAGAGCATTGTGCAGTCGGGAGATGCCGATCAATATTCCACAACTAGTTCTGACTCGAGAGAATCGAAAGTTATTTGCAGAATAGAGTTTCAAAATAAAATATTTTAAGCGGACTGCCACATTTGATAACTAGATCTGATTTAAGAGGAAGTAAGAGTTAGTTTTAGGTTTTATTATCAAACGTTGTTTGGGAAGATTCTCCAGCGAAAAGAGATATTTCCTTTCAGATAAGAGATCCACAGTATTTCCTAACTAGATCTGACTTGACAGAAGAGGGTTAACTGCAGAGTTGAGTTTTACAATAAAATGTTCTGAACAGACTGACTAACTAGATTTGACTCAAGAGGAAATTAGAGTTAGTTCAAGGTTTTTATCTCAAAAGCTGCTGGAGAAGATTCTTTAGGGAAAAGAAATATTTCTGTTTAGATAAGATCTAGATGCTAGATCTGACTTAGAGAAGTGTTGAGCTCTACTCTAAAATGTTTTGGGCGGACTGACATACTAGATTTTACTTAAGAGGAAATATGAGTTCTAGGTTTTACTAACAAACTTTTTTTTTTGAGGATTCTTTAGAAAAAAGAGATATTTTAAGATCTCAGATAAATTAGTTATTCATTCTTCCATTCAGATTATTCTTAGAGATGCACAGTAAAATTTTCTATTTTAAAAATGCATAAAAATTACTTTGAAATTAACTTTATTTTCTCAGTAAAGCCTTCATTTTCCCTTCCATATACGTAGCTTAAGCTGGCAGCTGTAGCAGGCAGTACTCTTGTTTATAACAAAATATGTATCAAATTTTAAAACTGATACAATATGTATGAGAATTCGCTCAGATCCCTCTGTCTTCCACGCACTTTGCCCATCTCTCATTAGACGCCTCAAGCTCTTTCTCTGTCTCTTTCTTTCGCAGACTCATCGCAAAAGTATGCAACTACATTTTCGTTGATTGCTGACCAATTAATGCTGCAACTGTACCTGCGGCACACACGCACACACACACACACACACACACACAGATAGAGAGAGCTGCCTCGTATGGCAAATACAATCAAAATTAAAACGCACATGCCATAAATCAAAGGCTTTTTGCCAGGGACTTTTGCAACTAAACAATGCAATAGAGTCCCAGGCATCAGGCTCCACTAGAAGTCGAGCAGCCGAGTCGAGGATTCGAGTCGAGGATTCGAGTCGAGGATTCGAGTTGTGTTTGGCATTGTCATGTTGTCTGTGGTCCTGTGGCAAACGGCAATTCACTTAGGCTCCGCAGCCGTGCACCACCCCCCAACCCCTCCCCCTCTCGCCGCCCGTTCAACTTGGCATCGTTTACCCAGCCATTCAAAATGCGACTACCTGTATTTATGGGTTTCCACTGGGGCTTTTATCTGCCAGTTGGATTCCATTCATGAAAAATTTTTCATTCACTTATGCCCCTCTCTCTCTTTTTCTCTCCCTCTCGCTCTCTCTCGCTCTCTTGCTCTTTAAGCCCCTCTCTAGCAGTTTATGCCTTCGTCTAAAGTTGAGCCGCGTTTGTTGAGCGCTTGCTGCCATTTGTTATTGTTGTTGTTATTGCAGTTGTTGCAGTTGCATTTTAAGCGCTCGCTTGTTTTTTATGCAGCTGAAGTAGCTTCCAGCTTGCAGTTTGGAGCTCTCTATGAAGCGGCCATTGTTTGCATATGCTCGCTGGCTGCGTCCCTTTGATCTTTCGCCAAGTGAAAGCGTTGGCGCCCAACTTCTGCCCAGCCCAGCCTAGCCCCGCCTTCCCGCAAGATAGTCCCACTCGCACTTGCCACTCCTCTGATGCACTGCCAAAGTTAATTGCAAGGCCTGATAACACATACATATGCATATAGCTTGTCTTTGCGGGCTCTAATTAAAAATATTTCTCTTTTTTTTTTTTTGCAATTTTCCCTTTTTTGATATTTTGTTGCATGTTGCTGCAAGTGCCGCTCGCTGCGGTTGTTTGTGTTGCATTTGTCGCTAACTAAGCGCAATTAAAATGGTCAAAGTTGAACCGAGCAATGCCAACTACAGTTCCTTTTTTTAGGATTATAAAACTGAAGGACTCACCCTTTTACGAGTTACTAGAGCACTTCTAATTTTGGATTTTTGTCGAGCCTTGAAAATGCCTTTGAAGAATTTATTTATAATGCAACTTATGGAAATATGAGTTTCTTTTGCGCCTTTAAAAACACAAAGCTTTATAAAGTTTTTTAGTTAAAAAAAATTGAAAATGCGAATTTAATAATATAATTTGCATCTCTTTTTATTTAAGCAGCTTGATACTTAATTTCTTTTGTTTTTTCTTTTACCTGAGCTGCTGTTATACATTTTTATTTATCTCAGATTCTCAGATATTTTATTAAATTTGGATAATAATCGTTATTATTATTACTATAATTATTGTCATTATTATTAGTATTATTCTAATTATTCTAGTTGTTGTTATTATTATTTTTATTATTATTATTATTATGATAATTGGTAAACATCTTTTCACCTGTTATTCAACAGTTTCTTGTTGTGATTTTGCGCAATAATAAATGTTTCGCAGATTCCCGTGCTGACAGCGGCTTTGCCGTTGGCTGTTTAGTTGAATTCAAATGCCTAATGCTAATGTCTCATTAATGAGATGCGCAACAACAACAACAACAACACACACACATACTCACGCACACACATGCGATGCGTGTGTGCTTATTAAATCATTTATGCAGGCGTGCCTTATACATTTTCATTAAAGTTTAATAAATTTTGGCGAGGCGGCAGCTGCTTAGCAGCGCCTCCTGAAACGAACTGAAGCTTGAGTCCTGCCTGTTGTCAGTCAGTGATTATGTAAATATTTCAACACAAATTAAAATCAAAATTAAAATTACAAAAAGCAACCGCCAGCGTTGCCCACAGGCAACACATGTTCCAGCTCCTTGTGGCTCCTCTTGCTCTGGTCCCCAATCTCCCAACACTTTGCCGCCTCGTCGCCTGTTTAGAGAAGCTGGAGAAGTTTTCTGCCCGAGCAGCGGCCCGATGCTTCTACCCGCACCTAACCATGTGTGTCTTATGGGAAATTTAAATAAAGTCAGCAGGCAATTTATTTGCATTAACATGTTGTCTCTGTGTGTGTGTGTCTCTCTCATTGTGTGTGTGTGTGTGTGAGTGTGTGTGTGGCGTATGTTCCTGTATGCAAATTTCAGCGCCTGCTGTCAGGCATTGCCATTGCCGCTTCGTCGTTTTGTCGTTTTGTCATTTTGTTGTTGGCCGCTTCATTGAATTTTGCCATGCAATAAAATCAAATTGTTTAAAAGCTGCATCCATGGCAACAGCAACAACAACAGCAGCAACAACAACAACAACAACAACAACAACAAGAGCTGCAACATCAATGCAAGCGTGGCCGCGCCCACATCCAGTGGGCCGCCCACATTTGGCCATTCGCTGATTTATTGCTCGAGTGCAGTTCTTTTTTTATGTCCAGCCCAAAAGTATGCTACGCTCTTTCATTCGCATTTCCCACTATAAATCAAATGCAACAACAACAATTGTTGGCGTGTGTGTGTGTGTGTGTGTGAGTGTGTGTGTGTTGCTCTGGCCGCCGCTGTGTTTAATCATTAACGTTTTTATGCGTGCCATTTTTTATTGTTATTAATTAATCAGTGGAAATTGTTAAAAGTCGCGACTGACCAAAAAAAATGCAAAATACATTTTTTACAGACCCATTTAAGCCGAAAGCGGCATGCTCTGTAAAATAAAGCAAATATATATTTGATCTAAAGGTAAACAGAAAAAAAGAAGAAGGGAAAATGGGATATTATGGCTGGACTTGGTATGCTCTGTAAAATATATACACGGGTAATATAAAGGTCTGAGTTTAGAAATAATGAGAAATAATTCTTTGCATGCAAAGTGTTTTTTTTTAAGCAAGTATGTTTTATGAGAATTCCTAAAAGTCTTCTTATAAAATGTTTTTTATTATTCATTTCAGCTGGACTTTTGGAAAATTCTTTTGTGCTCTTCCTGTGTCTGTCTATAAAAATGTTTGTTAAGTTCTCATATAAAGCAAATATCTGAATCTTCGCTGTAACAACTTTTGATTGAATATCAATTGCCCAATTTAATGCATCCAGCTTATACCCTTCATTAAAATAAAAGCCTTGCAATTGTCATAATAGTCACATTTTCGCAGCATTCGCTGCTCTGGCTGAAATGTAAATAGTGCATTCAGCTGACAGGCCTGGCCACAGCACTTATTGTTTATTGTTTATAATTTTTGTAATTTTAATTAAATAACACAACATTTTGTCGAGCCAAGGCTTTAATTAAAGCGCCGCCTGATGGCTCACTTGCCAGCTGACAGCTGTCCCATTGAATTGGGCCATGGTCTGGGGCAGCACATCATCATTCATTTCGACTGGATGTGGCGACAATGAAGCGTTTCCTTGCCAAGCGACATATGATCATTGCTCCAAAGTCAAGAGCCTACGCCCACAGCAGACCCGCAGAAATGCCCTCCGCACCCCTACCCCCACATACAAATGTCAAATAGCATTTGCACAAATCATTACGATTAACAAATATTCACTTAAGAGGCCCTCAGTTCATGCACATAAAAACAAATGAGCTGCTGGCCAGTGGCCAGAGGGCGGGGTGTGGGGTGTGGGGTGTTAGGGGCATCTGCGCTTTGTGGACAGATTTGTGGCGTGTGTAAAAATGCTAAATAAACAGTCGACTCAGTGCCGGATCAGACGACTGATTGAGTGCACTTCATGCTGTTTCTGCCCCAGTTCCCCCCGACCATCCACGAATTCATGCGGATAACTCAATTCCCTCCGACACTTGATTGTGTTTAGTTTACGCCAAAAACAACAAGAGAAACAAAAAAAATGAACTCGGACTGCTTTTAATTTGACTTCAAGCGCCTCATAAAAATGGCAAATTGAGTGCCGCCCCCGTTGAGTTTCATATCCAGACGGAGCCCATACCCCCGCGCAGTTGCCCCGCCCGCCGCCTGCTGCAATTTCTGGCTGGCATTTTAACTAATTGCCCAACACGCACGCCATCATTTTTGGCGCATAGTCGCAATTGGTCGGTCGGTAAACAAACAAGTTTTTGGCCATAAAATAGCGTGTGGTAAACTGGAATTCCTTAAGCATCCAAGGCGATATCGGTACAAGCTCGGCACTTTCGGCTTTTGCCGTGCATAGCTTCACATATTTTCCAACTGAGAAGAAAGAACAAAAACAATTCTAATTGCAATGCAAACAAATTGTGGTGCGCTCCAGGTGTTCCACAATTTCGGCAAATGCATGAATGAAATTAATTGTTGGAAAAATATTTGGCCAATGACGATTTATGGCGCCATTAGCCGAGAAAGAAGGGGGAAGCGGGAGCAGGGGTAAATTATAACAAAAAATGATTAAAGAGCGAAGTGAAGGATGGCTCTATAAAAAAGAGGATGGCACAAGAGTAAAATGAAGGATCTGTCTATATAGATATATATATAGTTTTTTAATTTAAAACCTGCTGACTGAAAAGATAAGGGAGAGGAGAGGACTAGAAAGGATGTTGAAATATCTGTCTACATAAATATATTGATATCTTTTAATACCAAATATTCCAACTGAAGAAAAAGAGAACCATGACAATCTAACAATGATAGCCAAGGAATAAATTGTTCGTATGTATTGCCTTTCGTTAGCCCTCCATCATTTTCGGTTATGGGTCCACTGTCCTGTTCGACATCCTCACGAATGTCAGTGGCAATTGTCGACAACAAAAACAATCGACCCCTTAGGTAGCCAACTGGCTGACCACAAGTGAGCCGGCCGGCAGGTCTTGGGTACTGCCATTTACAACATGCTTACATAGCTGCTATTTAGCCCACCCCTTAGCCCTAAGGGGCTGGCGACGCTTTGTTTTTGTGTACTTGGTCTGTGCAGCTTATGCTGAGCACGGGCAAGAGCAAAGAAAAAGGACATGCGCACGGGCTGTTCCATATTCAATGTTCCCAAAATCCTGAAAAATGCTCTAGGAGAAGCTAAAGTGTCGCCCCGTGCTCTAAATTACGTTTAATTATAAAGTTAGTAACTTTTTACTTGATTTAAATTGACTTTTCTTTGCCCATTTCTTTTGTGCTTGCGCAAATGCTTTTGCAAATTCAAACTTAACGCCCGTAAAGTTCAATGAGTTGGCAGCACTGGCAGCGGTAATTCGCAATCGTGTCAATTGTGACCGGCGCAGTAGAGACAGCTGTTGACTCTCACTCTCGCTCTCTTTTTGTCGCGCTTTTGCCGACGCTCTCGGTGTGAACAACAAACGAAGACGACGGTCCGGTTGGAAAAGTCGCTAGAAATGTCAGTTAGCAAGTGGAAATCACCGGAAAAACTACGCAACGCGGCAAAACCCAAAGCGATTAGCGGCAAATAGCAGCAAGCGCTAACAACAGAGCAGAGCAGCGCGTTTGACAGCAGCAGGTCGGCGGGGGCTGCAGTGTGTGTTAGTTAAAGAATGCGCGAATGCGAAACGCGACAGCAGCAGCAGCAGCAGCAGCGGCGGCGGCGAATGCTGATAACAAAGCGTACAGCGTGTTAATAACAATAACAAAAAGTCGCGCGTTTAATTAACAGACAGCGGGCAGCCGACGGCAGCAGCGCAGTCGACGGCAGTGTCGCGTGTGGGAGTTAACAGTTTCCTCCAAGCAAGTGCGGCGAGAGTAAGAGACAGTGAGAAGGAGAGAGAGTGAGAGTCAAACTGATAAAAACTGCATTTGATTGCAATTTTGGCGGCATTTGCAATCCGAACGGCGGCGAACGCGCAACGCAAAAAGAAATCAATACAAAACAAAACAACCAAACAACGGTAAACGACAAAAGCTTGCTAACATGAGATGATTGTGTGTGTGTGTGTGTGTGTGCGTGCGTGCGTGCGTGTATGTGTGTGTATGTGAGTGTTTCTGCGTGTGTGCCTGCAAAAAGTTTGTTCGCTTGTGAGCGCAGCTGTTTGATGAAAGTGAAGGAAAAATCATTGAAAGAAAATGCGAAAAAAAAAGCACAAAACGCAACAACAAAAAAACAGTTGCACAAAACTCGCAACGACAACACCAAACACAAACAAAGCAAAGAGAGCGAACGCCAACGTCAACGTCTCTGCCGCCAGCTCAGGCTGCGAATAGAGTTGTTGTTGTTTGTGTTTTTTTTTTGTCGTTTTGGTGAATTTACGAGACGAGTTTACGACAACAACAGCAACAACAGCAACAACAGCAACAACAACAACCACAAGAGGCATGCCAGACATGCCTTGTTGTTGTAGCTGCTAGCACGACTGCAAAAAGTATCTAGATACTTTTTGTAGACACGCTTTGTTTAGCTTTTATATACGCTGCCATTTGGCGCTCGCTTTAACAGCACACAAAACGAATTTTAAAGTTGCCGGCAAATATTTTAATTTCAAATATACATACATACATACATATATAAAATGTACATATTTTCCTATGAACTAAGACTCGCCAGACCGAGCTGGTTAGGCCAAAGGGCTGCCACCTAGCATTACTGTGCAGTCTCGCTCGCTCGCTCTCTCTCTCTCTCTCTCTCGCATGCTGGTAACCCGTCAGCAGACCAAACACTCGGTGCACTCAACTTCTGTCTGCTGCTTTAATTGAGTTAGTCTGGCAAGGCAAAAACAGCAACACGCACGGGACCGAATCCTTGCTTCCTTCTCGATCGGGGTTGAGACTTTAAACTGCAAACATTTTAAACGCATCGACATTTTCTATGCTTGCATATGTGTTACATTGCGTTTACTTATTTCTGTCCTTGCATCTCGTCAGCTAAAAGTTCTGGGCTTTTGCTTAATATAGTTGAGTTTTATAAAATATTGAATAATGCATGTAGTTTCAAGCCTTTTAAGCTTTTGTTATACAATTTGTTCAGATTTTGCTAGACAATCCCATAATATTGTACGTTAACCTCAGTATTTCTTTGAGATACGTTTCTAATTTTGTAAGATTTCAAATTGACGTATTTAAGCTCATAATTTATACGTTTCTTTTTCTATTAAGATTTCAAATTGACGTCATCATTTCTTTGAGCTACATTTCTTTCTTTTAAGATTTCAAAACGCCTTTCGGCTTATCATTAGAATACAGAAATATTCAAAATATTTTATTTGATTGCCTTTGAATAGTTTCATTGTTTGATTTCATGTAGTTAATTTTGTTTTAAAGTTTTATTCCCATTTATTAGACATACATAATTATTGTATTTTCATATTATTACAAAGTTTTTCCCTTCTTAATTGGCCTGTTATCAGAAATGTTTACATCTGTAGCATAACTCACACAGTTTTTTTTTTTTTTTGCAGCTAGTTTTATCATGTGTTTTTATGTTTCTTTATTTTGCTTCCTTTTTGACAAACACTTTGGAAAGAGCAAGAGCATGACAAAGTATATTTGATTTGATTTTTTTTATTTTTTTTTTTAAATTTTTGTTGCTGCTACATTTCGCTGGCATTTGCTGTGCGCCTTTGAAATATTTGGCATTTTTTGTATTAAATTGTCAGTGAAACGAGTTGCTCTGCGCCCTGTGCCTACCCAGTGGCCAGCTCCCAGCGCTCAGCTCTCAGCTGCCGGCTGCCGACTGCCGGTTCCCAGACTGACGCGATGGCAACAATTCAAAACGTGAACTGCCACTAAAACATGCCAAAAATCTGCGCATTTAAAATATTTGCCCCAGAGCCCATTGAGAGGCAGCCAACCGGGCAGCGCCTGAAATTGTTCACCGTAAAGAGCGAGGGGGGGAGGGAAGGCGAGGAGGCCGGAGGCCAGCTGGTTGTGGGCCCGCCACTTGGCTGCGATTTGATTTAGTTGTTTAGCCTGCCGGCCGGGCGGGCGGCCAGTTGCCAGTTGCCAGTTGCTGTTTGCTGTTTGGCTCCCTTTGGCCACCAAGCTCGCACCTGGCTTCCATTCTGGGCTCTCTGTTTATTGTTTGTTCTTGGTCGCCGTTTGTTTGTCAATGTGTGCGTGTGTGTGTGTGTGTGTATTGCCACGTGCGTATTTCATTTATCTTAGAACCTCTTTTAAGCCGGCTTTTATTTTCTTCTCTCTCTCTCTCTCTCTCCCTCTCTCGAATTAATAGCCTCGCCAATTACTAATCAATATTTTTACAGGGTTCCCGCAAAGTAACAATGGATTAAGAAAGAACCCGCAGATACCATAAAATCTAAATCTTATCAAGAAACTCGATGTTTAACTCGTAATTAATAGTAATAACAAGCAAATGCAACCGTTCCGTTCCGTGCCGTGCTAATGCAAAAAGTATACGACCTACACGTAAATTTATTAACAAAACAAAAGTGCAATAACAATTTTATAAACCTATTGAGTATATAGAAATATTTATGCGGATTTCTTGAGGAAAAATTCCAAAAGCCGACAACTATTTAAAACATTAAACTGGTAAGTTATTTGAATACTCATGCATATTAATATAACATTTTACAGAAAGAATTAACTAGTTTGCATAGTCGGTAGCATTTTTAATCGTATCGAATTACTTTCGATTCCAAATATCTGATCACACTTTGGAGACATTTAAGATTGTTTAGGTATATAAGATAGTACAAGTATATAAACATTAAGATGTTTTAATTTAGTTCAATTTCTTTTGACATGTTCTTTTTCTACATTTTTTTTAATACAACATATTAGTATTTTCTTGTAGAGGGATAGAAGGCGACGTTTTCGACCCTATAGTATATAATTTCTTGATCAGCATCAAGAGCCGACTTGATATAGCCATATCCGTCTGTGCGCCCGTTCGTCTGTCTGTTTCTATGCGAACTTGTCTCTCAGTATTAAAAATATCGTTTTGAATTTTGCAAAGGTCTGTCTTTCCGAACCTGCCGGATCGGAGCACAATATCATATAGTTGCCATAGGAAAGATCGCTCGAAAAGTAGGTTTTTGTATGGAAAAGCTGTTTTTCTTTCAAGATATCTGGACCAAAAGTTGGCAATTATTAACTCAGTATATCCCTCATATATATATACAAACTCATATCAACATCGATCCACCATATCATATAGCTGCCATATGAGAGATCGGTCGAAAATCAAGTAATTGTATGAACAATGATTTGGTTATTCGATATCTATTAGTATCTATACCAAACTTGGCATTTATAATGTTCCCTTTACTCTCTACATATATGCAAAATCTAATCAAGATCGGCCCTCTATATTATATCGGTTGAAAAATAGGTATGCATTTCTTGTATGCAAAATATACATATATATTTTTGAAGATATTTCTATGAAACACTTTATTTTCGTTCTTCAATGTTCTCAAATATCTGCTAAGCCGTAAGGTAAATGTTTAAAATGTTTCGTTAAAAATTCTTTTAACTTTTAATGAAATAACATACAATTAAAAATATAGTAACAAATGTTTCTGATTTTTTAAAACTATTTCTTACATTGACATCAAGAGCTATCAAGAGCTATAAAATAGTCTACATTTGGAGCACACTATGTCTCAAATAATCCCCAGTCTAATAACACAACCTAACTTAAATTTGTAGTAATTTTTCGTTTGTGCAACGTTCGTTCTTGTTTATCGACTTGAATTTGGTTGCAAACACTGAACCCGAAACTCAATTGGATAACACAAAGAGAGAAAATAGAGCTGAAAGAGACGGGGTCGCTACGGTTCGGGGGATTGGGTAAAAATAATCCAAAACACCATTCAAGGGCAACTTTCACCGACTCTCGAGTGAAAATCGTTGCTCTTCCTGTTCTTGTTGTTGTTGTTGTTGTTGTTGTTGTTATTGCAGTGGCTATATGGCTGGGCACCGCACCACCCGGTGGCCAACAGAGCTACCGTCTGGCATTTTCATTTCGCCAGTTGGGCACTTGCCGCAGTGGTCGTCCACATTGGCAGTTTTGGGCCCCGTCGCGGCCCGGACATGGTACATACATCAGGCCAAGTTCAAATTTCCTTTTTTATGAGTGGCAAAATTGTTGCTGCCACTCTTCAAGTTGTTGTTGTTGTTGTTGCTGCTATTATTTTTGCTCAGTTTTCCCCCAAAAAAGCAAAAGAGAAAAGTGAAAGAGAGAGGAAGAGAGTGGAAAGAAAATTTTGAAAATGCCTGCCAGCAGCGACAGGCAAGGACATGGTCACAGCACATGGAGCAAGAGACGCCATTGACGGCGTCGCGCACCTTCCAACCACCCCCAAAAGTCCAAGTCCGTCGACCCGGGCACATAACGATGCAGGCTCTGCCAGGCAGGCAGGCAGGCAGGCGGGCAGGCAGGCGGGCGGGCAGGCAGGCCGGCTGGCAGTCTCGCAACGTTTTCAACAATTTCCACACTTTATCTAACCACCCCCAAAGTGTCGACTGCAGCGCCGACGACGCGTCGCTGGCAACGGAAAACGGGAAAATCCTGCGGGCGGCACAAGAAGAGCGCGCTGCGAGTTTAATTCTAGACGTTGCAGGCATTGCTCCAGTATTCGCAGTTATCGCAATAATCGTTATTCGAGTATATGGCAACTTTGCCATCGTGTTGGTTATGAATTGCATAATAGTTTTGAAATGACCTTTGGCTGAGCTTTGAAATAATACGTGATAGACTTTTCTATATAATACCTGTAGGCAGGACGCATTTAGTTTACTTTGGCAGGAATGTCAAGATTTAGAGTACAAGCCAAGAAGTGGAGTATGAAGTATTTCTTTTAAAAAGTTCACAGATTAACAATATTTTAAATAACATAAAAATAAATACTAATCAGGCAGCATAACCAGCGATAGTTAATACAAACATTTAAACAAAACTAAGGCAGTATTATATCACGTATTGACAGCTGAGATCTGCTGCTTAATATCATTTTTCGGCGTTGCCAGATCTACTTTTTTTTGGTACGACACTAAGTTGGCTGCGTTTCAGCAATTCACGAATGTTCATGTTTGCCATTTCTTAGTGAGCTTGGCGAAAAGATTCAGAAAAAATCAAGCCGAAGCCAAACTCAAAAGAACTGCAGATGATTCTGCTCACAATTCGAATCAACTTTCTGCTTGGAGGCTTGCTTCGGGTATCTGATCTCACGTATGTATATTACTACTGAGATTATTGTGAGCTGTACATATTTTCATATAGAAATTCCGGGCTATATTTGAGCTCCAACCGAAATTGTCTGCAATGGTTAGAGCTCAAAACATTTATGCTTTGGTGCTAGAGTGTTTTTAAAATTTGTATGTTGAAAATGGTTTATTTTCTGTTTTGGATCTGGTTGTTTAACAAGTTGTTTTGGTTAAAGATAGGGTTCATGGTTAAAATTGAACTAAATTCAAACAGAAAACTGGCAAACACATAACATAAGAATGCAGTTAAAATAGTTGATTACCTAAAGATGTTCTTAAAAAACTACATGTATGATAATGGCAGGAGTTAACAGGACCTATGTTATTTAACATATATACATATATCTATGATATATCTACGATTTATGGATAAGTTATTATATTATATATACTTTAAATTCCCCCGCAAGATCAATTAAGCTTCGTCCATTTTGCTCAAAATATGAGGGTTTAATCATTTTTGCGGCTTGTTCCAGATCTTTACCCTGACAAATCTCAAATGTTTGACAAAAAAGAAATAAAAACGAGAAAGAAGGGCTATCTTCGGCACGCCGAAGATTTAATACCCTTGCAGACCCAACCTTTTAATGCCGAGAAAATGGTTAAGGCCGAGTTTGGTCAAGGTATATTGATAAACAAAAAAAAGGCTTTTAATCAAAAACCGATGTAAATAAGATTTAGCAAAAATGAAGGGAGCATAGTGAAATCTTTAAATGCCGTGTTTAATGGCAAAATCATGAAAAACAAAAAATTCTCCATACAAAAACTTAATAATATGATATAGTGGTCCGATCTTAATAGGATTTTGCATATATATGAGGAGCATAGTAAAACTAATAAATGCCGAGTTTGGTTAAGATATCTTGAAAAACAAAATGTTTTTTCATACAAAAACTTAATTTTCGATAGATCGTTCCTATGGCAGCTATATGATATAGTGGTCCGATCTTAATAGGATTTTGCATATATATGAGGAGCTTAGTAATACTAATAAATGCCGAGTTTGGTCAAGATATCTTGACAAACAAAATGTTTTTTCATACAAAAACTTAATTTTCGACCGATAGTTCCTATGGCGGCTATATGATATAGTGGTCCGATCTTAATAAAATTTTGCATATATATGAGGAGCATAGTAAAACTAATAAATGTCGAGTTTGGTCAAGATATCTTGATAAACAAAAGGTTTTTTCATACAAAAACTTAATTTTCGACCGATCGTTCCTATGGCAGCTATATGATATAGTGGTCCGATCTTAATAGGATTTTGCATATATATGAGGAGCTTAGTAAAACTAATAAATGTCGAGTTTGGTCAAGATATCTTGACAAACAAAATGTTTTTTCATACAAAAACTTAATTTTCGACCGATCGTTCCTATGGCGGCTATATGATATAGTGGTCCGATCTTAATAGAATTTTGCATATATATGAGGAGCATAGTAAAACTAATAAATGTCGAGTTTGGTCAAGATATCTTGATAAACAAAATGTTTTTTCATACAAAAACTTAATTTTCGACCGATCGTTCCTATGGCAGCTATATGATATAGTGGTCCGATCCAGCTGGTTTTGACATATGTGCTGCGTGCAACAGAATTAGGGACTTCTGCAAAGTTTCATTAAGATAGCTTTAAAACTGAGGGACTAGTTCGCATAGAAACAGACAGACGGACAGACGGACAGACGGACAGACGGACAGACGGACAGACGGACATGGCTATATCGACTCGGCTGTTGATGCTGATCAAGAATATATATACTTTATGGGGTCGGAGATGTCTCCTTCTATGCGTTACACATTTCACGACAAAATTATAATACCCTCTGCAAGGGTATAACAATACGAAAACGTGTTTAACATTTTCATCTGGTGCTCATTTTGCCACTTTACAATTTGCAATTTTAAACTATTTTTCTTGTTGCTCTCGAAGTCGAGTCTTAACCCTTGTGCACATGTGAGAAAGTAAAGGAAATGGGCGAGAAAAAAGAAGAAAACAAGAACTGAAGAAAATTGTTTTCTTTTGCTTTAATTTCGGTAATTTTTCTTGCTGCCAAAAGAAAAATCGAGTTGTCGCTTTTGGGTTCGAGTCCCCAAAAATGATTTTTGGGGGTTGGTTTTGCCGTCGCTTCGCCCTTGCCTTTGCCTTTGCCTTTGCGTTTGCCTTGTACTTTATTTTGTTGTATGTTTATGCGCTACGCGTTTTTCCCAAGATTGACTTTGACATTAGCCCCAAACGCACACACACACACGCACACACAGCACACACACACACATTCACGCTAGGGCTACGCTCTCTGAGCTCTACGGGGAGCTGCTCGCTTTCGACACGGTTCGCCGTCGTCGTCCTTGTTGTTGTTGTTGTTGTTGTCGTTGTCCGCCATGTTGTTTTATTTTAGCACATTTACGTCATAATGGCATTTCCTTCCGCTGCTTTTTTCCATGGCTTTCCTTTGACTTTTCCTCTTTCTCGGCTGTACGCATTTTATGTCGCTTCTCGTCTCGTCTGTTGTCGTCGTCTTTGTTGTTGTTGTTGTTGTTGTAATTTTCATTGTGTCTACTTTAGAAATTTATCAGAGTCCTGCTTTAATTTAGCTTCGTCTTCCTTTATCGTTCGCCCTTCTTGCTACTGTAATTGCTCAGCTTTATTGTTGTTTCTTGTCATTATTCTATGCGCTACTCTTCTGCTTTTCTTTTTCTATTTTAGCACACTTTTTGTTGCTTATTTAATTTGATTTCATTTTGATTTTTATTAGTTGCCATGCATTGCCCTCGTTTTCCATTTTCACTGGGTTTTCCTTCCCATTCGCCCGGCGTCGACTTCCTTTGTTATCCCACAGTCGGGCGAATCTCTAAGTCTGGGCTAAACCACTTTCTTCCCTTAGTTCTACATACTTGCAAGCAATTTAAGTTGCTGTCAGCCCATCTCCCCCTCGCAGAACGCCCAGCCCCCGCCGCCCCCACCGCCCACACCAGACCGCATTGACAGCAGCGGCAGGCGGCATTGACAATGATTGATTACCAAAATGGAAACTGTTGGGGGCTACCACAAGAGCTGCCCCAGCTACCCCGTTACGATTTCCACTCCCCACCTGCTGGCGCACATGAACCTGCCGTTAGCGGGCTTATCTTGGACCCACACAATCGGTTTATATATATATATTTCATTATCTTTTTGCTCGTTAGTTTTTCCCTCTCTGCCTTTCTACGTAGCTCAGTTTTCCGGCCACACACACACACATGAGTTAATTGTAATTACACGTAGATAGCCGCACGATTAGATTCAATTTGTGGGACTCTCTGCACCCGATTCAGTTATCTGGCAGCGGCTTTAGCTTTTTACATTGTATCGAGTTGTTTAATCTGATTTTTATGTACGTAGAAATTTAGTTTATTCTTGAACAAAAAAGCTTGATTTTGTAATTTTCGTTGTACACCAAAATTGAAGGCAATTATCGGGAACACGACGCGGCTTTTGTGCCAGATAATGGTTAGACCTTAGTTCAGGTTGGGCAATCTATACGCCCTGTGCAGGTTGCCCAGATTTATGAAGAGCCACTCACTGAATTGTGCCATAGAACTCGAACGTTTGACAGTTGGTTGAGATTTACGATGAGGGGAAATGTGACTTTTAACTTGCTTCTCTCGTAGTCTGCAATCGATGTGGCAACTCTGTAGTGTGTAACCGGGTTAGCGTAATTTATAATATACATTAAGAAGTTTTAAATTCCTACGTTATGACTAGAACAGAGACTGGAGCTTGTGCTCACATTATTTCTTTGCACTACGCAGCATTGCCAGCTGAAAAATATGTTTAATATGATTTATTGTCAGTCTGGCAACGCTGTTTTCAATTTATACCCTTAAATACATTTAATGTTTTAAATATATATTTATTTTACTTCTTAATAAATTCCTTTGTTATTCTTTTAATCACTCTGGCAACTCTGTTCACTTAGCTCCCGTTACAAAACGCAGCTTGAGCAACAAGCTGACATATACAAATGGGGCACCTCACGAGGCTCCACGAGTGCCATTATCATGCCCATAATTTTGTCACATTTCTTTTCTACATCTGACTCCCATCTGTGTGGCAACCCTTGTCAAGCTGTGGCGGTACGGGGGGCGCCTACAATGTGACGTGTGAACGGAAAATGACCCCCTCTGCCGAAAATTCGGTTCGGTTGACACTCTTTATTAATCAATTAAACTGTTGTAGGAGTGAATGTGCCTTGTGTCTCCTTTCGATAGTCTGTAAGTAATTTAATTAAAATGCAAGCATGTGTTTTTTCACAGCACTCGCAGCATCCTAGTATCCGCTGCAAGCCCAGGGGATTACCCGCAGTCGTTGTCGTCGCTGAGGGTTGACAAAAGCGCTGACAGCCCTGGAAGACGAGACGAACGGCTCTGTGGGACTCCCGTAGTTGTAGGAACTGCTCGATGTCGACTCAGAGGCGACGGCGACGGCGACAGCGACGCGGTTGACAACGGCATTTAATCAATCAATTTTGAACGGTAATCAAGCGGGCAGCTTAAACTAAAGTAGGGGATGGCTTTGGGCATAGATACTAGGGATTGGCGGTGGAACTGTTGTTGAGCTGCTGAATTTGATTGATTGGCCGGCTGCCTTGCTGCCTCGCTGCCTGGCTCAATGGATCACACTGGCAGCTCCGTTGGCCACGCACTTTGCAAATCGTTTAATTTCCAAATTATAAATATGCAGGAGAGCAGATGAAAAACAGCTGGCATTGAATGATTAACTAAACGCGTTGCTTTTAATTTAATTAATTTTGCCATAAGTGATTGAGTGCTTTTTTTTTTTTGAGGTAGCTACAAATTACAAAAGTCCTTAAGTGCTATTCGATTAAATAAAATTGTTCAGTGGAGGAGAAAAATATTTAACTTTTATGCTAAAGAATGATGTCGGTAAGGAAATGAGGCTCTTCTGGAGTTTAGATTATGCCGCTGAGAATCTTGGGTATACGAAAGTTCTTGATATTCTAATCTTTGATCATCTTTGTGGAACATGTCTCATGTAGACAGACTGCTGTTGAGGCAAATATGAATTACCTATCTAATTTAATATAATAATTTATACTGTCGAAGATCTGTTCAGGCTGTAGATGTAGTCTTAGCCAAAGGTCAGCAGGTTACCTGACTTTCGACACCACAAAGAGAACTGTTTTTTTTCTCTCTCGTCTGTCGATGTTCAATCTTGTACACCAATTACTCAGCACCAACCGTTGGACACTTTGTCAAATAACGTTAACATTTGCCAAATTTCGTCTGACCTGGGCTCAACCTGGCGTCCACTCATCACAGGTTCTCTTGCCCGTTGACACTTGACATATGACAACCGAGTGAAGTGCGGGGCTGAGCATTTGGTGCTGTTCGCCAGTTGCACTTCCAGTTGGGCCCCAGCTGCTGCGGAGTAATTGGCCTCCATTAATTGTGAATATCAATCAACAAATGGCCAGCTCTTGGGGCTACATTGCAAATGTCAATAATTTGTTTGACGCTTTTTACTTGAAAATTGGAAAACATAACGATGACAATACGCGATCAAAACAGTTTAAACGCCAATCAAATATTGAGCCTCGCTGCTGGTCATGATTATGCAAGGTCCCCGGCGACATCTGCATAAACAAAATAATGAGAGGAGCCCTCAGACTATTTGTCGTCTAACACTTTTGACGGCACCTTTTGATCTGCCGGTGCCAATTTCGTCTTTTTTTTTCTCTATCGTTTTTTGTTTTTTGTTTTGTTGCCAGCGAATTCCAATCAAACAGGGCGCCTCTCGCCCCCCGATAGACCGGGCCCCCTCGCAGACGACACTTGGCTGTCTGGGTATCAAAGACGAAAAGCCGACGACGCTGTAAAAATTTGTTGATAGTTGTCTTTGATACCCTCAAAATGGCTCCAAATGGGTGGATTACTTTTGTTCAAATGTTGTAATAGGCGAAATGAGGCTTCTTCACATAAATCATATATATTCTTGATCAGCGCTAGCAGCCGGGTAGATCTAGCTAGGTCCGTCTTTCTGTCTGCATGCATGAACATGGGTCAAGTCTCAAAGTTTCTATGGTCGGGAGATGCAACATCTAGTAGGTATGCTCCATATGGTATACTAAAATGCGGAATAGCTATAAGCGTCTTCTGTCTTGATTCAGAAGACGTCCCGCTTTCAAGACATCGATAAATAATATCGATATCCTGACTATTTCAACTATACCTCACCTTGAGAATGATATGCTATAGTAGTATAGTTGGAAGATGCAGAATACTTTACTTTATGAGTACCTCTCACCATTCCCCTTTTAAAAGAAGAGTATGCAGAGAGGAACATTTTAATTTGCAAGTGGCTTAGGGTATCTCCTAGTCGGCTACTGTCGTAAAGAGCACTTTACTTCTTTTTGCTGTAAAGTTGATGCAAAACTTTTTGCCAACAAAGATAAGCGAAATAGTTGGCAACGCGAACAGAAATTGGAACCTACACACACACACACACACACACACACACACACACACACACACACACACACACCCATCCACCCACACACACACAGTCGCACACAGACTTCTTGAGCACCTAGAAATAAAACCTTATATAAATAATAATTACTTGCAGTTGTTGTTGCTGTGATTTGTTGCCGCTTGCTACGCATTTTATATAGAAATTTATGCGATAAAAGTTTGCCTCCGATGCCGCTGCACAAAATATTTCATAACTCACATTAATGCTTATTAATTTTTATTGTTATTATTTGTAGCCCATAATTAATTGTCTATTTGTCTGTTGTTGGTATTTTTATTGCCCCAAACCGAGGTGCTAACTAAATGTATTCGTATTATGTTTCTTTTTTTTGAATCTGTGTTTTTTTCGGGCTTTTTAATGAAAATTAATGCGTTTTTTTTTTTTTTTTTAGTTTTAATGCGATGGCGTTGATGTTGTTTCGGTCAGGTTTATTATGCAAATTGTTGATGTTTTTAATGCAAATAGCAACACTTTTATAGTGAAATTATAGAGCGACAACATTCGAAACATTTGACAATTTAGTTTTAAAAAACTTCGCATATTATTAGTAATATTATGAATTCGTTTGGCTTGCGTCTAAGTAGTTGCAAACTATGGCCTTAACTTATAATTAGCCCAGTTTGGAATTTGAACCCCCTATAAAACGATAAATAATAAAATGATATACTATATATTTAATATTGTATAATAAGCCAGCCCTGTAGATGAAAATCGGCTCCAAAACTGAATTCCATTATTATACCTCCTTGTAGAGGGTATTACGAGCTTGTCATAAAATGGGTAATGCATAGCAAGAGACGACTTCACTTACAAAACAAATATATATAAATATTATTACGCTTGATATATGTTAAAAATATATGTATAAAGACATATACGTTTGCTTCATCAGTCATTTCTGTCTAAGTGTCTGTCTGTTTTAATCTAGGCTAGTTCCTCAGCTTTTGAAGTTATAGTCAACTCTGCTTTCAAATTATTTTGACCAAAACTTGGCACTTACGAGTACTGTAACATGGAAAGAATCGATTGAAATATGAGTTCATTGCTTATGGAACACATATCTGCTTTTCAAGCTGCCTTTAGCAAAGTTAGCAATTACGATCTTGACTTCTCTGGCAATCGGCCATAATAAAGCTTATTCAATCTTCGGCACGCTGAAGACTGTCATTCTCTCTTCTTGCATAGTGCTGCAAAATAGTGTTTAAACTCTTTAATATCATTTACAACACTGGCATATCAGCAACAGACGGCGTTAATGTCGTTAATAGTTCGTTGCACACGCCTTGTCGATGCAGAGCAGCTCAGACGGGCGACACCCATGAAAACTGCCGGCACCAAAAAGAGCAGAGCTCCACTCAGCCCGAAGTTTGGGGGGATGCAGCACTTGCTGCCAAATTCATGCAGTGACATGTGTGCTGGGTGCAGCCAGGACCTGTTCCTGTTGCTGTGCCTGCTGTGGCCGCCTGTTCCTTGCTGCCAACATTATTGCCGCAAAATGTCACAGCACAGTTGGCGCCCGGTTTGGTGCAGCTCGGATCCTTTTAGTGTCGTCTGCTACGTTAGTTGTCGCACTTCATTTTCAAACTTCATTACACGAGGACAACGCAGCCGCCTGTAACAGTTGGCTGCCGGCTGCCCGCAACCCGCTCGCCACATGTGCGTATCCCAGCAATTGTTGGCAACTGTGAAAATGCAGTGGAAAATCATTGTCGCGTCGCCAGCATAATTGAAAAATTATTTTTATGGAAATTCGCGCAAACAAGAAACGTACAAAAAAACGAAAAAATTACTTTAAAATTTAATAAACTTTTTACGCGCCATTAAAAAAATCAACCGCGAAACATCAAAAGTCAATTTGTGTCATTTTAAAAAACTTTTAATGCACGCACAGCGGGGGAATGTGTGTGTGTGTGGGGAGAGGAGAAAGGACATTGCCAGATAAGTGTGGCAATTTTACGCTTTTGCGGCGTTAAATTTTAATAAAGGGGCCGCCCAACCAAATGGCCATTGACAGGCAACACCCCGCGACATGTCCTCGCTGCGTTCTGCTGTCAAACTGGCCGACAGCCTGTCAGTCCATCAGTCTGTCAGTCTGTCAGTCTGTCAGTCTGTCATTGCGTCAGTTTGTTAGCTGGCTAATAGTTGTGCGGCTCGTTGTTGGCTTTTTGGCCAATTATGAAAATGACAGCCGACCCAGCCCCCAACTCGTTGCTGACCAATGGCGCCTAATGCGATTTCCATGTGGCAGCGACAACAGCGTCAAATATTTATTTTGATTAACTGATGTTAATCGCATCGCTTCGCATGGGCCACACAGTTGCTCCGTGTATGCAGAATGTGGCAAACATTTTAGCGCAAATTGATTTTCATCAAAATTTGGAAATTTTTGCCATTGAAATGCAGTCGACTGAGCAATTTATTTATTATGCTGTTAAAAATCCAAAAAGCGTTGAGCACACAAATCCAATTTAAAATGTACTGCAAAAAATGTGAAAAAAGAAAAAAGAAAGAAAATCAAATAGCCAAACAACACATATTGAAATGTATTTTAAATTCAGCTAGTGTGAAAGACAAGTGGAGGCAACATGTTTGCATATGTAAAATATGTTAAATTACAATTTTTCATTTGCCAAGTGGACTCTCAATGCGCCACTTGGGGGAATTCAAACAGAAATACAATCAAAATTGTATGTCATTAGGGGTATGCCCAAAATGAAAAACGAAAATTGCAATGGAAGATGTAATTGAGAGCGTAAAATCACAAGTGGAACTTTTCAGACGGAAAAACTAATTTGTTTTAGAAGAAAGTTCAATTTATTTGCCTGACTGAATGACAGCGGACTTTTGTAGATTCCACCAGTAAGTGTGGAAAATAGGCGAAAAGCGATAGATTTTTTATTTAACCAAATGATCAGACATTAACTCAATTGCAAACATCATTATTTAATTTATATTTTCCGCGTCACACGTTTCGGAAAATTAATGCACCTGGGTAAAAGAAAGGTAGTTCAATCATTTCTGTCTATTCGTCTGTTTCAATCTTAGCTGGTCTCTCAGCTTTGAGGCTGTAGTCAACTGTGTTTCAAAATAGTTTGACAAACTCTTCGGCAAAACCCTCTTAAATCGAACTTGAATATTATATGACTCCACATCCGATTGCGATCAATTTATTTTCAAAACTCTACATTGGAAAATTAATATACACTAGTATGTAATAAATGAAGCATTCGTCTTAACATAATTTTATTAACAAACCAAATTAAATTATTGTAAAATGATAAGCTTTTGAATTGAGTTTTTAATTAACAATGGAAACTTATCCAGTGTCAGTTTGATAACTTTATTCGAAAGCCTTAAACAAAAGCCGCAGTCTAATATAGCTGCTTGTCTGTAGGACTCAATTTCATATGATATTTTTAATTTGATTTGCGGACAAATTCCGAAAAAAGCCTCTTAAAAAATTAACGTAACAATTTGCCCACGCAAATGCGAGTGCGGGCGAGAGACTATCGAGTGTGGAAATCGAAAAAACGAGCCATGACAAAATTGAGCTGCTGTCAATTGATGCCAGTCGCCCCCAGGCCCCAACCCGCCCAAATGTAACTCAACTCTCGGTTTGAGAGAAGGCGTTGAAATTGTAGAATGACGAGGTCGTGGCCGGGCGGACGTGAGCGGGCTGCAAAGCTGCGGCTTAGGCACCTCACATGGAGTGGCACGGAGTCGAGGAGCGCTGGAGATGCTTGCAGATGGCCGGACTGTGGTGTGGCCAAATGTAAACAAGACCAGAAAGGTGTGTAAATAATGCGTAAAAATAATAACAATCATAATTTGTGTTGACTGTTTGAATTTCTATAAAGCCAGGTCTTATGGGCTCAAGTGTACACAAGCCGCTGTCCCAGACTTATAATTAAGCATAGCTGTTGAAATGTTTGCCCACACGGCGATGGCGATGGCGACGGCGACGGCAACGACACTCAATTCAATTACGAGTACATTTTCCAGCTAGCCAAAAAACAGAAAAATAAGTCCAACAAAAAATGATAAATTGCTTAATTCTGCGAAACCAGTTAGCCCGGGCTGTGGCCAACTTGGTCGCCCCAAAGACGCACTCCAAACGGGCAACGCGTCAAGTCCATTAATGCCAACAAGTTGCAAAAACTGACCAAATTCAAATGCTAAAATGCAACCAAAATCATCCAAGCCAAGCCAAGCCAAACCAATGTGGCAACTGGCAACTGGCAAGTGGCAAATGATGTTGCCCAGTTTTGGATATTTGGCTCCAGATGCGGCTGTTGTCACGCCACTTGGCCAACTGACAGACTTGACTGGCGGCCACTTGACGTGCGAATGCTTCGCACTGCGGCTGTCTCGAAAGATGATTGCTTTAAATGCTTGGATGATTCACAAGATAAACAGGAAGAGCGGGATGAGATTGGAGAATAAAGATGGCAAAAGTTGTTTTAATTCTGGCCATTTAAATTGCATTCAGAAATACAGAGAAATATTTCAGATATATAAAATGTTACAGTGAAAAGATTAATAAAAATCGCTGTTTAAAAGATTGGCTATTGTAGGTTATAAATTTCATCAATTTCAAATTTAGCACAATTAATGAAATAATAACAGTTTGTCCTCACTCTTAGTTAGTTTCTGAAGTACTCTTGAAACCTCTTCTTCCTGTTTAAATGCATATCCTGCTTTTGTGCGAATCTTTTGCCCTCAAATTCCATCAACTCTTTTAATAGTATTTATATATCCATTTCTTATTCTTTTAATCGATTTCGAAATCTAAGTTTGCTTTCTTAATTTAGTGCATGAGAATCGCGGAGAAAGGCTATATACACGCAAACGAAACCGTGAGCGAGTAAGAGGCATATAGTGAGAGCCAGAGAGCAAGCATGCGAATGAGAGCGCAATTTGATGACAATAGGAAAGCTAGTAACGCCTTTCTACGCATTTCAGAAGAATTCAAATAAATCTGAACGATTTAAATATATTAAACAAACGCCGCGTCTATTTCTCCAAGAGTTTGCTGCAAGTTAGCTTAAGCGCTCATACTTGTTATTCACTTAGTTTTAATATATTTTCAACATCATCAACTTAACCAACTGTTCAGCTCTGACCAATGAAGGTCATTCGTATTCATCTGCTGCGTCTATCAGTGCCTCCAAACCATAAACCATTAAAGATGGCTTTTTCATTATAATATGTATTCTATTATAATATCTATATATACGACAATAGTGTCATTGCCCAGCCGCCTACATAGAGCTTAAGAGACAGAGAGCGAGAAGGAATAGAGAGAGGGAGAGAGAGGATGGAAGATGGAGAATGTTTTGCAAGGCTGTTGGCCTGCTTTATATAATGGCGCCTACTTAGTCAGTTGTCCGCCTGCTGAATTTTCCGCAAGTGCCGCTTGAAAGAAACGACAGCAACAACAACAAAAACAACAACAGGAAAATAGGCAAAAAATGTGAAATATTTAAGGCAAAGTGTCACATAAAAATGACTTATCTGCTGGTATCAAGTGGCAAGCTGGGAATGAAAATGGAGGCCGTTTAGAGGCCGCCTTGCCACGCGCTGAAAATTGTCAAACGGCACATTTGGGAGCAACGCCGCAATGGCCGAGCCATTCGATGTCGGGCGAAGGGGGCGAAGTGCGGGTCGGGGTCGTGGAGTTTTTCATTTGGGCAGATTGCCCTGCAGCGATGACGACAACATGGAGGCGGCGTTGTCTTATCTTTATGCCAAATCCAGTTGGGATTAATTGGTGTACGCGAGAGTTGAGAATCTGCAGTGTATAATTTAATAATGTGAGGCAGGCACCAAGGACGAAGCATAGAGGCAGATTCTAGGTCGTTATCGTTATCAGTTGCCATTGTTGTGGTGCTCGATGTTGTTGTTGTTCTCTTCGTGTAGCCAGTCAGGCAGTCAGTCATTCATTCATTCAAGCAACCATTCAAGGGGCCCGCTCAATTTGCGCTGCTTAAATCGCATTAAATTGCGCGCTGCTGTCGCTCTCGCTGTGTCAGCATACAATCCGCTGGCACTGTAACTACAGTACAGATACGCACACACATATATCCGCCTCTAAATTGAGTTTTAGTGCATGTTTACCCACGCAAATTGCTCGACTGACTTTGCCATAAATCTAACTAAGTGCGACGGGGGCAGCAGCGACAACGACAACGATACGATTCGACGAGTATCAACATCCAACACTCAGCATCAGCATCAGCATCGACTCATATCGTAGCCAAGTTGTTTTTTTTTTTGTATGCAAAATAAATTATAAGTATTATGTACTTGACTATTTATTGCTGACAATGGCGTTATAGATAGACCCAAAGGCACACAGGCCTCTCGCACCAACGAGACTATAGACAGCAACTTCATGAATGTGGAGCAACTGCAGCGCGGCACAATTTCAAGCGCCTCTTAATTACTATGCACTGGAGCAGACAGGAATCAATCAGCTTTCGGCGTCAGTTTTAACTAAATTCCAAACCAGCGAAAATGTAATTTAATTATTATCAATTATTAAATGCTTTAAATTAAGGCCAATCGATATGAAACGAGAACATAGACTGGAAATCATATCATTGACTCCTACAAGTGAATATTTCAAAGGAAATGTTTGTTTACCCAATGAATTGTAAAGGTTCGTTTGTTAGTCGCTATTTTGAGCAATTTATTAATATTCAATAACATAGACCCTTAGCAAAAATCCTTTGAAAGTGACTTTTTCCTTTTTGTTTATGTTAAACATCGCCTTTCTATGCGATTCTCATTAATGTATATTATATTTTAAAATTAATATCAATCAATGAAAAAACTCACAAATTAACGATGGGGAAGTATTTAAAAATAATTTAAATACTTTTATTTTTATTATCCACAAGTTATACAGTCCGCTAAAAGCTCATAGTGGGAGATAATTTTTTACAAGAGAGTTTTTACAAATGTAACTGGTCCAATTAAACTTTATGTGCCTTTATAGCGAGTATTAAATAGGTTAGCTTTTGTCTAAACACCGTACTTTGTATTAAACATAATTGAAAATAATAACAACCTGTTTTCCGCTGCAATATCGCCCCAAACCCCTGCTGCTGCTGTCCCACTCAACAGCTATGCAAATGAAGCCACATGTAAAAGGCAATAGGCTAATTAAAAGCGTTTGCCGACTAGCTTGACTAGCTTCTACTCCCATTCTCGGCTCTGGCTAAGTAGTGGGCGAAGTGGGCGTTGTTGTTGTCAGTTGTCGGCGTCAGTTGGGTGCAGTTGTCATGAATCAGTCGCAGCTTCCATTGCAACTAGATGCGAATAGATTTCTATGTCAATTGACTGTACTGAAAACTAGCAGAGCGCCGCAGAGCAGTTGAGAGGCTGGCGTAGCTGGCAGTCAGAAGTCACTTATCAATGCACTTGACTAATTTTGCAAGAAGAAGCGGCGATTGCAAATTTGTTTACAACTAAGTATTTGCATACAAATTGCTTGTGGAGAGTGTGCAGAAATCAGAGCGCATAACAAACAGCAGCAACAATAGCAAGTTCTTCAAGCAAGAAATAGCGAAACACATTAAGGAATAAAGCTTATGCAATACGAGACACACAAAGGAAAGTGTTAATGATGACAATATGTCATTGTCAGTGCCAGCTGTTTGTAATGAAAGAAAGAGAGGGAGAGTGTGAGAAGGGATTGGGCGGTGAGTGCTTGGGAGTCTGTGACCAGAGCGCATCTTCCATCATAATCAAGAACACAAAGAGCTGGGGCAAGTCCTTTCAACAAGCAGTAATTTCTTAAAAGGCAGGACACACGCGGCGTATGCGCAATATCTAAGGGTGGAATCAATAAGCCGCTTTGCGTGTGAGGCATTAGACCCCATTCAAGTGGCGGCCAACAGCAATGCGAACTGACAGTCAGCGGTGCCTCAGACCGCCCGCGGTTCGGCCAGCTCATAAATTAGCCCCATCCATTGCAACACCAGATAAGCCCAGACAAATCAAAGACAAAGACCAAACCTAACATAGAACGTGTCCGCCCGTCTGCTCCAGAAACGAATGAAAGCCAAAATGCGAGCAAAATTTGCATGTAACACTTAAATAAAATTTAATTACGCTTGTCGCCTGTCAGTCCTCATTAAGCGGGCGAAAGCGGCGCGAAACGACAAAAGGCACTGTCAGGGACGAGCCAAAGGGAGGAGCCCGTCGAGCCCAGCAAGGGCCGGACGAATTACACGAATTCAATTAAGGTGCAAGTGGACGCCAACCTCTCCAACTGACAGGTGCTAGGACTGGCCCAGCAGATAGCTTAGACAATGAATTAATTGGTTTTGGATTGGATAAGACCTGCATCTTGCAGGGGTGGCCAAAATAATCAGTGAAATTAGGGTAAGACAAAAAAAAAACAATCCAGGGGCGTTTGCTTTGATTAAATTAAAGCGAATAAACCTAAATTTAATATAAATTTAAGTAAGAAAATAAAATGATTAAAATATTAAGAAGGTATTAATATTTTGAATAATAATAATAATAAAATAATAAATTCTTTTGAATGCATGAAATTCACATAGAAAGGCGCTATTTTAGACGTCTCTATCCATTTATCTATCTATTAATCTATGTATTTATCTATATCTCTATCTATATATTCCTCACTTGCTCGTGCTTTTACCCGCTCTCTGACTCTTGCCATATCTCTTGATATGTTTGACTTATATATTGCCTTTCTATGCGATTTTCATGAATTTAAGTGACGCTTTTTTAGCTTTACAGAAATAACTAAGTAAAAGTGAGATCGAATGAGGAAAAGTCAAAGTCTTAATATTGATTTTATATTATCATTACATATATAGGGGCTTTAAATTTTATAAAAAGGGCGATTAACATTGAAGTTTCAAAAGATTTCGGTACTAAGAAGCTGGTATAATACCTAGAAACTTAATATGTACATCTCAGGCTTTGAGATCGGTGCGTTTTTATAGACAAGATACATAATATTTTAATCTTTAATCAGTTAACTTAAGTTATCCAATAACTAAACCGAATTCAAACGAATTGATATGTAAAGTCATGATGTGACATCTGGTTGATGATCAAGTAGGAAAATGATTGGGTTTATTGGAAAAACTTTTCAGTTTCGCTTAGATAACAAGTGACAAATTAACTCGTAGTAGCTCAGCCGACAGCTGCCTGTTATTGTTGCTGATGGGGAAACAATTTCTAGCGCCCGGCAATCTAATGAATTGATGAACATTTTGCTTTGACAACTTTCTAGTTGCAATCGAGCCAGGCGGAAAGTGGCAACCAACTGGCGGCGACAACAGCTGCCCGCCCGGAATGAATTATAGGAGCAGCAGAGAAAACTTTTGCATTATTTTATGAAATTTTTGTTAAACAAATTTGTTGCTCGTCGCAGTTGTTGCTCTCCCTGTCGGTGTTGTTGTTTTTGCTGTTGTGCTTAAGTGTAAACAGTGAAGACCCGACTTGTTACACTCATTCCTCCGCTCGAAGCCACGTTGAAAGTTGCGCAGTTTCTGTCACATGCGTCCCGGGCAACACACACCTGAACAGAGACTACGGCCCGTCGGGATGGTTGGGCAGGGGGGTATATGTATATGTTATTGGGCAGATAGAAGCATCTTTGCTCCCCGCTACTCCTGATCGTCGCTGTACTTCTGCTGTAAGTATGGTATTATAACTTTTTTTCACGGCATAATTTATGCGCACTTTATGCAAATTTTTTCTATAAACCAACGATGCTAACCGTTGCCTGAAAGGATGTGTGTGGATTGTTGTTGTTGTTGTTGTTGTTGGTGAATAGCAAACTGTAAGCGGGCTTTGCTTTTAAAGCGAGAGTTATTTAGTGAAACTCTATGTAAACGCTCGTAATTATACATTTTTGTGTACAGCGTAAAAGTTTTTGCGCTCAGGTTAAGCTTGGTTCCCACAGGTTCAACTCCGCCTCCGCCTCCGAACTCCCACATCAAGCTGCTGTGGCACTGGCGCTGGCGCTTAATTTTAATGAAAAAAGTTGGGCAGCTGGCGCGTGCCAGCAAGTTCTAATTGATTTTCAGATTGATATGCAAAACAGCGTGTCCAGAAATGCCTCCTGCCTCCCTGCCTCCCTGCCGGCGTACAGCTCATCCAGCCACGTTGACAGAAAAGTTTGCTTTGCCCAGCCTCCGCCTCCGCCAATGGCCATATAAATTTTCAATTAAAATGCCTACGAAATGCTAATGATCATTTGATATGCAACTCATTTGCAATTTATTTGCGCGTTTTTTGCTGTTGTTGTTGCCATTATTCTCCGTTTTTGGAATTTTGACAATTTATTGCCAGTGGGATTATTTATATAAATGCGACTACGTAAGAGTATACTATTCGCCTGAATTGGGCTTAAGGCTTTAATTTATTGATTTTTAAGCATCGAATAGTTGCCCTTAAAAATAACTCGAATCGGAGTGGTCGATTTGGAGCTTAGTCCATCGTATGGGATATATAATGCATCCTTTGCCTTATCACGCTTTGCTTAATAATCAACTATATATTAAAGAATTTATATTTAATATTCATTGTAATACTATAAATATAATGCAGAGATATTCTACTTTTTATATAAGTTTAAACTTAAATAAAAAGGGGTCTGGAATTGAGGAGTATGTGGGTATAACGACTAAAGTTTGTCTCTAAGCTCTGGCTAATCTAGAAGTAATACTTGTGATATATGCAATATTTAACTATTTCCTATATATTATACTTTAAGTTTGTATAAGGAAAAGTTGCCTGTATGTATTTTATCTGAGCTATCGATATATTTTATTTAAACGTTTTGCATTTGAAATGCTTTGCGTTCAAGCTTTCTTTAAAAAGCAGTTTTCATAGTAAATGGCAAATGGTTCCCTGGTCTGTGCTTTGTTCGCACAGTTCTATAAAAAGTTTCGCTACGCTTTTCCATAGGGCTGGAAACGTGCTGGAAAACTATCCGTTGTGCTGCTGCTATTTGCACCAGCTGCACTTTAACTAAACTCTAATGCAAAATTCATGGCCAAGCGGCACAAATAACCATGACAGAGACTTGTCTGCATTTAATATGCAGCACGGACGATGGGCGATGAGAAGGACCACAACAACGCGTAGCGTCCAGCTGGCCAAGCGGACAGCTCCAATTGGATGCGGAGCGCGCGCGCGTTTTATGCACTGTTGATGGGGTGAACCGTTAAAGTGAGCAATGGCTGTCTGTGCCGCCATTTTGTTTGTGATTGATAATGATGGGCGCCGGGCAGAATTATGGTCTCCTTTTGTATAAATGCGTATGGATGTGCGTGTATTGTTGTGGAAAACTAACCGCAAATTAGCTTATTTGGCATTTTTACAGTCATTTCATTTAATTTACACAAACAAATTTGCGCCTGGCCAGACGACGGCTCTGGCCTGGCCCCAGACAATGGGCGAGCCAACGAAGCGCGCCGCCAGCCCCATAAAAGTAATGAAGCTGTTTAGGCGTCTCTAAGTAGTCGTCGGTAGTCGGGAACGACACAAGCGACAGCGCAAGCGAATCGAGTAGGACGACGCCCGGCTCCAACTGTGACTGCCTCACGTCTTCTGGCAGGGTTCTGGCTCTGACTTAGCCTTAGTTTCATTCAAAATTCATGAAGTTGGCCCAAAGTTGGCGCCATTTCGATGCCAGTGTATGCGTCTGTGTGGGTGTATTTGCCGGTTAGGTGTTGTGTTTCTCAGTTAAGGCTTATTGTTTTGTTGGGGCGTTGAAAGCAGCGCAATTACCTCAAGCTTCAATGCAGGCAATTGCCCAAAAATGATCCCCCTCCAACACCAAGCTGCCTTCATTTATTGGCTCTTTAGTGGCCTTTAGTAATATGGGCGATGTGCAGCTCTCGACTTCTCCGGCTGCAGCGCTCCAAGCGTTTCCTACTCTTGAAGTTAGTTCCAATTAGCGTGTCTGGTTAATAGCTAAATACCGCTTTTTGTCACACAAGGCTCGGCAAAGCCATTATTTGCATACATTTTGACAAGAGGCATTAGCTGCGCGGCCTGTAAAAGTAAGCAAATACTATTTGCCGCCAAAAAGTGTACTCCATGTATAATCGCAGTTGAACTTAAGTTAAATAGTCTAAGAAACTAACTAAGGTGTATCATATAGATACTCAGATGAGGTTTTAAATAATTCCATTCAGTGGAATATAATATTCAAAAATCCATAAGGAAAGCATTGAAAAGTTCAAATTCGATCCACAACCTGCGGCGGAAAATGAGTGGAATTAATGAAATGAAAGAAATTCAAGAGAAAACATTTGTAAAGCTGGGTTATACCTGCTTGTTATACCTATATGAATCTTTTTAAGGTATTTTATTTGTGTACAACTTTTTTTGATTGCTTCTGAATGTTTTTATTTTTTTTTAACAGCTCTCAATTTATTGTTGATGGGCAAATGTAAACAGAGTTGCTGTCGTTTGCCTTGCTGCTTTCGTAAATGTCTTGCCGTCGCCAACTTCTTTTTAATAAAATCCATTTTCATACGTAATTTAGCCTAAGGGGGTCGACTTTGTCGGGCGGCCGACTCCGAGTCGCACACTGCGGATGATTTCCTGCAACGCCCAAGACAAAGCCGCACCACGTCGTTGACGACGACATTGCTTTGTGTCTGGCCATAATTTTGACAAGGCATGACTGGGGCAGCTCCTTGGGAGCAGGAGCAGGAATATAACGCAGGCCCGGCAGCTGGCAGGGCAAAGGCAGGGCAACCGATTCGGGGCGAGCCCATCGAGCGACTTGCCGCAAAGTTAAGCAAAACTTTGTTATTTGTTTTAAGTGGCAGGTTGTGCGGCGCACGCTCCAAGGACTGTCTTCTATCTTTAGTTGCCGATTGCCGGTTGCCTTCCTCGTTTTGCTCAACAGTTCATAAAGTTAATTTTGCCACAGAAATTATGTTAAAACGATATATGGTAGCCAAAAATTTTGGCACTGCCTGCGCCCGTGTCTAGGCTAAATCCCCCGCAGCTATATGGGAACTGCAACAGAAGTTATTGAAATGGCAGTCGGTAGTCAGGTTAAGGAACTTTGGAACTTTTGCAACCCGGCAACACTGCGTATGCGTAATTAGTGGCTTGGGTCTCAGGTAGTTTGCCAATAGTTGCTGGCCTATAACTTTTCTTCTTTTTTTTTCTTTTCGGTTATTTATGAAAATTAAAGAGCCATAGAGACAGACAGGGAGTCAGCTGGTGAGCGACAGCCTGTGGCTGGCTTATTGAACTGTCAGCGTTAAGCCATATAAATTGCGCATACGACACGAGGCGCGACTCAGGCTGGCAAAATGGCGAAACTATTTGCGAAAGTTCAGTGAAATCAAAGCGCAGAGCGCAATCAGCGCATATAGTCAAGAACTTTTGATTATAACAAATGCTTTAGGGCAGACAGAATCCGCACAGAGATTGTGTGTGTGTGTGTGTGTGTGTGTGTGGGTATAAACATTTTTATATGGAGTGTGGGAATTGAGAGCAAGCGAGCAAAAATGACACTTGATAATAAATCTTTTGGTCAGTGCTTTGTGCTTGCCATTAAGAATGTGTCTGGGGACTTGGCCAACAATAAAAACCCAAATGCGGCGCAAAATGTAATTTCTGCTTGGCACGAAAAGTTTGACCAGCACTGGAGCTGGCTGAGTGTCCAACTCGTATCTCCAGCTGGTTGTGGTGTATTATGTATTATGTGGACCCGAAAATGGAAAAGGCCATCACATTTTTAGTTTGTTTGTAAGGCCTAGTTAGTGCTTCTTAATTTTAAGCAAGCTTGATTTTAAGTCCAAAGCTAGCCATAAAAATTGAATCAAGGCGGTTTAAAGGAATGTCTGAGGTTCACACAAAAAAAAAACAGCAAGCCCTGAACCACATTTAATTGAAAAAAAATAAGAGAAAATATGAAAATGAAGCAAAGTCGAGTCCACTAAGCAACAACAACTTAAACCTTATCCTTGGCATTTGTGTACTAAAATCTATTCATAGTTCAGCTTCCATTCTATTTTTTTTTTTCTAGAATAAATGTATATAATCAGAATGATTCTTCGAAAACTACAAACTGAATTGATTCCCTTAAAATTGTAAGAAGTGCGGCGGTTCTGACAAATAGCCGAACCAACGATAATTTATTAGCCTTGCTTAAGCCAAATAAATATATATATATATACATGTAAATTTATTGAAATTTTTATGGAAGTTGTCACAATAAGGGCATACAATTTTCAACATTCCTTTGGTACACCCTATTCGATCGTTTGCTTTATTTCTTTCAATAAATATGAAGAAAAAAATAAAAAGAAAGTTACTTCCGCTGGCATAACTGGACTCGTGTCCAGTTCCAGTCAATGAAAAAGTTTTCAAGAGCCAACGGCAGACACTTTTCATTAGCAAAAGTCCCTCTTTTGGTCGAGGATACAAGCAAAGTTTTCAGCAAGTTTTCGTACAAGCATTCCCATCTCTTTCCCTTCTCTCTCCTTTTTTTTTTTTTGTTTCTGCCTCTCTCTGCATGTGACAGACATTCCACAAGTATACACAAGTAATGCTGTAATGGCATATGTTTTGTCAGGAATTGCTGTAGTGGACTTCTTTTGGGAACTTTGCACTAACAAACAGTTTTGTCCACTTCTGCTGTGTTTTCAGACTTGGCAAGCCTTTAAGCTAGCGTTACAAACAGGAACAACGGTAAGTGTCAAAAATGCTTACAACTTGAAGTCGGGCGAGTGAGTGAGTGAGTGAATGACATTTGCCGGAGCGCCTAATTGTAGGCAATTAATTTGTGGCACATCAAAGCAAAGAAAAGGACCCCAAGCCATGAAAAGTAAACAGCAGAGACAAAGCAAATGCAGCTGGTGTCCATTTTAGGTGGTTGTTTCCGGCACCGCGACGAGGAAGCGTACAGCGTGGAGCGTGGCAAACCGCACCTTTTAACCCTTTGCCTTTGCCTTTGCGTTTGCCACACGCCATTTGTTTCCCAACTGTGGGGGTTGGACAGAGACTGAGACTGAGACAGAGTCAGAGACACCCAAACGGCAGCACATGCAGCTCTCTAATATGCTTGGCAAACAGAGAATCCGTTTTGCTTGACGCTAGCCCACTCCAGTGGCTGGTCCGAAAAGCAATTTGCCTAACATTGCCAGGGCGTTAAGTAATAATGACCCCAAAAAGTAGCAAAGCATATTGGCTGGCCACGATGGCGTATACGCAATGTCTATGTGAACATTATTTTTTCCATCCGTTCGGTTTCGGCTTTCGGTTTGTGTTTGGGTTTTCAGTTCTCTGCTCCTCTGAAAGTTATGCTCCTGTGCTGAGGTCAAATAAAATATTTATGAATTGCAGGCAATGCGGGGCGGCTTAATTGCATTAGAGAGATGTGTTCCTCGATAAGCCCAGAGGAAAGTAGTCATGTGACCCTGGCAGGGTGTCCTTTTCCGAGTACGTGAGTGCGCGGTGGGGCGGGGCAGCGGCAATTGGGTCGGCTTTTTGGGTAATTGTGGCTACAGGGCAAAAGGCATTACAAGTGTAGAAACCAGCCAGGAACCCAGCTGCCAGATATGTGTGTGTGTGTGTGTGTGTGTGTGTGTGTATGTGATGGGCGGAAGTGTTGAGGAGGTGGGCGAGGCTGCGGTTGCTGTTTCGCTTCTGGGGGCACTTGCGGCGAAAATTTGCGAAATCAATCGTGTGGAAATTGTACAAAATGGCTTTTCCAACAGTAAATCACGAAGAAGGGGAAAGCCAAGAAGACACGAACAGAGAGCGAGAGCTGGCAATGACAAAGGTTGAGGCGTAGAGAAATTTTGATGAAAAATAAAGCAAATGGCATTAGAGCAGACAACGAGCATATAGAAGTACGCAATACTATAGCACAATAGACTACAAAATACCCTGTAACATAAGCATGAGAAGTGAGCAAATATTGATTTATAATACAAAATTCGAGTGAGCTTAAATTGCAATTTATTTAAAATTAAAACGGGTCTTAAGAAATGTTTGAAATATTTTAAACGAAAGTTTTTTAACCCTTATACACTTTATGTAATAGTCAAAAAGTTATTTCTCCCAGGGGAAAATCTCAACATTTTTGTGTTTTAGAATAATATAAATGCAGTAAGGCAACAAAACTCATCCAAAACCAGGCGAATTGAGAATAATCAGGAAATTATTGATTAATATTATAAATATCAAATACCTCTTCAGTTTTATTAAGATCAAAGCTACGTTGAAAGTAGGCTTAAGAAAAACTAACTACTATTGTCTAGAAACTGTGTTAACATAACAAAGCCTATGTAATGGCAAAAAGGGAAGTCCGCTTCTAACAATAACTCAACATTATGAAAAAAAACAATAAGATTGTCTACTAATGCACTAAAGAGCACAGAATAACCTGGGTATTATGAAAATAGGGAAGCTATTGCTGATAAATAATATGAAATCGGGGAGAGTTTTTCTTGCAATCCAGGCTTCAACTACTTGGAAGCTTGGCTAGCACATGGGTGGCAGAAAGTTATTCCTTTTTTTTTTTAAATTAGCCTAGCCTTATGTAATAAAAGGATTCCTAGAAAAGTATTACGTTTTTTTTTCTGTCATCTACATTCTCAATTCCCTTCTGGCTGCTGCTTCTTTTGCTCTACTCTCGGCTTTTCAATAGACTTTGCAGCTTATTTTTATTTATTTGCTCTTCACATTTCATTGTTATTTTTGCCATTAAATTCCATTTCAACACATTCACATGCAAATCGCAGTAGACTTTCTCTCTCTTCCTCTCTCTCTCTCTCTTTCTCTCAATCAAGAGATATATGCTGTCTCTCTCTTTCTCTCTGGCTCTGTCTCTTTCTGGCTTCATATCTGTGCGCGTTAATGTGCTCAATTGTTTGTCTGCCTCGTGCCGAACTGAACATGTAAATGTTTGGGACTTCAACACACTTTCTTGCCCTCCGCCCCGCAGTCCGCGCCCGCATCCGCAGCAGCTCATCGGGTTTATTGTCAACGGCGCAGCGCAGTGAAAATTAATCAAAAAAACTTTTACCAACAACATTTTCAATTGACAATTTAAACTTTTATCTCGCAAGACATTTTACATAAAAGTTTTGTGTTAAAAATTTTGCTCAACTAAAAATGAAAAATGTTGCCCGCTTCTTCTGCAATGGGCTCTAGAAAGGACTCGCCGGAGTCGAAGCAGTCGCTCCAGTAGGCATCTCATAAGCTATCAAAACTTTTGACGCTTAACTTAGAAAGCACCAGCACGAGGAGGCGCGGCTAGGCAGAGGCTGTTCCTTTGTGCTTTGTACTCTCGTTATTATTGTTGATGATAGCTGCGTGAGCAACGCACCACTTGGGCGGGACCTGGCGGGGCTGTTGTCGTCGTGCTCGAGGGCTGCTGCCGGCCACCCCTTTTTTCATAGTGCGTGGAAATTGGTAGCATAAAGGCATGGCAATGACGCTCTAACAAGCTTAGGCAATTTCCTCACACGCACCTCAGCTGGGTTTATGCGTGTTGAAATCAAGATTCAGTTCTGAAGGTGTTTGAAAAATAAGGCTTTATTTATTATTATTGTTATTATTATTTTACAGACATATTTGTGGATTTTATTAACATTCTTGCTATAGTTACGTTATTATTATTATGTTTTTTATTTTAATTATTATTATGATACCTATAACTTCTATGGCGCTCTTTATGTTTGACTTGCCTAGAATTTGAGATGTATACCTTTATGTTAGGTTATCTGAATGACTAAATTATTTATATTTTAAGAAATTGCTTGAGCTCTATTACCATAACATCATATTTCATATACTTTTACCTATCATAAATAGTCTGGTTTCGCTTCTATAGATAATTTCTTATTTAAACATCGCTTTTTACTACTCTCACTTGTGATTTAATTATTCTGCCCATCAACTTCACAGCAAGTTTCTTTTTATAATTCGTACCACATCTGAGCAGGTACTACTTATGTCTTTTACGTCTGTCACTTAAAGCAAACACTTTTCCTGATTTGTTGCCACGCATAAACCTCTTAACTGGCATATAACTACACAAACAAAAATTATTTTCCTGCTCAACGTATTTATTTACATTTTACAAGGCAGCACAAAACACACATAAGCACGAGGCCAAGGCAGGCACGAAGGCAGGCAGGCAGGAGACAGCAAGAGGAGTCATGAAACATGACAACAAGGCGCAAAATTATGCACAAAGTTGCCATTTTCTATCTGTGCGTGTGTGTGTGTGAGTGTGTGCAAATCCCAGCAGCGTTGCTGCTGCTGCTGCTGTTGATGTGTGTGACAGCAGCAGCAATCAGCAACAAGGTGGGTTGAAAACCATCAGACAAACTCAACCAGACTCAACCAGGCACAGCCCAGACACACAGCAAAATTCAATATGGCGGCAGGGTAGCCAACTTCTGACAGATGACTGCCCCTGACTCCAACTCCCAACTGCCAGCTCTCAGCTCTCCCGGCTCCAAGCTGTGGCTGTGTCGTCATGTGTGCGGCGTGTTGGGTGTCTGTCTGAAAAGTGTAGAAATTTTGTTAGCATTTTAAATGCTCTACACACTTTTGGGCTGTTTGAGCACACTTTGCAACTATGCTAAGTATATAAACATTTTGAGGAGCCATATGATAGGATATAGGTTGAGACTAATGCAAACTTTTTCATTATATTGTTGTCAAAGCTCTTTTAACATTTAATATACATGGACTTTATAAATAACCTTAGGATTCAAAGACTTACTATGTAAATAAATGTCTCTACGTACATAGACTTTTTAAAATATATCTAGAAATTGCGGCGTAAATTTCTCAGCTGCATCGCGATGTAACAAGTATTACGTATGCCTCTACTTGCTTTAAGTGCGTGTATGTGTGCGCATATGCATGTTGGTATGTGAGTTTTTATATTAATACTTGCATACTTACATACTGTGAACTTCGCGTATACCAAACACAGCCGCGTTTACTTTACTTTGTGCCATGTATGCATGTATGGATGTATGTATGCAGGTATGTATGTATGTCAATATATCTATGTATGTATGTGCGCATATATTGATGTTGTCTTATACCAAACGTAAAAATGAATGAAGAAACACATATTTTTACGCATCGCCCCTCTATGCGATTCTCATGAGTTCAACTAAGCATTACAGGTTTTCGGACGTTGATTAAAAGTGGGATATTTAAAAATTGTGTCGGTGTTTATTAACTTGATGTATATATGTTTATATGCACATGCCAGAATATTGAATGAATGAATTTTTAAATGCTGCCTTACTAGGCGATTCTCATAAATTCAAGTGATCCTTAGAGGCTTTGATGCTTTAATAAGAAGTGTTCCTTTAACAGTTTTGTATTTTGCAATTTAATAAACTTATTCTCCTTACTATCACTCTAATTGACTCTCGTGTAGTCTATCTCTCTTTGACTCACTTCTTTTTCCTCGCACTCTCTCTCTCTCTTTCTCATTTTACTACTCTTTTATACATTACCTTAATCGGTTCTCTGTTTATATTTTTCAGCAATGTGTTATATAAAGCTCCGTATCCTTCCTACTAATTAAAAGCAATAAAGTATTCGTGCGTGTGGGAATTTTTGGGTAAGTTCATATTTACATATATATTTTTATATGAATAAGAATAAAGGCAATTTAAGGAATTGAAGTTCATAAGTTCTTGAACGCAAACTCTTTCCTATAGATCAGAGGTCCGTACAATTACCTTTTTATCCAGACTTCCGTTAGATGTCTTAACTTATCGGCTTTAAGTGCATCTCAAAGTCAACTGACTTTGAGCACTTATCCTTGCTTCCTTTGTGTGAAGTTCCCGGGCTGCTGTCATCTGTCCACTTCCATTCCTGGGTGAACTGAGAAACTGGCATAGATGGTGAGATGATGTTCTGTTGTCGTCATCATTGTCGCTGTCGCTGACGGCTTTGCTGTCGATTCCTTTTGCAGGCACTGTGTAAACATTATTTAAGATTTTGTGCTGATGCTGATTTAGTTTGATTTGGTTTCAAGCAAAGGACACTTGGAGCCAACAGTTTGCCAGCAATGTGGGTAGCTGTTTGCCAAGTTTTGAGCGAAAACTTTTAACATAAATTGCTTATCGCGAAAAACAAATACATTTCATGGGAGTACGAATAAAGCCATACAATTATTTCTCGTTTGTGTATTTGTATGTTAAAGCCGGCGAACACTGAAGAAACTTTGTGCCTTAAAAATCTAATTTACCTAACAATAATTACGAAAATGCCAAAAGAAAATTATGTATTATAATTTATGTTAATTACTCAATTACATTTGTGCCTCCTGGCATACTCCAGGCTCCCCGCTCCCGTCTCCGATGTCCAATTAAAAATTCCAAACACAAATGCGCCTCATTAATAAATATGAAACGTCAATGGAAGCCTGGCCACTATCGGCGCAGGATTTGGAGTTAGAGCTGGAGCCAGCCGGCGGGCGTGCCGCAAAGATTACGCAAGAAATCAATATTCAAGTGGGCCAAGCGAACGGGGTTTCACAATCAGCCCCCTCCTCCAACCCCAACCCTATAAAAGCGAGCATTCCGGTTGGAGTTTAGCTAAAAAGTGTCGCGTACTGCGGAGAGTCTGGGCCTGTCCTTAAATTTAAATAAATTACACACGTTCGACTTTCGGTTCGACCAACTTTTGGGGGTGACATTTGCGTTCTGCTTGACATACGAGAGGCTCATTTTTCAAGGGCAGCAACAATTTCTCGAACTCCGCAAGGTGAGAGCGGATTTTTGGTTTTGGGTGTGTGTCCGGTGTGTGTGTGTGTGTGTGTGTGTGTGCGTGTATGTGTGTGCGTGGCTGGGCTCGGCCGCTTTGGCGCCCTCGTATAGCAATTTCCGTGCGGCGTATGTTTTTTCCTGTTCCATTTTCATGGCACTGCCATTGCCAGCCAGACCAAAAGATTAATGAGTTTTTTTGACAGCGAAAAATTAGGCAAAATGTGATTTAAGGGTTGCTCTGCCTGGGCCTTCGGCCTGCTCCCGCTGCTCCTGCTCCTGCTTCTGCTGCTGGTGTGGCCAGAGATAAGCTCGACATTCTGGAGCACCCGGAAAAGCTGTGTAGATGCAATTTATTTAACTCGTATTTGCCAAGTAGAACTCTACGAATTATCGTTCTGCCAGCATTGTTCGTGTGTGCAGCACGGCAACTATTTATTTGATGATGTATTTTTATGACCATCGAATTTATTATGTAGTTTGCCGCTCAAATTGAAAATAAGAAAACATATGTTGAGCGCAGGCCCATTCGGCCGCAACATTTATTTATTTACGTAATATATTTTGGTATATATATTATTAATTTATTTATTGCGTAGCCTTTATAAGATATCCCTTAATATAGAATCTGTTTGGGGCTCTGTGAAGTCTATAAGTAATCAGTTTTGTATTGTTTGTTGATTTTAACAGGAAAGAAACATTTTATATTTCTGGCAGAGTGTAAGGCAGGGGAAAATATATTTCTGGCTTCATCAGCTCAGTTTTTAGTCTACCCCAAGAGCTACAATTGAGTTATCTCCTGCTTGATTCTACGTAATGAAAATATGTCTATTATTTTTTCAACTTTCGGATATGCTGAAGTTTGGGAGAGTGGATAGATGAAAGGCATCATCAACTGCCTATTTACTTTTGCCTTTGAGCTTTTCACGCATCGCGCTAGACGCACACTTCCGTACTTTTTTTTTTTTTTTTGTAGATGCCAGCCGCATTTCCGTAGGCGGAAACCCGCCGACAGTTTAATGGGCGCCACTCAAAAATGTAAAATATAAAAAAATATAAGTAAGCTGAACGAAATGTTTTTATAATCAGTTGATTTACAAGGCCTCTTAATTTGTTGTATTCTTTTTCGCAATCCGCCAATGAAACTGTTTGTCAACGCGACAATTGCTCAACGCGTTGCAAATGAAACGGAGAGAATCAGAATATGCGCTGATGATTTAATAAGCGCAAAACGCGGCGCGGAATGCGGCGAGTGTCGATTGAAGAGTACGAACTCAACGCCCGCCATCGGATTGTGCAATTAATCAAGAGCTGAATGTTATCCATTTGCTTTGGAAATTGACTAGAAAATCCGCCGACTTGCGGCCTGGCCAAAACCAATTCCATGCGTTTTCCATCAGCTCTGAAGCGCTCACTCAGCGCTCCCTTTTAGTCCGGCTGCCTCGCTATATTTCTATATTTGTGTAGCCTACCCCTCCCAGTTCCGATTCTTCAGTTCGTCTCGCTCCGACGGGCGGTCGGTCGCTCGTTCGCTCGATTTATGGCCGCCCCGTCTAAGTGCCTTTAGATCAAAGTGAAACAAACATATTGCAATCAATTTTTGTTGCTAATGAGCTAAATTTGATTTTATTGAGTTGTGTGCGCGCACTCGCTTCCATCAATTAGAAAGGGGTGAGCGGGGCGGACGTGGTTGGCCACTCTGACGTATACGTTATTTCTGATATGATCTGCAAGCCATATTATTGTGAACCATACTGTATTGATTGAAATACATTTTTGTAATAGTTTATAAATAAATAATAGTTGTTGAGAGTAAATAGTTCGTGCAGCTATTGCAAAGCTGAGCACCTGCCTTATTATGTCTAAGAACTTTTTACTTATGCTTGGAGAATATATGAAATTCAGGCACTGAATACCCGTGTGGTAGGCGGGCTCTAGAATACCTCCACAGCATGTCACCGCTTGTCGTACGAGGCGACTAATAGAGACACGTAGATCCTCCCATTCAGGGCTATGAATAGATGAAAGGTTGGGTCGTACGAAACAAGTTGAGGCCTAGTCAGTTGCAAAGATTGAGAGTCATTAAGATTGAGGTAGGCCCCTTGTCGGAAATTCTTGTGGTCTTTTTGTCTGTTTGGGATGCATAGACCCAACCCACATTAATATTGTTACCAAACCAAAGCAGATTGTTTCCAATCCTGAAAGCGGAACACGCCACGTTAACCAAAGGTATAGGGATATATATTAAACGTGCTGAGTAATAAATTGGATTTTTCCTTCAATTTTAATTTCGCACCTTTTGTAATTTTAATATTCCCTAAATCACACATACCCAGCAGCAGTCCCTCTCCCTCTCTCTCTCGCTCTCTCTCCTTCTCTCTCTTTAGCCATTTTGGCTTCCCGCTTGTTATCTCTGTGACCTTGTTTAGCGGTTTTTTCTCTAATTTAAGGCTACGACGCTGGCAGCTTGTAAACATGTCAGGATCCGCTTCTGGTGCTCCCTAAACTCGCCTGCGGCCGCCTCTGCTGCTGCTGCTGCTGCTGATGTTGCTGCATTCTCAGCGTCCTGAAATTAATAAATTAACTTCCTTGTGCCATAAATCATTTTTCGTGCCTGGCTGGGCCTGCCAACTGCGAACATTTTGCGCCATTAACCAAAGTCGTTTCTTCTTGCGGTGCTTTTCACTTACCCTTAACTGTTGGATGCCCCAAAAAAATAAAAAAAATATAAACCGCAACACCCAATTCAAATGCCTCGGCTGCTGCTGCTCCTGCTCCTCCTCCTCCTTCTGCCCAACTCTCAACCAGCCTCATCATCATCATGCTTTATGGGAACTCGGCAGCTTGCATAATCATCGCGTTACAGCTGCTGCTCCAGCTCCAGCTCCTGCTCCTGCTGCTGCTGCTGCTTATGACGCTGCCCTGCTCCAGTTGGTAGGCCTAGTTGGAGGGCTGCCAGTGAGGCCAGTGTCTGCCCACTTCCTGGCCCAATCATAATTTGTGCTTTGCATAAATTAATGGCCACCAGTTTCAGTGCCTGATTTCATTTGCTGCCTGCCAGCCAGCAGCGTAACAAAAAAGAAAACCGACCAAAATTATTTCGCACATAAATTGCTACATACTAGAAGACCCAGAACTTAAAGGTGCCTCGGCTACAGCTGCCCCCTCCGCGCGCTCGCTCTCCCTTTTTCTGCCACTCCGTATTTCTGTCTCTATCGAGCTCTTACTCAAACACATCCCTTTGCTCTGTTATTTACACAGTCTTCATGTGTTTTATGGCATGTTTTCGGGTAGCTCTCAAGATTTATGACAGGCCTGGTCTGCCTGGAAAATGGGGCTCTGCTGCTGTGGGTCCCAGCTTTAACCCCACTTTGCCGCTGGCTTTAAGCAAAGTTCGTGCTGCTGGAATGTCTCAATAAAATCATAGAACCCACACATGGCCTAATTGCTGGCCGTTTGTCAGTTAACCGATTTTATAAAACTGCTCATTAATTTAACAAATTTAATTGTTATTGTCTCAGCCCTGGCAAATCAATATTTACAACTCTATTATGAGTTTTGTAAGATTCATTTAACACACACACACACACACACACACAGAGAAATCGCCTGCCCCTTCAAATCCGATTTTCAGTTGTGTCGTAAACATTTCCCGCGCTGTAAAACTCAACGCTCATAAAGCAGACACATGGAAACCAAAATGAAAATGAAACTGAAGGCGCAATTGCTGCAGGAATTGGGTGGGAAAAGGGCTGGGCCAAGGGGGCAGAGGTGTATCACAGCAACACAAAACAAAATCATAATAAAAATGCATTCATAAACATGAAATACGATGCACTGTGGAGATGAGCCTGGGGCCCGGTGCCCGGTGCCTGGGACTGGGACTGGAACTGCAACTGCAACGGGGGCTTCTAACGTCAGCAGCCGCAGCCCGTCTAAGCGTGAGTCTATTAAAAGCGCATAAAAATAATTTTACCGTTTTACGAGGCCAACGCTGCGCAGGCGTCCGAGCAGGGAACGGACCGGACCGGTCCCCACCGGTGACCCTCATCATGTGGTCGTGGCCGGGGCTCCGGCTGTGTGCGTTCGCGGGTTAATTAAATGACGCCTCTCCGTTTGCCAGTTGCCAGTTGCCAGTTGTCGGTTTCCAGTTTAGTTTCGTGACGACTGCACGCCGCACACGTGTTGGCAATTGTGCGTGGGGGGATCTGTAAGAGTGAGGACGGGCGGGCGGGCGGTCGGTCGGTCGGTCGTCAAATGCCCCGCATTTTGGTTGCTCCCTTTGCTTTGAAATTGGTCTCGTCACTGGGAACGCGCCGTGGGATCTATTGGATTAGAAAGAAGCTCGTAAATGGATTTGAAATGGATTTGAAAGACATTTTGAATTGCTGTGATGGCCGTATGGAGCCATGGCTTAGGCACTTATCAAACATTCTCGTTTGGCAACAGTCGGGAATTATACTTATGTAACATTTTTTTTATGATTATCAATGGAAAATATGGGGGCTCTTAGCTTATGTTATCGAGGGTTTCTTATATTGCGCCCATAGTGTGCAGCTCTTATGCCCATGTTCGATTTATGAAAATTAGGAAAAAACTATGAGAATCACTTAAGTACGACTATTAAAACAGAAAGGAAAGGGAAGTTAAGCAAACTCTTAATTTTCCACAGATGTTTTCAATTTGAATGTCCGATGCATTAATATAAATATTTTAACCATAACTTACTATATCAAATTTAATTACGAAAATGTGGAAATGGGATTATAGTTAAAAGTATTTTGAAAAGTCCTCATAAATATATTTAAATATTTAGGATATCTTGATTAAGGGTTACAACTTTAGGCGCAGAGTTTCTTCTAGTCGACAGCTCTTAACTGGAGCTATACGCCTATACTCTAATCAAGTTATGTTCCCATCTATGGACCTCGACCAGTTGACCATTGGTCATTCAATTGTTGACAGCTGTCAGTCTGACCAGGCATTGGCACACCCTGGAAGAGGACTGTTCCCCTGCCGTTGCATATGCGAGCGTCCGCATGCTCAGCCGTCATAATTGACGAATTTATGGCACTTCTTGGAAACGAACCCAGCAAGGGTACTCGTACTCGTACTCATACTCGCATTCGTACTCGTACTGGTACTCATAGTTGTACTCGCCCCAATACTTGAATTGTTTTCTGTATTCTAGATGGTCGCTATGTGTCCAATTGTCCATTGGACGCCTACTGGGCTCGTTGTTTTACTTTGTTTTGACTAACCAGACGTGCAAATTGCTCAATTCCTGCAGCGGCTTCCATTGACCGCAACAGAAAGAACAGCAATTCATGTTGAATGTGGCATGCGGCATGCGGCATGTGGCATGTTGGGTGTTGTACATTAATGATTTCTGTTTTTGTTATAGTCTTGTGTAAAACCGACAAAACTCATTTTCAAATTGTGCAATCGCTACGTGACTTCCGCGAGAAAACATATCAAGACCTTAAAGAAACTCAGCCAGGCAACCGCATCGGTCAAGCCAAACGAAACCAAAACTGAAGCATGCCACGAGCACAGAAAAACAAAATCCCTTTTACATAATTCCTAATGCTAATGAGGCTGCATTTCAATTGCTAGTCGAGTTCTGTTCCATTAACTAACATTTGCTGTATATTCACGTAAGTCACGAAATGTTTAACGCATTGCGAGAGAAACTGCCTGTGTTTATGAATTTGCCTATCAGTCTCTCATAATACACTTTTCCATAATACTAAATATTTTCCTGAGTTAGCCCAATGTTTAACCATCTATCAACAGAATGACTAGCCAAGGGATAAACTTACCTTTATTTATTTTGCCTGTAAATAATTTCCTAAAAAAAGCTTTTCAACTATCATTTTCTATGAGAGACTCATTCTCAACTATTTTAAGATTTCTATTTATATTCCAATTTGATTTCGTGTCAATTTTAGTAGGTTATTGACTGCCTTTTTTTGCGCAATTTCACTTCATAAATCTTTGCCTCAATTGGCTGCTAAAAATCATAAGCAACAGCAGCAGCAGCAGCAGCCGCGACTTTATCTGGCGGTTATTTATGCGTTTTTAAATATTCAAATCGAATTGTACGATCTTTTAAATGGCAATTGGGATTCGAAACGGAAAGGTTTTAATTAAAAACAAGTTTCCGTTACGGCCATATACGAAGCGCATCTCTTGATTGTTGTCGCGCTCTGCTTTGTTTTGTGTCTTGTTAAAATGTGACTTAAATATGCACATAAAATTCGTTTCACTGCTTAATGAAAACTCTCATTATGATAGCGGTTGGCTGCGCCGCACTTAAAGGCAGACGGCTGCAAAGTTGCCAAGTTAAACAACAAAAGTGTAAAGAGTTGCGTTTTTTAAGACTGCAAAATTGCGTCAAGCTCCTGCCAAGCCAGCAGCTCCTTCCTATGCCAGACACGTGCGCGGCGAGCGAAAAATTCGCATCGGCTTTAAAAGTCCAACCAAAAACGAAACTTCGGCTCAAATTGTTGTCGACTATTATTTGGCTATCCTTAACTTTTCATCCACTTGTTAGGCGCTATCTCGTAGCTTGGCTCGGTTTCAAATGGCAACGGGCACATAAATCTCATGTTAATTTATGCAAAAACTAAAGACCAAAACAAATTTTTGCTTTGTGGCGTCAAAGCAAAATGGCTGCTAGACGGGTAGCTACCCTGTATGGAGATGGAAAGTAGACAACTTTTTTTAGAATTATTTTGAGAAATAACTGTCAAATTCTAAGTGCAAGGCATATACTTCTTGGCACCAGATGCTTACAGGGTATATGAAACACAATTATTTAAATAAACACGAATGCTGATCCAGCAGCTACCCTGTATATTGCTGTAGAGTAAATGGGACGGAGTTGTTATACCCTTGTTAAGTCAAACTATAAACAACTTTTCCAGAGGGATGTGCAATGCATATCTGCCTTAGCTACAGATACCTACAGGGTATGGCAAACGCAATTAACTGATTTAATACCAGTGTTGAGCGAGCATCTACCCTGTATAAAGTTGTAGAGTTAATGTGAATATTGTATAGAACCCATCGATGATTCCTAAAAGTAATAATTGTTTAGTTGTATGTGCGGCGCATATACCTCTTAGCCACACATACGTACAGGGTATGGCAAACACAAATATTTTGTTACCAGTTTTTATGCCTTTTGTCGCGTCGTTGTCGACAACTCTTGACTCTTTGGTGCGGCTCTCGCCTCGCTTGTCATAAAGAAATTTTAATAATGTGCGGCGCCAAAAAAGTTTTTTTTTACGAGCCGTAAAGCGACGAAGCTGACGTCGACGTCGACGCTGATGCTGACGTCGCTGCCGCTGTCTGGGGCAGCGTGGAGCATAGCAGAGTGTTAAAAAAATGAAATGAGTTTCAAATGAGCGTCGCATTAGGCGCCCAAAATGACTTTGTCAGCTGGGGTCAACGTGGCGTATGCGCAATGTGCATTTAAGCTGATTGCATAATGTGAAAATGCAGAAAACCCCTCGCGAGTTAGTTGAGTCAGCATTGTCGCCACTTGGACTCATGCATATTCAGTTTCGCTCGCATATTTTTCACATCCAAGCTTATATCATATAACACACAAAAAGCCAATTATAAAATACATATTTCAGCTATAGGCCTTAAATTGTTGCAATCAAATGTTTTCGATACACAAATGAATTTCTCTCCCCCTTTGCGCACAAATCAAGCGGCATTAAGCTGTCCGTCTGTCGAACCATCGATCTTGCCTGGGCATCTTCTGGCCATCAAAATGCCAGCTGCGCTTGGGCCCAGGTCTCTGTTAAGACAAAACTCTCGCCCCTTGTCTTTTGACTCCTATTTTAATGGCGCGGCATAAAATCCACAAAATCATTTACACAAATTAAATGTTAACTCAGGCATAAAATTACCAAGTTAACACCCGCTCGCTGGATGCCGATCTCTCGCTCCCTCTCTGGGCCATAATTTAATGGCAAGTCGAATCGACGGGCTGACAATGCAGCGAGCCCGAAACTGGCTGCGACTGCCAGACCGGACCTGGGACACGCCTGACAACAACGACAGCAACAACAACAGCAACAACAACAACGACAGCTAGTTGGCTGACAAGTTTTCTACGCTTTGCTTTTCCTTGCGCACTTTTCATTAAAAATATCCGCTCTCCACCTTTCCGACCGGTCGCCGTGTAATTTGCAAATTTTCTAATTGTCGTTTGAAATTTCAGCCTTTGGCCAACACGTTGACGTCCGGAACGAGCCAGGAACCTGCTCCGGCCGGGCTTTTTGGGTGTGTTTGTGTTTGTATTTGTGTGTGTGTGTGTTTGTGTAAAGTAGGTCGCCTAGCAAAATAGAAGGTGTTGCTGTTGCTGCTGGTCCTCGACTCACCTTTAATTGCAATTAAGTTTTAGTTTCAGTCTCAATTTCAGTTTCATGAATTGAGCGCAAGGCCTTCCACTAGCAAAATCCAATTTAGCCAACGCGTCTCTTAACACACTTTTCAGCTCGGTCCGTGCGGCCATTAGGCGAATATTTTTGAAAAACCTCTCGAATTTTTTCATGTATTTAGATACCCATGCCAAAAGCAGTGGCAGGGCATATTGGGATCTGCTGACAAACTGATTACCGCAACTCAATAAACCAAATAATACCATATTCCCGACCACAATGCAAAGCGAAATCGATCTGTTAACTAGCTGGATATCATCTTTGAGATACTCATGTTTTGCGAGTGTAAAGGTATCCCACATGCATACGCTGTAAAAGCTTTTATGCCCGGTTATTTATTTATTTGCCTTGTTAGGGCTGCTTTTTTTTCTCATGTCGTAGCCATAAATAATTCACAATTCATTGACATATTTTTATGAATATGACTTCCGATCGTTAAACAAGGCGCATAAAAGTGGCGAGCCGTCGACTATCAGGCCGTGCAGCATCTGCCAGTTTGTCTGCCCCTGCAGCCCATCCACAGCAGCCGATGGGGGCAGACCATTAAAACAACATGAACGCACAATTTAATTTATATATTTTTATTTTTCAAGCGTGTTGGCGACACTTCATTGTTGCTACTGTTGTTGTTGTTGTTGCTGCTCTGAAAAAACAAACAGTGTAGCGAGCCCCAACCGCCACAGCCTTGATTCAGGCTCATCGTCAACCTTTTCGAAAATATAATCACAGCATAAAAATCAATTCCAAACGCGTGTGCAAAGAGCAAACAGACAGCGCCAGTCGAGAGTCTGTCGAGAGGCGCACACATGGCAATCGAGAGGTCTCCACAACAATTTTTCCCAGTTCCCTGCTTCAATGCTCCCTCCTCATCCTCCTCCTCCTCCCCCTCCCTGCCCCCTGCTCCCTGCTCCCTCTTGCCGCTGTTACCCCGACTTGTCCAATTCTTCGTTCCACACAAAAATGTCACACATTTGTTAAACATTCGCGAGTCTGCACGAGCTGCACCCCTGTTCCCCCTTTTAACCCCCGTCCCCTTGCCTGTGGCATCAGCAATATAAACAACACTGTGCTGCCAAACTGTGGCCCGGAAAAATCAGCATGCAAATAAAATAAAAATAAAGCATGCAATGAGCAAAAATAAAAATAAAACAAATCAAAAAGGATATTGGCAGCTATGAAAATACCCTAGGCGCGCAAATATTGTACGTACATAACAATATTTTCTGCATACCCTGCAAGCGTCAGGTGTGTAAATAGGGCATGCCTGAAGGCTTGCAAACGTATGCAACTGAGAGAGAGGTGCTTCTTCGTAGTATTCGTCAAGTATAATGGGTAATTATCCTTAAATGTGATGATTCTATATTTTACAGTTTCATAAGTCATTAATGTCATGGAACAAATAACTTCAACTATCCAAATATGTTCTATACAAACCACCGGCTCCGGCTGTTCGTTGATCACCAATCAAACAGTCAATCAGTCAGTCAGTCAGTCAGGAGAAACAGTTTCATACATAGAAATAAATTCCATACAAATTCAATGTACCCCCCCTTGAAGAATTCAAGGGTATCTGACGCTAAAATCATAAATAGCTTAAAACCAAGCCAGCGCCTGGCAGGAGCCGGGCACTGTTTGCATTGGGCGGCAGCTCCTAGCGGTGACGATGGCTGCCGAGGCGCAAATAGGCTGTCAGTTACATACCAGAGAGCCCCATTACCCGTCCCCGCTACCCCGCCCCCCTCACCACGTGTGTTTGTGTGTGTAGGCGCATTAATGTAGCCAGCAAAAAAAAAAAAAAGAATTTGTTGTAGGCAGGCACAAAAAAAAGCGCTGAGAAAAAAAATTGAAATGCTTTTTGTGATTTATGGGAATGTGTTGCGTAGCCCGGAGATTTCGTATAAATGTGTCCCCTCTCTCTCTCTCCCTCTCCCTCTCGCTCTCTGCCTCACTCGCTGTCCCCATCTGCCTCTCGCGCTCCCACCCTCTGTCAATGTCACACACAAAAATGTTTTACAAGCAATTTTCCAGCTTTTCTTTTTATGTGTGTTTGTGCATTCGTTTAACTATTTGGGCATAAAATATGACGACCCCAGCACGAAATGGAGAGCCGCTCGAGAGGCGCCCGCTACCGGTTCCCCAAGCTCCAAATTGCTGACACTTTATGGCCACGCCATGACCGGGTGGCCAGGCCATGTGTCCTTGCGGCTGCTTTGTTCGCTACTCCTGTAAAGCCTTCTGGATAAATGGGCGCGGGTATATGGAATATTTTTTTATAGTCAGCTGACAATTTTTTGTGGCTCATGGCAAAATATTGTCGAAGGTGCTTAGTTGTAAGTACAGTGAGGACTGTCAGCCAACGATTGGATAATAGTCAGTTAACATGGAGTGATATTTAGGAATAGATATATGATATTTTACACTTATTTTCCGCTTATTGAGGTAGATTCTAATGAACCAAGCAACAAGTGAGCTTAAGTTCTAGCACAAATTTATATTTCTTTAACATTTGGTACAGTGAAATTATACTAAACGTGCTTCGCTAGCAAATCTATTTGGCGCTCCACAAGTTCAACTTGTTTTGGAGTCTCTCACTTGAAGCTGTCAAGAAAGAAAGATAGAGAAAAAAGCCCACCTCTTTTAGATGCTCCCACTGCTGTCTCGCCATTCGCAGACGTCAATCCCAAGTGGCCCTTGTCGCAGATTTTAACAACTTTATTGATGAGTCGCCGCTGCGCCGATCTCTCGGCGAAGTGTCCGCCAAGCCCCAAAAGCGCTTCGTGCCACTTGTAAGCAATTTCAACTGTCAATTTTTGCTAGCAACAATTCGTTGTTGCTGTGAAATCTGAATATGAGCATAAATAAATGCCGAAAAGCAAGACACACAAAAACTAGAGGCAAGCCGAAGAAAAATACACTTCCAAACGGAAACCTTTATTTTGTTAGTTTGTTAAATTTATTTTGTTCTCCAACCAAATATTTATTGATTCTTGCTATAGGGGAATAATTTATAACCATTCCATGTTTCTAAAACTGGAAACATTGTTGAGTCACATGGTTAAACTCATAGTTCCAAGCTGTATCAAATATATTGTAATACATATATGTTTTTTAGTAAGAACTTTCCACTTATCGTTTCTATTACAACTATATGAGATACTAGACTGATTCGGTAGATTTCCACATGTGCAACATTTTGCGATAGTTTTGATACTGAAAGACTAGCTTTCCAGAATAGATATATCATTTATGGGCTTGCAGGTGTCGCACATTTTATGACAAAACAATAATACCCGGTACAAGCGTATAACAATAAACTGCTGAGGTTGACACCCAAACGGCTCTAATAACTCAACGCGGCTTGGCCGCAGCTTGGACTCAATGCCTTTTGGAATTTGTAATGGAAACTTGTTCTGCGGCTTGGCAAAGCAACAACAACAACAAGAACAACATGAAAAGCAGCAGCAGCTGCTAGATGTGGATTGTGACTGAGTCAAGCTGCGCCCAATGTGGCTGCAATCTATTGCTGACTTGGCGCAAAACAAAAAATGTGGCGAAGTCAACCAAGTCACAGAGTGGAAAAGATTGACAGACATGCAGTCACAGTCGAAACATCTCCCACAGCTATGTCAATTGTCCTAAAGTGGCGCTAAGCGATTTGCTCGGCTCGCCGGCCAAGCCGGTGTCCCACTGCAAATCCGTCACCAACTGTGCGAACTGTCAGTCGGAGTGTTCCCCTAGCAAATCAATTTGCTCGGTCCGCAACTGACGGAGCGGCTTTGCATAATTTATATGAACGGGCCTATGGCCACAAATAATTTTCGCAATTGGCTAGCGGAGGGAGCTGCGGCACAGAACACACAAAAAACATTTTCAACAGTGGGTGGAGCTGTGAATATTGGCCATAAAATTTATGCCCTGAGATAATAACACAAGCGGCAAGTCGTTATGGCCTGCCCGGCAGCCCAGCCAACAAGGCATCCAGTTAGCCAGGCGAACGACCACAAGGAGGATGGCTAAAAATAAAATTATTGCCTCGCCAAACTCGTCTCGAGATGCAAAGCCAGCGATAGAAGCTAAGGTTGAAGTTGATTCGGATGCTGTGCCTGCTTGCCCGCTGGAGCTGCCTGTCTGTGGCTGGCGAGTTGTGGCCCAGGTGGTGACTGCAGCAGGAGGCCCGAACCACTTGGCCAATTATGCGGCCCTCTTCTGTTTTCGACTCTATTCGCTTCCAAGCCCTTTTTTTATTATCATAAGCCAAGACTAAGACGGGGTATATCTTATGGCGAAGCGATACAAAGTGTTTATATATATGTTTCCAATGTTATGCGAAGAGCAAAAGATGTTTGGCAGCGGGATGCTTAAGCTAATGGGTATTCTCGAAGAATAATTATTTTTATTCGAGACATTACAACATGTAAAATTACGCCGAGGATTCGAACCATTTACTTTTTATTTGTTTGCCCTAATGGTAAGGTCGTGAAGGTATTTCTAAAAATCATAGAGAAAGATATTTTCTTAATGCAAAGAACTCTAAACTAGCTCGAGACATTGCAAGATGCATTCTTTTGTTGGGGATTCGAACCACTAATTTTTATTTAGCTCCATTCTTCTAAGAAGCTTAGAGAGAAATATATTTTCTTACAGCAGACACTTGTAAACTATCCACCCAAGACAAAAACAAAACGCCTGCTATGAGGCATTACAACATGCATACCTTTTCCTTGGAATTTGAAGCTGTAACGCTTTGTTTGGTTGTCCCAATGACAAGCTCCTGCCAGCTCTTGAAACAAGCTTATTTGGAACGCTTTGTTTGCGTATATACAGAGCATCTGTCAAGTCTATCAAGACCAAACTGCATTTTCAGTCTTTGTTTTCAGCCTGGTGCAACAACATTTGGTTGCCAACTTTGCTGTTGATACACACAGCGTTTAGGCTGTGGTCTACTCTTGTTGTATTCACGTTGGCTCCTCGTTGCTGGTCTTCTTGGTCTGTTTGTGTGTTTGGCTTTGGCTTCGTTTGTAAATATGCCCAGTTTGTGTTGGAATCATAGACGGTAGCTCGACAACAACAACAAGAACGACAACGACAACTACGAAACACGGAATCACATCCTTTGGGTTACGAGCTGCTGCTGCTGTTGCTGCTGCTTAGTTGTCCGTTGCCAGGTCTCTGTTACCAGTGTCTTGGGCTCCGTATTGCCTGCAGCTCATTTGGCTCTTGTGTTGTTTTTGCCCTTCGGTAGACAACATTGGCCAACAGCGAGCCACAAGCTCATCGTCATCATCGTACTCGTCATTGCCCAGCTGAGGGCTGTTCAGGTGTCCCATCAACTGTTTCTCCCCCTTTGGAACAGGTACAGACTGTTTGGCATGCTAATATGCAAACAGTGCTGCCAACTTAATGAAATTGAAATGAGCAAATTAGTGATGTTTGGCTATGTGCAACAAGGGAACAGACCAGAGCCCTACAACCTGCTAATTCCCTTGGTTAGTGCGAATATTTAAAGTCTCCTTTAGTTACCCTAAGCTATTATATGTTGATGGCCCTACAATGTCATTCGGGGAATCAGCGTAACTGAATCGTAGATATAGTATAGAAACATGATAACTTCACGCTCAAATGCATGCATGTACGTATGTTATCTTTTACCAAAGACTTGCCAAATTTACCTCCTACTCTGCAACAAATATAGGAAAATATATTAAATAACGCCCTGCTCTGCGATTCTCATGAATTCATGTAGGCATTGAGTATAAATGTGATATTCCTGCTTCCTACTCTAAAAAACGATTTTGAAAAGAAAAGGCCTTGCTATGCGATTCTCAAGAATAAGTCTTCTGGGTTTTCAAGCATTGATTATTAGTTGTTTTTAAGACTTAATGAAATGCCCATACTCTTTTTGAACTCTATCTTTGTTTATCTTTGCGTCGCTAATTTAATTCTTATTTATTTCCTTCAGGAATGTGTATATATCCTTCCTAAGAGATGGCAACAAATTAATCTCGCTTTTAAATTGGAAATTCTTGGTAAGTACACATTTACATATATGTATATGCTCAAACTTTAGCCATTTCCTAGTATCATATAAATTTGAACCAGTGGGGTGGATAATTATAGATTATGGAAAATGAATTTCAGCTCAAAGTTTACCACTCAGTTTCCCTCTTGTGGGGGGAATTTGACAAAGCCCCTTCAACATGCCTTGAGCCTTCTAAAAGCTTAAGGATGCGACTTCAAGAAGGATTAAAAAATTAAATGCTCCCGCACAAAAGTGCATATGGGAATGTGTGAGTGCAGTAGCCTGCTAAGATAGATTAATAGAAGTACATTCATCAAGTAGCCTTCGATAAAGAACGGGCATTCAAAGAGACAGTTAAACTAATAGCCAACAAAAAATTCAAAACGCAAACCATTGAATATAGCGTTCGCCCAATGCTAGCTAGTCAGCCAGCCTGAATGCCAAACCCCATAAATCTCGACCCAAACTTCGTGTTTGGTCAACTCGCCAGCTGCTGCAATGTGCACTAAAAACTAGTCTAGCCATTGGAGCAACCAATAAAAATGATTCTTTCACACAACAAGAGAAAGACAAAAAAAAATACGGAAAAACAAAAATGAAGAAGGAAACCCACATGTCATGGACTACACTTCAAAGCACTAGACGCTCCCAAACCCCCAACTTGAACTCCAGTTTCTGATAGATACAAACGACTTCATGACGATACAAAAGAATGATGATGATTTGCAAAAAGCACGAAGAGAAGAGCACACTGAATGGCAGCCAGATAGCGTCTGCTGGGCTCGGCTGGGCCCGTCCGGGCGGTCCATCATTGAATTGGCTGTGCAAACGTTTGATAAATTGATGAATTGCAATGCTCAAGTGGCAACAGTTTAGCGAACAGTCAGACTCTGGTCGAACTAGCGATCGATAATATGACCAGGCCTAGGAGAGGGACTTTGAATTCGACTCCGACTCCAACTGGAGGACGGTGCACCGAGATTGGGAAGTGGTAGCTGGAGTGGCACACAACTCATTAGTTCATCAGTCACTCGAGTTTCTGTGTTTTGTTTACCAAAGTTTAGCATAAAAAATGAAACAGTCATGGCCCAGAGTCGTCGAGGAAGTACCATATATATATTTTTTCTTCTTGTTTATGCTCGTTGCGTTTCTCGTTAACCGGGAAGAGCTCATAAAAATTTATGTTAATTTCGTTTAGAGCTGCAATCTGCGACTGCATTCGTAATGAGACGAGCCGGGCTAAGTAAACAGGGACTGCGGCACAGCTTCGCATAGTGGAGGAATTCGAAATTGAAATAATGATTAACAGGCAAATGTATAATAGAAGAAGCTAGGGAGGGGACTAGTTAGGGCGGGGTGGGGGGACTTGATCCGCCTACACGGGAAATTTTTCTAGACACGGTGCACTTCGTGCAACAATTGAAAACTTCTACGAAAATGCCGTTGTGAAAATGCAGCGTAAACATTTAAGATAAACAGCCCCAAAGTGAAGTGAAGTGAAGTGAGGCTGGGGCTAGGTCTGGGTCTGGGTCTGGGGCCCCAACGTGAGCTCTACAAATTAACTGCAAGCGGAGACAACGCGACGTATGCGCAACGTGCTGGCCTGACTCGCACAATTTGTTTATTTATTTGTATTTATTTTCCAGTCAATATAAACTATGTGAATTTTTACTGTACATAAAATGAGTAGAATGCCCAGACAACTAGACATGGTAATAATAACAACAATGCCAACTTCAACCCAAGACACAGCGCACATCGGGCCAAGTAAATATAAATCAAATGCAACCGAGCAGCTGCCATCGGCTTCGGAATGGGCCGTACGGGCAGCCAGAGAGGAGTTAGATGAAGTTTCCATGGAAATGCCAGCCAAGCCGTGAACTTCAAAATAAACAATATGATGAGCATGTGTGTGTGCGTGTGCGTAGGTATGTGGAGCTGATGACTGAAGGAAAATAGAAAATATATTGCAGCATAAATGCGAATCATGAATGGGATATTTATGTTGGCAAAAGCTGGAAATGTGGGACACAAATGCGATTAAGTATTGAAAAGTTTTCTCAACTGTATTCAAATTTCTAGCAGTTAATCTAGCGGAAATTTGCGATGCCAAGCAAGCTGCCTGCGTTGCAGGTGCAATGTTTAAACTAAGCCCCCTGCAACCATGATCATCCGTTTCGTATTCTGGCAAATCCCCGCACTTTTTGTGGCTCAAGTCAAAGTCATTTGCCAGCAACATGGCAACAAAACACAGCTCATCAACACCTTTAGTCAGCCATTTTGTTAGCTTAGCTTGGATGGTGGAGAGAAGGAGTGAGAGGGGGAGGGGTGGGGGTAGTGGAAGCGCTAGAGCAAATACGCAAAACCATTGCACACTAAATCCACTTAAATTAATTGCAAAAGGTGATTACGTTGCTGTTTTGCCTGTATCCGGATCCTGGCAGCAAACAGGCAGAGCCAGCAGACAGCTGAGAAATGGAAGCCAGGACCTGGAGCATTCGGCAGGATATGCAACTGCCACGGCCACGCCCACACCCATACCCACAGGCCACGGGCAGGTTATCAAGAAGCTGCACGCAGAACGCCATTTCTCAACTGCCAGGGGCCAGAGGCAAACGGGCAAACACCTTGGCTATGGCAATGACTGCAACTGCGGCGCGAGGTAGGCAAATGCTCAGTCGAGTTCTTGGCTGCCTGGCTGCTTGGATCCTGGCTCCTGCCGAGTGTTTGAGCATATCTTATAGCGGCAGAGCAACTGTCGCTTCATTTTTGCAAAGTAATTTGCAAAAGAGCCAACACAAGGCGCAGCAGCGGCGAGAAAACAGAAAGCAAGTGCCGCCAAAGCGCAGTCAAGGATGAAACAGCAAGGCAGAAAGTCTCCAGGTGGAGAGGTGCTGCTAGGTGTTAAGGTGTCGCTGTCATTGCTTGATTGCGTTTATGCGTAGTTGGTTATCAGAATAAGACCAGACTAACAGTTGCTCCGACTGTGCCTTTATAAATTTGGTCAAATTTCAAGTTATGTAATCTCTATCCTAAGACAAGGACGTACGACATTGTAAGTGCTGCAAAATGTTAAAAAAGGCATTTGTTGTGCATTATGGTATTTTCTATTTCAAAGCCAACAAGTGACGGGACCAGTCCAGTTTTCAGGCTTCAAGTCGTCTGCTCATTAGCAGTGTTGACAAGTGCTGACAAAATATATCGATAACTTTAAATTATTAGATTAATTTAGTTATCGAATTCAAGTGTCCGGTCCCTTCGATTCTTTCTGTATTGCTTGTAACTTTTAAAACAGGGCTCCAAACCCAAAAAAGAAAATAATCGCTGGTTCAAACCAACTGCTTTCCTGTTTTAGTTCTTTTCGCCCATAATTGCCCCTTGTTCTGAGAATATTGTAAGCCATACATATTTTCATATACAAAATGCGAGCTACATTTGAACCCAGCTCAACGGCTTGACTTGATTTGAGCTTAAGTTTTAGCAATCAAATAAATTCAAATTCTAGTTGGATCGACTCAGCCTCAAAAATACTTGAAACTCTTCTTGAAGGGATCTAAATGAAACGTAATAAAACTTATTCACATATCATTTAAGCAGAACGATATACGATTTGAATATCCAACTTTCTGAATTCGCAATCATAACTTTGAGCCACGCATAAACACAAATTTGACTCGTCTCTTTTGTCGTGTGGCCCTCTCCCTTGCCCTACCTTAAGGTCTATGTGTGTGTATGTGCTTAAAATGTCATTAAAGCCCTGAATGGGCGTGAGCATTGAAAGCAGCGACTGGCAAGGTGGCAGGGTGGAGGGACGTGCAACTGTAGCGACAGCTCATAAAGACGACAAACGGAGCAGATAAAAGTCTCGAAGATTCAAAGACTCAGCTCCACCGCATATCATATCCGTAATCAGCGCCTCTCTGCCGCAGCCAGGCTTTCCCGGGGCGCACTTTGTGCGTGGATTGGCGGTGGGCAGGGTGCAGGACTGTGTAGCTTCCGTTAAATTTATTGATAATTGATTATTGCTTCGTTAGGTCGCATTTGAGGCGGCGTTTGGTGTGCGGTTCAGCCGGATTGGCTCTTTATTGTTGTTGTTGTTGTAGTTGTTTTTGTTGCTATCAGCGTTGTTTGTTGCGTGTTTGTTGTTGCAAATTGAAAATGCAAATTGCTGGGCTGATTTGCCAGCTCCCGATTGCATTGCGGGGCCCGGCACGACTTTTGCCTTTTGATGTGTGCCTCGAAGTTGCCGACGCTTTGGGGAAAAACAAATTTTCATAAATTTTTAAAACAAACACACGGGACATGAAAAACAAAAACGCAGACAAAAAAAATAAAAGCAAATAGCAAGAAGCAGAGCTGCTCTTGGATTTTTTACGCCATTTTGTTGCCGCTCTGTTGTTGTTGTTGTTGTTGATGATGTTGTTGTTTCTGTTGTGAGTTGTTTGTTGTTGTTAGGACGTGCCTATGCGCGCTGCTTTGCTCACCTTTTGAGCTTTTAAATTATTTTCCAAGCACGTAGCCTCGTCGGCTGTTTGCGTATTTAAACGTGTACGGCTATGTGAAGCGCATAGAGAGGCGCGCGTCAGAATAAAATAGAATGGGCGAAAGAGATAGCTAGCCTAAAAGCATAGGGTGGTGTGAAAAAGCGCGTAGAGCGGCGGCTGCTTTGCCCTTAAAAGGATTTGCGCAATTTACGTGCAATGAGAGGTTGAGGGGGGCTTTTCTCTTCTTTTTTTTTATTTTGCGTGAAGGGTTCGGGATGTTGCTGCTGCCTGCCGTTGTGTTGACAAACAAACAGCGTCGCTGAGTGACGGCCAAGACAGACGAGCAGACAAGCAGCCAGTGGGTGGGCAGGATTCGCAAGGACGGTAGTCGGCGGCTTTGTGTTGACAATGTCCTTGCTGGCACTGTGGAGCCCTTTCATCCCGTGCCGCCTGCCGTACGTGACTTGCATTTATTTTGCGGCCCAAACTGTGAAAAACTCGTTAGTAATTTAGCAGTGAGCCAGAGCCAAACACAGAATGCCCAATAGCCCAATAGCTGGTCCAACCTCAGAGCTGGGCCATGTTGCCAAAGCAATCAAATGCTCGTCTATATTCATATGAAGCCCCGACTGCAGCTAACTAAAAATACTAAACGGAAAATTGGGGTGGGGGAAGCAAACAAAAACAAAACTTTCAAACTGCAAATAATTCCATCAACACGCAGGGCCACAAAAAAGCCACAAACTAAAAACCAGAACCGAAAACGGCAATGGAAACGATTGATAGCCACTTGAGTTGCACAAACACATAAAGCTGCCCTCTCTTTCTAACCCCTCACTCTCCTGGCTTCTCTGCTGTTGCATTCAGTCTTTAGTCTAACCCATTGACATTGCACAGTGCAGCCGAGCACATTGGGCGGGCCGCGCGCTTTTGCACAGTGGGGCACAAAACAGACAGACAAACACAGTGCGAGATTCAAGTGCAGTTGCGAGTACCTAAACCCAAAATTGTGTGGTAACTGTGTGCGGGCAGGAGAGCAGCTGGTGCTGTAGCAGAACCAGAAGCAGGAGTAGATGGGGATGTGGGTGGAGCAGGAGCAGAAGCTGGGTGCTTAGGCTGCTTAATGGCACCAGGCCCAGCGTCGAAAGAGTTATTGAAAATGTTTTATTGTGTGCATTTGATTGCTGTAAGTGTTGAGCTCCCACTGTGTGGGTGGGTGTGTGTATGTGTCTGCCTGGTGTCTAACTTATAAATATTTCAATAACATTTGAAGTGCGCCTGGCTGGTGGCTCAATTGGGTATGGATTTTGGACCACCCGCCCGAACCCGGCTCGCCAACAAAACGCAAATGGAAATGCACTTTCCATTGTGTGCGAGTGTCTAGTGCTTTGCCACTCCAAAACTCAACTCTGGCAATGGCCATAGCCATACCAATAGCAATGGCACTTGCCATATTTGGATTACCCAAAACCAAACCAAACCAAATGCCCAAATGCAACGCCGCCGAGTCGCATGTTTATGCGTAAACGCGAAACATGAAACGTCTAGAATCAAAAACTATTCGGTAAAACATAAATGATTAATGGAAAAAAATATGTTTTTGTTGGAAAAGAACAAAATAATATCCATATTACTATTTCTTTTTTTAAAAGGATCATGGGTATTTTTCAAATAGATAAATAAAAACCATGAGAATTTTAGGAAAGAGAGAAAACATTTCAGAAATTTTGAATAAAATGCAGAAATTAAATATGTTAGGGAAGAAAAAACGACTTAAAACATTTTTTTCTATTTATTAGAAATTATTAAAAAATAATTTCAAATATTTCCAACCCAAAAGTAATTCAAGCAACAAGAAATATCTTTGGCCTTGCTCCAACCATCGAATGCTTATTAAAGAAATAACCTTGTATTGAAAGAGAAAACATTTCAACAAATTCCTATTTATGTAAACATTTCTTTAAATATCTTATGATAAATAGAAAATCATGAATTCGTGCATGCATGAACGCAGAATTTTAGACATAGCTTTTGCGTGCACACAACACTTTGGCACGTCCTATGTGGGCATACTTTCAAGCGAGTGTGTATGCATGTGTGTGTGTATGAGTGTGAGTATGTACATGTCCGGGTGTTTTAAAACTTTCTATTGAGTGGCAAAGAGCTTTGGCAACATCTTGTGATGCAATCGCTGCCACACGGCTCAGTGAAGCCTGTGGCATGGCCTACTTTGGAGCACAAAAGCTTAACTCAATTACCAATAGCAGCCGCAGCAGCAGAAGCAGCAGCAGCAGTTGCCACACGTGACTAGCCAGGCTGTGTGGAGGGAGGATTGGGCAGGTGCAACCAAGCTGAGCCGAACCGAACTGACCTGCTTAGCTGGCCAGGCGAGCTGCCAATACCAAATAGCAAATGAGCGGGCGGCACTCGACAAACGTGGGCCAGGTCGAAGGACGCTTTAAGGGTCCAGCAGCCACCTACAAATCCCTTTTCAAAACTCATTAGCACAAATTTGTGCTGCATAGTTGGCCGCTTCTATGGACCTGATTCTGGTTCGAAGTCTGAAGCTACCTTGGCACGCCCCAGCAACTGTGCCGCCTAATTTGGGGCGCAGACAAAATTTATGCTGATTGTGCGGCAATTTACGAAAACTGAGAGCCAAAACTGGAAAATTGCAGCTGCCTCACGTAGCAGCCGCAGCCGCAGCGACAGCTAGAAAAAAGCCAAGAAAAGCAGAACAACAAATTTTCAATGCGGCGCGTTTACAATAAATATAAAGCACTCAGCCTTAAAAACAATGACACAACCTTTAACCTTTTTCCGCATCTCCTTTTGTTATGCTGCTATTTTTTGCACCCTTGCAGTGGGTAGTATAATTTGGTCACGAAGTGTATAATGCTTGAAAGGCAACGATTCGACCTTTTAATATATATTGTCTGATCAGTATTAACAGTCGAGTCGGTAGGGATATGTACACTAGTCTTTTACTCAAAATATAGGTTTATCCGCGTTGGAATAAGCCGGCTCGGACTACTATATCATGTATTTTTTGAGAGCACAATCGAAGGAAAACTAATTTTTTGTATTGTTTATCATATTTTGTTTTTCAAAATATCTTGCAAAAACTTGACATTTACGATTTCCAATATGATCCTTGCATTTGAGCAAAATCTGAAAAAGAGTTTCTATGAAGAACTTCTCCATTACTTAACAAAAAAAAAAAAAAAAAACAGCAATAGCGAGCTTTTTGTCGTGAAATGTGTAACGCTTAAGAGACATCTCCGCGACCATAAAGTATTATATAATCTAGATCGAGATCGGTCTGTTTGTCCGTCCGCAGTTGTAAAGCGTCGTCTTGAACCTTTGCATAGGTCCGTCTTTCTGTTGCATCCAGTTGATGTTTCTCAACCGACCGGATCGGACCAATAGCTGCCATAGGAACGATCAGTCAAAAGGAAGATTCTTAAATGGAAAACTTTTTGTTCCTTGTAAATCTTATCCACATCGGAGCACTATATATACATAGCTGCCATAGGAGCTAGCGGTCGCGAAAGGTAAGTTCTTGTATGGCTAAAGATTCTGGTTTCCAAAATATAATTTGCTATTCGCACATATCTGTAAGGCAAATGTCTGCAAGGGCATTAAATCTTCGGCTTGCAGAAGATATACTTACTCTCTCTCGTTTTTTTTTTTTTTGGTTTTTTCACATTTTCTTTCTCTTTTTGCAGCGCCTGACTTTTGTCTGGTTTATTGAGTGCAGCTACCGAATAACGGTAAGTAACCTTTTCTTAACCTTTTACAACACACACAGTCTATGCAAAGTAGTTCCAGTTAAGTGGGCGGGTTTATGTGTGTATACTTTGTAGGGGTCGCGGAGTGAGCGCTGGTCGGCAAAGTCGTTTGGTTTCCGTTTCCGCCTTTGGCTTTCGCTTTTTCATTTCCGCCTAATAAACTACATAATTAAACTGGCAGCAATGGGATTAAAGGATTCCTGGCCGAGAGTTCCCTCCTCCAACCCATCCCACCCAGCAACAAGAGTCATGTGTATGGTGAATCTTTCGAGCTACTCAGCTGCTGCTCCTGGCACTCGGTTCATGTTGCCCGTGGATGTTTTCGTTCGTGCTGAAGGTCTCACTCCATTAGCCCCGACTTGGCCCCCTCGGCACGATTCAAGTTAAGTTTCGTCGACGAATTAAGCTAAATTAATTTTTGTGCTTTGCTGTTGTTTTTCCTCATGTTGTTGTTGTTGTTGTTGTTGTTGTTGTTGTTGTTGCTTTTGCTAGTTAAGTCCTTTGACTTTTGGCTCGTTTGATACGTTTCTCTACTCGACTTTTTTCTCTGCCCTGCGCCCCCCTCTCTCTATCTCTATCTCTCACTCTGCCGCTCTCTGGTTTGCTTCATATTAAATTAATGATGTGTTTTATACTGTTCTTGTTCCTGTTCTTGTTGTTGTTGTTGTTGCTATGTCGAAAAAAATCACTGCAAATGCGATTTAAGAGGCAAAGCGCAACATTAGCAGTAAATAAAATAGGATAATGCGGCAAGTCGACCGCAAAGCGGTGGCTCCCAAAAAAGAAATCAAATAAGATAAAAAGAAAAGTAAAAGTACAAGCATATAGTCATAAAAATCTTGCCCAAGGGGCATATACGACTCGCAGTTGCACTTTGAGGAATCCAAACTATACGTGACTTACAAGTTCTTCATCAATCAAACTTGGAATTAAGCTTAGAAATGATTGTAGATCCTGATTTTGAAAATATAACAAGAGTTTTCATGGTCCTTGAATAAAATCATTTGCTGGTCTCTTTTCGGGCCATTTGAGTACTGTATATTTTATATTCTCGCTAGATATATTATGTTTATATAGGTAGAAAATGAGATGGTTATGGTCCCAGGCGTGGAATATAGAATTCTAACCCTCTTTTCCAGCTGAAAATTAAAAAATTAAATATCTATTAAATCACTTAATAGCTGGAATAAAGTTCACAATGCAAAAAATGGCTTTCCTTTATTTATAAAGAAAAAAGAAATTATAAAAAAAAAAATGTCTTAAATGCAGATTAAAGAAACAAGACTTGGAAAATGGAGGATTACGTTTTGGAAAAAACTCTTTTTAACCGGGCTTTTACAAAATATTCAAATTATGTATTTAATAAAAACAAGTAGTTAGAACTTGAATTTGAAATAATATTTTCAAACATTGCATAAGACACAATCTAAAAAAAGTCAACAAATACGGTTGCGCCCAATTTAAGGGCATTTGCCTGTTTGTCCCGGGTATTTGGCAGGAGCACAGCTGCAGCACGGCAGAAGGCAGCAAAGGTCGGGGGTCACGGAAGGGCGTAGAACACAATGCCAGCTCTATGACAGGCGAAAGGATTATGCGCGCTCCTAATGCCAAGGCGCTCGTTTTTCGCCCGTCCGCTCGTAAGCCCTGCAATTTTTCATGTTAACCCCATTTCGCTGCGGGGCAGAGCAGAGCAACTGGCACGACCGTCATCTGGCCGGAGGCAAGCGGATCACCTGGCTTAGGCGGAACTCAAAACTCGTACAAAACTCTTTTGGCCACAGCGCAGGATGACTTAATATTCAACTGTGATGCGGCCTGCAGCACATAAATACAAACAAATAATCTTTTTCTTTTTGTTGTAAACAATTTGTACGAAATGTTCTTGAGAAAATCAAACCGAAGATGTCGAGTTTGACTCAATTGTCGATGCGTCTGGGCGCTGTCTCCTTCCGACTTACACAAATATTTTGACAAAACGCCTGCTGTTTCCACATAAATATTTATATTTGCCTTGTACAACACACACATACACATACACACACACACACACACACACACCCAGGATACACTACACACTCAGCTCTGTTCGTCTGGCTATCTGAATGCCTGTTTATCGCGGGCCTGGCATCTTTACCTGCAGCGAACATGATACAAGAACCAGCCACCAGCATCTTGTTGCCTCTCCGATGGGCGCGTATCTTTAGCATCTACTCCTCACACACACACAAACACACACACTTAGGCTGGAACACACACTCTGTGTCGTGCGTATACAAATTTCTTGTTGCCTCCTCGGAAATCGAATCCACAAAAATGCAGTTAAATAAATTACAAACGCTCTGTCACCCAGCAGTCGAGTAGGAGTCGGGTTCAGTTCGGGGACTTTAGGTTGGGGCGCATGTCGCGGGATTATCGCACGCCGGGCATCGCCTGGTCACCGAGCCTATACAGAGAGAGAGTGAGAGAGAGAGGGAGACCGTCTTAGCTTGGCCAGCCAATGATTACGATGATTCTTCTTATACGTAATTTTTCTTTTTTTTAATGAATATTGTCGTTTGTCGTCTGGGCTCGCAATGCTGCCCCCACCCTCCCTTTTCCCCTGTGCGCCCCTCATCAGAGACTACGCGTTCTGTATCCCCCTTTATCTGCATTTTGCGTGCTAATGAAATAAATGCCTGGACAGCGTTCTCAAGTTACCCAAACATGAGCAATCTGTGACATTGCCACATATGTAAGCATATACATATATATAAATGTATATATGTGGATATGCGACAGTGCCTGCAACAGATACAAAATAAAGATACAGAAAGAATTGTATCTTAAGTTATGAGACATACCAGGCACATAAATTCTTCAACGTGTGTGGGTTCAAATGGGTTGGGTAACACACACACACGCACACATACACACACGCACACACACACACACACGCACACACACACACATACTAAAGTGTTAGAGCAATATTAGCTGGATATATCAAGTGTGGTCCAAGCTTATAATATTTACATAGAAATAATAGTTGGGAAAAATATTTAAAAAAATTTGGAAGAAAAACATGTATAGAAAAAGTTCTTAAAAACAAGATTTTTTGAAAAGTTTTCTCTACAATTATTTATTTATTATTTATTTAAGGATATTGCTTATAACTTTTCAGTTAAAAAGAACTTTTAAGGTCTGAAGGATGTGCTTCGATTTGAAGAGTATGTTTCGCTTTAAGTCTTACCCCTTTTTGAAACATTTTGTGTTAGATATTCTTCAGCTCTATGAAACATTAGAGGCTTGCGTGTACAGCTGAGTTTCCAATTATTCTGATGGCGCCCCTTTTCTGAGCCCGATTGCTCGAGCCTTTGCCCAAGTGAATCATGCTTGGTATCCGGTCTAGTGGCAATTCAAATACTTAACGCTTCATCCTTGACAAAAGTTGCCGCCTACTTAATTATTAATTTCGCATTTACCACAAAACGATTATGGGTCGGCTGCATCCGAGCAGGGCCTGGTCGTGGTGGTGGGCAAAGCAATCTCCGAGCTGTCCGTCCGACCATTTCCTCAATTGCATAAATCGAAAATTTGTGCTTTGGCGCGTGTCACGAATAACCAAAGGAACCAGCCGAACATACAAGACGGAAAAAAAAACTCTTACTCCTAATTTTTGCTGTGCTTTGAGACAATGTGACAAGCTCTGACTGCCGACAAGGATGGAGTCGACCATGTAGCCAGGCATAGCCCGGGCCAAAGTTGTTGCTGTTGCTGTTGCTGTTGCCGCAGTCTGTTTGTCACCCAAGTCATTTACATGCTACGTGACTCACATATATTTGTTATGCTGTTATATATATTGAAGCATTCGGTTAGCTTTTGGGGAATGTCAGTGCATGTCTGGGTCTGCCGCTGCGGCGAGCTTGGCTTACATTTGATGAAAATGCGAGCGCTCCGATGTCAATGTGGATATGGCTGTCCATCGGGAATTATGGTCGCTGTCGTCGCCATCGTCGCCGTCGTTGTTGCCGTTGTCTGGCCTCAAGTGAGTCACGCAGCGCATCGATAAAATATTTAAAATTCATTTCTAAGCTTTTAGTAGTCAACGGGCTCTGCTCCACTCGGCGCGGCGCTCTTATCAACGCTTGGGCCGTTCTTCAGCCCGACTATTACTCAAACCCAATCCCAACAGGCCACAGCAACTGCAACGGCAATTGCCGAGATAACCATAAGCCAAAACTGCAAACGACGACGACGACGACGACAGCTTTTGTGCCTCCCAACTGCAGCTCCTTGGCGTATCTTTCGAGTGTGCATTGATTTATGTGCGTGCTAGACGGGAGCGCAACGTTTGTATCTGAAGGTAAATAGAAATACTCGCAACGTTTACCTGGCCCGAGACCCCTCTTCACACACAAACCCAAACACACACAAGCATACAAAAACAACTACAGCCACAACTCACAGTTGCAATTGCAGTTTATTAGTTTTGCTATTGAATTTCATTTTATTGCATTTCTCAATCTCACCGCGATACGCATTCCATATATCTATCAAATGCCAGAGTGTGTGTGTGTGTGTGTGTGTGTGTGTGTGTGTGTGTGTGTGTGTGTGTGTGTGCATAGCCTGTGTGTGCTTTCAGCTCTGATGACTTTTGTCATAAATGTCTCAGCTCTTGATGATATTTTAGCTAAAGTATATCTGATTTGTTGCCAGATATAGAAAATATGAAAGAACTTTTGGGAAATTGAAGGCATTTTCTAAATAAAATTCTAATAAATATTAAATAAGTCTTATAATTAAAATCAATTCAACAAATCTTAAATATACCCTATTTTCACGTTCTTTCTAGTTATTCCCTTACAAATCTCTCTCTCTCTCTCTCGTCTCATCCAACTCTATTTTATTATCCGCCACATTGACCCTACTCTGCGCGCCTGCTCTATCGTAATTTTTATTTATTATCATATTATAAGTATATATTATTTCTTCAACGAGTGCATTCGCCGTGGCCTATGGCTCATAGGGAATCGACTGGTATTCACTTCAGTTCAATTCTTTTGTTGATTTTTCTAGATTTGAAGCACTGATTGTGCGCGTTTTACAACCGGCTACGCCCCGGCAAGGTGTGAATTGTGAGCAACTATTGCAGTTGCCGTTGTTGTTGCTGTCGTTGCTGTTGTTGCTGCTGCTCAAGCCATGCCCTAAAGCAATGGCTGGGCTCTCTGCTTTTGATCGACAGCTTGCCTAAAACTGTCAACGCGTTTTTTTCCCCCCTAGTTTTATGGCGCATTTCTTTCGATTCCCAACGATTTATTTGAGTTGCTGCCGCTTCATGTTTGCACGGTTGCCGTTTATTGTTGCTCTTGTTGCTCTTGTTGTTGGTTGTCGCCATGTTGCGCTATCAGGCGGTTTATATCGCAGTTGCCACTACAAACACACACACACACACACACATACGTACATATAGATGGGTACTGCTGACGCTTAGATTAAGATTAGTTGCCCCTTTGGCATTTCGGCTTGCCGCTTGTTGAGGCTGTTGCAAGTCGCTCCGTGAATGACATATCTGTCGGTTTGGCATGTCAATAGCCGTAGAGTATAAATGCATATCATAAATCAGCGTAACAGCATATCAGCCATGACAATTTAACAATATTGTTCTCAATCATTCAATTGCTTCTCCTTTACTCTCTTGCTTTTCCTGCTCGCATCTCTATATCTACTTCATTTTTTCATCTTATCTCAATTTTTAATTGATATAATTGCCCATTATACTGAAAATATTGCAATTCATAAATATTTTCATAAACAAATTCGGGCTACATTTTAACGCAGCCCAACATATGCATAATGATTAGATAAATGCATTGATTGGACCTAAAGTTTATTATTTTTTAGTTGTTGGGTTTATAGTACTAAAAATAAGTAAAATTGAAATGCCGGCGTCTAATTGATACGGTTCTAAATCGTTTTGCAATCTTTTTTAAAAGACTTCCGCCCATTTGCGAGCTTTTTAAGTGCAACTTTTTGAATTTACGTCTTATCATTTTCTTTGCATACTTTTTCGTACATAACATCATCCGGCTCTATAACTTAAATACTTACTCTTCATATTGTCAATTATTATTTACACTTTGCAACCCACTTCATGCAGCTTTTATCCCTCACAAGACACACTGGCTGCATTGCCCTCTTCTTGGTATTGGGTTGCATCAACGACTGCATGTCAAACATTTAATCAATTTCCCATAAATCACATGCCAAATCAGCTGCATGCTTCTTACGAGTACTTTCGCAGCTTTTCCCATTTCCAATACCCAGCCCCCCTCCTTTCTCCAATCAAATGCCTGCATATCATGCTGTTCGAAATTGCTTAACTATATGGAAAATTGACAAGTTTTGACGGCTGACAGTGCGGTTGACTACCTTTTTCTCTCTCTCTCTCTCAGACTCTGCTCCGTGTTTTGGATGATTTGTATTAAAAACTGCATAAATGCCAGAAGAAAATTTTATAAATATTTTGCAGCTTTTACCCCACTGTGTGTGTGTGTGTTGGTGAAGGTAAATGCGCCTTCAATTTGACGTGGCGTGTTTCTGCACATTTCTGTTGAAATTATTTGTACGTTTCTAGCCAATTTTCGAAATAGAAAAAGTTTTTCTCCTCGCTTGGCAATCGCCGTCAGACATGACATGACTGACAGACCGAACAAAACGGAGACAGGCGTTGCTGGTTTATTGAACTGTGCGGCAATAGCCCAAATTGATTAGAAACTGGCGAGCAATTTGTCAACAGTTGCAAACGAGCCATAATATTGTCTAAACAGCGAACAATTTCTATAAATCTGTGCACATTGCGACCCGCCTCAGACACATCCTGTGTCAATTGAGCAGGACCAACCGCAGACCCAGTCGCAGACGCAATGCAATGTCACTTAAATGCCAGCGACATCCATGTCTGTCACTGCGCTCTAATGACGCCGACTGCCGTGATCTGACCCGGCTCAGTGCCAGTCGCCGTTCTGACCTGCATCCTCATTTGTTGTGCTGCGCTGGCTTTCCTTTGTGCCTGTGACCATTTGTTTTCTTCTGTTCTAGTGCCAGGACTACATCCGCTTAGCCGCTCTCTAAATTGGATTTTCACAGCTGCCAGACAGAGAGCAGCAATAGAAAGACTGAATGCATTTCGGGCATTTAATGCGCTTTAGTTTCCGTCTTTTATGTTTGTCAATACATTTGGCAATGGGTTTCTTTGATTCGTCACAGTGAGAAAATGTGAAGAATCTATTTACAATTGAACAATTTCAAGCCTCATCATTTCTTCGTTCTTCTTTTAATTGTGAACTCTGCACCACAGCCAATTCGCATATTGGTTCGTTCGCATTGACTCATTTCCATTAGCATCAATGATTTTTGCACGTTTTCGACACCTTCAATTTACATAGCTACGCATCGTTAATCTATCGTTGGGCACCAACTTCCGGTGGCCATTTTGCCGTCGAGTCGAGTAATTTCCTTTGCAGCCACTAAACTGCATGCGGTTGATGACAGATAAGCCTCGCCGCCCCCCTGCCTTCTCGCCCTGAAATGCTCTTAACCACAAACCGCCAACAACCACATGAATAATTCTCAATGAAAACTTCTCCAATCCTTTCATTTTATGCTCTTCTCTATGTCACCCCCCCCCACACACACTCTTTGGCTTGCGTTGTTGTTGCCCAAAATGGCCGACTGAAAACTTCTGCAAATGCATTGAATGATTTATTTGGTGTGATTGCTTCATACACACATACGCACACACATACGCGCACACATGCAGACTGTCCTCTCTTTCGGTAACGACTTCCTATGCGTGAGAGTAATCAAACATCAGTTGGCGTTTGCGGTCGACAGAGGGCGCCCTTTTCGTGGCTTTGTGCATTTTAATTGGTCACTGTGCGAATGCTTTTGCCAAGTGTTTTGATTGCTTTGTCATTGCCGTTGAGGCGCACTAATCATCGCTCTCTCTCTCTCTCTCTCTGTCTCTCTTAAGCTCTCTATTCTTTTTGAGCCATCTGCCCTGTGTAGGGGGGCATTTATTAATTATAAATGCTGGCAATTGCTCAAAGCGCTCGAAAGGCGGCGTTATAAGCGTTTTACACTGTAATCAAAGGGTATATTAGACAGAGCAATGAATTGAACGGTCTACATTTGTAGCGAAATGAGTATATGTAAGCTGTAATACCCTACATATGTATATTTAATAGTTAAATACCCATTAAACACCCTTGGGTTTTAGTTTTGCACATTTGATGCCAACTTCAAAGAATGCAATAATGGGTATCTTGTGGGTCGCATACGCAAAACCTGCCGCATTTGAACTTGTTGTATGAACTATTTGCCATTGATTTCTTTTGAACGCATCAAAGTTAACAACGAAGCATGCCATTGCAGTCCATTGAAGCTGAAGTGAATTTCTCTGGCAAAGCGAGCAGAGCAAAAAGCATTTCAATTGAGATTTATTGCGGCGTGTATTGGGCCAGCTATAGGGCTGCGAACAGAGCTTGGAAGGGAAGAGGGGCGTGGCGCGAGGGGCGTGGAGCATTTCTCTGGCGTTCTTCACTTGTTTTGCATTTGCACTACTTTACAGAACTTCACGCCCCAACTGAACCAAACAGAAGAGCTGAACAGAAGCTGTGCCTTTAGTTAAGTTTTAGATTGAAATTTATTGTAGAGACCCACTCGCTTTTGCTATCTCTCTCGCTCGCTCTCTTTCCCCCTCTCTCTCTCTCTCTCCCTCTCTCCTCCTTCCTCTGGCAAAGTCAATTCCTTTGATTTGTGGCGCTTTTGCGTGCAATTTTTTAAATTGAAAATCACTGCCAGCCCAATCCTTTTTACATCCTGTGAGCTCAACGTTCGCTGCGCCCAAATGAATTCGTTTCGTTTGGTTTGGCTTCGTTTCGGCTTTTTGTGAAATATGCACAGCGCGTATTTACTTTTATCGTGATTTATGCACCACAATTGATATTGAGGTTAATAAATTGAAGGCTGCGACGAACCAGAAACCAAAACTGAAACCGAAAAAGAACTCAAATCAGAATCAACAACAAAGCCGAACGACGACTCTTCAAATTGAGCTCAAGTGCAGCCAAGGCATTTTCAATTTCTATTTTTTTCTCAATTTTAAAGTTCATTTTACAGCTTCGATGGGTGCTAAACCGTTGCTAGTCGTTGCGAAAAGGTCATTTGACTATTTAACCCCTTTTTTTCGGTTTCTAGTTTTGTTTTATGACCGGCCCTTGGCTGGCCTTGACGAGCGTCGTGCTGGCAGCCAACCGCGTTTGCGACTTCGAATGCTCTCACAGGATGTTTGGGTTCCGAATTCCGGTTAACCTTTTTATTGTTTGTGTTTCCTTTTAAGCCCGAATTTTGTTTGTGAACTGCCCAGAGTTTAATGTGTGAGCGTAGTTGACACAACTCTTTCTGTTCCTCTGCCTTTCTCTCTCTCACTCTCTCTCTCTCTCTTACTCATTTTGACATAACTCTGACGAGTACCACTTTAATTTTGGGCAGGACAGCGAGGTGTTAAATTAATTCCCCATTTCTGAAACAGCTGTGCAAATGCAAATGCAAACAAAGTACCAGCTGCGTTTTTGGATTCAATTCTCAGTTATTCTAAAAGAGATCTGTCGACTGACTAAACTAGAAAGGAATACTATATGTGTTTATGCTTAAATCTTAAGAAGGCCAAAAAAGTCAGAAATGATCAGATGCAATATAAAGAGTATAATATAGAATTGTCTGGCGAACTTCCATTCTCACAGTTTTTGAAATTGTTCTAATGTTGTTGACTAACAAAGATTGTAGATACTTTGGCTGTGGTCGCCACTCAACCCCCTAAGCACCTCATAAATATGATTTTAATCGATTTGCATTGTGGCACTTCACCGGATTCTCCCTTGCCCAGCCCAAGAAGGTGTTCCCGCATCTATTTGAAAACAATGAAAAAGCAATCAAATGGTAAAATATTTCGATTGCAAAAACTTGTGCAGCTCGAAGGAAACAGAGACACGTAAATTGTAAAGTTTTTAAACTAAAAAAAAGTTTATATGCAAGCAACGAGTCAAAATATGTGTGTAGAAAATTTGAGCAAATTTTTAAGCAGGGTGGCAACGCTAAACCGCACACAACTTGTTGAAAAAGAACCAAAAGAACTGAACTGAGTCGAAACTGCAAACAATTCGAGTTAATGCAAAAACAAGTCGCTTAACACCCGATTGCCCGCACGCCCGAACTGGGAACCCCCCAAAGTTTTATGTCGTTTGTATAATTTTCGACTGGCATATAGCTGGATCTGGATTTAGTATCTGTGCTGGTTGTTGTTCTAGTTCTTGTTCTTCTTGTTGTTCTGGCCGATAAACTGCTTCGTTTTTAGTTTTTAGTTGGTCAAAGTCCGCTTGAGTGCTGCCAACTTTGAGCTTGCCCTTTGCAGCTCGCCCCTTCTCGCGCTCTATTGTTATTATCTGATTTCGAAACTGCATTGGCCCCCACGACCTAACCCGAAAGCTAACCCCTGATGAAACTTCTTCGGGCTGTGTCCCTTGTTTAGCAAAGTTTTTGCTTTGGATTTGGCTCTGGCTTCAGCTCTGTCATTGGCTTTAACTTCGGCAGAGTTGTCGCTCGATTTGGCTGCCACAGTTGGTTGATTTCCTCGCTGCCCGGCTGCTGCTGCTCCTCGTGTGGCACGGTCGGTCACAGGGCATGTTGCACATTCTTTAGCCGCAACTGCAATTGTTCCGCACAGTTTGCGCAAAGTTTAGCTCATTTGTTCGATTGGAAATTTCGTAACGTGTTTTTATTTTTGTGTTTTCTGGTATTTTGGCTAAATGAATTGGAAACGACCCAACACAGCAACTGGGCTAAGTGAATTGCTGGGCACAGACAGACAAGCCTCAGCTTGGACTTGCAGCTAATACAAATTAATGCACTAATTTACGATCCTAATAAGGCACCGCTGGTAGGCAAATTTTTGGCATGTTTATGATATTTATTATTAATACAGCCACAACTACATACATACTCTATGAACAGCATGGAACGTGGCATTTCCAATAAGTTCCACACGCTTTGTGGGTGCCTGTCAATTTGGCAGGCAATAAATTTTAATATTCATTGTCAGTTTTTTTTTTTCGGGCCACTCTAGCCTTATCTATGCGGGTTATCGCGGGTCTTCTGACATGCGTTTATCTACTCGTATCCCACAATCCGACCATCCGCGCAAGAGACTAGCCGTAATTAGCTTTGCTTGGCTCTGTAAAATGGTGTGAATTATTTTGGTCCCGTCTCGTTTATTGCCCTCATTTGTGGGACAGAGTCGGCTGCCGAGCTGTTATATCTTAATTATTTTAATGGTTTATTATGATCCCAATGCATTTTGGACTGCAGTCGGCTCATAAACTGTATTCGACTGTATGCTCCGCATGGAAGCACTCCGATAATGTCGCGTGATTGACAATTATTATTTTGTATTATTTTTCGAACATTTGCGATACTGATAATAAGTAATAATAAGAATATATATGCTATTATAATATTGTTATGCCGTAAATCGTGTTGCCTATTTATGGAAAATGGTATCTGTAGTTGGGGCATTAATTGGTCTGCGCTTCTCTCCGTCTGATTGTGGAATCGGCCAACACGCACATCGAATGGCACGATCGGAATGTCCAGTACGCGCACTCGCATATATGTATGTATGTTATATAGAATTGCCCAGCGATGACATTGATATTCCCAGTCGTAGTCGTATATATGCTCGGGGGAGATTGTCGCGTTAATTAATTGAAATGCTGACACGATTACGATGATCTCTGACGTCGTTCTGTGCAATCTGTTGCCATGATCTCCCTTTTACGACCTTACTAACAGTTTGCGCTCATTAATTCTATGATCTTCGGCTTTTGGCGTGATAATCAGCATAACAAGTTCTGCAGCCAGACGATCTTAAGTAGGTCTATCTTAAACACGGCTTTTACTGCAGCCTTTTATGATGATCTATGCAAAGGGATCTTCACTATGCTTCCATAGAGATCATTAGCTACAGTATAATTTCTTTCTGATCATAAAACTTGGCTGACTATGTTTAAATCATGTGAGCTTTTTAACTCGTCAACTTTATCTTATCTTATATCTATCTTAAACATGATTTTAGCTGACTAACCTTCTTTAGGCGATAATTTCTCCATCAATCTAATCGAAATCTATCTGAAGCAAGATCTTATCTAGATCTATCTGAAACATTGACTTTTCTGATGATATACAATACAGATCTTATTCTACCAACAGATCATTAACTACGATTTAATTTGTATTCTGAGATAAAATCGTATAAGTTATGTGCTTAAATCGTATAAGTTTACAGCTGAATGACTCTTCTCAGACGATCTTATCTAAATCCCTCAATATTGTGAGTAATAACTGATAGCCTTTATCTAATCGAAAACTATCTGTAGCCAGAATTTTAAATTGATCTTCACTGTTCCACCAACAAATCATTAACTAAAATTATATTTTTATTTTGACTGTAAGATCAATCGTGTTCTTTTTGTGTTCATAAAATTACAACGTTTAAGCATACAGCTGATTAACTCTTCTCCATTTGCCTTGATGCCATCGATCGATCTTTATCTTGGAACAACTTCAAGATTGATGGGCTTTGAGTTCATCTTCAATGAAATCCTTGTGTTTGCCCAACGATTTATGAGCTTTAAATTGATGGCTCATTTGTAATCCGTTGTCAATTGGCATGACTGGGCAACTGGACTAAAGAGTCCTACTTTCAATTGATTTGTCAGCTGAACTGAGCAGCTCCGGCTGCCACCCAGCGCGAGCCGCTAACCAACAGAGGTTGGTTGAGGCTGAGGCTAACCACCGTCTGTCCCTCCGGCTGACTGTCTAACTGGCTGTCTGTCCCGATTTAAGTCGAAGTGAGCTGTTTAGTTTGCTGCTGGTGCCCTCAATGAGCATTGACAGAGCGCCGGGCACATTGGCGCGCCTGTTGCTTGTTTTTATTTTACTTTATTTTTTGTTTTTGCGCCAGGTTGACTACTAGTTAAGGCGAATTCCCCTTGGGCAGCTGCGACGAGACGAGAAACAAACAAAGCGCAGACAATCAGACCAGCCGATCATCGAGTGTACATGAAACAAAGGCCATGGGAGTGACAGAGAGAGAGAGGGCGATAGAGAGAGGAGAGAGGGAGAGCTTTGTATGTGCCCACCCAGGAAAATCACGATCAGGCTTCGACTCTGACGAGCTGATGCCTGGCCAGATACATGGCTCTTGTTGTTGTTTTTGTTGTTGGCTGCAACGAACAACGACAGAAGCAACACCTCTTGTTAGTTTTGCTGATCATGATCATGGCATCGACATCATCAGGGTCTGCTCTCCAGCTCGGTCTGAGCAACTGGCCAGCGGTTAACTGATTGAAGCACGACCAAAGTTTTCGTCGCTCAATCATGGAGCCAAGTTCATGTTTCACATTGCGAATCTCTGATCAGGCCGGGCCGAGGCCAGTCAGTCCCGTCCAGTCCGTACCGTGTGGGTGCCGAGCTTTGGACCAAGTCTGTTATGGCCAGTCGCCCAGCCCTCGCAGAGCAAACAAGAGAACCATTGTAAGTTCATTAGCGGCCAGGCGCACGATTTGCTTGCTGCTCGCTGGGCGAAGGGGGCCTGGTTGCAGCTTTCCTGGCTGGAAAGCGACAATCGAAATGCATATAAACATGAGATTTTTGCAATGTCTGCACATTTCCGACTCCTAACTAGGCAAAATCACTCAGCAACAGGAACAACAACAGCAAAAACAACAACAAGCACCACATGTGGTGTTGTCTGCTTGGGCAAACCGGCTGGCGAGCAGAGCTCCAACCGAATCATGTTCTGTGTTGCACGATCCGGCGCAGTGAGAGGCGATCGGCTGGGCACCCTGCAGCTACCTATGCGCAGGGTGTATTGAACCGGCGACGAAGCCAAAAGTCAAAACGTGAGCCTGGATGTGCCCATTAAACCTGCCTTGATCTTGACTTGCGCCTCTCCCCATGCATTTTATCGCTCTTTTAGCCAGCGAACGACGCTAACAAGCCAAGAGGAACAGGCAGCAACAGCAGCAGCAGAAGAGGAAGATGGAAATGGAGTTGGAGGAGAGGCGGGAGCCACAGAGCGACTCGTTAGGAGCGCAATGCGAGACCCAGAGCTGCGGCGGCGGCGGCGGCGGCGTTATCTGGTAACAACGTGTTACGAATTACTTTTAACAAGACCCTTAGCAGATAAAAACCTGAAAACCGGTCTGTCAACTGCAGAGAGTAGCAGAAGAGAGAGAGAGAGAGCGAGCGAGAGAGCGCATGGAACGTGCGCTCATTAGCAATTTTTGAGCATGGAACGTTGAGCTGAGCGTGCACAGGAAGGGATTGCAATTAACGCGATGTATTCTTTTGGTTTAATTCTTGTGATTATCATGCACTGATAGGCCCCGAGGCGCATTTAATGAGTGCAGCGACTAATGAGAGCGACAGCTACACATAGAGAGAGAGAGAGAGAGAGAGCGAGCACCCTGTATGCGAAACGTGCCTCAATCAGCAGCAGCAATCGCTGCCCCTCACCCACCACCAGCAACTGACAGCAGGGTGCACGCACGTTCCCTGCTGGAAAAACATTTCAAAATTGCCTGGCATTCAGGAGCAGAGACTGCGAGAGTGCGAGAGTGAAAAACCTGAACCAGACAAAAGCCAACAGGCAGACAGTGTTCCAGGGTATTAGAGGCGGGGGGATGTTGTCGCCTGATTTCGGCATGCGAAATGCACCACATGTGCAATGCGTAATGCCAGGCGGCTGTCAATCCAGTCAAGTTTTGTCAACACTAGCTAAAATGTGGGCGTTGAGAAAATGCAAGTTACACAAACAGGAAAATATGGTACACATTCATAAAAAGTGTATAGAGAAATGTAAAAATGTGTCCGCATGCTGACAATTTAGCTAATCAAATTTTGATCCAAGTGTTATGTATTGTCAAAATTCTAACACACTGTTAAAGTAATTAGAGCTTTCTTTTTGTATCACATTTAGTATTCTATACACAAATTTTAAGCGCTAGCGAATCGCTTAAATATGCGCATGTCAAATCTGGCAGCTACTTAACTTCAGGACATGCTCCTGGTAAATTGCAAAGCACACTGCATGCAAATTGTATTTGTTTGCTTCTTTTTTCCTGCCAGCATTTATCGCATGCTACTTGCACGACAAGCACTTGCTTACGCTCTGCGCGCTCTCTCTCTCTCTCGCTTGCTCGCTCGCTCACTGTCGCTCTCTGATTAACCGCGCTCTCTGCGCTCTGCGCTCTGCAGCCGCGTCGCTGCGAAGCGTTGCCTCAGTTTGTTTTCGACGATCGCAGCGTTTGGTGGTGCTGTCGGGCATTTTAGTGTGTGGCTCACGGTTGTTGCCCGATTCCGCGACTTTTGTGAGACGCCTTAATTACACCTTTTAAACTTCAATTTATCAATTGAATATACAAACAGCATAAACGGAACGGTAAATGTGTATCTACAAGATACACAAGCATTTGCAGTGCTCGCATAAATAGTTGAATTGAAATACGTTTTGTTATGCTGCCATTGTAATAGAAATATATACAACAAATACATATACAAGGGCTGTCATAAATTAAAAAGAAGTTAATAAAACAGCCGCCAAGTGGCATCAAAACAAGAAGCGCCCCAGTCTTCGAGAGCGGCAAAACGAGTTATGAAAATACAAATTGTATCTCTAACAATGTGCGTGTGAGTGTCTATACAAAATTGTTATAAAAGTAAAACAACAACAAGAAGATTTGTCGCTTGTTGTTGTTGTTGCCATTGGGTGATCTGTGATCGATGACGACGACAAGCGTCAACTGAAATTGGATTTTGGCGCTCGGCGCTTGACGCTTGGCCCGGCGGCCCACATCTGCCCGGAGATTGCAGAGCTGTCGCCTGTCTACTTGAGCCTGACACCTATCCGCATAGTTGAGTACTCGTTGAGTATTCGTGAGTGTCTAGATAACTTGGTTGGCTACATGAAATTTTAATTAAAAAATCTGTCCAAAAATATCAAGTCAAATTACCGAAAGAGACAACCGAACGACATTGTATCTACAAGTAAATGTAAATGCAGCTGTATCTGTGTGCGTGTGTGTCTCGTGAAATTGGATTAACTCGAACAGTTGCACGGCGCCTTTTTTTAATTACCAGAGCTTGGGATTACCATCAGCGAGAACAAATCGCAACCGGCTGCAGCGGCAAGCGTCAGGTATGTGTGGCCAGTGACAGTGAAAATGCCGCCAAGTGCACGAGTGTGTATCTTGTGCATATCAGATACAAATGTATCTTTCAGTCAAGTTAGGCCAATGAGAACCGGCCAAGCGCCAAGCCATCGCGTCAGCGAATTAAATTGCAACATTTCTTACACTTTTCTTAAGATATAAAAACATTTTTAAAAAATTATATTAAACTAAGCTTTTGATATTCGATTCCCAAGAATGTGGTACATGCGAATATGTTTTGGGTCGAGGCTACTTCTTAATAGAGATCATAGCTTACATTTTAACCCAAATGTATACAATAAGTAAGCGTTGATTAGCTGTATCTCCTTATAATTCTCAAGTGGTTATAGCTTAGTACTGTGAAAGAGGCCTAACAACTGATCAACTAGAATGTTTATTCGATATCCAAGCTTGCGTTATTTGTGAATGTGTTTTAGGTAGAGGCTACTTTTAAGTTTAGTTGAGTGTTCATAATTTAGACCAAACATTTAGTAAAAATAAGATAAGGCTTTGACTTAGCTAGTTGTGTCGCCTTTTCATTGCTTATAATTCTCAAGTGGTTATAGATTATCGATAAGAATAACAATTTGATTGATTTGTTCTGGGTTCTCTTAGTTCATTATTTTAACTATAGCCATCTTTTGCACTTTTTAAACAGTTTTTATCTTAACATAATTTTCACTCTTAACATTTTGAATAAACTTTTGCCCTTATATTAACTTTTATCTTTATTAATTACCAAATATTATTTGTATATTGCATGTTGATTATTTAGCTATATTTGTAACGCAGAATGTTTAATCCTCCAGTTTACTAAATTCAATTTTAACTTGAGTGGATAGCAGCTTCTTTTTATAATCCGTTTGATGATATTTCTCTCGCTCTTCCATTAACTGAATTCCTACGCAGAATTTGCATCTATATTTTCTCTTATACATGAAAAGTTACACATTTCTGTTTCGTTTAATATTTTCCGTTTGTTGTGATTGTTGTTTTCTGATACTTTTTTTTTGTATATTTGTTTTTTTGTTTTTCTTTTTTTTTTTTTTTTGGTAGCTTGCGCCTTATCTCTAGTTCATTTTTGTTGATTTCGATTTCCTACCTACCGAAACGACTGTTGCTCACCTTTCGTTTCATTTCATTCCGTTTAGTTTCGTTTTTCCAACGTGCCGTTGGGCTTTGTTTACCCAACAAAGAGTGGCACAAGAAGAAGAGGAGAAAAAATTGCGGCTATGTCGATGTTGTTGTTGTTGTTTTTGTTGTTGCTTTTGTCTGGTGGCTGGTTGTATTTTCGTTATAGTACGCGCATTTTCGTTTTTCGTTCGAATCAATATTGCTGTCAAAAAAAAGAGAACTGAAATCTTATCTCTGTGCGTGGCTGTCACGAACATTATTTCATTATTTGCTGTCAAAGTTGGCTGCCGAAGCGACTACCAGACACACCGACAGCTACTCTACGGAAGAGCCATAGTTCGCTGGCGCGTCTATTTGGGAGATCCAAAATTATTGGGGCCAACCGAAGTTGGCAAGCCTTGATGCGGCGGCCACAGGTGGCTAACAGAGAGAGAGAGAGAGATAGAAGGAAGAGAGAGAGGGGGGAGAGAGGGGGGAGAGGCAGTCTACCTGCATCGGTGGAGGCTCATTAATCTGCGTCTGACTCGATGCAGATGCAGATGCACGATAACGATTACGTTGACGATGACGATGACGATTACCCCTTGCATGTCGAGACGATTTTCAAATGCTCAAAGACCGTTTTCTTGGATGTTGAATGTTGGTCTTGGTCTTGGTCTTGGTTGCGTGTCGCTGGCATTTGGGAAAATTATAGTTTCTGTGGTCATAAATTATGCGTAACGTGACACCTTTTCCATGTTGCTGACGATCTGGCTGCAACAGGTTTGAGGATCGTTGTTGTCGTTAATATTTTATTTCAGTTTCTGTTTACTTTTACGGCAAACGCACACAATTTTTATTAGTCCACAACACTTTGGTGCCCAGGAACGTAGCCACGAAATGATTTCATTAAGCTTCAGTTAAATGAAACAATAAAAATAAAAATAAAAATAAAAAATAATAAAACAGTCGCATTTTAACGACAGCCGCTCTCAAGGTTAGCGCTCGGCCAAAGGAAGTGGCCAAAGGTGTTGCGCGGCGCAAAAAAAAAATATCAATTTACATACAACAGCCAAGAGGCACGAATGCCGGGCAGGAGCAGGGCCAGGGGTATACTAACTGGGATTGAGACTGGGACTGCCTGCTGCCTGACTGAACATGGGACACCATGCGGCGCAGTTTTTCCCTCTTTCTCTGGCTTTTTTTGTGTATTTTTTTTTGCAGCCCGCACATTGCAATTCGAAATATTGCGCACTGTCACACACCAAGGATCGCAGAGCCGGCGACTCCATGCTGTGGCGACACTCAAAATGCCAGACGAGACTCTCCTTTCTGACTTTGTCATATGGCTGCTGGCTGCTTTTACCGCCCGCAGATCTTTGGGTCTCGGCACTTGGCCCGCTGTTGAACAGGTGATCATTTTACAAACGCTTCTCGCTACCTGCCCCGCAAGAACATAAATTATGTTTTTGTTCGATCGTTGGTTTATGGCCGATCTGTTTGCCTGCCTTGCGTGCCTGCGTGACTCTCGACTTGGCTTGGCCATAAATTTGTAGACTTTGTTATTTTCTCTCGCAAGTTGTTCGATTCGCATTTGGGTGTCTCCCGCTTAATTGTGCGGATTATCTCGTTGACGTTGTTCCCGATTTTTTCATTCGCAAATGTCCACAAAATTTATTGACAATCACTTTGACACTCAGTCAGTCAGTCAGTCAACCAGTCAGCCATCACGACACGAGACAAGTTGACTTGTCACAGAGTTAAGTTGTCATTTGGTATCCTGTTTAACATTTTTGCGACTCCAACAGCCAGCTGTCAGCTGGGCGCTAATGTGCATACTAATGCGGCACAGTTTTATAATTTTTAGCTCTCTTTATTTGCATTTGACAGCGACTTATTGGATAGGGAAGGAAAGTGTGCTCACAACTATGGCTTACATTTTAGAGAATGTTTTTAACATTTTCAGCTTGATATTGGATTGAACAAAAACCCAAATGAATATCCTCGAATTCCCCTAAATTATCCTTTCTGCCTTTTAGGTTTGATTCGGCTTGTTTTCGAAACTTTAATGAAGCAATTTCAAGTTTCAAGTTGAAGATTATGATTTGGATTAGGATTAGGTTTATAGTAAAAGAAAACAATTGGAAGTTAGGGTTTGAACTGTTGCGACTTAAACCAGTTCAAACCCGTTTTGCAGACCTGTTAAATGTGGATTAGCTTTCAATTTATAGAGAAGCGAATAATATGAATCCCCATACGAAATGTGTATCATATAGAATAAGATATATCTGATATCACAATCAAGTGTACATATTCTTTATAAAAGTTACTTTAGGCTATATTTTCGCTTCAGTCCAGAGACATCTGCCAATTTTCATGAAACTTGAACCGTTTTTAACGCTTAGTATACAAATGGATTCACGATATCATATAGAAATACAATCATTTAGAGATGGATTATATTTGACAAATATCAAGTTATTATTTCAAAGTATTATAAAACTGAAATATTCCTGCAAGAGTATTCAGAGAAATGATCTAGTTAAATGTGCGATAGGGGTATGCAATTTAATTTAATTATGTGATTAGTATGCATTTAATGCCTGCCTAGACCTATTTCAAGTAGCTCTCATTATGCTGGTTTGTCATTAAATTTGGCCAAGTAGCGCGTAGTTCTTGGCCACATTCACACATACCTGGCCATTGGCAGGGAGGAGTCTGTAACTGAGCCGCGCATTGCGCCGCTTCCCAGGGTTCTGTGGCTCTAATTATTGACCAGGCGAATTGTCTTTGGGGTTTTTGTTATTATTGACAAACAAGTTGTACTTATATTGGGCCCGGCCCTCCTTCAACGAGCTCACGTTGGACAACCGATAATTTCCAGTCAACCTGAACGCGACCCTTATAATTATAAAACCATTTCGAGCCAAACCCCCCCCTGCCGCTGGCTCTGCCCTCGGACTCTTCTGCCGTGTTTGAACAACATGAGCAGCCTGCAATAACAACAAAATTAACAACAACAACAACAACAACAACAACAAGAGCAGCAGCAGCAGCAGCCACAGCATATTGATTAATTTTTACCACAAGCGGGCATGGCGAGCCCGCAGTTCGAGCCCGAACCATAAGAAATATATGTATGTATGTACGTATGCAGGGGAGCTAGGTAGAGGCTACGGGAGTAACCCGTAACTGGCCGGCCAATCGTTCATCAACTGAAAACTGGCCAAGTCAGCGGACCCGTGTGCTGCAATTCATCAAACTGTGCTGCGGTGTCTTGGCGGAGTTGGCTTGGCTTCGACTCGTTTGTTTGATTTATTTTGCAGCTCCTTCAATTTTCGTTCGAGCTGCCTGGTCATGTCATTAGTCCCCGCCCCCCGGCCGCCCGCCGACCCTCGAACCAAGAGTCGGGGCCATACAGATTCTACGAGCATTTTGTTGGCTTGCGGTTGGGCTCAGGCCGAAATCAATTTGACATGATTGCATTGATCATAATTTTCCACTATTGGCTGCTTTCTTTTGGCTGTTTGTTTTGGCCATGCTTTTCAGGCTATTTGAATACTCTGTTTGCCGTCTATTAGGCTGATTATTTATGGGCTCTCCGCTCGTTTGTATAGGCCCGGTCGGCAATTAGCCAGCGTAGCGCCTAGCGTCAGGCCAACCAAGAAAATATGCTACTCATATGACGATTTATTTATTTGATAAATGACAGCAACAAGTGTGCGTGTGTGTGTGTGTGCTTGTGTGCTTGTGTGTGTGTGTGTGCTTGTGTGTATTTTGTTTAGTTTTAACTAATTCAAAAAATTGCATAGTCTCGTTTGGCCCGATCTCTTTGAAGTTGCCCACATTTTCGGTATCTTCAAATAGCTCTAAACTTGATTTAAGCGCAAATTTGTTGGGTCCTAAGCTAAAGTCATTGTCAAAATTTAACTGGTTGTTTGTCTTTGTTCAACAACAAGGCGTCAAATTGCCTTTTAATGGCATTTAAGCCAAGCGCTTTTTGTTTATGGAGGGCTGATATTTATTTTCCCCATTTTTTTTTTTTTTTTGTATTTCTGTAAGTTTTTTTCTACATTTCATTTGTTAGCTTTACAATTATTGTTTATGTGCCTGCCCGGTAGAAATCTGAAAGATTGCACAAAAGAAACCTGAGCTTGGCCAAAATTAACTTGGCTGTAAGTCAGGCTAGAGAAACACGTTTGCCAACTTTGACTAACCTCAATATATTATACATTTCGATTTTTCATCGGAATTATATACGTTTTTTTTGTCTTTCAATAAATTCTTTGTATTGTTTATCGAGGCATTTATTATGCATCGTTTTGCTTGAAGACACAACAAGCTATCAATTTTTCACCAAGCGTATCTGCCAGATACATCAAACTGAAAAAAAGACAACAACAACAACAACAAAACAAACTACACTCAAAAGAACAACAACAATAAAACTTGTTGCTGCTAACTGTGTCGCCAAAGTTGTCGTTGTTGTTGTCGTCGTCGTTGTTGTTGTTGTTGTTGTCAATGGTGTTGCTGTTGTTGTTGTCGTTGTCACAGATAAATTCCATAAAACTAAAACGACGACTACCTAAAAAACAACAACAACAACAAGAACAACCGAGCTGCTGACGCTATCGCGCCGCAGACTGGAAAACTGATGATGATTTATGAGCGTCAGAAATCAAGTAGAAAATTATGGTAATAGAACAGCGGGGAGCTGCCTCCCCCCGGCCCCTTCCCTAACCAGCAAGAGGTAGACAAACATAATCGACAAACACAAATATTCTAAAAAAAAATAAAATTCAAATACAAATAAAAATACAAACACAAAACGAGGCGAGGCGAGGCGAGGCGAGGCGACGCTTTATTGAGCAATTTTAGCTGGAATTTATTTTTGTTTTTCTATGGAAACATTTTGTGTGTGTAAAGGCAAATAAATGGAATATAAAACATGCTCTAAGCCGAGCCAAAAATTGTGTCTATCAGTCAAATATTTAATATGCTAATTGCCAGTGCAAATATCGCGCATACGCCTAGTTGAACAATTTGCATTTAAACGAATGAGCTGCAAAAAATAAATACACATAAACCAAAGTGTCAGCTATAAATTCAATGGGCGTGACATGTGGGTGAATTCACCTGCCCCCGCCCCCTTCACCCACTCTTCCCCTTTCCCAAACCCCCTCTATGATAGTATTTATGGCATATGGAAGCACGGGCAGCTCTCTAATTCATTTAGCAGCAATTCCAGCACAAAAACCAACGACCAAATGACACCTTGTTAGGGGTTTGACTTATGGTCTCTTTGTATTTCCAAATGTGAGAGTGTGCGTTTGTGTGTGTGTGTGTGTGGTTTTTAGCTGGAAATATAGCAACTAGGTGTTAATTTTGTTTGTTGTGCGCTGCGTCTAAGAAGAACAAATACTAAAAGCTAAGAAAAACACTCGTTCAAAATGAAAATTAACAAGACATGCGGGCATTTATTGTCAAGCGGGGGGCAGGGGGGCGACACATAAAGAACAAGTGGAAATTTAAATGGAAATTAGTTTGTGTGTGTGTGCGCTTGACAAAGTAATTTATGTAAATAAATAAAATAAATTTGAGAATTAGATTTGTAAAACAGAAAGGCCGTGCGCCAGCTCTATGAGATTATAGAATATAAAAATAAATTTAGATTAAAAGTTCTTTAATTGAAATTAATTGTAATAATAACATTTTCATATTATGAACTCAACAAATAAGACTGATTATCAGATACTCCGTGTTTAGTCCAATATAAATACGGCTTTTTTGCTTTTTGGAACGAGCACATAAAAGCGCAACATTTTAATATGCCTTATATAGGAAAGCATTTAATTAAAACCGACCCTATAGGCCTGTAGGGGGTTGGAGGAGCACGCTGGCTGCTTCTTCATTAACTGGCGATTCCGTTGAAATCAGTTAACAAAACCGGAGAATAAACATGCAGAAGAAAAGAGGCCCTGAGAGTTGATATGCTCGCGCTGTGTATATAAAATGAAATGACCAAGTTTAACCAGAACTGAGGAAAGAGCTGCGAGAGATGCAACAGGAGCAGGGCAATTCGCAGTCAAGACTCGGAGTCGGAGTCGGAGTCGGAGTCAGAGTCAGGCATCATTAATTCTCACCCAAGTGTGCGCGGGACGGCTGCTGCGACTGGAGAGCCTGCTCCAGCTGCTTGAGATCTGTGCATATTTCCAATTAAAGCAACTTGCAACTCTAATGAACTTGAAGATATCAATCTACGCGCTGTTAACCCTAAAAACCGCAGACAGACAGCCGAAGCCAACGGAAAATCAGCACGAAAAAAAACCGAAAAAAAAAAAACAAAGGCGAACCAAAAAAAAATGTCAAGCTAATTAAAATGAAGCTGGATAAAGAGAGAGAGGCAGAGAGAAAGACGGGTTGCAGCATGCATTGAGGCATGCGATATAATTCATAAAAATGTATCTTACAGATGCGAGGCAGCTAAAAAAGATATATGTTTGTATCTATGTGTTGCTTTAGACGAAACCAAATTAATTTAAATGATGCCCAAAAATAGCCAGAATAGACACGTGTGCGTGTATATGTACTTGTACAGCTAACTGCACATGTATCCAACAGATACGCATCTCTAGGCTGCATTCACACACACACACACACACGCACACACACACACACACAGATATAGCTCACGCACATGTTGTGTGCAAAGGAAGCGCGTTAAAACAAACAAAACATATTTTTCTTATAAACAGACGAAACGAAATGAAATTATTTTATTTTCAGGCCGACGCAGTCTACACACCAGGTTCTTTTGTATCTGTATCTGTAGCTGTTGCTGTTGCTGTTGCTGTTGCTGTATCTGTATCTTTCTCTCGCTCTCCGCATCGAAACATAATTAATTTTTGTTTGTTTAAGGTCTGGGCCTGGTCTGTCTGTTGCTTCCTGCGACGATGAGTGCTATTTGTTTTTGCTGTTCTGCTGGTGCTTCTTCTTTTCCATTTTTTTGTTGTTTTTGTTGTTTTTTATCGTTGCCAACTCCTTGAGCTTCATTGGAATTTCAATTTGAAAGATACAATACATATTCATTGTCGTCCTCCAACGCCGCACGCTGAGCATTTCAATTTTTAGTCATAAATTTTCGCCAATGTCATAAATTAAACATTTGGAAACAGATACTTTTTGCCATTTGGTTTTCGTTTTTGTTTTTTTTTTTGTTGTTCTTAATGCACGTTTTGCCGATCGCATATTGTTTATATGCGCCTTCAATTGACGTCGTTGACATGCTGCACGGACAGACAACATTTTGCCATAAATTATGCGCTTAATTAATTGGCCTGCCTGCCTGCCTGCCCAGAGTCGTCCATTTAATTAGCCAAGCCAGAGTCCAACAAGTCACACAGCTCCAAGCAGGCCAATCAGAAGAATCTGATCTCAGCTTCTTCGGGCTGTGGCAGGTTGTTTTCGCTGGCTTTGTCTAGATTTCTTTTGAAATATATCTTTTATGTGCCAGTCACATTTGAATTCAAATTTCGTTTCGCATATTTCGCGGAATTTGATTTGTTGTTAAAGCTGATTTTCTTTTTATTTCTTGTCTTTTTTTTTTATTTTGGCACACACATAAAAAGCGACATGATTTATTTGAAGCGCATGACAATATGAAGATCTGCTGATCATAATCTATAAACTATGCGCATAATCATATGTCAAATACCATTTGGCGCTTGACAGGAAAATTTAGAACTATCTCCGGTTGATAAGATGATGCCTATCTATGCGAATTCCCCAGTTCTTAAGTCAAGTCTTATGAATTGTTTTCTTTTTTAGATGGAATCCGATTATTTCGAACTGGTTTCTTTTAAATAAACTGAAACTTATTTACATATTGCTTTTATAAAATATGAATAATACAAACATAAAAATTAATTCCATACAACATTATTAGACACTCAAGTATTTTATTAACTTGTGCCTCGCCTTGAGATTCGATGCCCGGTTTTCTATAGATATTATCCGAGTTTTGGTTCTTGTTTTACAATCCAATTGTTTCGATCTACTCCAAAAGTTAATTGAATTAGCAAAGTTGGTTAATTTATCAGCCGGAAGAGTACATAAATCTAATGTCTAACTAGAGGCTTTTTTCTAACATTTTGCAGACCTGTTTCTCAGACTCTATAAAGTAATATCTCTCAAGTAGTTCGGCAATTGCTTTAGCTTCAACAAGAGGCGCCAGTTTTCTTCTGTTTTCCCGTTTTTGTTTTTAATTAAACAAAAGCGCAAACGTTAATAATTAAAAAATTGTCATTTTATTGTCGTTTGCTTAACTTTATCAACGGCTCTTGATTTTGTGCTTGCTTTTATTGTTGTTGTTGTTGTTATTTTGTTTTCGCTGTTACACCAGAGATTACACCTGGCAAATTGAAGGCGCAGGAGGCAAATCAAAGGCGGCGGCCCGTCTCTCTCTGTGTGTGTGTGTGTGTGTTGTGTGTGTGTGGGTGGAAGACAAAAGATACTATTGTCATTGTCATTCTCGTTGTTGTTGTTGTTGCTGTTGCTGTTCGACTTATCTGCAAGCACTTGGTTAGGCAAATCTTGCGCGGCACCCACACAGATACAGCCACAACTACAAATGCGGCGACCGCCGCTCGCAAGTATCTGTATCTGTATCTGTGTATCTGACTTGTGTTTTTTATATAGAGTTCTTCTACTTTATTTTTTTTTTTGTCGCGCGCTGATTAAACTTGCATTATGGCGTACAAAGAGTGCCGTTAAAGCAAATACAACAACAACAAACAAGGGGCGTCTTTAATAAGAAATAAAAACAAAAAGTTAATTAAATTGTAAGCGTAGTTCCTGCCCCCCTGCCTCGTTCCCCCCGTCATCTACATCTCCGGCTGCTACTCCTTCTCCGGAGACAAACTCTTGGCACACGCAACTTCTTCATCATCCGCGGCGTTGCCCTTAATCCCATGGCGTGATTAAAGTAGTCCAAAGTGCCTCTCCCTCACTCCCACTCCCACTCCCACTCTCTCTGTCTCTTTCTCTCTGTCTATTTGTGTTTTCCCTCGCCCTGGTTTTTCCTGTTTATAAAGCCGCTTGTTTGCGCGCGCGGCGCGGACTGCCGCTTTTTGAAGTGTGGCGTCGTCCCCCGAACTGTAGGAATAGCTACTTCAATTGTCTCTGCGTCTATGTGCTGCCCACTCCTTGGGCCCAGTTCTGCTCGGGCCATTCATTAGCTAAATATTAACATATTTGCCCGGGCGGCACATAACTCAGGCCACAATTTGGGCAGCTAAGCCCCCGTTCCACAACCCTTTTTTCTAGCCGCCACACTTGACTCGCAGCCCCAACCCCAACCCCAACCCCAGCTCGTGCACATTCTTTGGTTTAGACTGTAAATTATGTCGCATTACTCCTTGTTTTTTTTTTTTGCTTTTTCATTTTTTTGTCCATTTTATTTGCCAGTTTTTCACGCCATTTTCTTTTGTGCCCGTCACGACATAAATCAGTCGAGCAGCAAAGTTTTGCGAGTCGCTTCTAAATGCCGGGCTCATCGGCTTTTATGCTCATTTCATAATTAAGTTGTCTTGTTTTAATAATTTCTAATTAAAAATTTATAAACATTTTTTTACGAGTTGGGTAAACAAAGATTCCGTTTTATATAGTACATCATGATGATTATATTGGGTTTGCTTTGCTTAAGCTTAGCCAATATAAACTTTTGACAACTTATCTAATTTCTCTTCCCTGTTTTCTTGGCATCTCATTACAGCTGAGCACACTTTGTGCTAGGACAATTTGAATAACAGCAACAACAACAACGGAATGGAAAAAATGGTGAGTTAAGATGATTTTTCAATTACTCGAATCTATTATGAACCGTGTCTGTCAGCCTCTAGACTTTGGGACTTAGATTAAAATGAGTCTCAACTAAAACAACAGCAGACAAGTCGAGCTGGCTTCTCGAGAATCTGGAACTTTACCATAACTTAGTTGTCTTAATTAAAAAAAGAGCGGCCGGCCTTCTCGCCTGGCACAAACTGGTGAAGTGCTCTGCTTGAATCCCTTGCAATCCCTCAGTCATAATCTGGCTGTCGTGTGCAATTGCATCTTACTTGAGATTTCTTGAAGCTGGACAACTTCGTGTTTGCAGTCCAAAAAAAAAAAAAAGAAGAAACTTGACCTTAGTTAACAGCTGCTGCCCCTTGGCTACTTCAATGCGCTTAGTTTGCCGCAGAATGGGCCAGAGCATGAGAAGCTGCTGGAAAAAAACGCCTGACCCTGTGCAATTGACCATCGTCGTCGTCGGCGGCGTCGTCGTCGTCGTCGTCAGATACTTTTCAACGCCAATTTTGCACTTCAAAATGTGGCATCCTGGCTGCGGCAACTGTGGCTGTGGCAACTGTTGCCGTGGGCGACGCATCTCAGACGCGACTTGTTGCCCCATTGTTGGGGCTACCCTTTGCAACAACAGCGCGAGCAAAATACATTTTCTGCCTGCTGCCCGATTCCAGCTCCAGCTCCGAGTCAAAGTCGAGTCGTAGTCTCTGTTCGAGTCTCTGGGCTTTCTCGTCCCGTTCCGTCTCTTCCCGTCTCTTCCCGTCTCGTCTCGTCTCGTGCATATCTCTTGCCACTTTAAAGTTAACGAGCTGTTGACTTCTTTCTGTTCGCCGACAGCTGAGTGCAGGGGCATTCACTACTCTCCGGCCCAACTCTTTGCCACTCCCCTTGTGCTCCTGCCTGGCATCTTCATCATTTAGCAGGTCTCTGCTTTAATGCAAAATATCCTTTAGCTCTGTTTGGATTTTGTATTTTTTCGCTCTCTCCCTCTCTCTCTCTCTCTCTCTCTCTCTCTCTGCCTGTCTGTCTCTCTCTTTTTGGCAGGCGTTTCAATCTAGTTAGCATGCCTAAACCTTATACCCTGCCCCATCTCCAGCTCGGCCCTGGGCTTAGTTTCTGTTCATGTTGTTTCTCTGTGCTCTGGCTCAAAACTTGTCTGGCCATCTGGCGCTGTTTTTGCTGTTCTTGCTCGGGCTCAGCTTTTGTGGCTTATTCGGCTGCCGCAGTCGCTATCGAAATGTTTTCGTAATTAAACATGAGAATATTTCCATAAATGCTTTTCAATTTCAGGCAATGCACATTGCCCTGTTGTTGTCTTGTTTACTAAACTTTGTACGAAAATAAATGAAGCTTACAAAAATACAATAATTAATTAAATATGCCGAACATGCCGCCCGATACTCTATACCCGATGCACTGCAGCTCTCTCAGCATGTGGCGCTGCCTTTTTTAGTCCCAGCCTCGACATGAGAAGTTGATTTTTACAGTTAATTGAATTATAATTGTGCGCCTCGCCGCCCGCTTGCCCCCCTCCCCTGTCATCTGCTGCTGGCTCTGTTAAAATTGATCACGAACCATGTCGAGCAGTCAATCAATGTTCAGAAAAGAGTATTTCCATAATTCTTGTCGATTTATTGTTTATTCAGCATTTGGGCTGGGCCTTTAATTAGAAATGCCACTGAGGTAGGCAAAATGGGCGCGGCCCAGAATGAAGGGAGTGGAAAATGCGCTGCCAAGATGTTCACTGAGATTTGTGATATAAAGTTATCGATCTGAATATTTCCATATAGGATATTGATTAGCTGTAACTTAGCAGAATTCTTAGATTAGTATTATAATAATACAATATTGATAATTATTAATAATTTCAACAGTATCTTATATAGTTACTAACTAGAAACTATATAGTTAATAACTTATCGATAAAAATCGATTTTGAGACTCGATATCTTAGCTCGAAAATGATGAAGCTAGTTAAATCACACTCAATACACAGTTTGGAAATATTTCATATTTGATATACCCACCAATTTTTTGCTCATTTTTAAAGTTAGAGCCTTATTGCTTGCCTTATTTAGGCCTTTACAATTTCATAAATATGTATACGCCGAGGTTAATCAAGAATGTATTTCCAATATATAGTATGTGGGGGCAAAGGGAATCCCAAACTGCGTCTGGGATCCGAGCAATAAGCCCTACTGAGTTACTCAGAGAGCTCAGAGAACTGGAAGAATTCTTAAATACTCACTAAGGAGACTTCTTGTCAGCAGCTTTTTTCTGCAGACTTTTCTCTGCTTTTCTCTTTCCGATAATTCTTTAAAAATGTATTTTATACCTGTGGGCCAGGCACATTATAATTTACTAAAGAGAATACTTGTCGGCAGCTCTTCTTCCCCCTGCTCCCCTTTCCTCTTCTCACTCTTATTTAACTGAAAATTCCATACAAATATATATTTTACCTCTGGCCCAGGCACATTATACTCACCATTAATGAGATGTACAAATAAATTGGGCTTTTTAGTCGGGTTTATCTAATTTTGATGACAGCACTCAGAATGTTTCCCACGAGATGCAGCTTTGGCCTACTAGGAGAAAGTTCTCCCGACGTTTGCTACTCTCACTTGCCATTACATCGTTTAATGTCCCATATGACATCTGGTGCGGCCATTACCTGACATTAATTGACAATGTGCGACGGCAGTAAAAAGCCCGGCATGGCAAAACTTTATGGCTAATATAAAAAAGTGTCGAAAGTTGGCAGCAAGGATGACTCATAAAAGCTGCCAAGATATTAGACAAGATTCCGATAGCCGGATGGCTGAGACGCAGCTATCGAATTGCCAAAATACTCCGAATGCGAGCATGTGGCAAGCTGCCATAAAAACTGCCCTGCCGTCTACTTCAGGGCTAATGAAGCGAGTTGGCGAATTGGCGAATTGGCGACATGGGCCAGAACTCTGCTTGATAAATGGGTCTGTCAAGGCTGCCTGATACCTGCAAGAGCTTTGCTATTGGAACGATTCAATTGAAATGCTTCAATGAAATGTCGTCAATGTAAACAAATATGGGCCAAAGAAGCGTTGAGAGTTCGAGGCACGCACCGAAACTGCCCCAAGACAATGGGGGAGCGGGGGGGGGCAGTGTATAGAGCTGAACCACCCGTCGGTTCGACGCGGATTCGAATGGAGTGCGTGCATCATCATCAGCCAGAATTCAAACATTGAACATCCCTTGGCGCTGTTTCCGCCCGGCGATTTGCTGATTGCTTTGGCTGTTGAAATGCGCTTGAAAAAATAAACTAAAACTCAGGGAGAACGCATAAATTATTTGCAGCCTGGGGTGCGGGCAAATTAAGGTGACCATATGTGGCCGCAGGGCCAGGCCAGGCGCACCCGGCGGGGGCTCGAGCAAGTGAAGCAAGAAAAACAGTACATAAAATCAACAAACAGCTACGAGAAAAGATCCGAGATGCGAGATGCGGGATGGGAGATGGAAGATGGAAGATGGAAGAGAAAAAACAACATTTGAAATGCGTTCGAATGGAATTCTTGCTAGCATTTGCTAGCGTGTTTCAAATAAACTTCCAAATGCATAAATAGTTTACAACAATAACAACACCTACAACAACAACAACAACAACAACAACAACAAGAGCAGGAACAAGTGCTGCAGCCTGCACTTTGCAACACACACAAGAATGCAGCAGGAGCGTGTGGGCCGCATCTATTTTAAAGAACTGCCCGCGTCTGCCCCTCTGTGCAGCCTGTACAGGCTGATGCCAAGAGTTCATTGCATTTGCCAGCCAGTCCAGATCGCCTACGCTACCTCGCATCCCCCTTCCCCCATCCGCCCGTCTCCGCCCCACTTGTCTGCTCATTTAACGCTTCGATGAGAGCACGTCTGGCCATTTTGGCAATGGGCACAGCCACAGCGAGTAATATATGTTAAATCAAAAGTCGAACAAGCAAGCCAAGAGGCAAACAATTGCTGTTCAATTGCGCAGCATCGATAAATTGATATCGATTACAACATTGCGCAAATTATCGATAAACTATGTGAGCAGCTAGATTGTAACATTTTGCAGCACTAGAATTTTTGTTGGTATTTGCAAAAGACTCTTTGATGAAAGTAATCAGAAGTATAATATATAAAAACCGTTTTATATATGTTATAAATAACATTATTTTTATTATAATAATAAAAAATAAATGAATAATTAAGAATTAATTTTTTATTATTTTCTTTGATTATATATTTAAGTAAACTTATAGACTTTTGTTTTGCAATTTTGCAGCACTGGAAATTTTGTTGGCATTGCCTAACACTTAACGAATTTCAATTAAAATTATGCGACATTTAAATTCTATAGTTTTTAGGCAAGTTGTGTGCGATTGTGAAAACAAATTATTGTCTTCAGCAGCATTCTGCTTGCAACAGTTGCTGCAACTGCCACAAATGGCAGCTTGTAGCTTTAATTTGTGTTAGGTTTAACTAGATCTTAATAAAACATACTTTTTAATTGCACACTTATTGAATCTTCTGATATTCTTTGATCTATTGATTGATATTTCCAGATGTATAGTTTTAACTTCAGTTCCCTGGAGTAGACATTTTTTTTTTGCTGACTTTACAAGGTGGGGTTTGAGCTCCGGCTAGAACTCAGCATCGTATATTTCCAGTTTCGAACTAATGCTCAGCATTTCGATTTGCTTTTATCCGCTTTGACATCAATTAGCATATTTTTAACTATGGCTGGCAGGGAATAAGCCAGCACACACAGCTGCTTTTGCTGCTCTCTGAGAGTTTACAATGTACTCGAAATAATTTCATACATGAGATTTGTCGGCACAGCCGTGTGTACACAATTTCGACTCGGCAGGAGTTTTTTGTCTACTGAAGAACCTGCGCATAATTTTTTTGATTGACAAGCGCCCTGGCTCTGGCTGTGGCTGTGGCTGCGCGTCTGCTGTTGTTGTTCTTGCTGCTGCTGGTTGACAACAACAAAATATGTAAAAACATATAAAAATAGAAGCATGCATGAAGGTAGAACTCGAAATGTGAAGTTTCCACAGGCCCATTAGCATTTCTGCCACATATGGCAGGCAAATGGAGGAACCCAGCGACAACCAACACCAATCTCTCTGAACCAGGCAGACAGCCAGACGAACAGACGAACAGACGAACAGACAATGCAGGCAACAAGAACAACAACAACAATGGGCAGGGCAGCGGACGTACTACGTTTTTTATACGACTTTTTCGTAGGCGTAACATGTGTGGCATAAACAAAGCCCAACAGATACAAGATACTCGCAGCAAACAGATACAAGATACACGCAGCCAATACAGCGATACAGGAAGGCGTGAAACTGTTGATAGCCCCAGCGACTAGTCTATTGCACTTTTTTTTTTTATGGCATGCAATAAAAATATTTACGAGGCCATAGCGCCAAATATGTGAGAGCCAATTCTAACGGGCAGCGTTTATAAACCGAACGGCAACAAAATGCTACACTCTGTAAATTGGCCGAAAGGAAAATGAAGTGAATGAAACAAAGCTTAACAAACTTGTAAATTTACGAGTACTTTAGATATTATTCCTATAGCTTGAGCCTTTTATGGGAATAAGCAGGTCTCAGGTACTTGTCTTTCTTTATACTTAGCTTGGCAAGACGCTGTTGAAGACATGTCACCGAGCATGTCTGCGAGCACAAGTTTTTATGTGTGGCAAATTGTTTACAATTCAATATAATTCTCTTAAAATCCGGAAAAAAAAAACACTTTTGATAACAACAAACCGTTATTTTGAGCCACAAAACTTATCAAAACAATTCACGGCTAGCTTTGACCTGTGCACTCTGCGGGTCGAGCCTCTATTCTGTTAACATATTTCGAGCATTTCGTATTAAAAGTGACAGCTCTGCGATATGAAATGGTAACAGAGAGTCAGCGACATTTTTGAGTACAAAGTTCGGGTTTCAGTTCGGCTTCAGATTCACTCAGAGTCGTCCACTTTCCCAATAGAAAACGCCAGGCGGCTTTTCCCTTTGATTTCGGTGCGGGAAATCAAAAAAAAAAATTGGTCGTGTCGAGCGATAAGCGAACGATTTATTTATGATTTCGTTCGATTTGCGGCTGCTGCTGCTGCCGCTTTCATAAATTTAAATTTTTGGTGTGGCCCTCGTTTCAATTAAGCAATTGTTATAAATTGTTTCGATTTTCTACTGTGGCCATATCGGATACACTTGATATTGAGTGATATATGGACGAGCGTTGTTCCCAACGATAAGATTGCCAAAGGCAGCCAAAAACTTCCTATTCTCCCTGCACATTATACATATATATATATGTTTATATATGTATATACTAGATTTGTTTGTTCATATTTTTCGGCTGACCAAGAAATTAGTCAAACTGGAAACGCATACATGCAAATTATTGTTATGGGCAATTTGGCCATTAGCCACAGCGCCATAAATTATATACGAGATGCCTCATTGAAATTCCTCGCTAGCCAGAAGTTAACCAGAGCCAAAAACAGCCGATCCATGCTCAAGTGGAGGAGCCGCATGCCTGGTGCTGGGGGGAGAGCAGCTGTTGTCATGGGGGGGGGAGAGGCGTGCGCCTCGATATCAAAATTTATTTGGGTATGGGAGAAAAATAATTTGTGGTATTTGGTAATTTGTGAGCGTCCATTTGGTTATGCATTTGGATTAGGCAAAAGTTGATAACTCACCGAGGGTGTTAAATTATGCAAAAGCAGCTCAACATATATTTTTTAAAGTGTTTGTGGCTTTAAATTTGGAGTTTTTCTGTTTCAAATTTATAAATAAACTGTTGCGGAGCTTCAGAAATGAAGACAACGGGTCGTTGTAGTGCAGTGTAAACTGAAACGAAATTTACGCAACTAATTGATTTTGATATTTATTTTAGATTTTTAATAGAAACTCAAGATATTTACACACACAAGCACACAGACCGAGCTAAAAGAAAAACAAACGCAAAAAAAACAACAGGAATGCCATTAAAAGCCATTAACTGAAAACTTAAACGCATGCCAGAGACAGTCGACAGTGGGTAGAGGGCGGCCTGGCGACTAGCAGGAGGGGGATGGGGGGGGCAGCCGCGTGTTTATCGCTCGGCGTCGGGTCGCACGCATGCCAACAAATAAACCACGCTAGAAATGCCATTAAATACAACAATATAATTCAAAGCAGCCCCAAGAAACGGCAGCAGCAGCAGCTACAACAACAGCAACAACAACAGCAACAGCAACAACAAGCAACAACAACAAACAGGCAGCATATATAAAAATCAATGCCAGGAAGCCGCCCACCCAGCAGGCAGCAGATTTTGGCCACAGGGCGTATGCGTAATGTAACCGAGCACTGAAAGCAAGAAGATTGTGAGACAGCAAAGACAGCGGGATCTAGTCTGTGTGTCCATGTGCGTCCATGTGTGTGCGTGTGTGTGTGTGTGTGTGTATAAAATAGTCCGCGTATTTTCACAGAACAGCGGCGACAAATTTATGGCATTGAAATACAAAGCAGACATCGAGACGTCAAGAAGTAAAAACAGGCCAAACAAAAATTCGCCAGAGCAAATTCCTAAATTCAAAGTCAAGCTAAATAGCTAAACAAATAAACAATCGAAACAAAAAAAAAAAACAAAAACAACAATTAATAAAAAGTTAAATTTATGAGCCAAGCGAAAATATTGTTGAATTGTTTGCATTGCATTCAAATGCACAAATTTATTGTAGCAGCAACAATGTTGCGGCAACATTGTTGCTAAACACGTTAAAGTTAATTCATGCGTGGCACACACAAAAAAAAAAGGCCATAAATTCTCTAGAACGTAGAAACAATTAATGCCAAAAGCAGCTAATTGTTTAATATAACTTCTAATATTTGTTTTTCGCCCAGACAAGAACAAAATAAATAATGTTGGCTTCTGAAATGCGCAAAAACTTGCTAACTACAGGCAAACGTGGCTGGAACGGTTGCGAGGAAGCGTCTTGAATTGTAGTTTATTAGATTTTCCAACTAGTTGTTAATAGTTAAGCTCTACTGTGCTGCCGCTGTCCAGGTAGTCCCAGTCAAGGCTCAGAACAAGCAATTAAGAGCACAACAGGAGCAGCTACAGGAGCCAGAGGTTACACACACACCTCCCCCTCCCCCCCCTCTTGACAGACCATTAATTATCCATGTCAGCGACATTTTGTCACATAGTCGACGACGACAGAGATGAACAACAGCAGCGATGTTGATGATGATGATAATGATGACGAGAACATCCTCGCAACGCATTTATATGAATATACAGATATACATATATATATACATATATATATATACACATACACACAATGTGTGCAAGTGCGAGCATGTTGCAGATATATGTGTGTGGATATATTTCACTTAATTTCCACACAGACATTAATTAATAGGTGTGCATAACACATGTGTGTGTGTGTGTGTGTTGTGGGTGGAAGGGGAATGGGGGTAGGGGGGAGAGGAGCATTGCAATGGGTTGTTATAGTCGACGACAAAATGGCACTAAAAATGCTTGTGCGTTGTTTGGGGCGAAGGGAAAAAGGGAATTGAAACTCGGACTGGGGACAAAACTACATACATACATACATAGATACCCAGATACGATTCCCGGACAGCTCGTAGAGCTCGTAACATGCATCATTCATGTGGCCACAGGTCGTTAGTTTGACGCATTCAAATGGCCATAAAAATTGCTAGAGACAACGCATGAACTTCTCTGAAAACAAGTTTCTCTCTGTGTCAATGTCAAGCGTAATCGCATTGGACCCGAACGTTTTAGTGCGCTTCTTTAATTGCCATAAAACACACGCCGTAAAATCGCCTCCGGCCATCCGATCGGCCGACCGTCATCTGCTGCTCTATGCACTTTCAATTGCATCAACAAATAGTCGTACAAAATAATTTAAGCATTTATAGCGCTCGAATGCATTTACGGTTCCAATATGCGTTTGCCACCAACAAATTAGCCATAAAACGCAGTCGATTATTAAACGCCATAAATGTAAATCATCGAGGGGCACAAATGGCCGGCTTTTAAAATGGCAATAAACATTTTTTCGTTGCTGTCGAAAATATAATAAAAATAATATAAAAAAAAAAAAAAAAAAAGAATAACATGAAATTCTAAATATCAAATAAAACCAAATTGGTTGTCATAAAATAATTCAAGGAAAATCTATAATAATATAATAAAAAACAATAAATACGTATTGCATTTGAATAATTTAGATATTAATCGATATTATAAGAATGCCTTAAAAATTCTTGGCATTATTTGCTTCTCTCTCTCTCTCGAACAGAAATTACATGCACTTCCGACTTGTTCTCGTATGTAACTTCTTTATTGCTTCTCACTCAAGAGGTCGTCAAATTTATGGCTTTCATGCTGGCACTCCTCTAATTTACGACTCCAATGCCTCCGTACGGAGGACTCGTTCCATCATAAAAAGAAATCACCTCCCGGCACTTCCATTCAATTTCCTTTGTGGTGGGTAGTTAATTTCAGCTTGTCTTTAATTTTTCCACAAATTTCCCCGGCACTGGCCGGAATGACAGAACGAGTGAATGCAAAGGCAATTCGTTTTTAATTGTTTTTTCCCCGAGTCCCCTCAAGGAAGGGTTAAAATGCAGACCAACTGTCAAAATAAAACGCTTGCTCATCCAGCAAAATTTCCATATATGAAAAATAAATCTGTCGAGCCCAGGGAAACGTGAGCAAGGACCGAGGAAACAGAGCGAGAGAGAGACGGAGAGATAGAGAGAGAGAGAGAGAGAGAGAGATAGGGATGGAGAGAGAGAGGGACACCCACATGTAATGCCTTTTTAGCGACACTTGACACTCTTTTGTATTTAGTCAACCAGCCGACGGTTCACATCCCTTTGCAACCCTCCTGGCCCGGCAGCCCTGTCCGCCCCCCTCCTTGGTCACACCCTCATCCTCAAGCCGTTGCAGCTGCACTCGTTGCGTTGTTATTAGCAAAATTTGCTGCTGCCTTTTGCCAAGACAACGAGGCAAAGAAATCGGAAATTTAATTTTATTTTCATGTTTTTGTTGCCTGTCCCGGCGTGTCCTGTACGTCGGAAACCACCCCCCGCCCGCCGGCAGAGTCACCCAAAAACTCTCAACGCCTGTCACTTTGTCCTTTTTATTTTTTCTGCGGTGTCATTTTGCCCCCCGAACAGTTTGTGCAAAAAATTTAATAATAGAAAACACTCTCGCAGCTCGAAAAGTGGAACGACAGCAGCTGAAATCAACCCCTCGGCAAAAGCAGTTCGGTAAGGGTAAAAAAACCAAGAACAAGAAGAATTTCTGTCGCATTGTTATTAATGTTGCCTTTACAATGAACATTGCAAATCGCTCAAAGTTCTCTGTGGGTCCACAACTTCCTCAACATTATCTGCTTTAACTGTAATTTATACATTTGCCTCATTACATAATTCATCACAACAAAAAGCCTCAAATGCGATCCCTAGAGAGACGCCCAAATCGTCATAATCAGCAAAGCCAAAGCTCAATGGAGTTGAAAGGGCGGGCAACATTCTAAATACAAACTAAAGAACGGCGGCGGCGAGCAAGAGCGAGAGGGAAGTAAATCCTTCTGTCCACTTAATTAAAATTTAATTGTAAAGCACAAAAAAAACAACAACAGTTACAACGGCAACTTTGAGCCAAAGAGCATTTAATGATAGCCAGCGTTGCTGCTGTTTTCCGCCAGTGGGCGCTACACAAATATACACACACACACACACAGCCGTATACACATTCAATTTGTATGCACCGCACAAAGCAACAAAGGCAGCATCAGCACACACACACACACACACACACACACAATACAAAACATCAAAGCGCAAAAGCCTGCAGAGGGCCACTCCAAACTCCGCATCAACTCTGCAACTGGGCGAATTCTCGAATTCGCCAGCCATTCTAAGCAAGCCTCAAAAGTAGCAAAAGTGTATCCTGGCGCCCTCTGGCGGCGGTTGCATCACAACAAATGCGCATTTAAATGTCAATGATTTTAATGGGCGGACGCGGACGCGTAAAATTCTTGAGCCAGTTTTGTTTATTACGTTTTGACGTTCGCCAACCAGCACAGGACTAAAACCAACCAACCCACGAGGCCCCCGCTGAAATCGAGCCACACACAGGACACGCCGTGTGCCAGCTGTGGCAGTTGCTTACAGTATTTGTTTCTGCTGCGTTTGTAAGGTCATGGAACTTGTCTGCATTGACTTTGTGGTTGCGGGGGCAGGTGAGGCGCGCCGTGCGCCAGCTCGACTGCCGGGCAAAGTTTTTCATTTTTCATTGCGCCGCCGCCTCGCTGCGACCCCCCCTCAGCCCGTCGTCAGTCGACAAACTGTTTTCATTTTGCGGCGCTCTACGCGCTTTTTGATGCCGCCGACGACGTTGAGCGAACAAGTCAAACAGTTGCCTCTCCCCTTCCCCCTGCCCCCTCACCCCCCACTTCCCCACTTGCCCACAAATGATGCAGCTGCTCCTCCCGCTGCACTTTTGTTCCTTTGGCTGTGAGTTTTTCAATTGATTTTCGCGGTTTTGCTTGTGCAGAAGCCAAGGCCAACTCCAGCTATATACATTTTCTTCCATTTTTTTTTGCCCTGGGGGGGGAGGAGCTGTTGCACCTGTGCTCTGTGAGGCTGTTGTTGTTGTTGTTGTTGCTCCTGTTGCTGATGCTTCAACGCTTCTTTGTGTGCAGCGATCCATAGAAAAGTTTAAGTGCTCTGTGGTTTGCAAGTTTTTGCCGTTTCGTGCCGTTCCGTTTCGTTTCAATTCGTTTCATTCCATGCCCCAAACATTCAGGCAGCCGTTTTGTATGAAGGCCCTTTTTACAGACGTTTTGATTGATTGGCTCCTTTGGAGCAGACGATAAGTTATCGATTAGCACAAGTCTATGAATAGATGCGCCAGCCAAAGTGAATGCTCTTGATTATAGTCTAATTGCTCATCACGGCTTTCTTTATCAAACACTTCACAGTCTCTGTAGCTGTAAAATAGTTGGGAAGTGCTTCTTTTTTTGATTGCGCCTTTCAAGTTCATAGCAAAAAGTTTAAGTGTAACAATTTATAATTGCTCTGAAGGCAACAAATGGTAGCTTATCGATATATATTTACTGTTAGTCTCCCAGTGCTTACATTTCGCAACACTGTTATCGCGGATGTCAACTGTACCTGTAAAATACAATAGTTGGAACGTTTTCTTTTTTGGTAGCGCCTTTCAAGTTCATAACAAAAAGTTTAAGAGTTACATTTAACAATTGCTCTGAAGGCAACACTCAGTAGCTTATCGATATATATATATATAAACTGTTAGTTTTTTAGTGTTTACATTTCGCAACACTGTTATCGCATTTGCACATGAACGGGTGTCAACTGTACCCAGTTTATAAAGTAAACATCACTCGCTACCTGTTGTATGTCTCTGTCTTGTATGTTTGTTTGTCACTCGTTTTCGCTGGCTGAGCCTGCGCCTTGTTTGTTTAATTAAAACAGCCAAGTTGTAGTTGTCGCTCGTCGCTTGTAGCTTGTCGCTGCCTGCCTGGCTACCAACTTTGGTCACAGCTTCCGCCAACGTCTGCATTGCTGATGCTGATGCTTTTGCTGTTGATGATGGCTGGCCACGGCTCGTTCCGGAGCTGGCCTCTTTACTGCATTGAAGCGCAGCCATTCACCAATTTCCAAGCGCTTTGGCACGCACGCACGCACGCATATCGCCGGCGATCTCTGCAACGATCTCTCCAGCAGAGTCTCTCTCGGCCTGCTCTTTTGCCGTCAAGTCTTGGGTAAACATGGCCAGCCTGGGCTGGTTCGGTTCGAGAGCTTGTGCAAACATCGTTGAGACTTGTTGGCAGCGTGATTTTGTATAAATTCTAGACTCGACTTCTTGTTGTGCTGCATGATTTGCAAAATGAATGCAATGCCGGCGACCGGGACTTGAAGTCTTGGGTCTGGTCTGGCCCGGTCTGGTCTGGTCTGGGCATGGGCCATGGCCATGGGACTTAGTTTTGCCGTTTGTTGGTAATAATTTGTTACTTGTAACGAGCTCCGACTCGCACGCTTGTTAACAATTAAATAAACAATATGAGTCGCATTTTTAGCTCGAGAAACAACAAATCACTAAATAAACATGCCATATGCCCATGCCCAAACGGACGAGCGAACGAGCGAGTGGCGATCGGGGCCAAGACAAACACAAACATATTTAGCTACCACTTTCCATGGACCTCGGCTGGACCGTCGTCCACTTGAGACATTTTTCTCTCTCTCTCTCTCTCTCTCTCCCTCTCTCTCTATTAAACGCAATATTTATGCATTTTCTGTTTAGCTGCGAAAGAGGCACGTCGAGGCACGTCGAGGCACGTTTGTTATTATTTCCAAGCCATTTCCCATGAACACATGTAGAGAACTGCGCGTACTTATTAGTTGGGTAAGGTTCGTAGGCAATCATCGTAGGCCGAACCAATCCAAATGGGTGACTTCTATGCCACTTGATACTCTAGCAACAACAACAACAACAATAACAACAACAACATGAACGGCAACGGTAACCATAATAAGGGCGTGTTGTTGTTCTTTTTAGGGCATCCCAAACAAATGTTTTCATACCTTGGATCCACTATACTATAAAAGTTGAAGTGGACGTGTTTTTCCTTTTACCCATGCTGCTTGACATGTTTCTTTGGACTTGTCGTCCATTTTGGTCACGTATTGAAATGGGGCGAAGTACATGCGTGTGTACACATGTATATTTATGTAGGCTATTGTGCATATGTATTGTAAGCCTTTAGTTGGAATTGAACGGTCTGCACTTAATTGATTTTCCCTAATCAAATGAAAGTTCAATTTGAACACAACTGACCGAATTAATGATAAGATCTCGATTATTGCTCATCTCTAGAAGCAATCATCTATCGAGATCACTTTTGCCGCGACGTTATGCAACACTGACAAGGAGCACTGCAATCGATAGTTAAGGCGAGCTGAGCCAACGCATGACACTATTTGCTACGCCCACATTTCCATATTGTGTGTTTCAACAATGTACAACACTTGGCATTTCCCCATTTTGGCAGCGTTATTTACTTAATTATTTTGAAGTGCTTGGCAAACAGTTTTACACGAAAAATGTTTCAGGCAACAGCAACAGCAGCAACAATGAAGCCCCTTTCCCCCCCCAAAAAGCACTTGAGCGACGCGTCGACTGAGGGGAGACTCGTTTCAGGGGGTTGACATGCAGCACAAAATGTTATTAATTAAAACGTCATTCATTTAAAAAACAAAGGCAACAACAATGTCGTACAAAAAGGACTTGTAGACAACTATTTGCAGCTGCTGTTGACAGTTTTGCTCTGTTGCCTTTAAAGCTTTTGCAGCGGACCACACGCATCTACTGGCTGCTGGAGCTGCAGGAGCTACCCACAAAAGCCACAAATATGTATGTCATTTGACACTTGCCACTTGCTACTTGCCACTTGTACTTGCGTATCTCTTGGCTCTAAGTATAAGCGCCCTTCACTTTTGGCCAGCTGTCAATTTTCGCTCGAGTTCTCACACAGCATCTTTTTCTGTTTCGTCAAGACCACAGAATGTTGGCATCGACATCGATATCCAGAGTTGACACAGTTTCCACAGTTGCCACAGTTGCCTCACGTCAGGTGGCAACGCTGGTCACGCAACGCTACCCCGGCCGGACTCGAACTGGCAGCTGGCAGTTGTGCGTGTGTCATCAAGTGAGCAATTGTCTTGAATTAATTTCTGCTTCATCACACAGCAGCACGACAACCCTTTGCCGCTTGCCCCTTGAATTTTCACACCCTTCTCCAGCTTTGCCCTGCTGAGCAAACACTTTGATTTGAGTACATCAGCAGCTTCCACGGCTGGCGACCAGCAGACGCCGTCAAATTTAATAAAAATCACTGATTTTGATTGATGCGCCTCTTGGTCAGCAGTTGCCCATTGCCCATTGCCCGCTGCCCATTGCCCATGGGGCTCCAGTTGCAAGCCCAGCAGCGTCAGCAAATATTGGCGGAAGGGTTGACATGTGACATTTTGATGTCGCCCAAGTGTCGCTCCAATTGAAACAAATGAAGCACAAAACAACGAGGAGGGGCGCAGCACAACAGGAAAGAGCAGTTGCAACTTGTCGACGCCTCATCAGCAGCTCACCAGCAACAATTTATTCCCATCTCTGCAACATTTAGTTGAAATTTAGATTGTGAAACTCAGTCAAAATTTGGCTCTGCTTAGGTCTAGACCTATTTCGATTTTGTGGGCAGAAAAAAACTTATTATAAGCTGGACTCTATTTAAAAAAAAAATGCAGTAACCATGCTGCCGGAAAGCTCGTCCTGCCATTAACTCATAACATGCTCCTGGTTTGAACACCCGGCGACTGCATGCTTAAATCAAGGACCATTGCTTTTCAAAAAGGATTTTGTAACCCATACAATTTAATTAATAATATTTGTTTAGTTATTAACCCTTTCTAATTCATACTCTTTTTCTTTTTATCATTACAGCTAGGCCACGCCGTTTGTCAAGCGTTGACAATTTGACGCTGTGCAGAAGAGAATCCTCGAAAAGAAAGTTCGGCTCACTCCAAACGCTTACAGAAAATAAGCGAATCGTGTTTGAAAGAGAGAGAAAGAGATAGCAAGAGAACGCAGAGTTGTAACTCGCACACATTGACAAAAGCTAACAGCTACGCACAAAAATGAAACACATTTTAAGTCTGGCAACTCTGCTGCTGCTAACGGCCGTCGCCCGGGCGGACAGCCTACAGCACATGACGGACAACGGAGGAGGCGGCCACATGGGCATGGGCTCGCACTCGCACTCGATGGACGTGAGTCCGGCGCCCGGCTACGGTGTGCCGGTCATACCGAAGGATCCCAACTCGCGCTGCGAGGAAATCACGACGCCCATGTGCCGCGGCATTGGCTACAATATGACATCGTTCCCCAACGAAATGAACCACGAGACGCAGGACGAGGCGGGCCTCGAGGTGCACCAGTTCTGGCCGCTGGTCGAGATCAAATGCTCGCCGGACCTTAAGTTCTTCCTCTGCAGCATGTACACGCCCATCTGCCTGGAGGAATACCACAAGCCCCTTCCAGTCTGCCGCAGCGTCTGTGAACGTGCCCGTTCCGGCTGTGCGCCCATCATGCAGCAGTATAGCTTCGAGTGGCCAGAGCGGATGGCCTGCGAGCATTTGCCGCTGCACGGCGATCCCGAGAATCTGTGCATGGAGCAGCCATCCTACACGGAGGCGGGCAGCGGCACCGGAGGCGGCGGCGGTGGTGGCAGCGGTGGTTCCGGCACCGGATCTGGCGGCAAGCGCAAGCAGGGAGGCGGCAGTGGTGCCGGTGGCTCGTCGACGACGACGAACAAGTGCAAGGGCAAGAATTCAAAAAACTGCCAAAATCCCCTAGGAGAAAAGGCAAACGGAAAGGAGTGCACGTGCTCGTGCCGCTCGCCGCTGATCGTCCTGGGGAAGGAACAGCTAATGCAGCAGTCGCCCATGCTGCACCATCACTGGTACATGAATCTAACTGTGCAAAGGATCGCCAACGTGCCAAACTGCGCCATACCCTGCAAGGGTCCGTTCTTCACCAACGACGAAAAGGACTTCGCCGGCCTGTGGATCGCCCTGTGGTCGGGTCTGTGCTTCTGCAGCACCCTCATGACCCTAACCACATTCATCATAGACACCGAAAGGTTTAAGTACCCGGAACGTCCCATTGTCTTTCTGTCCGCCTGCTACTTCATGGTCGCCGTCGGTTACCTGTCCCGTAACTTCCTCCAGAACGAGGAGATCGCCTGTGATGGACGCCTGCTGCGGGAGAGCTCGACGGGTCCGCACTCGTGCACTCTGGTCTTTCTGCTCACCTACTTCTTCGGCATGGCCTCGTCCATTTGGTGGGTCATCTTGAGCTTCACCTGGTTCCTGGCTGCCGGCCTCAAGTGGGGCAACGAGGCGATCACCAAGCACTCGCAGTACTTCCATTTGGCTGCCTGGCTGATACCCACAGTGCAATCGGTTGCCGTGCTCCTGCTCTCCGCCGTGGACGGCGATCCCATTCTGGGCATTTGCTATGTCGGCAATCTGAATCCGGATCATCTGAAGACCTTTGTGCTGGCCCCGTTGTTCGTTTACCTCGTCATTGGCACCACCTTCCTCATGGCCGGCTTTGTCTCGCTCTTCAGGATTCGCTCCGTGATCAAACAACAGGGCGGCGTTGGCGCCGGCGTCAAGGCAGACAAACTGGAGAAGCTCATGATACGCATCGGCATCTTCTCGGTGCTGTACACCGTGCCGGCGACAATTGTCATCGGATGTTATCTGTACGAAGCAGCCTACTTCGAGGATTGGATCAAGGCCTTGGCTTGCCCCTGTGCACAGGTTAAGGGACCCGGCAAGAAGCCGCTCTATTCCGTGCTAATGCTCAAGTATTTCATGGCTCTGGCCGTGGGCATCACGTCGGGCGTATGGATCTGGTCGGGCAAGACCCTCGAGAGCTGGCGGCGCTTCTGGCGGCGACTGTTTGGTGCGCCAGATCGCACGGGCGCCAATCAGGCACTGATCAAACAAAGGCCGCCCATTCCGCATCCGTATGCGGGCTCCGGCATGGGCATGCCCGTTGGCTCGGCGGCGGGCTCTCTGCTGGCCACGCCCTACACACAGGCGGGCGGCGCCTCGGTGGCCTCCACGAGCCACCACCATTTGCACCACCACGTTCTCAAGCAGCCAGCGGCCAGCCATGTATGACATGGAGAGTCGGGAGGAGCTTCAACCATGGGTGGCGGCAGCGTGCTGGGTGGTCACGGCACACTGATGAGCACGGCGGGCATGAGCAATAGTACGGTTGGCGGCGGCGGTATGTCTGGCATGGGAGCTCCTCCTGGCAGCTTGTTACAAGGCGGTGGCGCCAACGGCGGCCCACCCGTCAATGTCTACGGCAATGTCAATGGTGGCGGCGGCGGCGGTGGTGTTGGTGGTGGTGTTGGCGGTGGCGGGCAGAGCACTGCGCCTGGTTCGGTTATCGATTCGCGAGCCGTCTCTGTGGTGGTAACGCTGCCTGGCGGACCCGGCTCCCAGCATCCGGGGCAGGCGTTGAGCGACTACGGTCCCATATAGTTAATGGTACGCCCGGACACCGCGCACTGGGTCTCAACAAGCAGCTTTAGTCAGCTGTAAGAGTGCAGTTTCCCCTCTCACCGGACACTCTCTCTCTCTCTCTCTCCCCCTCTCTTCTTCTCTCTCTCTCTCTCTCTCTCTCTCTCCCTCTCTCTCTGATTACCAATCTCTGCTTTCCTGTCACACTTTCTCAGAGGTTTGAGAGCAATGCCATATTAATATTTGTAGCTGTAGTTTGTTTAGAGAAAGGCGCAATACAGATTTTAAACTATTTGCATAAGATTCTAGTCCGAAAACCCTTAAAATATTACCAACAACAACGACGACAACAAAGACAAGAGCGAGCGAGAAGATCGAGAGTGGAAAAGGCTCTCGTGCAGCACGAGAAGCCGGAGGCGCGTGTGTTCTGCAGCCATTGGAGCGGCTTTTCTGTGGTTCTTTCCATTAGTTTCTTCAACGAAATAGACTGAGAAAACGAAACGATAAGTAAATACCATTAAAAACATAGAAGAAATCCATACAAAAAGAGAGAGCAAAGCGAAAAGCACAACAACTCTGCCCCCACACACTGCCAAGTCAGAGCCACGAGCCATATTTCGAAATTACAAGTAACTTTTAATCAAACCAACTAAACTATTAACCTTAACCTTATATATACTATATATATATATATATATATATATAAACATACACATTTCGAATTCGCATTGAAAAAAGTGTGGAAGTGCGTTTTTTGGGGCGCACAGTGTTGCAAAAGCATTTGTAAATTATTTAATCTAACTTAAGCCATTACCCAGCACTATTTTTTGTAAATATTTTCAAATTGCGCTTAGTTTGTAATCGTTTTTTTTATAACTTAACATCCTAAACTATAAACCTAAAAACAAAACAAAAATACATAAAAGTAATTTGCATTTTAGCGTCAAAGGCAGCGCTGCATTTAAGCTCAAAAACTGAATTTAATTTTTACAAAAACCTCCCCACAGTAAACGAAAATTAAAAAAAAAAAAAAAAAAAACCATATAAACAAAATGATGCCCACTTCTAATGCAGCCAAATGGAGGGCATTTTTGCATTTAAAGAGCAAAGGAAAATTGTAAAAAGTAAAAAACTTGATCTAAGAGTATCAAATAAATGTAATTGTTAGTTGTAAACGAAACCCAAACAAAACAAGCAAAATATCTTTCACGCATTAAAATCTATTGTATTTTTATTAAGTATTTAATATTTGCATGTATGCATTTATATAAATATATGAATGGAAAACCAACAATTTAACTGTTGGCATTTTGAAACCAATTTCACATACGAAACAAAAACAAAAATCTTATAATTAAATATATTATAATATAATATATATATAGCAACTCTATATGTAATGTTTTAGTAACTATAACTATTTCTATAAACAGAAACAAATAAAAAAAAAACCCGAAAAAAATTCAACAATTGTAATAAAAGTTACGACAAAAAAAACAAAAAAAACAAAAATTATCTACAAACTTATGAGTTCTTGTTTTTGATTTATTTTGAGTTCTTGCGTAAAGTAAGTAATTTTTTATTTTTATTTCAGCTTGGAACCTTCAATGCGGTTGTTTGCTTGATTTACTTATTTATTTGCACTTCTGTTGATATTTAGCATTTAGCATTTACAAGAAACCCTCTACACTTATACGTATCATAAAAACGAAGCTCTCCAAGTTAAGCGAACAAAGAACGAAAACCAAAAAGTAAACATAAATTAGCAAATTTCTCTACATGACGTACAATGTTTAATATACTTACATACATATTGAAAACAAAAACAATAAAAAAATACGCGTACTATTCGATGTTGTTAATAAGCTTAATAAACAAAATATAAAACAATACGAAAAACAAAAATAACATTAAGAATATTAGTAGTAGTACGTTTAGTTTGGAAATGGGAAATGTTTGAGGAGTCCGCAAAGATCTCTGAGCATTTCGGCACTTAAAATTTTAGTTTCGGGCGTAAATAGTTAACGCTTTTATCATAATGAATAATACAAAAAAAAATATACTATATATTAAAGGCTAAAAAGTGTAACGAATATACGTAAACGATATGTCAAATGGCAAATGTAAAAAAAAAAAAAAGAAAGTGAAAAAAATAACGAAAAACGAAAAAAAGATTAATATTCTTAATCCATTTTACGTTGATTTTTTGTGATTGAAAATTAATTTTCTAAATTGATGAACATAAATTGATTGCAATTTGCGAATGTATACGATTTTTTAATTTTTTCCAATGAAAAATGAAAATTGAAAATTAAGATTAAAATTAAAATAAACAAATATTTCTCAGAACGGATTTGGATTGAGATCGAAGAGCGTGGAAATAGCTGGGTGATTGATGGATTAGTTGAAGTTACACAGAAACCAGAAACTTGACGTCAAGTGTAGTTGTGAATTGTATTTTGTGAAATGTAATTTAAAAACATAAATAAATATTAAAGCAAAAAAAAAAAAAAACAGAAGAAAAATTATATATACAATGCATATTTATATATATTTAACAAACGGCATTAAATACTTTAACAATACAAATAATGCAGATATTATTTTATTTACAAACAAACAAAACATTTTTTAAATCAAAAGAAAATGCAGTTAAATAACAAATTAAACAAATCAAACAAAACGTTGTAAATTGTGCAACGATTTTGATGCACGTCTAAAATGTCACTAAAATTCGTTAAGTACAGCAACAAAAACAACAATATAGCAAAAACAAAAACAAAGTATACAAAAACAACCAACAATAGAAGCAAATAATATTAAATACATTTGTAATTGACAAACGGAAACCATTTAAAATAAAATCTAACATAAAAGTTCGATTTTCATCCTCTGCCTTGGGTTGAGGCTTCATTCCCCTGCCGATTAATGGAATGCTCAATGGGCTATTAAAGGTGATAACGGACGTACCTTCCATTTATTAGCAATGCTGAATAACATTTACTTCCAGTTCAGGACATAAAAATTGATTTTTTATGAACTCCAAGCGTATTTCATTTAATATAATGGAATTAGATTTGAGCCTTGCTATTTTCTCGAAAATGAGATTTGTCCTGGAATTAAAAAAACTAAAAACGAATGTCTCGGATATTTTTTGCCCAACATCGAAATGATATACCTCTTTCGACTCGTACGGACCAGGGCTTCGATTCAAAAATCCTGAGTTTGAAAGACGTCCAAAATTGACCGAAATGGCAAGGGTTTACATCAGGTTTTTAGCGTAAATGTACTTGGTCCTGGAATTGAAAACTTTTGATGCAGCTGAATCCATGGGGGAACCTCTCGATTACAAAACGTCCAATCTTTCCGCTGTCGCACGTCATTTTCTCGAGCTGTGGCCATTTGAAGCTTTCAAAAAAACGTAAGTCTTGAAACAAATCAAGTTATAAACTACAATTGCCCGTTGTGCTGAAAATATTGTTATCCATGAATATTTTCATACACAAAATACGGGCTACATTCAAACTCTACCCAAAATTGGCATCTACCCCAGATGGTTATACATGCAATAGTTGGGTCCAAAGTCATTTATACTTTGGTTGAAGTTAATTGTAATTTAAATGAAAGACATCAGAGGCTTAAACGGATTCAACAGTTATATTTTTGGATATTTTACAAGCGTTTCATTGTAAACATAAATAGATTAAACTTATAGGATTATCCAATTGAATATTGTAATTGGATAAGCCAGTGACTTTCTTATTTGTACGTAAACTCGTTTGGATATATTGTACACACGGAAGATCTCGACACATATATATGTATATATATATATATATATATATATAGCTTACAAATTCCCATGCTAGTATAACTTCTATTGTTCTTCTGTCTTATATCACACACAGATGTTTGGTTGGTTTTGTTTTTTTCTGTTTTCATAATATCTCTAGCGTTTCGAATCAAAAAATATCTTTGAACTTAACTTAATTTGCCAGCCGCGCGCGTCTCGTCATTGTTGGATTTGGAAAAAAAAAATGGATTCACTTAGGAGCTGGCAGTTGGGTTATTCAAAATTTCTCAGAGTACGTACTTTCGGGCTTATGCTTTGGCGAAAATAAGAGGAAGTAAAATCAAAACACAACAAGCTTAACAACATTTGGAACTAAACTACAAGATATAAAAACAAAACACCTGCAAATACTATGGCGCATCAAACTATTTCATAATACTAGATAGACTTGTGTAGCCGCTGTTGCCTTGGGTGAGTTCTGAGCGGCGTTTGCAGCAGCTGCAGCAGCAAACGCTTCTCATAATATCTAGAAAATTGGTCTGCTCAAAGTCATCCAGATTGTTCATGAATACACCAGAGCTAATGTCCTCGGCGGTGCGAGTGCCCACAAACGCCTTGAGATCGGAGATGGGAAATCCATCCTTATAGTATTTCTTAATTGTGTCGTATGCGTCCATAATAACAGCTATAAATAGTGATAGCACCACATAGATATATAATGAAATGAAAGAGTACAAATAAATCTGACAGAACCACCAAAGCCAATTGGCCTTGTTCGAGAGGGTCGCGAAAGTTGCAAACATGTCGTCGCCGTTGATCAGCGAAAACAGGCACTCGGAGGTCGTTGCCAACGATCGGAACTTCATGTGATAGGGCCCCAATATGAGCCAGCCGCAGAACACGAAGCCCGCATAGATCAGCAGAGCGGCAATTAGAAACCGTAGAATTTTCGGTGCTGCTTTCTTAAGCGTGAGTATTACCACATTGTAGGTCTTGAAGAAGCCCAAATAGCGCAGCACACCAAACCACACCAGCATATTGCCAATGCCCAGAAATAGCGAGCAGGTATCCCACTGATCCACAACCATATAACGGCCTTCGATTTGTTCCTTCAGTGCCGAACCAATGATAAGCAAAACATCATTAAAGATGATCATAATGTACCTGCAAGATAAACAAAACATTAATCAAATTGAATGGAATAGATGCCATGAATTTTACACACCAAAAGTTAACAAACTCCAGACGACCATCAAAACTGAGTTCTTTGCCGAAGTGCGAACGGAAGAAGTTCTTTGTGGTGCACTTCAGCAAATAGGCTCTCCAGAGCGCGCGAGTGCAGAGGGCAAAGGATAGGGCGCAGGTCATGAGCACAAAGATATTAAGAATACTTCTCAATATTGCATCGAAACGTGCTTCCGAAATGAAATCCGTGTCGCCCTTGCACTTCAAACGCGTCGCCTCCGCATCAAGGGATAACAGCACTTGGCCATCGTGATCCCGATTGTTAAACAGTATGGATACGTCGAACCTAAAGCAATCGGGAGCAGACAACGCGCCGCCGTTGGCCTTAAAATTGACCGTTTTGATCTTAAACGTCAGCTCGGCTGTTACCAGCGATGCGAAGTTGACATCGACTCCCTGATCGCTTAAATATTGCTGCACTCCAATGCTGGAAACATTTGGCGGCAGCTTCTCGCACAGCTCATCGATATGCGGATCAAAGATATAGGATTCGTTAAACCCAAAAATTGTGCCCTCACGATAGTTCTGCATGCACAGCGTCAACGGTGGCATAGTATTATTCGCCGTGGGATAGTAGTAGGGTCCAATGGAACGACTCATATTGCCGTACCCGTCCACCGCAAACTGAACCGTATTGAAAAACTCGGTCTTCTCGTACAACGCAAAGGGTCCCACGGCGGGCGGATAGCTCTCCACTTCGCGCGACGAGTCCCAGCCCTTGAGAAACAGGTGCGAGAATGCGATGCGATTGTCCCAGGTATAGTTGATGTGATTATAGCGCGAGTGAGCGAACAGGCACAGCTGCATCGTCACCAGAACAATCTTCACAATCTATAAACGACACAATTGAGGTATACTACGATTAATAGTTCATTCAAAATAAGCAAAGCCACATAATGACTCTGCAAGCATTAAGAAACTGTGCGGTTCATTTACAAACCACACACAAATCTCCCAGCGTAAAATAGAGTATGTAAATATATATATTCCTGATCACGTCGTTGAGCTAGGGCAATGTTCTATTTGTATACGGTAAACGTAATCTAATTTCACACGACCAATAACAAACTTCGAGAGTAGCTATCTAAAAATTAATGTACAATAACATATGTACATATCATCTGGCTAACAATCTAATTATGCGATTAAGGGCATTCAAGCGTCGGTGCTTTGAAGAACATTTTCCTCTCTTGTTATCTTTTAAAGTACATTACAGACGATGCAAGGCCCACGTATATATGTTATGCATATAAATGGGTACTTGAGCAATTGATTAGTTCGTTTACGTAAACCGAAATTAGCGCCAATTATTCGTGGAATTATCTCTGAGACATATTCTATTTGGGAAAGTGTTGTTCATATTTATATCTTGACAAGTTCAAATAATTGGATGTAGATACGACAAATGTTTCGTTCGATCTACGTCAGAATTGCAATCTTTATTTGGCTTTGAACTTTTGCAGCAACTATGCAGACCAACTATTAATCATGCCCACAAAAAGACACCAAAAAAAACCCCAGTAGAGCTATGTATTTATCATGTGCTTAAGTAATTTCTTGAACAGTTCGCGGTAAACACCCAAAAGTTGAAAAGTAAGTGTATTACGCAGTTTTTATAGTTAGACCGAACAGATAACGGCCAGGTAATGTGTGTGTAAGCTGTGCTATTGTTTAAACAAAAGGTAGATAGCTGCAACGTTCTATAGCTGCCCGATTTAAGTGCCTTGGAGTTACACGCTGAACGTTAGGCAAACATAGCATATTAATTAAAATCAATAGAGAAGCACAACAGACTAATTTTGTGGCTATTGTCGAGAGATGTGTCATGCAAACAGACTCGATAAACCAGCTAAGCATTCGGCCCCTTTGCATGGGAATTGAAATTCGTATCACGTGACAAAGCCCAGCCAGATGAGCTGCTGGGAGATATGTTCGTGTATTTGTGCATATGTATGTGTATGTGGACTTTACCTGCACCACAAATTTATAGGGAAACTTTCGTCGGGCCTGCCACTTTTCAATGGGATTCATGAAGAAAAATTGCAGCTTGCGTCGCATGCGCTCCTCGTTGTACGATGAGGCCGAGGATGTGGGCGCCGGAAACTCCGGCTGCTCCACATGACCTTGTGCTGTTGTTGGGGCTGTTGCTGTAGTCGATGTTGGTGCCACCGTCACAACAGGCGTCGACTGCAGCTCCATGCGTCGCCGCAAGATCCTGGTGTTCACATACTCCTCATCGCTCTCGCAACGGGAGTTCTCGCCGCTGCTGGGCGTATGTGGATGGTTTTGTGCAGCCTCATAGCTGTCCGTACGGCGTTTGACCGTTGGAGCTGCAGCAGCAGCAGCAGCAGCTCCAACGCCGTAATTTTGCATTTCAATGTATTGCACTGGCTGCGTCTCGAGGTCGCAGGGCGTTGCGTTGTTGCCTCAGTGTTGAGATTTTCCTTTGCCGTGTTCGCTCCAACATGCAAAAGAAATTCCACACTAACGCAGCAGGCAAACGGAACTTGGGTGTATAAATATAGATTGTTTGAGGCGCGGTTGCGACGACTTTTGGCGAAATGATAATAAATACTGCCAAAAATTATATATGTACGCGAATTGCTTTGTTTTCGTCAATGTTGTTATCGCCCCGATAGCTCGATATTTTGTTACCAAACCAATCGATACTTTTGGTGCATTGAATCAAAACAATACTCATTGAGCCAATTCTCTATAGTATTATCGTCTTATCGACAATAATGGTATTCCAGTAATTGTTTGAATGTTATCCGTTGAATAGCCGAATGATTTGAAAAATGGCACAAGTATTGTTAAAAATAACACACTTTTAACGCATTTCCCGAATGTAAGCAAACGCAAACGATCAGCTGTTCGCATATGTATTCGGTATACTTTAGCAACACCACTCGAGTGTTATCGATAGGTCGTAGTCACGACAAATGTAACTACAAATGATTTTCGAATATATGCACAAAATTAATCGGTATCGATTAGCCACCATAAAAGGGATATTTAAAAGGAAAAGTCGTTTGATTTTCAAATCAAGTGTTTCTGGTATCCATTCGACCAACCCCAGTCAAAGAATTCGAAATAATAATTTAAAATGACATGCTTTATTTTGCTTAAATTAAAAATAAATAACCTTAATCTAAAATAAATATTACAACTAAGCAAGTAAAGGAATAGATTACATATAAAGCTCAAGCTTAAGTACATGATCCTTTACTCTTTATCGCCACCTCTGAATGAAGATAAAAGAAAATATTATAGAAGGGAATTTGCATAACGATGTCTTAACGTGCTTACCAATATTTAGGCAGGATGAATAACACTCTAGCTGTGACTCTCCCGTGTACATATATCCATCAGATCCACAAACAATTTCATCGTTTTCATCATAGACATTTGCGCAAATTTTTTCACAATAAGCTTCGTTGTCCTTTGGAGGAGACTCTACTGGTTGTATTGGTGCAGGCTCTTGCTCTTGGGGACGCTGAAATATGTATAGAAATTGTGTATGCATATGTTAATTATAAAAATCTTCGGGGATTAGCGCACGGCCCAAAACCGTGAGAGGCAGGCATTTGAATTTTTACGGTAGCTAACTTGTTTCCCCATAATCTTCACTGCACTTTTTTATTTGTATGCATGTATGTATGTATTTTTGTGATATATGTATGAATACATGTATGTTGCTACACATTTTTATTTACACCACATACAGAGAAAATTTACTTCTATAAAAAAGGTATTTTTAACTACGTCTTACTATGCGATTCTCATGAATTCAAATAAGCCTTTAAGGTCTCATGCCTCAAATAGTCAACAAGTTGCTTGGTAATCTTGTACATTGTTTATGCATGTGCTTGTATATGTTTAAACGTTTATATTTATATTTATAAATTTGTATATATGGATTTATATATGTACATATATATGGTTATATGTGTATATATATGTATATATTATATGTATATATTATTTATATATATATACATATACATATATAAATTTATTTATTTATGTATGCAAAACAAATAAATATGTATATATTCACATTTTATGTAGCTTGTAATTAAGTGAAAGTATTAAGAAAATCAGTCCAACAAAAGAGGTTGATATTCGGCCAAAGTAAAAAAGATTTTGATCTTAATGTGACTAAACTTTGATTGATATCAAATTGCCTAGGCAGTTAATAATATAGAAGAAAGTTAATCGACTGCCGACACTTATAATGGAGCGTTTGGAATTCGTTAATAGTGGAAAGTTGCTGAGTTCTTCGCACTCAGTTATTGTGCTCAAAGGCTTATCTGATAAACCTGATGTCACAAATAGCTGTTGAACTCTTTTATTAACTAGCGAGTTTTGAGAAGAGTAAAGGCTAACCGAAAGAGAAGCATATTGATTTCAGCGCTTACCTTGTGAACATACTCATGGCTTTCCTTAGACTCGCCGACAACTTCCTTAACTGGCTTTGGACCCTCGGAGATGCTGGGCGTCACGCTGACCGTGGGTACGTGAGGTGAGGATGTGTGTGTCTCATAGTAGAGCTTATGTCCTTGCGGCGCATTGGTATAGCTGGCCGATCCTCTGATGGCATCTCGTTCCGTAAACTCGAAGCGTAGGGGCTCCGGTGTTTCGGTCTTGTGGGCACTGTGCCAAACATGCGAGTAGGTCGATGCTGGCGGCACCTGAGTTGTTCGAGGTGTCAGCGAAGTGGACAGAATATGCTTTACCGACTTGTTGCCATCCGACTTGACGACAAAGGCATTCTGCCCGGCCTGATAGCTGCCACGCACCACGGCCGAGTTGGCAGGAGCCGGATCCTGCTGGTAAAACAGATCCGACACTCGCAAAGGCTTGTTAAAACTGGAGGACACACTGCTATCCAGGAGCTGTTGCTGCTGTTGCTGTAGATGTTGTTGCTGCTGTTGAAGATGTTGCTGCTGCTGTTGTAGATGTTGCTGCTGTTGTAGATGTTGCTGCTGCTGTAGATGTTGCTGTTGTTGCTGTTGCTGCTGCTGCAGCTTCTGTTGCTGGTAGTTGATTTGGTCGCGTTCGGCGTCCTGCTGTTTGTAGTTGGGTTCACGCTTGGGCAGGAAATAATCGTTGGTGCTCATGAAATGCAAATAGCTCTCGGCATCCTTGGTAAGCTTTTGCGGAGCTAATGCTGCACTCTGCTGATAGCTGACGCCAAATTGGGCCGCATTCTTGGCAGCCGAATCGGCATCTTCGTAGACAGCATAGCTATTCGCAGCTGGCGCTTGACCCAATTGATTGGCAGCTGGTTTGCCCGCCGAATCACCATAGTTGGCCAAATATTTGGTGGACTCAACGGGTATTGCATATTGCTGAATCGGCGCATAGCCTGGAAACTTGGTCTGCTCGTTGCCGTTGTAATGCGGCGAGGCCTTGAAATTCTGCGTGTACTGGTTGGCCTGGTAATTGTATTGAGCCGCTTCCTTGGGCCGATAAAACTGGCTCTTGCCCACATCCAGCACGGGAGCCGAATCCTTGGAGTGGGCGAATCTTGTGGCCGTATTGCCTCCACTATATGGCCAATTGCCATTAAACTCACGTCGCATCAGCTGCTGTCCGGCCAGCACTGGAGGCGGCAGCGGGGGCCGCCAGGCTGGGGGCGGGTGCAGGCTGTCGGCAGCTGTCCGCACACGTGGTATTTGCACAGGACCTGCTCGTCGATGGGGATTGAATTTTGGCTGGGGCTCCCGCAGGAACTGCATTAGACGCGCGCTGCGGGACGCGGCGTTTAGCTCGAGTGTCACATCGTGCTCTTTACTTTCCACTCGAATCAGCTGCACGCAGCCCAGTAGGAATATCACATTGACAATGGCTGACATGGAGATGCTTCTACTATGCCACAAAGTTGGCGCCTGTCTGTACGAAAAGTCGAGCATCGGAAATGTGGCGCGGCGCGTTCGTCTTACTGCTGCGACTGTCGATCAGCATTTAATTCTCCAGTCGGTTCTTCTTCAACTTTTACTTTACTTTTACTCGAAATAAACAAATTCCAATTTTCTTAAATTTAACACACACACGCACACACGAGCTTCTTTTGTTCCGAACTGGTTGTGCGTCAGATTGATCTCTCTATTGCGGTATCTATCGGCGTCTGAAGGCGATCCGCGATTGAAGAGCTGCGTCGTCTCTGGGTCAAATGCTGCGACTAACTGCAGAACAAAGCCACGGAGCATGCAAGGAGGAAACCGGATTGTTCACTTTAACAAAATAGCTTGAATGCATTCGAGGCAGCAGCCTCTTCTAATATATTCGTTTCTCTTTTGCTTTGTATCTTCAGCGAAAAGGCCAACAAGTTATCATCTCCGCCAAACTTCTCAGATTCAAGTTCATTACATCCTAGCCCCAAAGGCGAAACGGGTATATCCAATTGTTTGCTCAATCATGGAACAGGAAACAGCAACAACTTTTACCCAAATTACAATGCCCCATGTAAATACACGGTATTCAAAAGTCGTTAGCATTTAACTATGGTATCTATTCAAGTTTCATCTCTCGGCCAGTCTCACGTCTGAGTCTTCAAACCAGTTTCGAGGTTTCTCTCAACAAGCATTACAATACAATATTCTTCTAGATAATTGAATAATTACTGTTAAAGATTAATTACTGTCTTTTGATTTATATATTATTTCAAGTTTGTCTAAATTTAGCCAATTTACAGGGTATCTACTAGTCGATAAATGTTTGCTTCTGAGCGAATTAAGCAGGAATTTTTGAAGCTCAAAGCTAAATAAAAACTATTTTAATGCCCATTCAGCCCAATTATAATAAAACTTTCACTACGGTATTTTGGTTTTGTTTTTTCCATTTCCATTTATTGTTATTCAAACACGGCTAACCGTAAATAATGTTTCATGAAATAATACTGTTATGCTCAAGAAATAAGCAAATGCACTGATAAGAAATTTTCGGATGCGACTTTCTGAGATGATATATTAAAGTTTTAGCCAAGCTCCAGCAATTATTTCTGAAAATAAAAATGCTAATGGAAATAGAAAATGTTTATTTTCGGACATTCGCTAGCTCGGTTTTATTTGTATATGTTTTGAGTAATTAGAGTTAATTAGTTGTAATATTATTTAAAAAATCATAAATACATTGAGTGGGCATAAATTCACGTTTCCTGCTTTTTGGCATCAATTTCTTCTGGTATGTTTCGGTTCAAATCTCTTTGGGCCGAATTGTTGCCAAGAACAATAACAATTTTTGTTGCGCTTAGCAAAGAGCAATCCGGCATTCCGTTCTAAAAGATACATACATAAGTTAATAATATTGCTTAAGGTCTCAAAAAATGGGTTCTATTCTGTACTCACAGCAGATACCCGGCTATAGCGAGTGCTTCCACGCAGATTGGGGGTAGCTATGCTGCCCCTTCGAAAACTGGATTCATCCCTTATAAAACTCGATTGATCTCTGGCAAATCCGCTGTTGTAATAGGCCCCAACCTTTTTGCCGCAGAGTATCTCCTTGAACGCGACCCGATAGCGCTGTGACATGACATTGTACACAATCGGATTAATTGTGCTAGAAATATAGAGGAAATTATTAAAGTTAGGGTAACATTAGATTAAGCTAGCTGCAAGTCCTCACCAGGAAACATAGTACGCGAATCCGGCTATGGAGAAAAGCCATTCATTTACATCCTGGTAATTGGCAATGTTTTTGGCGTACAGAAACCACAATCTTTGCAGGTGAAATGGAAACCAGCAGACGAAAAACGTGATAACCACGGCGGCTATTTAAAGGTTATAATTTTGAGTAATATAAATTGAGAAATAGGAGTGTGCATTCCTTACCCAACATTCGTATAACAGCTCGCTTTTTCTTCTGTGAGCTTCGAGATTCGCGATTCCTGGAACCCTGCTGAACTCCTGCAAGAAAATTGTAAGAATATTTCCGAACTCTTTCCAGCTTGAAATTTTGTAAGGCTTACCCAGTTTGTCGGTGGCTCTGGATCGGATTTGAGCGCCCATGCGACCATATAGCAATATGATGAGTATCATGGGAATAATGAAAAATATGCAAAAGGAGACCTCGAACAAAGGGAACTCTTCGGGAAACTCCAATTCGATTGAACAGAATGCGGATTCCAGTATTCGAGATCCATCTGTAAGGGACACGTAATCGTTAAGGATTCCAATTTAGATTCAAAATTAAACCATACCGATTGGAAAATTCAAATATTGAATTTCAGTCTTGACACCGAATGGTATGGCACTTAGGAAACTTACAATCCAAAGGGCCGTAATGATCCTCAGTGCCCGCTGAAAGCCGGACATTGCGCACACGTGCAAGGGATGGCATATGGCCAGAAATCGCTCCATCGAGAAGGCAACAATTGTGAATACCGACACATATGTGCACCTGTTGTATTGTGCTCTAATTAAAATGTTACCTGCGCCAAGAGCTACACACTTACGCTTCCGACACAAATGCTCGCAACTTGCAAAACGGCAGACCAAATAAATATGGATACTGATGCCAGTAGAGGAATACTTCAGCCGGCAATCCTAATGTCATCATCAAATCAATATAAAATTTAGCTAAACAATTTATGAGCTTACCAACCTAAAAGTAAGTACAGCAAATCGGAGACTGCCAAACTGAAGAGGTAATAATTCGTTGCCGTATGCATTGCCGCATGCCGAATTATTACCATGCAGACCAATACGTTTCCCAGTACGCCAGTTATGAATATGCCACTAAAAATGATGCTTATCTATAAATAGTTTATAAGTTTGTATGTTTATCTACTGCATTTATCTACACCCACCAATAAGGCCTTGTGCAGCGGAAAAGTTTGTGGGCCAAGTACGAACTGAACAAACTCCATTGCCGTGCAATTCATGTGAGGGCATCCAAAGTCGTCCATTTCAGGAAAAGGCGATGCAGTCGCATCCGAAGTGGCCAAAGATGTACTCAAGTTCATATCCATACTCATATTCATACTCATATTCATACTCATACTCATACTCATTCTCATACTCATATTCGCAAAGCAAATGCTTTAACTCAGATGGTTAAAATCCAAATAAATGATTCAATAACATTTTAACTCTATAAAGACTGTAAATATTTAATTAAAATAAGTGAAAGCAAGTTCCAATAAGAGACACATTACGAAAATTTAAAACGTCTGAAGCTTTTCATCTATGAATTGTTCAGCTATGCCAGATATGCCATAAAACTAAATCAGATTTGATCTATTAAAGAAGCAGCTGGTATATAAGTAACCTATTTAGGCTCAGAACATATCCCACAGCATTACACAGGAATATAAAGAAACCCCTCCGCTAGTAAAAAAGTTGAAATGTATTCATATAATAATAACATATACTTTTCATTTTAAGCAGTTCTTCGGGAAACTGGGAAACAAACGCCGTCGGGTTCGGTTGCAAGCACGTAAAACCGCAATTCTTAACTGAATCTCTTAGATGACCGCAGATTACTGTTCACACAAAATCATATCGAGATAAGAATGAACGGTTTGCAAATATGTACTTTTCTTCTTACTATGCGCCAAGGCGGGTAATTAATCTTTCAAAGTAAACTACATACCTACCCACACACACACACACACACAAGCACACGAGACGGCACAAAAGAACCGCGAAATAGGTATATTCAAATTAATAAAATACCTCATTTGAACATTTCCATAGGGAAACTGAGAAAGTGAATTTATCTATGCCACTTTAAAACAATCTGAATTATTAAATTTACAAATTTGTAAAATGTGTTTATCGATCAACGTGTGTGTCTTAATACGCATGGACAGAAATGCTTACGCTTTAAGTTAAACGTGCAAATATATGAGTAGAAAAGTAAACAATATAATTGATTAGATAAAATACATCTTAACCAAATAGCAGCAAAAAGATAAATCTAGCAACGCCCACATCTGACGACTCATAATGCAAATCAGTTTATATGTATATGCAAAGGTAATGCCGGTAAAATCTATGGAAAACTTTATAGTTGCAAAATTAAAACTGTATATCTTTATGAATATATAATAAAGTAGCATACAGATTTTTCAATTTTTAGAATATACATATGAGTTAAGCAAAGCAGGCGTATATTAAGATAAATAGATGTTTTTAAGTTTCCTTAAACAAACAAAAAAGCGTTGAGTACCAATAAGCCAGTCCGAAATTCAGATTTAACAGTTTATTTGCAAAAGTAACTAATATCGCATTAAAAATATCGATAGCTATCGTATTAATGTGACTCGTTACATTGCGATACTCATGAGTAACGTCAGTAACCCCACTATCGTTCATCTCTAACTAGTGCTACTCTTGTGTAACAAATAGAACAAAAAATAGTCCAAAAGTATTGCTGAAACAAAATAATATAAAAGCCATGCAAATATGCAAGTGTGAATAGTGAGTTAAAACCAAGCGACAACAAGCAAGGCAGCTCAAATATTAGCATAAACAAAATGAAAAAACACCAATACAAAGACAAGTAAAAATTATCGATAAATGACATTTGTTGGTGCGGGGACGGCTACATATGTGGCGGTATATTTTGTAAATTTGTTGTGAAATTTAATGAATGTGCCACTATATTTATGTATTTTGCACAATTATTCTTCGCATATCGTACAGTGCTACCGTTCTCTTCAAGTATGACCATGGCGCAGACGTCTAATCCGAGATTTCTATGCAACTAGCTTTGGTGGTTTTCCACGTCTATGACATCATAATTAGTGCGACTCGAGTAATTTTTATGTTGTGAAAACTAGCAGGATAAATAGTGCAATTTGATAGTGCACAAGGATATTTATTGTACAGCTACTCAATTTGACATATGTCTGCACGTACTCATGCACTTAAATATTTATTTGCATGTGTATGTGAGTACACCATTAAGTACTCACGTATAAACGTGTGTCACTGAGCGATCGGATAAAAAAAAAAAAAATGAAAAGAAACAGAAGTCAGCAGAAGTAGGCGTAGTTTGGTGCAATTGGGATTTATGAGTCATAATTAAGATACACCCCAAGAAACAAAAACCGACGGCTGGGCTGCATGACGGCTGTTTTGCAATCAAACAGCACAAAGTACATATATATGTACATAAGTACATATGTTCAGACAGAGCAACACATACAAACAGTGCATAGATATGTGTATGAGCTATGTATTTATATAAATGTATGTAGACATATGTATACCGTTTACATACATACGTATGTATGTTATTAGAGCACAGGCGCAGTGAAATATCAATAGTAATAAAAAACGTTCGATGCATAACATAACAAAAATGCACAACTTGAATAAACAATGTTTTCTTGCATCGGAATTGAGCCTGTAACGAGAGTAAAATCGATTATTAATCGGCTTTTGTTATTGCTGAAACAAGAAATAATCAATTATACACAATAAGTATATTTTATGCATGCATAGGTACGTGTAAAAGTCTTGTGCCTTTTCATTGTGCAGATTCCACCTGGCCATTGGTTGTTGAAAATTTTACAAAATTGGACAAACCCTTTGCGACTTTGTACGACATAGAGAGGTCGTACCCACAAACAGTATTCGGAAGGAAAGCACCATCAGCGAAGATGGTACTACTTCCAGTACCACGCAACCTCAAAGGTGAGAGCTTATGCTGCGAAAAAACAATGTAGCATAGACATCATGAAGTGACAGATTCTTTGTACAATATTACAACAAATGTGCATACTTGATTAAAAATAGTTGATGCATAGTTGATATTATTGAAGCTGTTTATAAAAATTGTAAATCATTAACATATGAATAGAAATTGGATTAATTGGATTTTTTATGTTTGCAGAAATAACTCAGATATTTCTGGTGAGGAACAAACTGTGCAAGAAGCTAAAATCCAAAAACCGGGACAGTGTGCTTCTAATAAAACTGCCTCCCCAAGGAAAATCATTAGCCCGACTTGTAGATTAAAAAACACAGCACTGAAGAGCAAATATCGTCGCAAACAGGAATCAGCTCCTGTACACATTAGTAGCACCAACACCGACACTCAGTTTCAGTTACATCAAACAGCAGCAGCCAACGCAGTGGAACCCAACGCCTCAGCCTCACCATTATCTCATAGTAAGAACAATATTTGGAGTCGGTTACTGCGTCAGTTCTCAACTAGCGCCTTAGCTGGCAGGTCGACAGTCAACAGTAGGAGCTCAAGGGTGGAAGACGAAACCGAATCAACGAATATTAACTGCAATAAGGACGGGACAGTGACAGAAACGCAATTGTCCGTCGTTGAAGGACTTGGCCCGGAGGCAACGGATACTGCCGTTGCGGAACATAATGAGGAAACAATGGATGGTGAAGTCCAGCCGTCAGATGCAGTCAATAGCCCCAATTCTGGAGACGCTGGTGTAGTGTCCGCGGCTAAAAGCAAAGACAAAGACATAGAGATGCCAGCGAAGGCTGTTGTGTCCCCGTCCCCGTCCCCAGCTGCTGAGGCCAAACCGAAAAGGATGGAAAATAGAAAATCGTCGTCTGATACGGGGCTAGAGCCTGTGCTCAAGCAGCACGTCGGCACTGGGCCTCAATCAATGACCGGCCCAATACCTTTTAAGGCGCCACACAGCAAGGGGAGCAAAGCGGGCAAGGGGACGGACAACTATGTGCAGACTATACGCTTTGTGCGCAAAAACGTTGAACAATCCAACAGAAATGCAAATCCCTTACAGTTTGAGGAACTGGAAACGGAGTTTCCTCGCGATTACGATGACAACATTGAGATGCTGTCGCGTGAAGCGGAGCATTTGGAGGAACAATTTCGTACGCCGACCCGATCGAATACCACAGACGCCGCTAATCATCAAGTAGCCGGCATTATTGAGAACATCATTACCGAAGCGTCGCGCAATGTCAAGATCGAAAAGACTCAAATTGATGTGCCATCCAAACCTGCCAATAAACAGACGACTGGTGTGAAGCGCGTTGGCTTCCAAGTTGAGGAAAAGCACGATAGCGAGGCGCTACTTGGTGAAAGACAGCCAAAGGTTTTCGAGGATTTGTCCAAACAGTCTGAACGTGGGGAGGGCGTTTCCGGAGACGCAACCGTTGCTGGTACTGAAACATCGGTGTCATTGCAGCCATCATCAGCACATACCGCGTCAGCTACCTCATCGGTCACGTCCCTAACGAAAGAGCGCAAGAGCGATGAGGACGATGATCCGGTTGCGATGTCGCCATGTGGACGCTTCTTCAAATACGACAAAGAGGTCGGTCGTGGTTCCTTTAAAACTGTATATCGCGGCCTAGACACACTCACCGGAGTGCCGGTTGCCTGGTGCGAATTGTTGGTAAGCTCAATTTCCTAATTTAATTTGAAAGTTACCTTTCTAAATATCTTTTCAATTGCAGGATAAACAAGTGAAGAAGAGTGAACGCACTAGATTCCGGGAAGAGGCGGATATGTTGAAGAAATTGCAGCATCCAAACATTGTGCGATTCTATACATATTGGGAGTTTCCAATTGGACGCAAAAAAAACATAGTACTAGTCACCGAGTTAATGTTATCTGGTACTTTAAAGTCGTAAGTGGGATAATGAATCAATTGAGCTATTTTTATCCGTATTGATCGAATTTATTTGAAGGTATTTAAAACGATTCAAAAAAATACACCCAAAGGTATTGAAGTCATGGTGTCGTCAGATCTTAAAAGGTCTCAACTTCCTGCATACTCGTCAATTTCCTATAATTCATCGTGATTTGAAATGTGATAATATTTTTATAACTGGCACCACTGGTAGTGTGAAAATCGGTGACTTGGGACTGGCAACTTTAAAGAATCGGTCCCATGCTAAATCTGTGATTGGTACACCTGAATTTATGGCACCCGAGATGTACGAGGAGCACTATGATGAATCGGTTGACGTGTATGCCTTTGGCATGTGCATGTTGGAAATGGCCATATCCGAATATCCTTACAGCGAGTGCAAAGGCCCCGCCCAGATATACAAGAAGGTGATATCCGGTATAAAACCAGCTGCCCTCTCCAAGGTAGAGGATCCCAATGTGCGCGATATCATTGAGCGCTGTATTGAGCTGAAAAAGGAGGATCGTCCCCGATGCAACGAGCTGCTGGAGTCTGAATTTTTTGATGAGGACATCGGGATACGTGTGGAACCCGCCGCCTCGGAACAGTTCCTCTCAGATCCCAACATCAGCATCATTGAGTTTCGTCTGCGATTTATGGACCCAAAGAAGCGCTCATCTCGCCACAAGGAAAACGAAGCCATTCAGTTCGAGTACAACATACAGCACGATGAGTATGAGCAAATTGCCCAGGACATGATGAAAGAGAATATCATTTCGGAGGATGATTCTCGTGCTGTTGCGCGCCTTCTAAAGGTGCAGGTGGTGTCGCTGCTCAAGGAACGTGCTCAGCGCCAAACACAAATTAAGCTACAGAACGAAAAGTCACGTTTGGAAAAGCTGGCCCTGCAAAAGCAACGCGAAAGTCTGCCAACCAACGTTGAAGAGGAGGACGACGAAGATGATGAGTCTGAAGACGAGGAGGATGGCGTTAAATGGAATCAACGACTCAAGCTCGAAATGCTAAATACTGACTCAGAGACAAGCCTGGTCGTCTCCACAAATAGTGCCGATCCACAGAATCTGCTCACAAGGTCGACCACATCCATTCAAAACGGCGGCAGTCAATTGCAACAGCAGCAGCAACAGCTGCCACAGTCAGTGCCAGGACAGCAGAAAGTAATTGCCTCGCCGGCCATATCACAGGTGCAGCAACATTCAACGACAGTTCATTATATACAGAACCCTCAGATGGCTTCATATCAAAATCCAACCAACGCCATGCAGGACATTGCGAATGGCCATGGCCAGGTAATCTCACCCACGGGCAATCAACAGCAGCAGACAACTCAGCAGCCAGTAGTTCAGCTACAAGCGCCACCACAGTCCGGGCCGCCAGCCCAATTGCTACCCCAACAGGTGCAGGTGCAGGTGCAGCCAGTTGCAGTTACCCATCCACAACAGCAACAACAACAACAACAACAACAGCCGGTCGCGGTTATACAGCAGCAGCAGCAACAACATCATCTAGCCGAGCAGCAAAAGGTACAGCAAATACCATTACAGCAGCAACTGCAGCAACTAATGCAAAATAATATGCCAACAACTGATTTGGTGCAACAGCAACAACAACAACAACATCAGCAATATTATCAACAGCAACAGGCGCAGGCGTCGCTTTCAATGCATCAAGTCCCAATTACACAGCAGCAGCAACAACAACCGTATGCTATACAACAACAGCAAATGCAGCCACAACCTATTCAACAACAAATGCAACCACAACCAATTCAGCAGCAACAGCAGCTCCAAACATCACAGCAAATGCAACAACCGATGGCACAGCAGCATCAGTTGCCACCGCAGCATAATCAGCAACCCATTCCAAGTCAACCGATGCAACAGCAGCCCATACAACAACAACAGCCCATACAGCAGCAACCAATGCAACAACAACCCATACCACAACAACCCATTCAACAACAACCCATGCAACAACAACCAATGCAACAGCCATCTGCAGCACAACAGCAGATTCTTCAGCAACATCACTTACAACAGTTGCATCAGCAGCAACAGTTCGTACAGCAACAACAGCAACAGTTCCTTCCAAATGCATTAGCGCAGCCACATCAAATTCCAATTTCGACAATGCAGCCGCTTGTTGCTGGTGCTGCTCAAATCATGGGGCAACCGCAGCAGCAGCCAACGGCTATGCTAATACAAGGACAGATGCAGGTGCCGGCAGCCATGCACCAGCAACCAATACCGACTACATATAATCAGCCGCAGTCAGCTGCTCAACAGCAGCCACAACAGCAACAAATTGTTCAGCCAATTGCAAATGTTGTCGATGCTCAGCAACAACAAGCCCAACAACACGTTAACTATGCAGCCGCGACCACTCAAATGCAGCAGCAGCAATATCTGCAGAATCAACAGCAACCACTGCAGCAGCAAATACAGCTAGAGCAGCAGCTGCAGCAGCTGTTGCATAGCCAGCCACAAGCTCAAATTGTGCATCAGCCAGCGGCAGCAGCACCACCGCCTCAAGCTGAACAACAAGCCCAACAGCAGTTGCCAAACAAACCCATTAATCAACAACCCACGATTGCAGCACAGGACCTTTCAGCAGTTGCTGCACAAACGAATTTCGATGCCGCTTCAACTTCAAGTGTTGAGCCGCAGCAGACTGCAACTGCAAATCCTGCAGACGCGGAGAAGCAACAGAAGCAACAACAAGCTGCTGGATCGCGTGTGCAAAAGCCGCGTCGCTCGAATCGTAGCGGAAACGAACGCATACCAAAGCTAAGCGTAACCAGCGTGGACGAGGGCAGCGTCATTAATTGCCACATGGAGAACAAGCTGAAAACTATAACATTCAAGTTCGACATAAGCGATGTCAATCCCGTTGAGATTGCCAACAAACTGGTAAGCAACTGGCACCCCAATTAACAGCGTATAGAATTCTTTAAAATTTATTTTCAATATTTTTACAGATTGCCCAAGATTTACTGTCGAATTGTCAGAGCACAGTGTTTGTGGAAATGATTAACGATATTGTTGAGCAGGTTAAGCACAATCCAAACCAAATTCCAATCCCAACCACTTATCGCCGCAACATTGAGAAGGTACTTTAAATAACAACTAAACACAGACATATTTTCTGTCGCAACTTCTTTTTAAAAATTAAGACAAAATGCGTTCCGTATTGTGTTCGATTAAAAGTTTACTAGTTCCCCCATATGGAGCTATGCGGCCGCGGCCTCGGAGTCTATTTACAGCCAGTATATTCCATTGGACCAAAACTTAGTGGAACTTGTCGCGCTCACATTAATTGTATATCGATTTGAATCAATGGAGAGCGCAGGCCTAACAGGCGCAGCTCCTTAGCTGTTCGTAACATCAACATGGGATAACTGCAATCCAATCACTGCGGATTCGTAACATTGACTAAATGTAGCGCGGGCTATTAAAAAATATGATTAACGCCTTATTAACTATGCGAGTGACTCTCTAATTGCGAACTCTCGAAATCGAAATACATTTTTAACATATTGATTGTATGTTGTATATATCTCTACTACTTATAATAAAACAGGTCCGTCACGCGTCTCTAACTCGACAGCGTTCCACATTTAGAACACATCAAAGACATAGATCTGTAAGTGTTAAGTGCACTGTTAAGGGCTTATATATTCTCATTCTCATATATATATAGATGTATATATACTTAGTTTAAACGCGAACTTGTTTCTTTACTTAATAGGTTTATCATTTTTCGCCTTTCAAAAGTTGCTCAACAAAACTCTCAAAAATATAATTTCACAAGCTGTTATACTTTATTTACTTTCTATTGAATACAAAACTAAGCACGCAACTAAATATGTCAGTAAATCCGTGAAACAAATAATATTTAGAATAAATTATAACAATATTTAGTTTTGCTTTTGAGTAAGAGTGAAACTTTCATTCAATTGGCATATAAAGAATTTGAAACGTTTGTTATCAAATGAATTTGTAATATGTATTTATTTTAAATATGTTATTTCTGATATTCTTATAAGCGAAATTGATGACATGTATTTGTTTTAAAATCCAATTTACAATAGTATATTTAAAGAACCCTTGATGTCAATTGTATTTAAATCAGGACGAAATTTTTCCATGCTCTGTTTTAGTATTCCCCTTTCAAATGTATTTTCGTTTTATACAAATTTAATGCTTATAAGTACTACGTATAGTTATTGATCGACAAAAACAAAACAATTAGGAGTTTCTATCTTTGGACAACCGAAGTTTAAATACCCTTGCAGATATATATATCAGAGCTGAGCTCAATTTGCATTTTTTTTATTAAATTTTGTCCGATTCCGATTGCGACTGTTAAATTGAAAGTCTGCTCAAAATATATCTGATGTTAGCTGGATTCGGCTCTTTGTTTTATTGTCTGCAAGGGTAACTTATTAGATTAATTGATAAATTGGCTTAAATGTGTAAATATATATATATATATCTATAAATTATTTCAACGAAACAATTATTTTAGCGGGATGAAACCGCGACCGACATCACTAAGATGTTCGAGCCATCAGCACAAGGTGCGGATGCGTCGGCCAACAACGGAGCAAGTGGAGGAGCTGTCGATGCAACCAGCACAGAACAAACCGGGGCTGGTGAGACAAGAGTACGTGAATCTTCAGCAGTCCAAAGTAATTTAGAAATGCCAACGAATACAGCAACGCCACCAACAACCGCTTCGACCATGTCGTCCTCCTCTACTACCTCTAGGGATGCGGGCAACAATAGCAATGACGTGACAATTGGCTCTGGTTCGGCGTCGCGCAAAACCAGCACCGCATCGGAGTACACGTCGCTGTCCATTGATTACATGCCGGACAATGCCATCACGCCAACAGGCAATGAGCCATTTCCGCAACTGGAAGGAGGCATGGACAAACCGCAAAACGAGCAGAAGGCACGCAGTTTGGCCATAAGCCGTGTGCAAATGTTGTTGGAGTCAACGAGGAGCGAAGCGAAACCGAGAAGCTTGAATTTGCCATTGAATCGTCAGTTGAAGATTGTGGAAGATTTGAAGCACACCAGAAGCTTAGATGACCTAAGCGAGGTGAACATTACGTTCGAGATGCCCCCCAGCAAAGCTGCCAAGCAGGCCACGGAACTAAACGCCAATTCGAATGCCGACAAATCCAAAGAGAGTGGCGCCCAGCTGGGCTCAGTGCAGCCACCGGGTGCTGCCAATACGCTGGAACAGCTGAAAATCGAACTCGAGAATATAACACACGCGCATGCATTCGCCTCCGCGGTGGTTGCCTCCATTGGCAGCAGACCCGGCACGTATCAAGCCTCGCCGGCAATCGCATCGATGAAAGGGCTCTCCGCTCAGCAGCAGGCCCAGGCAGACACAGTGGTTGGTAGTAAAAAAAAAAAACACATAGAAACCTTTGTTATTGTTGTTACATGTAACTCGTAGTCTGCGTTTCCATTTGGTTTATCTTTCCTTTTAATATTATATTAATGTATTATGTAGATGTGCGTATCTATCGTTTTCCGCATAATAATACTGCTTTCTATTTTTTGTTTTTGTTATTAATATTTGTCTTTAAGTCTGGCGTCTCTAAATCAAATATCACATTGCCAATAATTGTATATAAGTATGCATAAACTAATTTTGCAGAATTGATTCAAATGCGATTACAAATCCAATCTCTTGTTACATGCTTGTTTGGTTTGTTTAAACCAATCTATAAGGGAACTGAAGAAAGACATAATCTTAACTTTTATTTTGAAAAGGAAAATATTCTAAAAATGGAGAGCTTTCAATTGGGTATCTAATATTTAGCAAAAAGACGTTTTTAACTGCTAGATAATTGTGTTGGGAATATTTTGAGAGATTCAAATCAGATCTTTTCTTGCATCCAGCCGTTTGGAATATAAAATCGTATATTTATGTAGACAGTAAGAAAGAGAATCCCAAGCATAAAGTTCTCAATCCGCACTGGTTACGGGTATTCCCTTAAACATCATCATTTAATTTGGGCTGGCATTAACAAAAATAATTGCGAGCTCATCTGACATGTCCACTGATTTAGCGTATGGTTAAAGTAATATTTGTAGTTGTATTGTTGTTGTGTTTTCTTTTTATGATTTGTTTACTTATTTACTAACGCTTTTCGTTTTGGCCAGCTTTAACCTTTTCTATGTTGCGCTTGCGGCCTCATGGTTTGGGCGTTTATCTTTAATCCGACTCCAATTTTGTATATTTCAATGCTTAGATAAACAAATCGAGCAGCGTGGGAGGCGGCAGTGGCTCGGCGGCCTCGTTTGGCCAGAATACACCCACCGCAGCGCTGAACTCGGCCCGCGGCTCTTCCGTCTACAATTCGCGGCGCACGTCCATTGACAACAGCATGGGCTCCGATATGCAACTGCCCGCCCCGAACCTCAATGTCAACGCCGAGGTCGGCGAAAGTACGGCCAGCGCTGAGGGTGGCCCCGATAAGAAGCTGACCAAACAGGAAAGTCTGGATAAATTATCAAATACCTTGAGTGTAACTAGCGAGGCCCGAAATCCAAGCAATGGTGCGCTCAACCAGAGTTCCATAGCAGATCTGGAGAAGAAATTGGCTGCATTACGCAATGCGGACAACACAGAGGAGGTGAAGAAAGATACAATTTATATTTTCGTATGATTAGAATAGAATATTTAAAATCCGTATTACAGACGCCAGTGGCAACAACTGTGGCAGCTACCAAGCCAGCGGACGAGCCTGTGGCTACTGTCAATGCTCGGAAAGTATCCCGCTTCAGCGTGAGTCGCGTGCAGGAGCAAAAAACGTCCGCAGAGGCAACAGAATCGCTGCAACATCAGCTGAAGATCGATCTGCAGGTGGCTGGCTTAGCTGCTGGCCAGGTTCAAAACTATAATGCAGGCGGCTCTGTGCAAAACGGCACCGCCGTCAACACACCCACAGAGCTCATTAGTTCGCCCATACAGAACGTTCCGATGGCCATTAATGGCATCCAATTGATTTATCAGCAGCAAAACGCACCGGCAGGCGTTGGTGTGGGCGTGATGGTGCCCCAAAACCAAGTTGGGGCCACGGCACAACCATCAAATCTTCAAATGCAGCAGCAGCAGCAGCAACAACAACAACAGCAGCAGCAACAACAACAACACATGTACTCAAATATGCCACAACGTCATCAGCCGGCATTAAATTCTATGCCGCAAATGGTGAACGCTGTACAGCAGCAACAACAAGTTCCTCTGCAGCAATTGCCGCATCAGCAGCAACAACCACAACAACATCAGCAACAGGCACAGCAGCCAACCCAGCTGATGGCACAGCAGCAACCAATTATGCTGCAACAGCAGCAACAGCAAGCGGGCCAACAGTTTACGTTGCCAACATCACAGCCACAGCAGCAGCCGCCGTCACAGCATGCACCACAGCAGTATTTGCAGGCGCAGGCCAATCAGATGCATCAGTTATCGCCGCTGGTGATGGCCATGGGCGTGGGCGTTGGGCAGCCAATGCAACAGCATCAACTGGCGGGTATGCCGGGCGGAATGCCAACGCAAATGTCTGCCTCGCATCAACTGCTGCAACAGCAGCAGCAGCAACAACAACAGCAGCAGCAGCAGACCTTGCAACTGCAATCACATCTGCAGCAGCAGCAGCCACAACAAAGTGTAACATCCCTTTACAGCCAGCAACAGCAGCCAAATTTTCAAGTGTCTGCGGCGGGTCAGCTACTGCAACAGGCGCCGCTGGTAGGCCAGCCACAGCAGACAGCCCAGGGCATGCAGCATGTCCTGCAGCCGCTATTTAATCCAGCTGTTGCTGAAGGTAAATTTACACTCTTTCTTTAAAACACTTTTTAGTCTACATTTTGTATTTGTATTGCAGTCGCAGAGGAGCCCGTGTCACTGGCAGCCACTCATCCTCACCTGTTGCCGAGCGATATTCAATCGGTAAGCAATTTGATTTGTTGTCCACTCGTTTTTACTAAAAGAATGAATTCATTTGCTTGCAGGACATTAAACATAATCTAGACTCATTGGTTAATCAGTTGTGCAATACACGATTGGGCACCAACCAACATCAGCGACTGCTGCTGCTGCGCCAACGGCAGCTGATCGAAGAGGACGAGCTGCGCCTTAAGCATTATGTGGAATACGAAAAGTTTCAAAAGGCACTGCGCCAATGTAAGCAGTAATTATATAATCCAGAAGCCAGGCGTGTGCCTTAATTTGTTGTGTTTCCCGTTCTAGCTCTAAGCACAAACGCTCCAAATACTACCGCGTATTATTCTCCAGCTGCCGCACCGGTTCAAGCCAATTTGACAGCCCCACCACCAACAGCAGCAGCAGCAGCAGCACCGCCACCAGCATCGTCAACTACTACACCCGCAGGCTCTTCAAATACATAAATATGAATTCCTTTAGAATTGTCGTAGCCGCCGTTCCTCGTATTCATGACAAGTCATAAACATTGCTACCCAATTGTTCGGCAACTGTTCAGAACTGGCACGATTTCGATTTTGAAAATATGGATCTGGAGTTAGTTATTAAGTGAAAAGTTGTCGAATTATGAGGGGATTGTCTGTAAATATGTAGTCACACAGTTTTGAGTTGATTTGCCATTGTTTCGCTTATTGTTTTACTTTTGTTTTTTGATTTTACCCTTTCTTCCCATTCTTTTTATGCAATGCTGTTTCCTCTCATTTGTTTTAAATCAAAATGAAGTTTTGAATTTTATTTAAGCAAATTGTAAATTTGATTAGCGCTAAAGTGTAAATAAATATTTCAATAATATCATATACACTCATACATCAATATACATACTTATTATTATATATATACATACTATATATTTTAAACAATTCAGTGATTTATGTTTTGCGTAGTTACTAAATAAATAAACTTTTATTGAACTTTAAGTAAACATATTGACGTATTGCTCGCAAAAGGCATTCGTATGCCCTAAAGTGTATTATATTTTATGTTTCTTTTGCTTATTTGCTTAAATATTCGAGGATCAGTCAAAACGAGCTTCGCGGGCAAAGGTAAGCTCGTCAAAAGATATCTTTACATTAACAAATGCCCAGCATTAAAGAAAATAAATGCAAATAACTTCTGTTCTTCTGTGCCTAATGTCGCTGGATGGATGAAAGTTTCTATTGAAGGCCTTGCCTTTAGCAATTATCAATAAAAGCATAACATTCATTTCGTTTCTTCATATATACATATGGAAATTATTTATTTGTAAATATTACAATGCAAACTTAAACAGTTTTTTTTTTTGTAAGGGAAATTGATAAACACAATTGAAGGATGAAAACAATATTAATGGAAGAAAAAATAACAAATTTAAAAGGAATGACAATATATTTCCCTTCTATGCCACGACATCCATGGTGTCTTTGATTTCGTTACCCCACTCACGGGCCATTATCATAATTTCGTTCATGGATAGTTTGGGGCCAATCAAGGGGTTCATTTGCGTCAAGTAACAGCACAGCCAACTGCATAAAAAGACGATAAGAATTAATGGGATTTTCACAACGTACGCATGTATGTACATATGTATATAGCTATATATGTAGCTACATGTCTCATGGTCAAAAAGATGAGACTTACAAGAGCCAACAGGTAACAGCAGTGAGCATAATACAGCATTGAGTCACGCTAAAAAGAAATAAAAATGTAATATTTATATTTGTGATAAATAACTTTAAATGAACTTACCCTCTGTTAGGGCCACGAGCAAGGAAAGGCCCTATGATGCCAATAACTGCCCAAATGATGGTAATAATAAGAGGGGGAACGTAAGCATCAACCATTTTTAAGCACTTTTTATAACTTAAGAGTAATACTGCAGGTCTGCCGTAATCAGCAGGTTGGTTGGTTGAACAGAAAACACAAAAATTATTAATAAGTGATCACGAAGAAGGCACTTTTTCGAGCTGTATGAATATCACATGACAGCCATGGGACAGAAACATATGTTACTAGGGCTGCCAAGCCTTAGCTTGATGAACTTGGTTCATTTTAGAGATGAACCTATCGCCATCACGCCGCTGTTGACAGAAAAACAACACAAAATTCAAAATCAATTTCAATTAATTTAGCGTAACTTTGCTTACACATATTTTTTAGAAAGGTTTTCCCATTTGCATTTGGCATTGAAAACTGAAAACACAAAATAAATTCGAAGTCGTATTCGATAGGTGCTAGTGAACAAAAATGAAATAACGTAGGTGACAGATATTTTTTAATATCGATATATCGACAACTCGATTTATTCAAAGAAACATAACAGCCCTGTGCAGGCAGCTAGGAATTACAGTTCAGTGGCAAAGTGACAAGCAAAAATACAAAATGGTCCTGGAAAGTACTATGATATGGTAAATAAATGATTTAAACCATAAAATGTTTGTGCTAATTACATTTCCACATCTTTTCTTTTGCAGTTTTGATAACAGTGATTACCAGCGCAATGGTGACTACTTTCCCACCCGTTTAAATGTACAAAAAGACGGTATCAACCTTGTCTGCCTCACTAAGCTGAGATCCAACCCAGAGAATAATGTTGGTCTAATGACCCTATCGAAGTACTCTTTTACTGCAAGTAGCTATCGCTGGATATTGCAATTTACGTTTTCATCTCTTGCAGCACCGTGGAAGTGCTGGCCACACTGACCAGCGATGTGGGTCGCATATTCTCAAAGATGCATTTGATTCAGCCAAAGGGCGAGATAAACCTTCTGACCGGAATTCGTATTGCCCATTTGGTGTTAAAGCATCGCCAAGGTAAAAATCATAAAATGCGCATAGTTGTCTTTGTAGGCTCGCCGATAAACAACGAAGAAGGGGAGCTCGTTAAGCAGGCCAAGCGTCTGAAGAAGGAGAAGGTTAACGTAGACATTGTAAGCTTTGGCGATCACGGAAACAATATTGAAACCTTGACGGCTTTTATAAACGCTCTGAACGGCAAAGATGGCACCGGCTCCCATTTAGTTAGTGTTCCCAGAGGCTCAGCGCTGTCGGACGCCTTATTGTCGTCGCCCATAATACAGGGTGAGGATGGTATGGGTGCAGCTGGGCTGGGTGGCGCCGTATTCGAATTTGGTGTTGATCCCAATGAGGATCCGGAACTGGCTCTTGCCTTGCGCGTCTCAATGGAGGAGCAGCGCCAGCGCCAAGAGAGCGAGCAGCGTCGCGACAATGCTGGAGGTGCTGAAACTGCAGCTCCCTCGATAGCAACTAGCGGAGAGAGTGGCACAGGTGGGCCAGCCGTAACTCTGCCCAATTCCAACTCGGAGGAGGCGATGCTGCAACGTGCACTAGCTTTGTCGACCGAAAATCCAGAGGATAATTTACCAGATTTCGCCAATATGACCGAAGAGGAGCAAATCGCGTTTGCCATGCAAATGTCCATGCAGGATGCAGCTGATGATACCGTTACCCAACAGGCCAAACGTCCCAAAACTGATGATGCCTCTGCCCCAATGGATGTCGATGAGGACTACTCGGAGGTTATTGGTGATCCGGCATTTTTGCAGAGCGTTCTTGAAAATCTGCCTGGTGTAGATCCACAATCGGATGCCGTGCGCGACGCTGTTGGTTCTCTTAACAAGGACAAGGACAAGAAAAACGATGGCAAGGATGAACAAAAGAAGTGAACTCCTATCTCCGAGTTATATATATATATTTAAATTTGCATTAAACAGAAATCATAAGTGAGCTAACATCTCTAATACTATGTGCAGATTATGTTCATGCTTCTAATAAAACAAACATACATATATTATCACAGGGCATGTCCTTGTCCTGGTCCTCCTAGCTAAGCATATCTAGACAGAAAAGCTACAATTCATTGCACCATAATTGCTCCCCCGGCAACCAGTAAAATCCAATACATAATATACGGTTAATATTTATTTAGAGCTTTGTGTAGTTTAGTTTAATTTATTATGGTAACTTTGAACCTACATTTACAAGCAACATGGTATTTATGGTATTGAAGTTATCCAGATATTGCGCTCTTACTTTCCACCCTTGTAGTCACGGATGTGGTAGAGAACCCAAGCCGGGATGAACAGGGACGCAGCGCACATGCCACCGCCGAGAATCACTTTCTCCTGTAAAATATTAAATGATTATGTTAAGGAAATCAAATTTAATGTAAGGTTTTGCCATAGATTGCGTTTACGTAACCCTCAAGAATCTCAAAATTACTCACCGCTGTGGAGATGTGTTTCGTTGGTGGGCCGGAGACGACGGATTGGCATCGCCTTTGCATAGCTCCACGCATCGCAGGCACCAAAAGTTTCGCAGCGCTATTTTGGAACATTTTTAAAAGCACAATTTTCCTTCTTAGAAATCAATGCTGGTAATAAGTGCTCGCCGGAGATGACAAAAACACATCGATAACAATACTGTGTTAGTGATGTTTAAAAATCGATAATTTTTTTGAGTGCCCATCCTACCAGTAAATAAAATACCAAATTTTTTAAATTTTAATCATGAACACATTTAAATTTGAACAATTTTCCAATATATGTTTTTTTAACGAATTTTTTACTTAAGATCAGAACGGAAACATGAAGCCCTTAAAACCCTTTTTATCGATTCAGCAGTTTATTGTTATTGAACTGAATGTTACAAATACTACTTAGAGTACAACTTCAATAAAATGTAACGGTAAAAATAAAGGATAATGAATAAAATAAGTGACATAGTATGAATATTAAATAGATATTGATATAAAGAGTAACAGTGGAATAAATTAAGATCAATCAATTGGGACAAACCTCGTCCGAAAGATAACAGTAGGGTATTTTTGTTTTGACGTCACATTCAAAATATATACATTCAATTCGTTTAAATGTTTAAATTACCGCAGGATTTTTCTTTCGTTTTTGTAGATTTTGTTTCTTATCATAAACTATAATACATAGCTTTTAGTAAAATATTTGATTACAATATACTCTTTAACACCAGTACAATTGGACATATGAATGATCTGGCATCATTATTTACTTTTCTATATTGAATTTACTAAGAATTATTTAAATAGTTAAGGCTTAATACTTTCGAGCCAGTTATTTGTTACGTTTCATTAATACACATGTGGTTCATATCAGATGTACCTATTAGCATACATACATATGTATATGCACATACATTGGCAAATACTAGAAAACATCGACACTATTATAAGGCTGAAGCAGTAAGCGCATCAATATTCGATTTACGGCTAAGTCCAATATTCGGAGCTGGCGTTATTCCCGTGCTAGGGATCTATTATCAAGTCTTGTCTGCAGATAATTGGCAGATTGAAGGACAATTTATTTGGGATGAAAAACATGTATGTAGCTCTGACGATTTTGCAGGCTTTGTTGATACATAATTAAATAAATATAACTTTATTACGAGACTTCTACATAATGTTAGAATGTAATTTTATGCGGAATGATAAATAGGTAATCATAAACAAGAATTTATTAATTTAAGCTTTGGAATATATAAACTTAATATTTCGATTAGTTTAATTTATTTAAATTGTTTTTTTTTTTTTTCTATGAAATTTGTTGGTATAACAGGTAATAACATAACATAAAATACCTAAGCATGTGTCTATAATTTGCAAAGAGCATTACAATCAAATAAATTAAAATAGTTTATGCATGTTGTGTGTTGAGTATAAAGAATGTATGCTGCTGCTGCTGCTGTTTTTGTTTTCTTTTTTGTTTTTTTCAATTATATGTTAACATCTAATTAGGTAATATGTAGTTTTCGTAACAATACAAACAATAGAATCGGTAGACAAAAACAATTTTATGTTTAATTACATGTATACATATGTATGTGCATGAGCATCTGAATATTCCTGTGTGCGCATCTCTTATTTGTTAAGTAATTGTTAAAGGACAGTAAGTGGAAAACATCATAAAAAATTTGCTTATTTTTTATGTTTACAATTCAGTCTGAAAGGCATAGTTGTGTATACACATTTTGATATCACCTATGTTGAATAATTAACTGTTTAATGTATCCTGCTTTTTGTTTATTTTAAAATATTATTTTTAAATGATAAGTGTTATACAATATTAATTTCTTAAATTTAGTTTTAACCACATCTTTTGGTTTTGTGTTTTGTTTTTTTTTTTTTTTGTTTTCTTTACAATTTAGTTGTTCTTTGCAATTGCGGAAAATGTTCTGTTGATTTCGTTGCGTTAAGTTGGGCAAAAAATATATATATATTTATTTCCGTATGTAAACAAAAATTTGGTACTTAATTGATCTCTTACTTTTAATTACACATTTGATTTTTTCATGCAGTAATATATATATATATCAGCATTGTAAGGTTTATGTTATTTTTGCTTTTCTTGATTCTAACTTTTAGTTATGCATATGTTACTTATAGTTGCTCCGATAATATTATTATTGTTCTTGGCGCGAAAAGCTTATTCTTCATCCGTGAAATCGGAGCTTTCGCTAATATCACTTGAAAACAATTCCAGCCAGTGATAATCGCGCCGATCGACGTATTCCCAAAGATAAATCTGCGAGAAACATGAACTTTAGTATTAAACACATCAAATAGGGCGCGCGATGCGCAAAGGATAAACTCTCTCAACAACATTGGCAAATTACAAACCTAAACAGTTAATAATAACATTATAGCCAAGATCTCAAACGAATAACAATATGATTCGCCGACAGTTAAGGAATAAGTTACTTACATCAAGTAAATCAATAAGCTGATTTTGGCTATGCAATTTTCGAGCTCGCTTTGGCAAACCCACATCCACAATCTCGCCGTTGGGTAGGGCGTGTTTGTAAAAGCACTTGTTGCCAAATGGACACTTTCCTTCGCCCTTTTTGAAATATTTGCAATCCTTGGCACCGAGGGCTGCACGATAATCGTTAAGCAGCTTATCCTTTTCCTCTTTAGTTTCAACCCAAAAGGCGCTGGGGCACACAAAGTCGGAACACACGCGGCATTCGGGACAAGCCCTGCAGAAAATAAAATAATTAATAAATTGGATGGCTTCTGGCTTAAATATAAAAAAGCATGTTGTGCTCGAAAGTATGCAATGCGAAATTGCAGTTAAAAGAACTGTTAACGTGGTCTTTAGCAAAGGACCAAGCCATGTCGATAGACAAACATGAATTATTATTATCTTAAGCTATTTTTTGTGGAACAATTAGACACATTTGGAATGCTGCACTCACCGTGTAATTTTATGTTCAAACTGTTTGGCCTGACGCCATGTACGGATGCATTCCAAGCAAAATATATGATTGCAGTTGGGCAAGATGCCAAATCGCTTCTCTCGTCCGGCTTTCTCCATAATGGTGTCGAAGCATATGCCGCACGTCTTATCTTTGGACTGGGCAATCGCAAAGGATAGCTCCATTGCCTGTTCGTGCTGTTGCAAACACTCGCGATTGTGTTTCTTACGCTGAGCTTGGTCCGTTGGATGCAGGCAGTATTGGTCGCACATCTCGCATAGCTCCAGGTGTATGCGATAGGGACAATACTCGCCATAGGGGCAGGGACTTTCGTATGGACAAACCTGATCCAAGGAATGCGGCTCACCATGTTTGATTCCAACGTCAATGTCATGTGTGGACGGACCACCGACAATCTCCGCCCATGAGATTCCACTCTGCACAACGGCGCTGCTCGTAGCCGCAGCCTCATCCTCCTCCCCGATCAGGCATTGGGCTGTAAAGCTCTTCTGGCCGGGCACAAATATCGGCGCATTTGCCCAATTGCGACGACTCGTGCTAGGCAATACATCAGCATCAACATCAGCATCCGCATCTGCGTCGGCATCATTGTTTGTATTTGTGTTTGTGTTTGGGGCACGCTGCTCACCTTCGGGTCGACCTCGAGTCAAGTCATGGGAGAAGCGACAGAGGTCACCGAATCGACAAATGCCTCGCAAGTAATATCTGCATATTGTTTGGCTTCGTCCAGGCACAACATTTAATATGGGAGCTTCTGCGACGCTGGCGGAACTCATTTTGCACATGCAAGAGTTTGTACAGATGATCTGACCAAACTAGACGTTCTGACCTGAAACGTTTGCAAATGTGATTATATCCTCGATAAACTCGACTTATCGATATATATATATATATATATATATATACATATGTATATATATATATGCAAATGTATGCAAGTGTGTACATATATATATATATGTAGAGCAAACAAAATTAAGATGTCGCAATAACTCCTTTTTTTGCGTATTACAACACTGTGTATACAATATACGTATGAAGACACACAAGAAATTTTATAAATATTTGGAATCAAAAGCATATATAAACGTTTATTTATTATTTTTTTGATATATATAAATATGTATATAGATGAGTATATATACATATGTATCTACTTAAGAATATTAATGCACATGAACCTTTCTGTTCCACTTCGGGAACAAGCACGCCTACACTTCGGCTTGGAAGGCGTAGAAAGCGTTATGGCTATTATTGTAACTGTTATTGTGTGTAGCTCAAAAGGAACACTTGATTTTCTTACGTTTTTATTTTTTTGTTGCAAATTGATGCTCACAAAATTTCAACTAAGGATGGGCTAAAATTAATGGTATATCGACCAATTTGATAAATTAAATTCGATTTTTTTTTTTGCGATAGCTAGGCGTTTGACAATTTTTTAAAAGTATGTCTGACATCTAAAAGTATTCCATATAAAATGTTTTTACTGTGTAATTTACTTTTATCACAATTGAAATATTCTCTTTTTTTTTCTCTCTACAGTTTTGTAAAGCAAAAACAAGTCAGCCAACGGCCTCCAATAAATTTGTATCGATGTCAACGAATTTGTTCAACTTTCCGAATCAGCTGATTGCCCCGATATTTGTTTTGCTTAAATGTTTTAGGAAAATCGAAATATATAAATTAGTTATTACAAAAATATGACTAGTGACAATGGAAAAAAATACGTTTGCGTCAGCTGCGGCAACCCGGCACGAGAATTGATCAAAAAATACAGTAATACTGTTAAGCCTACTCACTGTGTAAGTACATACAACAGTAAATTACATATTTTTGTTTATACTTCTGGAACCAATTCAACAGGACAAATGTAATCAGATAACTGATAAATATATAGAGGTTGAGGAATTCATAATCCTAATAGATGCACTTCTCTTGGTTTCCGCTGCGTTCCGACACATGATATGCAATGGAGACTTTAAGGTTTAGACGGCGGCTCGTTAAAACTGAATATTAAATACTAACATTTCATTTTGGCTTTAGCTATATTGGAAGATTTCACTTGTTGTCCTGCTCTTGGAATCGTTTGCGTTGTGCAGACAAAACACAGGAGATGGTTCAAATACTGCCCTATATGAAAAAGGCTTTTATATGTGCACGCTACAAAACATTGGAGGTAACATAGCATACCTTATTATTTATATTGTTGCATATATCGAAGTTTTCTTTTGCAGAATATCTGTTGATTACGCTTCTCTTAATTTGCATTACCGCAATTTTTAATATGCGTCAGCTGCTCAAAGTCGGTCTGCCGGCAGTAACATTAATTATACTTAAAGTGGTGGCCATTTCTAATTTCTCAAAGTTCTTCCTCTTGCCTATATTGGTCTGGAGAAGCAACACAACCGATTTTGGACGTAACCTTCACTATATGTTGGTCACTGGGCATCACCTTTGCTCCTTGATAATGGCTTACAGCGTAGTCGGTATTAGCAACAGTCGTCTCCGCTGGCTTACCATAATATTGGTAATTTGTACATTTGCTGTTAAGGAGTACGTTAGGTATTTAGCAGCGCTTAAGATGGAGCTGCATATATCCTAATACTATTTTAATTTTAAAAACAAAAATATAGTCTGATTTATGATCCAATATCAGTTAGGCATTTAAATAAGGGATTAAATGGACCAAATATATAAGCTAGGTATATTTGGTATTAATTAAGTTAGACTGGTCTCTCTTAGATTATTTTTATCGATATACAGCCCTGGTATTTGCACTTATCGGCCGAGCTCTGTCAATGTCGCATGCAGAATTTATGAGAATTCTTAAAATGCTTATTTCCATTATGCAAAATTGAAATTAACTCTGGCGAAAGCATTACTATTATCATAACATGAATAATTTCAATTTGGTAACAAATATCGCGGAGTAAATCAATATCTACGCGTATTATTGAGCACGTAATGTGTGCTCCGATGGTCTAAAAACCAAGCAAACGTGTTATTTAATAATGTAAGACGCAACACAACAAGTGAGTGCGGGTATTGCGAGCAACTGTAAAATAAAAAGGACTTAAAACCAGGGAAAAAAGATACTGGCCTAATAAAAGGAAAATTGGTAAGTCTATAGAACAAATAAAATGACCCACATACATACATGCATAAAAACACATATACATGAATATTATGCATGTATTGACATACACATACGAGGTGACTGCATTCCTGCCGCTCCACAATTATTTGTTGACTTGACACAACTAATTTGTTTTAAAATTTTTAAAAATTCTATCCTTGACATATGTATGTAACTTTATTTGTACATACAAGCCCATAACATGATAAACGTTGATTTTTAATTGCATTATAAACGAATATGACAGCTCATTCGTGTTACCAATGTGACCGGCTAAATGTAGTATTTTTAAAAATATGTAAAAACATATTAATGTATACTTAAAGCAATTAAAATGATAGAATGTGTTAAAATATGATTTAAAATTTATATTGTTACAAGTTCTAAAGAGTAGTGCGCAGTTTTTAATTTAAAGTCTTAAATAGTATGCGTTTTGATTAAAATGTGCAAGCATTTTGTACGTAACTATGCCTGGTCACACATAACATATAACCTAAAAAATGACAAGTGACAAATTTCTTTTTTGTTCATTTTAAGCGACTTAAACATAATCAACGGCAATATAAACCACTATCTGGAGTTTCTCCTATTGTAGTACTTGATTTGGCTTACGCTCTAACGTTTAATAATGGATTCGCCCTAAAGTGGATCTGACGTTTACGTTTTCACATATGCAACGATGTAAATAATATAAGCAAAAAGTGAAAATTACAAACCAACAGACCGACCGCATTGGTGCACACATATGTACAATATTGTACATACATTTATTATAACTCCGCAAGGCAAAGATCACGTAGAGTGTCAAATCAAATGTCAGCTGCTACATCGGTTGTGTTTGCGAGTTTTGCTGTAAATCTCTGCACAAAGTGCTCAAAACCGCGAAGGACGGAGCACAACATAAACGAATTAATCGTTGAATAAACAGGAAACCGGGAATTTGACTACTGCTAGAGTTGAGTACAGATCGGCTTATATATAAGCTTGCGTGAAAAAGATGCATTCCTCGTCGGCGGCGTCGAGCGCACTTGTGGAATACTCCGACGTGAGTTCGGAGGATTTCTCGGATCCCGAAGCAGGAGAAATTGATTCGGATGTGGCGTTAACTGGCAGAGCTCCAATATCAACAGCTCCAAGTAGAAAACCAGAAAGTCAAGGAAGAAAGCAAAATTCAGATGGGGTTTTGCGCGTTACAAAAAGCAATGACTACAGGTAATTATCTATAATAATACAAATCCATAAACAATATTTTATACATTGCGTTTTGCAGGAAAAGACGCACTGAAGAGGACGACATGACGTCCATTCTTGCAGTTGGATCGAGATCAAGGCAAGTTTCAGTTGTTGCCAGCAGCGGTAGTAGGCTTAGCATCGCCTCTGTCAATGAGAAACTAAATCATCATCGTGCCGAAGTTACACTGACGCCAGTGAAGAGTTCAAAGGAGGAGCACCTGCAGTGGGACCGTGAGTTGTACATGTCTAGCGATACAATCGATACCGATGAGCTGGAAGCGGAAATGAAACGACAGAAACGCAAAAAGCTGAAGAAGGATAAGCACAAGCATAAATCGAAAAAGAAGTCCAAGAAGCGCAAGAAGAAGCGAGCGAAGTCATACTCTAGCATTGACTCCTTATCTGACAGCAACCTCAATAACTTGCTGGACAGGCACAGTCGGTATACGCCGCCAACGGCACCAAACCGAGCCAAGAGCGCCGAGCGCACAGTCAGCGCTGCGCTGCCTTCATATACGCCTCACAAAGACAGTCAAAGCAGTCCCATATCAGTGGGCACTCCGCCCGCCCGACGTCCCAACAGTAATAACACCTATTACGGCGAAGCAGCTGTTGCTACACCGGGCACTCCCCTAGGCAGCAGCCTACAGGTAACGGTAACGAACAAAACGACTTCAAACAGTCGACATCGTTCGCCACCGGCACGCGTCGGCGTTGGTGGCAGCAGCCAGCGTTATGCCACCTCTCCACGCACTCCCCCACAGTCGCTCAATCACTCACATGCAGTCACTGGTGGCGCTGGTGTTGGTGCGCGAGACTCTCGCAGCTCTCGGTATGTGCAGAGCCCCCTGAAGGATGATTTAAATGCTCACCATCGCTCTGGCAATACGTATGCAGGGCGCTATTCAGGGGGTGGATCCATAGGTGGGCAGGGCAGTAGTCTCGATGCGCGAAAACTAAAGCGCATGTCACCAGGTAAGTGCAGATATTGACTGATAAGGTAAACAATATTTGGTTGAAGTGGGGAAAATAAGATCAAATAGAAACAACGTCGTGATGATCACAAAAACATTACAATGAATAAGAGACATAGTTTCTGTTCACTAAATCAATTTAATATAGTTGCGGATTTGGGGGATTTTTGTCTATAAACAACTTTTAGTCCGTCCGTCTGCCAGCATAAAATATAATAGAAACATGATGATATATTCCGTGACAAACACTGCAATCGATTAATTTTTATTGTATTGTATAGGATCTTAATTATAAGATTTCCATTTTTTCAGAGCTGGACCGCTATCATCACCAGCCAAGCACGCCGCCGCACAAGCGACGAAAGTATAGCGATGGACGAGATGCGCCCTTGTCATCGTCTGTGGGTCCATATGAGCACGGCAGGCACCATGCTGTTAAATATGAACGCTACAGCAGAGATCGCTATTCAAGGCGGGTGTCCCGGTAAGCATTTATTTTCTGCTGAAATTGATAGCATATTGTGACTGTGTTCACCTATATAAACAGGAGTCCTAGTGTGCACCGCCTATCGCGCAGTCGACTATCGCCGGGCGGAGGAGGGACCACGTCAAGCAACAGTAATATGTACCGACAAAGAAGCAACAGTAGACACAAACACAACAAATATAGCGCACCACATTCGCCTTCCCCGCCGCTGCCAACGAGGTCGTCTTCCAAGCGAGGTTCTGGCAGCGGCATGGGCATCGCCGTTGACCGCTACTCGTCGCGTTCACCACGGCCAAGTTCACGCTACTATGAGGCATCGCCGCCATCACCGACGGCCGCTTCAGCGTCGACCTCGCATCATCATCGCCGATCGCCAAGGTCCCATCAGCATCATCGCAACAGCAGCCGAAAACGCACCCCCAGCTCAGGCAGCAGTCGTAGCTCCCGGTCGCCAACATCGCGTGATCTAAAGCATAAGCGCGATGAGTATATCAAAAAGATAAGCGAGACTAGCTTATTTGCCGAGCTGGTAAAGGATCGCCATAAACGGCAAAAAGCGTTGAAGGAGATTATCGAGCGACAGGAGGAGAACAGCAACAGCAACGGCGCCTTGACCGTCAACGAAAACAGTTCCTCGGTGGATGGAAATACGCCCAACGTTGCCGACAATCGACCAGCATCGTATATGGCAGCACAATCGTCCGCTGGTGCGACGCCAAACGGAGTTGTTAGCGGTGGTAAGCCTGATTTGGACGTCAACAACATTCCCATGCCAAACAGAGAAAATGATGCACTGCAGCAAAATCCGACTGCTGTTGTTAGTGCAGATGTTACTGATGCCTCTCCAAAGGCAGCGGTCATGCCCATCAAAATGAACGCCAATCAAAAACCGAAGAGTCTTACGGCCTTGCCGATGCCACCGGGCATGAGTGCAGCCGATTTAGAAAATGCACCCACGCCATCGCCTCCAGATTTAAGCAAGCAAACAACACCGAAATCAATGAAGAAACTGTCGCCCGATGATAGGAATCTAAATGCCAATGTCAATAAGAGCCTTTTAAATCTGCCAATGCCGCCCGTTATACCGGGCAGTGAGGAGTTGAGCGGCGACGATGATGTCATCGACAGTCCCGAGGACTTTGATACGCCCAGTGGCAACAGCAACAGCATGAATACGACTGCTAATTCAAATGCAACACAGGCTGCAACGCGTCGACGTCCAGTGATACTCAATCGACGCGACTCGCGAAATAATGTGCGGGATTGGGGCGAAAGATGTGTGGATGTATTCGAAGTGATTGCACAGATTGGCGAGGGTACATATGGACAGGTAATGGGATGGGCAAATCTTACGTTTCTTTGCTGACGATTACTTATCTATGCATTTATTTCATCAATTGCAGGTGTATAAAGCGCGAGATCATCATACCAACGATATGGTAGCATTAAAGAAGGTGCGTTTGGAGCACGAAAAAGAAGGTTTTCCCATAACGGCTGTGCGCGAAATCAAAATATTAAGACAACTCAATCATCGCAATATTGTGAACCTACATGAAATAGTGACGGATAAGCAGGATGCAGTTGAGTTTCGCAAGGACAAGGGATCCTTCTATCTGGTATTTGAGTACATGGATCACGATCTCATGGGTCTTCTAGAGTCTAACATGGTTGACTTTAACGAGGAAAACAATGCGTGCATTATGAAACAGCTATTGGATGGCCTCAATTACTGTCACAAAAAGAATTTTCTTCATCGGGATATCAAATGCTCCAACATTTTGATGAATAACAAGTACATACCTTGGATTCGCTTAATTCCTATGTTTTAATTATTATTGTTTGTGTTTTCAGGGGAAAAGTTAAGTTGGCAGACTTTGGCTTGGCCCGATTGTACAACGCCGAGGACCGTGAGCGTCCCTATACGAACAAAGTCATAACGCTGTGGTATCGCCCGCCGGAACTGCTGCTTGGCGAGGAGCGTTACGGGCCGTCCATAGACGTTTGGTCTTGTGGCTGCATCTTGGGCGAACTGTTCCTGAAGCGCCCGCTATTTCAGGCAAATGCAGAGATGGCGCAGCTGGAAACTATATCCAAAATATGTGGTTCCCCGATTCCCGCCGTTTGGCCCAACGTTATTAAGTTGCCGCTGTTTCACACGCTTAAGCAGAAGAAAACGCATCGTCGACGTTTGCGTGAAGATTTTGAGTTTATGCCAACATCAGCACTTGACCTGCTCGATAAAATGCTTGACCTAGATCCAGACAAACGCATTACGGCAGAAGATGCCCTCAGATCGCCTTGGCTAAAGAATATCAATCCAGATGAGTGAGTTTAACCGAATAACTCTCTACCTTACAATCGACTTGAAAGCAAATAAAAATTGATTATTTTTTCGTATTTAACAGAATGCCAATACCACAATTGCCTACATGGCAGGATTGTCATGAGCTTTGGAGCAAGAAACGGCGTCGCCAGCTGCGCGAACAACAAGAATCGCTGCCACCAGGTGTAATTTGCTCAGCTAAGTATCAGCAACACGGAGCCACGATGGTGGGGGATGCCTAGCATTTACTCTATGCTTCATATTTTAATGAAGAGGAAGACTATAAACAGCGAGAAGTGGAGTGTGCCTGGTGGCAAAGTTAATACCTAAGTTTGTAACGAATTACGATATAAATAGTTGGCAGGCAGAATCAGTTCGGGTTGACATGCTGCTCTACCAAAGCACTCTATTCTTTAAGTCATCTCTTAAACAAAATAACTAAACTAAGATAACATTTAAATAGTGATGAATTGCTACAAAATGAGCATTTCGAATTGACCGGTGTATAATATTGTAATATGTATATACTATTTACTGCTATATATATTCAAACAAATAACCTATTGGAACATCATTTGTTTATAACTTTTTTTTATTCTCTAGACTAATAACTTACATACATATTGGCAATAAAAAAGAGCACGAGAAATAACATAATTAATCAATCCGTATCGAGTTTTGTTCACATCAACTTTTATTCTGTTACAAAATTTGACTATTTAATGCTTTTTTTAGCTATGACGTAAGTTTTTTAGTTTACAACAAATTGGAAAAAGAACGCTAAGATTCAAAATAAAAGCGAGGTTTTGAAGCAGTTAAAGGTTAGCATTTTACTATTAAATAAATTGTTATATATACATATATACTAACACATATATATGCAAAATGATAATAATAATACATGCATAGAATATACATACATAATAATAGCGTTAAAAATAAGTTAGTAGTAATAGTATTATTATTATTAGCTTAGCAACATACTCATGTTGTCCGTATAAAGCTATAAATGATTATTTTGTTAGGTATATTTAAATAAAATTGTAAAGTTAATGATGAATTTATCAAGTAAATGTGTACTAAAAAAAAAAAAAAAAACACCCATACAAATATTTTAAAAAGCTTATATTTTTTAATACATAAATCAAGCCGGATAAGAATAAATGTGTATAAAAAGTACTATATAATAAAAACAAATCTGTGCGAGACTGAAAATAATTGAACACAAAATTGTGCAATTTGAATAATTAAAGTTAATGTCACGAAAACGATGAAGAATTTCAAAAACAAGCACACACTAATCTCCTAAAGCGTAAATCAAATGGATCTATTTGGTTTCCAAATCATATTTAACTAAGAATATATCGATCTGCAAATCCGTTTACACAGCATAAATATACATTATTAACACATGTACGAAATCGTGTACCATATTTCGGTTAATTTTGAAGAAATGCAATAGTCGAACGTAGACAAAGCAATGCTGTGCCGTATAATCAATGCTACAGTTCTGTAATTAAATGGTAAATGGGTTTAAATAAAGTTGCCTAATGTTTAACGACTCTGCCGGTTTTGTTATAATAGTTTACAAAAAAAAAACAAAAAAAAAAAGAAGAGAACTGACAAGAAATATATATTTTTTTGATGTACAACATGTAGAAAACCACCTGTTAATGTGGGTCAAGCGCACGATTATCTCGGGATCATTCTGCATTTTATATAAGAATCAAATATATGCGAACTAACAATAAACAAATGTCTTTAGGGTTTGCCAAAGAAAGGATGTGTGTCTAAATATTTGAAAATTAATTTCAATTTCCCAATTACTAACTTTTTACGTAGTGTTTTCTGTCAATTTCTTATTGTTTTTTTTTTTTGCGAAAAAATGCGCTTTCGCAGACGAAAACCACTAAAAAAACCGTTAGTTGCTCCTAGCATATATATTAATTTTTGATCCGTATTCCTTGTTTACTCCGATTCGAAGCTAACGATAGAAAATGATCTAAATATCGATAACTGCGATAACGATGAAGCAGTATGCTCAGTGCGCTTAGGGGCGCTTGGACTAATTTAACATAATTTTAGTGTTTTCCAACACCGGCAAGTTGGCGTTCTTCTTTTTAAATGATTTTCGGCTTGTTATTGTTTATATATGAAAATAAGAAAGCAAAGTGCAAGCAAAACAAAGTAAACTATGCTACCATTCCGGAATTATGGAGAAACAATCGATGTAAATATGAATATGGATATAAATATGAATAATACCGTAATTTATATACATTTATATTCCTGTAGGAGTACGAAGTACAGCACCTGCTGGGCAAAGGAGGCTTCGCTTGTGTTTACAAAGCAAAATGTCTGCGATCGCATCAAAACGTGGCAATTAAAATGGTAAGCATGTTTGTTCTCCCCTAAAGATAGTATATATACTAACTTTCGATAATCGGGCAGATTGACAAAAAGCTGATACAGGGCTCGGGACTATCGAACCGAGTTAGGCAAGAAGTGGAAATTCATTCGCGCCTGAAACATCCTTCCGTGTTGCAGCTGTACACTTTCTTTCAGGACGCCAATTATGTGTATTTGATTTTGGAACTGGCCGATAATGGTGAACTGCATCGTTATATGAACCAGCAAATGAAGCGTCCATTCACCGAAGAAGAAGCCTCCTCCATTCTGCGGCAGGTGGTGGATGGTCTGCTGTACTTGCACTCGCACAACATCATGCATCGCGACATATCGATGTCAAATTTATTGCTTAGCAGGGACATGCACGTCAAAATTGCCGACTTTGGCCTGGCGACACAATTGAAGAGGCCAGATGAGCGGCACATGACCATGTGCGGCACTCCAAACTATATATCACCGGAGGTTGTTTCACACCAGTCACACGGCTTGCCAGCGGATCTCTGGAGCGTTGGCTGCATGCTCTACACGCTCCTGGTGGGGCGACCCCCATTTGACACTGACGCCGTACAGTCAACGCTCAACAAAGTGGTGCACTCCGACTATACGATTCCGGGCCATCTGTCCTATGAGGCACGCGATTTAATCGATAAGCTGTTGCGGAAAAATCCACATGAACGCATCTCACTCGAGCAAGTTCTCAGGCATCCATTCATGGTAAAGGCCGGCGGAAGCACAATATCGTACACAACGCCTGGCGCGTCTGACGCCTATAGTCAAAGTATTGTCAGCGGAGACAGCGGCATCGTCACGTTTGCCAGCAGTAAGCAGAATAGCCAAGCTTAATAGCCGTATATACTATAATAACCCTTTCTACTTAGATGATTCAAAGAACTCACATCGGCTACGTTCGGTTGAACAACAGTCCACACCGCAAATGCTGCCGCAGATCCAGGAAGAGTATGCTTATTATCAGGAACACCGTCAGAAGTACGCGCCGCATGCAGCGTACAGACAAAATTCAGCGGAGACGTTGGACAGCACGGAAATGGACTGGCAGAGGATGGGACAGAATGCACAGAAGGCCAATTTTTTGGCACATTCCACGCCAGCAGCGCCTGTGCCTGCAGATGCCATTCGTAAAGCTGGAAAGCACAATAATGAGCGCATTTCCGTGCCGCCATTAAACACTCTCCGACTGCAGCCAACGCGGTACAAGACAAAAAACGCAATCATGAGCATTGTGGCAAACGGCGAGGTAGTCATTGAGTTTATAAAGAGCAAAAGTAAAATGAATGAGGATCGCATCATTGATATTTGCCGCATATCCGGCGACGGACGCCGCATTATAATTCACCAACCTGATCCTGGGCGGTAAGAAAGCAAGCACTTCCAGCGTATCATAATCTATATATAAATAATTGTTTTTAGAGGGCTGCCCATACGGGAGCAAGCGTCGGAACCGCATTCAAGCGGCACGGATAACGTTTACAACTATGATAACTTGCCCAGCAAGCACTGGAAGAAGTACGTGTACGCTGCGCGATTCGTGGGCTTGGTGAAGAGCAAAACGCCGAAGGTGACTTACTTTAGTCCCTTGGCCAAATGCCACCTAATGGAAAACATGGCTGATTTCGAGATGAACTACTATTCGGGGGCCAAATTGACCAAGTCTCCCAGTGAAGGTATCAAAGTGCTTGATATCCACGGCGTACAGCTTCTGGATCAGTCGAGTTCCGAAGCAAAGCGATTGATTGAACACAGCAATGAATGTTTCGCCCATTGCCTGAGCATTTGCAATGCACTGGAGCTGGCACAAACTGGCAGCAATACTTGTTTTCCGGTCACGATTGGACGACGACCCATTGTAGACGCATTGCCCTCACAACGGCAGGAAGGACTTCGGGATACAACAAATTTTGCGTATTCCACACCAAAGTCGCAACAGGTAATTTAATATAAAGATTCATAAAATCCCCATTTAATATATCATTTTGCTGTTTCAGGGTTCAATAAACTTTTCCATTAGCACCATCTCATCGATGCGCAGTGGGAGCGATAATATTGGGTCCCAGATGTTGGCGGCGCAACAAAATGTTCCCATCAAGCGGCTGAACATACCGGGCGTAGGCACTGCCACAGAGGTAGGTTTTAATCTGTTTGATTAATTAGCAGGACTAACAACTGCTTTGATTTCGATTTCAGCTGTCCCATGGAGTTGTGCAAGTCCAATTCTATGATGGATCAGTCATCTCCGTCATACCTGAGGCGCAGGGTGGTGGCATAACATACACGCAGTCAAACGGCGTCTCTACACACTTTCCCGACCATGACGACCTACCATTATCGGTAAGGGATCGACTCTCGCAGCTGCCCCAGGTGCAGATGAAGTTGAGGTGTGCTCCTCTGATCAGCAGCAAAAAGTTTGACTGCAATGCGATGAACGCCAAGTCGACGGCGTCTGCGCCTTGGTACAATCGTATGCTAATCTAAATAGTCTACAACATTTTTTTTAAGAAAAAAGTAAAATTTATTTTGTATTTTAAGGTAGCTTTCATGTTTTATATGAATATATTTTATATCTATTACATTGATAGCAGGATGCTATATATTTTGATATACATATGTTACTGAAAATTGGAAAAGACTTTGCTTTTCTTTTCAGTTTCTGTCCGAGACGGAGACCTATGTATATATATAACAGATTTTGCAATATGTAAACAACATATTTTAATTCGCGTCAATTGTTTTTGTAATTTGACGTTAGGAAATTTCAAAATTAAATAATTTCTAAGAGTTCACTACGTCTAATAAAAATTATAGTTATGTTTCTTATAAAGATACTGTAATATACAACAAAGTAGACATCTGAATCAAAATGTTTGAAAATCGCATAGAAAGGCGAGCTTAAATGTATGTCTGCTTTAAATGATTTTTTTTCTGCGATAACATTCAAAACCAACCTCTGTGCTACTAAAACTCTGATATATAATATTTTTGTAAATAATATGCATTGTTTTTTCCACCCATTTGTAATGAAACGAAAAAAATTACATGTTCACTAGTTTAAAAATATCGCTAGTGATAAAGTACGCATAGCTATCGATATAGGTCTCAAAAAATCGATATAATTTTAACATCACTAGTATTTTTGGTAGATACAAACGAGTTTAGTGTTTTTGTCAGTGCTGAACAGTTTGGTTTAAGTTTGTTTTATTTTATTTCTGAGCTTGCAAGCACAGTAAATAAATGTGTGCGCGGAAATTAGAAAATTCGATCATAAAATTCAAATGAATTACCAAATACGAATTGCAACATATAAAACCAAATTATTATTTTGTGATTGGCAAGCCTCTTTTTGTTAAGTCGCGCACGGTCTGGCCCACAGCTCTGAAACTGGTTTGAGTTGACTGCGTTCGTGCGTACCAACACCTCCATACACATTCATTCAGCCACACACATACACACACTTAAAGTCACCATGTTCGTACACATGTAAACAAAATAACCGTAAACAACATAGTACCAAGCCCGCGCACTCCTGCCTAATACCATAAGATTGCTTGTGAAAATACATATATATTGCTTGATTTTATTTTTAAAAAATAATCACAAAATGCGTAAGTTTTATTTTAATATTAATTTTTATATATTTATTAAGTGACCTACATAGTTAAAAAAAATTTAATTGACATAATTCCGTTAGCATCTTTATTTAAGTATGCAAGCTTTCAATAAGAATACTCGCCCTGGCAATGTCCTGTATTTTGAACTCTTTTCCATATACACATACATAATTGAATGTATATGTGTATACCTTTTCTGTTTATGTTATCCCTTCCATGGAATAATTTGTCACATAACATTTCTGAATTCCGTGGACACTGATCATTAGAAAATCCGTTGTCAGCGTTTAAAACTGTAAAGCTGGGAAGTGTTTCGAAAAAGTTAACATTTTTTTGATCTGTGCACGCATACCTTCTTATCATTCCAAGTCTCTCTTACAGTCTCTTACAAAATTATGCTTATAGCCGAGGTTAAAATCTATATTAATCGAATTTGAGTAAATACGAATCCATAATTTTGAAGTACTTAGCTTTTATATTATTTGATTATAATTAAAAAAATCAAATTTCGTCGTTTTAAAAATTTTGTTAGCATTAGAGCCCCCGCAATTGAGAAAAATCTTGTAAACTCCAGAATTTTAAAGTATACTTCCACTCTGGCCTTTGTATTAAACCTCGCATTACATTGCATTCCTTTAATTAGTTAAGTAATCTTTTAGCCCCATTATTGCTTTAGTCTTGTTAAAGCTTGTTAAAAATTAAAATGCGTTAAACTATAGAACATCTTTAATGATCCATCTTGTGTCTTGGAGGTTGAGGATGTTTTAGAGCATTAAGTATTTCTTACAGTCAGTGCTCATCTGATCTCTAGATCAGCTTCATTCTTTTCAATTACATATTATTACATATGCATGTGCACATGTGCATATGTATGTGTGTCATTTAGTGTACGTGACCTCTTAATTAACTACTTCAATTGAATAAGAAGAGACTGTAAGGTTTTCGAGCTCGAGTGACCATTGTCAATAGCAGTTGGACAACAGCGCTGTTGCTCTCCATAATGTGAACAGAGAGAGAGAGAGAAACTGATAAAGTGTGCGTGTGTGAGATAAACGGTTCTTGTTGCTCGCTGAGCAAACAAACTGGCTCCAACCGCACCTCAGTTGCAACAAAAACAACCACCAGCGATAATTTGCTCAGCACGAAAACGAAATTCGTTCTCACACAGAGGCGGTCAGCTGCGAGCACGAGCATGAGAACAGAATGGAGTCGAAATGAACTAGCTGCTATCTCGATTAACGCTCAGTGAGAAGGGCTCACTAGATACATACGCAGGCTAGGAGCAAAGCTTCAGTCTGACTGTTTTCGGTGACGTCGAAAAGTGAGTGTGAATCACATTCTGTGCAAGTTTCGTTGAAAAAACATGCAGTGCGCGCGTAGAGAGCGTAAAAGATTGTTCATTTTCGGCACCTGTTCGTATTAAGTGTACCCACTAAAAAGGCTTCGATTCGATAGATATTCCGTTGTGCAATATGTCCGGTAAAGGGAATAACAATAATCGCGATCGCATACGAGATCCACGCGAAGAGATTCTGCTCGAAACCAACTTCGAGGATGATGGCGGGGTGCTAACACGCGCCTACAATAATAATCCCTATCAGAATCGGCGGCACAGCGCATACCAGTCGGACCGCTCCTTGGATAGGTACACTGAACGCGGTGGCGAAGGTAGGACGACTGTGAATCTATCTATGTACATATATACACATAACGGCACATAATGGCTCACGCACAATTGTTCGTATTTCGTATTTGTCCACACTCAGTTTCGTGCGCTTTATCACAGTACCTTGTTCTTATCTTGTCTTTGTATGTATGTGTATGTACATGCATATGTATGTTATATACATACATATGTATGTTATGTACATATGTAACTTTGCACCTTCGTCACTCTGTTACAAAAATATGTGTAACTGATATGTTTATAGATCGTCATATTTTGTTTGTTTTTTAAACAAGAATTTGCAATTGATCCGACATTTAAAAATAAAATTTTGTTTATCACATAAATGTTCTAAAACTCATTAAATTGGGAAAATTAATTCTAAATGTTTTGGCCAGGAATATCGAAATTTAATTTGAATGATTGTCAATCCTTTCAGCCGAGTGTTGTCAGTCATGTATGGCACGCATACCCTACGCAACGCTCATAGCGACGCTTATGTGTCTGCTCGGCGTTGGCATCTTCTGCGGCACAATGTATCGAGGTGCTTCGCTGACGGTTATTATGATGGATCAGGTGTTTCACCTGCGTCTCATATGGTGAGTCGGTGCATTAGTTGAAGAAATGTTTCTTTAATGCAACATACGTACATATTTCAGGATCGAGGCTGTGCAGATGATATTTGTCATAATTGCCGCTGGCATGGCTGCTCTTGGATTTATGATTCTGTTTGTGGGCTTTCTGGCAACGGGCGCGACACGCTATAAAGTTTACCGCGCGTGGCGATCACGCGTCGGCGGTCGCATCTCCTGCGCCGTGCTCATGGGCATTACGTATGTGCTTAACTTCGTGTGGACGCTCATTTTATGCTTCTTGGTTATCGTAACGTTCATTTACACCATGTTCTGGAACATGTGCTCAAGTGTGGAGCACTCTCTAAGCTGTATTGATTTGACACAATTTCGTAAGTCGAAGTGAAACCTATTCACATCAGGCAGATAACCATATGTACACAAAATAAACCTCGTTCTCTTGTAGATTTCATGTTTCCGCCAAACACCAAGCTTGAGGACATGAAGGTCTGCGAAAAGTATGAGATCAAGGCATTCTGCAAGGATGGCGTGGAGAACGCCGAAGTCATGTTTATTCTGGCCACGCTGTCTACGCTGTTGGTCATTCTCAGTCTTGTGCACTATTTGATGTGTCTTTCGGCCAATTACGCGCACATTCGTGACCACGAAAAGTTCCAGGAACTACAGGAGATACAAAATCTCAACGAGCTGGAGTATAGCGCCACTTCCAAGGATCGCTTCTAGGATTTATTTAGAACTATTCAATTTGAGCTTCATCAATAATATGAAAGAAAAAAAGTTGGCACAATGAAGCACAATGACACAGAAATGCAACGAAATTTAGCTGTAGCGTTAAAACTTTGTTTTTTGATCATATGCATATTCCAATTTATGTATTAGATATTGGTTAATTTATTGTTCTTTATTTTAATATAACTTTAGGCCAGTATCAACTACGATACGCAAATTGTACACACATAATTGTATCCTCTTAAGCAATAACGGGTTTACTTGTACCCCACCGTAAAACATTCCAAAATTTAAGTGTTCATCACATCAATAGAGTCTAATTAACTATCTTATGTCCAAATGTTGGTTCACTTGACATATACACATGTTTGAGCCAAAGTATATATTTTCCGTCCACAAGTTATTATTTTTAATTGGCTGAACTTTCTTTTATTTGTCCTGCTATTACTATTATAAGATCATTCAAATATATTTGTACATGTTTACGTACATATGCTTATTCATACTTATAGATTTACATTATCAACATATGTATATAACTACATACAAATAAAGCATTTTTAATCATTTACGCCTGCTCTAGCAATAATATAAACCTAACTATGCCTAATGCCAATTATATTACAGATATTTAAAATTTGCGGCCAAACTCGTCAAAAATAATAAATAAAGGGGTGCATTTATTGTACTATCGATAACTTGAACATTCATATGGAGCCCTAAATATGATAAAATGATTGAATTTGGCTGTTTTGTTTAATTATTAAGATTCAGAATATCACAATTATAAATGGACTTAATGGTTTTATCTGAATTGTATTGCATTTGCAATTGCATTATCTATTCCGATTGCAAACACAATGCCAGCTGTTCAATTCGATAGGCGCAAATATATATCGATAGTAATCGATTGCCAGTGAGCTCTTTAGCGTATATTTATTTCGTAAGATTTTAATAAATAATATGCAAAAACGTTAAAAATTATAATTATATATATAATGTTGCGAAAACTCAATTCACCAACAACTATTTTCGTGGTAAGTAGTTTTAGAATAGTTTACCTATTATTATATTGTCATCTGGAATATATTTGTGAAAAGTGACGTTTGCTTCATTTTGCAGCGAGCAGCATCAGCACGCGTCGAAAAGTTGGAAGAAATCCGAGAACGTCTTTCTAAAGGTCCAAATTTTCAAGATTTTATACAAAATTCGGACGGTGTTAAAGATGACTGGGAGAATTACGAGGGCAAGTTGCGTCGTGAAAAGGGAGAGAATCAAACCTTGCGCCTGCCGCCTTGGCTAAAAACAACAATTCCAATGGGCAAGAATTATGCCAAGATTAAATCCCAGCTACGAGACCTCAAGCTGTCGACGGTGTGCGAAGAGGCGCGATGCCCGAACATTGGCGAGTGCTGGGGCGGCGGCGAGCATGGCACACAGACAGCCACAATTATGGTATGACCTCTGACATTTGCTGATAGCATAACGCTTTCTATTGATTACAACAGCTCATGGGAGACACTTGCACACGGGGTTGTCGATTCTGCTCGGTGAAAACAGCGCGTATCCCACCGCCCTTAGATGTGAACGAACCTGTGAACACCGCCAAGGCAATTTCGTCTTGGGGCCTGGATTATATAGTCTTAACATCCGTGGATCGTGATGGTATGTTCAACTTTCCAAATACTCAAAACAATTCTTAATGGATTCTATCCGCAGATTTGCCGGACGGTGGCTCCAAACATATTGCAGAGACGGTGCGTGAAATTAAGGCGCGGTAAGTAAAGTTGAATGTCGATTTTTAATAACCTTTAAAATGCAGAGTCTCAACACGTTTGCTTGCAGAAACTCAAATATATTTGTAGAGTGCCTGGTGCCCGACTTTCGCGGAGATTTGGAGTGTGTGAAGACAATTGCAACTTGCGGGCTGGACGTGTATGCACATAATATTGAAACAGTTGAGAAGCTTACCCCATTCGTACGAGATCGCCGTGCCCACTATAGACAGACACTTCAAGTGCTGCGAGAAGCCAAGAGCTTTAATCCGAATCTCATAACCAAAAGTTCCATAATGCTGGGCCTGGGCGAAACGGATGCAGAAGTTGAGCAAACCATGCTGGATTTGCGCGAGGCTGGCGTTGAATGCTTAACCTTGGGCCAGTACATGCAGCCCACAAAGAGGCACCTTAAGGTTATCGAGTATGTTACGCCGGAAAAATTCAAGCATTGGGAAGTGCGAGGAAACGAGCTTGGCTTTCTCTACACTGCCAGTGGACCACTTGTGCGAAGCTCTTACAAAGCGGGAGAGTTCTTTATTACGAGTATATTGGCGAATAGAAGGAAGTCAGTTTGATTGAGCCAAACTTGAATGAATTCAAACTTTTTGCTTGTATATTTGTAATTGCTAATAAATCGTTAAATATGTATCTTGTTAATGACCCAAGGTATACAAATTCTATGTTAAATATAGTTAGAAAGACTAGATTATTTGTAACCTTAAATTCTTATTAATATGTATTCGTATTTAATTTTGGGTTTATTTGACGATCTGGAGATTTTAAGCTTTAAAGTAAATATGCAAAGATAGGAAAAATGTTTTGTCATAGATTTGCGTATTTTAAAAATACCAATTTGGTATCTGACCCCTGCATTATACGGGCACACTTAAACTACGTTTTTTTTTTTCGTTTTTTCTATTGTGTGACCATTTGTCGTTGTTTTTAGTTGAAAGTGCATAAAAGAAGTACACCGTAAATTCTGAAAGGCAATACTTACATTGTAAAAAAACTAATAACTAAACAAAATTAATGCTAATGTCTGCACACAGAACGTTAAAAAAGCAATGCAGATATGAAATAAGATAAGCTGTATATGTATGCAGTTTGCTGTATTTATGTACGTACATATACATGCATACATATGTAATCTGAATATGTATGCATGTGTGGCAGTGCGTTTTTTGTTTTTACACACATTGTTGGTGTATGCGTGACACAAAGAGTAGGAAGTTGACGAAAATGTAACCTATTTAAACACTCATTTATTGTGTTATATTATTGATAATGCGGTAGTGACCATTGAGTGTGGCCAAAAAGTGAAAATGTATACATGCATTTTATGCAAGTATGGCGTAAATAAATACATATGTACATACATATATACTACATCAGACACGGCCATGGAAGAGCAACCTAAACGTGAAAATGTATTGGTGTTCACCAACAGCAGCTTTGTTTCCACATTGTTTTTGTTTTGAATGCAATTGTTCCCTTTCTGGCACACTCTTTGCCTTTAGCTAATGCTCGGTTCGTGTCTGTGTTAAAACCCGATTGCATTCGGGCTGCGTTTGGGCTCTATATACCCGAACCAGTATTATTACAAGTAGTAAATGCATTTCTATGTATGCATGTATGTATGTGTGTACACCAATTTTCATACGATTGGGGTACATTTTTTGAACATCATTGATGTAGACACAGATATACGAATACAAATGCATTTATATATGTATGTGTACGTGCATGTGTACGATTTATTATTAAATATACAAAAATTATATAAAATACTAAAATATGCTGTAAATAATTGTATTAAAAATACAACTTTAAAGTTTGGTATATACGTACGTACATATGCATATATTTATATATAGTTATCTGCCAAAGGGTTTTTGGACAACTTGATTTTTGCTGATCATGATACATTTAATTGAGTTAGATTAAAATCAGGTGAACTCTTAATGTAGATACCATATTTCCTTTTGTTCGAATCGAAAACACAAATAGATAAGAATACCTTCAGCGTGCTGCGTAGTAAAGTATATACATTATATACATACAATTGTCGAGAATCCTCGGACATCTTTGTAACCAATCTAATCTGTGTAGCAAATGTTAATTAAACCCAATAACTACTACTAATTTAATTTTAGAAAACATTTCTTTTAATAGTGTCATATCGCGGCAGTGGATCGGAGCTCATTGTTATCAACGGTCCCAAGATCCTGATCTTCAGAGTGGAGGGCGATTGAGGTAATAAAAAGGCCGATACGGATAATTACGTGCCGGGAGGACAGACGAAGAGTGGTGGCTGCTTGTTGCCGTGCGGTTCCTAAAAAGTACTCAAAATTGATAGAAAGAACAAAAAGGCTGCTGCAACTGGTGCCTCAGCCGGGGACCAGCCGCCGCGCAAAAAGGGACGTCGCTCCGGAGGATCCAATTCAGTTTCTGCCGTAGACTCGAACGCAGCGTCTACGTCCAGAGCAGCGCAACAGCAAGCTCCGAGCGCCTCTGAACGAAGAAGTGAATCGCAGCCGAGCCGCAAAACCAATTCGGACGCAAATAGATTGCAGCCCAATTCCACAACGTCCATGACGGACAACACCCATACACAGAACAGCAATAGCAATAGCAACAGGCAAAACGACAATAGCATCGGCTCTGGCATGAATATGCAGAACACAACAGCCTTGTCAGCCTCTACAGCCGGCTCTTCAGACGGTACTGGCGCCGCTGTGGAGCTACCAGCAGGCGGCGACAATGTTACTCGCGAGGGAGGCGGCGGCGGCGGCGGCAGTGCTGGTGGCGATGGCGCCGCCGATGAGGTTGCCCAACCCTCGAGCGGCCATAGCAATAATACGACAAACGGTCACGATGTAAAGCACAATGGATTTGCGGCCAATAATAATGGCAGCACGAACAATTGTGCGGTGGACGGGGAAAACAATCGGGAAAATAATAGTGGCTACAGCGGCATTCATTTGGACAAGTCGAATCAAGAGATTATACGGCTCATTGGCCAATATCTGCACGACGTTGGCCTCGAGAAGTCGGTGAAGACTCTAATGGTTGAATCGAACTGTTACTTGGAGCATCCCTCGGCTACAAAGTTCAGGGAGCATGTCCTAGTGGGCGATTGGAGCAAAGCGGATGCTGATCTCAAGGTAAGAGCAGACCCAAAAACCAATATCAATAGGGGATAAAGTTAACTTGAAGTAAACCTGATCCATATGGAGGAGGAAATGCATCCTTCAGTCTGTTTGCTCAAGTTCCTTCAATATTGTCTTCCTTCAATATTGACTTAGTTGATAATTAAACGTGTATGAATAATTCTTTTGTAATTTACCTTTATTATTTTTGCAGGACTTGGAGCCATTGATCGATAATGGAAAATCATCCACAATTACGGAAATGAAGTTCATATTGCTGGAACAAAAGTACTTGGAGCATTTGGATGATGGCAATCCGCTGGACGCACTGCACGTGCTGCGCAGCGAACTGACTCCACTACAGCACAACATTTCGCGTGTGCATCAATTATCCTCTTACATGATGTGTTCGACCAATGAAGACCTCTACCAGCGCGCCAAATGGGATGGCAAGGGCATAGCATCGCGTGCGCTTGTGATGGAGCGTCTGCAGACGTTTATGCCGCCATCGGTGATGATGTCGCCGCGTCGGCTGCGCACATTGCTTCAGCAGGCGGTTGAGCTGCAGAGCCAGAACTGCCCCTGTCACGATATGGCCTGGGAGACGAATCTGCAGACGGTGTCCCTGCTGACCGACCATTGTTGCACCACAGATGGCTTTCCCATGCAGACAATACAGGTGCTAACCGATCATTGCGACGAGGTCTGGTTCTGTAAGTTCTCGCCCGACGGCCTCAAGCTGGCCACGGGCAGCAAAGATTCCACTGTGATCATCTGGGATGTAGATCCATACAAGTTGACGCTCAAACATCGTCGTGTGCTCGATGGTCAGGCGCAGTTAAACGTTAGCTTCGTCAGCTGGAGTCCGGACTCAAAGCTTATTCTAGTGGGCGGCACCGAGGACTCGCACGAGCTCTTTATCTGGAATGTGGACGATGGTAAGCTGGTTGTCAAGTTCTCGCAATCCCCGGATGATAGTCTGGCGTGCGGCACATTCAGTCGTGATGGCAATCATTTTGTCTGCGGTGGTCAAAAGGGACAGCTTTATCTGTGCGATCTGAACGGCACTTTAATCGACTCCTGGGAGGGCGTGCGCGTCAATAGCGTCGCCTTTCGGGCTGATAACAAAACCATATTGGCGGCCGATAATCACTATCGCATAAGAGGGTGAGTATTAGATAACGAAACAATATTATTCTCGTTTCTTGATCCGAATCAAATTGCAGCTACAATTTTGATAACCCACGCTCTGACTTTGATATACTGCGGGAGCCGCATCCGATTATGACGTTTAGCATCAATTCGGCCGATCGTTTGGCCTTGTTAAATGTCTCCAACCAGGGCCTGCATCTTTGGGATATCGAGGATAAGTGTCTAGTGCGACGTTTTCAGGGCATACGGCAAAGCAATTTTGCCATTCATTCTTGCTTTGGCGGCGTTAACGAGAGCTTTGTAGCGAGCGGCAGCGAGGACAAGGTTGTGTACATTTGGCACTTGAAGCGCGAGGAGCCCCTGGCTAAGCTGGCCGGTCACACCAAGACGGTTAACTGCGTGTCCTGGAATCCAGTCTATCCGTCCCTACTGGCCAGCGCTAGCGACGATGCCACCGTGCGCATTTGGGGACCGAAACCAACGGGCAGCAGTGCAACGACAGAGAGTGACGATTGCTCATCCAGTTCGTCATCGTCCTCGTGGAACATGACCTAAAACCGCAATTTGCTTAACGTTGTATTTATGTGGTGACTGCGCAGTAGGGGATTGCAGCATGAAATTGGGGTTTCTTGTTCAAAGGCCAGAATATATAGCTAGCCATGGATACATTTCAATTGCAATCGAATTTTTGCCACAATCAACTTTCAATTATACGCCGCTTAAGTTTCGTCCGTTTCTATTTGTGTTTTTGTATATGCAAAATCCTCTAATGCGTTAATCCACATAAATAGGTACGTGATTACTCTGAATTAGCTGTAAGTAAACTCCCAATGTCGATCTAAATGTGGTGCGCATGCCCCTGCAACCAGTTGCAATTTGTTGCCGGGGCGGCGAAAACACAAGACTGCCATTATCCAAAACAATGTGGATGAGCAGCATGACTTACAATTAGCATTAAACTTAAATAAGGTACATTGACATTGTCTCACACACATAATCGGACACAATCGCAGGCGCACGATGCGCGTATGTATGGATACTGTTCAAAGCTTTTCAAGAAACAATAGTATTTTTGTTTTGTTTTTATTTTTTAAAACTTCATACTCATATGTATGTATATTTATTTACATGCCTATGTGCTGTCGATTGGCTTTTAGTTTTTATCAAGTTTCAAAATGTGGTCAAGCATTTTGCAAACAATTGCCATTTTAACTACTTTGTCTACTTTTCGATATTTCGAACGATTTCCATTGCGTTTGGTTACAATTAATTAATCAGCCTGATTCCCTTCAGTAATGTTGTGTATGCATCCTATTTTATCGGAATATTGAGCATGCGGACTCTCGGTACATTTTAATTGTTCATTACTTATAGATTGAAGGCCGTTGTCGCATCTCACGTTAAGAAGACTTTTGTTTCGACGTTTACAGATTGTTGTTAACAACGTTTAACCAAATTAATGATATAACGAAAAGGGCCTTTAACCCCAATTTTATTTTATAATCAATACATGCAATAAAGATAGCGCTATTTACATACATATGTAATTTAAATTTGAACATTAACTGATTGGTAATAACTAATTAGGAAAAAGAAACTCTTACCATTGATCAAAATAAACGATATTGCCGTCTTTTTCCAATTTAATTTGATAATCTAAAACAGATAATATGCATAATGCGGTGAGTGGCACTGCTTAAAAATCCCGCGCGTTACTTATCGATAACTTAGAATGTACATCAATCAGCTGTTTGGAACAGCGGCAAACTAAATGCTTTGCGATACTTATCGATAACTGAGCATGTATATCCATCAGCTGTTTGCAACAGCGGCAAACTAAACATTAACACTGAACCCTAAAAACCAACTAAGCGATCACAATTTTTAAGAAGTCGGTTTTTTACACTTTTTATCAGGAATGGCGTCTGTAGGCGATGGTAAAATAAGCTTGCGAAAATTAGAATATCCAATGTGCGCAGTTGAGGCACTTTCCCGTTTAGGTTGGCTCACACTTTATTCCTGGATACCCTTTTTCGTTAGTAATGTTTTTCTTGTTGCAGAGGGCCTCATTGCTAGCCGAAATAAACAGAACTTGGCAATGCAGATAATTTCCGAGTTCATATTTCTGGAGCGCACCAAGGATGGAGACGTGCGCAAAATGCAAACGCTCGGCATAAGTCAAATGAATATCTATCAGGAGTTTCAATTGATTCTAGCGCTCATCGAGTACTTCTCGCGGCCAGGCCGGGATGCGACACGCAATGCGATATTTCTCTCACTATTTGGCAGCCACCTGACGCCACAGCGGTCTAGGCTGCTATCCAGACTAATCAGTACTGCGGTCTCGGGCTCGGTGGCTCCGTTGCTCTCCTCGGCAGGCACTTGGATGCAACAAGTTGGCTGCAAAACGCCGCCAAGCCTGGAGGTTGCACAGAATATTGTCAGCGATTTTATCTCGTTCTCGCGCAAGACTCCCGAACAATTGAGGCATCTGCCCATGGTGGGTCCGCATTTTGCAGCTAACTTTATGGTCGCTGTCGCCGATCTGTATCTAAATGAGAAGCGTGGCGGTGTTCTGATACCCCCGCCGGATGCCCTACTCGATGCAATCACAGAGTGGACCACGGAGAATCCATTGCTCTGCCAGGCTCCGCAGCAGCCGCTTGTTTTACCCGCCGGGGCTATTGCAATGCCGTTTGCTACTCCGCTGGCCGGCTTGTTGCGCTGGGTAGTGCTGGCCCCGTTGGTATCCAACCGGCAGGCTTACAGCAACCTGCATTTATCATTGCTACACACGCTACTTAAAACGGCCAACAATGGTGAATCTACCATATCCCTGCATTCCCAAGATCTAATGCAAATTGTCACATCATTGCAAAAGTACTGTGCCCGTCTGACCGAGGCAAAAGTAGCTCCCGAAGAGGACGCCGCGTACCTGAAATCCATGGAACGCTTCGCTCAAGCCGTGCAGATTGCATTGGCCTCCAACTGCATCACAAACCACATTCAACTGCTCTGCGTGCTGGAGACGCTGCCGCCACACGCACTCATGAAAATTGTGCTAGCAGCGCATAAGAAGCTCTAATCAAATATTGGAAGCCACATAGATTAGTTTTGTAATTAAATAAGTTGTACATAAAATTAACTTGAAGGCCAATTTCTAATTTTCACATTTTAATAGCTACATAAGATATTTGATCTTATATGCTCCATTCTATGTTGTAGAGGAAATTAAGATATTTGATCTTATATTCTCTATGCTATGTTGTAGATAAAATTAGGCGATTACTAAAGTAACTTCTTGAACTAATTGTAATGGCATATTCAAGTATTCTCAGCTGATTTAAAATGTTTTTTAAAATGTCGTCAAAATATTGCCAGACGGTCGAAACGAAGGAAGGATTGCAGTGCGCAGGTCCTGCGCGTGAGCAAATCCAAATGAATTGGAGGAAAATCAATAAAGTGAAGTTCAGAGAGCATCCCAAATAAAACTAGAAAATATCGTTCCGGTTTGTGCTGTTTATTTTGGAATAAGCTCGCAAATTATTTGATCGACGTACACCTTAAAGGATGCAATGAACGCAGTGCCAAATCGTGACTTTATGGAGGTGCATCCGCTGCATCAACATCAGCCGCATTGCAAGCAGCAATGTTTTGTGTTCACCGAGATAGCGGACATCGAGCTTCCAGCGGAGATAACAAAGTTTGGTGGTGGCAATGAAAAGCTGCACTGCTCCAATGGCGGCATACCGAGCTACAATTGCAAGAAGGACTCGTGCAGCGAGTCGTCCGTTGAGCGTCCTGGACGTTCGCGTAGCCGCAAAATACTGGTGGGCGTTTGCCTGGTCTTAGTCTGCATTGCCATGGCCGGCGGTATTCCGTTGGCACTTCAGTTGCGCTCCTCCTCGCTGCTGGAGGCACGCCTGGCATTTATTCGACGTCTGCTGACGGAATCGCCGCTCATTGAGGGCTCCTGGAAGCCACCCAGTGATGTTAAGCTGAACAGCAGCGGCATGGCCGACATAAGGCAAAATCATATTGGTGCCGTGCTCTGGCCTATAGCTGTTCACTGCGGTGCCCAGTATCTGGACGCAGTTCAACTGGTTCTCGAGGGCATCGATGAAGCGAAACGGATCACGGCTGCCACGAATTCGATGCATATTGTGGAGTCTGCCGATGAGATGGAGCAGACCCACATCAGAGGCGAGGTGGCCGTCCTCATGGGCATCGGTGGTGGTCATGCCCTGGGCACCAGTCTCGCTGTTCTGCGCTCCCTCTATCTGCTGGGCGCTCGATTCGTATCAATTACCAGCCTGGAATGCACAACACCTTGGGCTGCCGCAGCCATACGGAGACGCGATTATCTGATTGAGGAGAACGTGACCAATTCGCTTAACGAATTCGGAAAGGTGGGTGCAACTATATTGATTGGGATTAGAAGAGTTTAAAGTTAAAGGTTTTTATTTGTTTTAGACAATGCTCTACGAAATGAATCGCCTGGGCATGTTGATTGAAATATCACAGCTGAGCGAAACTGCAATGATAATAGCCCTGCGCACCGCGAAGGCGCCCGTTCTGCTAATGAATGCCACGCCGCTTTCCATGTGTAATGGCACGAATGTGGCCTCCATACCGGATCATGTACTCAGGTATGTTTTGCATCTAGAATTCGCAGTTTCCTTGTGATACGTAGTCCGCTTTGAGCATTCCAGCCTTCTGCCTGAAAACGGTGGAGTCATATTGCTGAACCTGGAGCGCTGTGGTGATCGCCAGATCAGCGTGCGCGAGGCGATACTGGCTATTAACTATGTGCGAAAGGTGGCTGGCGTGGATCACATTGGCCTGGGCGGAGCCCCCAAAAGCTATGCATTGTTGTTGGCCGAGCTGGCTCGTGATCGGGTTTGGGGGAATGCGGCTATCAAGAAGCTGGTTGGCGGCAATGTGATGCGAATTTTGCGCGAAATTGAAGCTCTCAAGAATCGCTTGCCCCTATACGAAGAATGGATCCCACACGAGTCGATCGAAAGCAATTCATATTGCCGCTATCCAGAGTCGTAAGCGATGCGTTTTTAAATGTATATTTTATGACTTCCGTCAGTTAAAATTCTCTGTGGGTTAATTGCTCAATGTAGATAAATAAATCACAGGACGATATAAATGAAAATCTATTTTGCGCTCTAAATCAAGCGAGAGACAAAAAATATTGACGCTTGTTCCTTGTGCCAATAATTTTCCAAATGTTTTCTTATAATTATTATAATTCCAAATGCTTTAAGTACTTATCTAAAGATAGTTACAGTTTGCATTTAGAATTCTCTTCTTTGATTATTGGCGGAAACAAAAATATTATACATCGAATTCTTACATATTTTATTGTTTGATTTAAAAGTATTCATTTACATAAATCATGCGTTACACGCTGAGATAGCTTACAAGTACTACAACTAACAATCGAGTTTATTTGCATGATTAAAATTAATAGTTAATAGATATAAATATGTAGTCATAATACATGCTTACGCGATAAACTATTTAAGTGCGCGAGAGCTACTTTTTGGCACTTTACCACACTGGCTAATTCACCTTGATGGCGGTCCGAGTGCCAAGTGTAAAGGATATTACTTCCCTATCTGGTTGTCGATCGGTAAATTCGCGCTTCATAATTTTCCTCGATAAAAGATCTTCGCTTTGATCTGCGGATGTTATTGGATCTATATCCTTAACGCTTACGACATCGCGTTTAACTCGCGTGGGCTCGTCGTCCTCATCATCGTCTAACTCAAAAACATTATTGTTCGTAATTGCTAGTTTGTTGATCTCATTAAAAAATTTACTTTTCGCATCTCTAACTGTCCTGTCATAGCCTGGATTGCTCAGCGGTGGCAAATACGTTGCCGGTATGGGCGTTGAACCCTTGTATGTGTCAGGGCAACGGGGGTCTACAGAGCCAGGGAAACAGTAAACAGGAGTCGTGTCGGGCGATAATGTTGAAGTCACTAAACTTTGTGAGCAACGAATATCAGTAGATCCTGGATAACAGTTAGGCGAAGCAGTCGTCTTTGGCTCTTGTGGACAGCGAGGATCGGTTGAGCCTGGATAACACCTTGGCTTAGTCGGTGTTACTGGTGGACGAATTGTTGTTGGAGGCAAGTAAGTTGCTGGTTGACAATCGGGATCTGTTGAACCAGGATAGCAACGGGGCTTCGATGTGGTCTTGGGCTCTTGTGGACAACGAGGGTCACTTGATCCAGGATAGCAGTTGGGCGAAGCAGTCGTCTTTGGCTGTTGTGGACAGCGCAGATCGCTTGAGCCTGGATAACACCTTGGCTTAGTCGGTGTTACTGGTGGACGAATTGTTGTTGGAGGCAAGTAAGTTGCTGGTTGACAATCGGGATCTGTTGAACCAGGATAGCAACGGGGCTTCGATGTGGTCTTGGGCTCTTGTGGACAACGAGGGTCACTTGATCCAGGATAGCAGTTGGGCGAAGCAGTCGTCTTTGGCTGTTGTGGACAGCGCAGATCGCTTGAGCCTGGATAACACCTTGGCTTAGTCGGTGTTACTGGTGGACGAATTGTTGTTGGAGGCAAGTAAGTTGCTGGTTGACAATCGGGATCTGTTGAACCAGGATAGCAGCGGGGCTTCGATGTGGTCTTCGGCTCTTGTGGACAACGAGGGTCACTTGACCCAGGATAGCAGTTGGGCGAAGCAGTCGTCTTTGGCTGTTGTGGACAACGAGGGTCACTTGATCCAGGATAGCAATTGGGCGAAGCAGTCGTCTTTGGCTGTTGTGGACAGCGAGGATCGGTTGAGCCTGGATAGCAAGAGGGCTTTGGTGGCGTATTCTGATTGCCTGGAACTCTCGTCGTTTTTATTGGCGGTAGGTAAGTGGCCGGTTGACATTTTGGATTACTTGATCCGTCAAAACATCCAGGCTTTATAGTAGTTTGCACTTTGGGGCACCTTGGATCTGGTGATCCAGGGAAACAGTTGAGGCATTCTGGATCCTTTGATCCCGGATAACATGAAGGACCTGGGGTCGTTGTAGTCGGCTCTTTTGGACAGCGAGGATCGGTTGAGCCTGGATAACACCTTGGCTTAGACGGTGTTACTGGTGGACGAACTGTAGTTGGAGGTAGGTATGTTGCAGGTTGACAATCGGGATCTGTTGAACCAGGATAACAACGGGGCTTCGATGTGGTTTTCGGTTCCTGTGGGCAACGAGGATCACTTGATCCAGGATAACACTTGGGCGAAGAAGTTGTTTTTGGCTCTTGTGGACAGCGAGGATCGGTTGAGCCTGGATAACACTTTGGCTTAGTCGGTGTTACTGGTGGACGAATTGTTGTTGGAGGCAAGTAAGTTGCTGGTTGACAATCGGGATCTGTTGAACCAGGATAGCAACGGGGCTTCGATGTGGTCTTGGGCTCCTGTGGACAACGAGGATCACTTGATCCAGGATAACACTTGGGCAAAGCAGTCGTCTTTGGCTGTTGTGGACAACGAGGGTCACTTGATCCAGGATAGCAGTTGGGCGAAGAAGTCGTCTTTGGCTCTTGTGGACAACGAGGATCGGTTGAGCCTGGATAACACCTTGGCATAGTCGGTGTTACTGGTGGACGAATTGTTGTTGGAGGCAAGTAAGTTGCTGGTTGACAATCGGGATCTGTTGAACCAGGATAGCAACGGGGCTTCGATGTGGCCTTGGGCTCCTGTGGACAACGAGGATCACTTGATCCAGGATAACACTTGGGCGAAACAGTCGTCTTTGGCTGTTGGGGACAACGAGGGTCACTTGATCCAGGATAGCAGTTGGGCGAAGCAGTTGTCTTTGGCTGTTGTGGACAGCGAGGATCGGTTGAGCCTGGATAACACCTTGGCTTAGTCGGTGTAACTGGTGGACGAACTGTAGTTGGAGGTAGGTATGTTGCCGGTTGACAATCGGGATCTGTTGAACCAGGATAACAACGGGGCTTCGATGTGGTTTTCGGTTCCTGTGGGCAACGAGGATCACTTGATCCAGGATAACACTTGGGCGAAGCAGTTGTCTTTGGCTGTTGTGGACAACGAGGGTCACTTGATCCAGGATAGCAGTTGGGCGAAGCAGTCGTCTTTGGCTGTTGTGGACAACGAGGGTCACTTGATCCAGGATAGCAGCTGGGCGAAGCAGTCGTCTTTGGCTGTTGTGGACAGCGAGGATCGGTTGAACCTGGATAGCAAGACGGCTTTGGTGGCGTATTCTGATTGCCTGGAATTCTCGTCGTTTTTATTGGCGGAAGGTAAGTGGCTGGTTGACATTTTGGATCACTTGATCCGTCAAAACATCCAGGCCTTTTAGTAGTTTGCACTTTGGGGCACCTTGGATCTGGCGATCCAGGGAAACAGTTGAGGCATTCTGGATCCTTTGATCCTGGATAACATGAAGGAGCTGGGGTCGTTGTAGTCGGCTCTTTTGGACAGCGAGGATCGGTTGAGCCTGGATAACACCTTGGCTTAGACGGTGTTACTGGTGGACGAACCGTTGTTGGAGGTAGGTAAGTTGCAGGTTTACAATCGGGATCTGTAGAGCCAGGATAGCATCGGGGCTTCGACGTAGTCTTGGGCTCTTGTGAACAACGAGGATCACTTGATCCAGGATAGCAGTCAGGCGAAGCAGTTGTCTTTGGTTCCTGCGGACAGCGAGGATCGGTTGAGCCTGGATAACACCTTGGCTTAGACGGTGTTACTGGTGGACGAGCCGTAGTTGGAGGCAAGTAAGTTGCTGGTTGACAATCGGGATCTGTTGAACCAGGATAGCAGCGGGGCTTCGATGTGGTCTTGGGCTCTTGGGGACAACGAGGATCCCTTGATCCAGGATAGCAGTTGGGCGAAGCAGTTGTCTTTGGCTGTTGTGGACAGCGAGGATCGGTTGAGCCTGGATAACACCTTGGCTTAATCGGTGTAACTGGTGGACGAACTGTAGTTGGAGGTAGGTATGTTGCCGGTTGACAATCGGGATCTGTTGAACCAGGATAACAACGGGGCTTCGATGTGGTCTTGGGCTCCTGTGGGCAACGAGGATCACTTGATCCAGGATAACACTTGGGCGAAGCAGTCGTCTTTGGCTGTTGTGGACAGCGGGGATCGGTTGAGCCTGGATAACACCTTGGCTTAGTCGGTGTTACCGGTGGTCGACCAGTGGTTGGAGGCAAGTAGGTGGCTGGTTGACAATCGGGATCTGTTGAACCAGGATAACAACGGGGCTTCGATGTGGTCTTGGGCTCTTGTGGACAACGAGGATCACTTGATCCAGGATAGCAGTTGGGCGAAGCAGTTGTCTTTGGCTGTTGTGGACAGCGAGGATCGGTTGAGCCTGGATAACACCTTGGCTTAGTCGGTGTTACTGGTGGACGAACTGTAGTTGGAGGCAAGTAAGTTGCTGGTTGACAATCGGGATCTGTTGAACCAGGATAGCAACGGGGCTTCGATGTGGTCTTGGGCTCCTGTGGGCAACGAGGATCACTTGATCCAGGATAACACTTGGGCGAAGCAGTTGTCTTTGGCTGTTGTGGACAGCGAGGATCGGTTGAGCCTGGATAACACCTTGGCTTAGTCGGTGTAACTGGTGGACGAACTGTAGTTGGAGGTAGGTATGTTGCCGGTTGACAATCGGGATCTGTTGAACCAGGATAACAACGGGGCTTCGATGTGGTTTTCGGTTCCTGTGGACACCGAGGATCACTTGATCCAGTATAACACTTCGGCGAAGAAGTTGTCTTTGGCTCTTGTGGACAGCGAGGATCGGTTGAGCCTGGATAACACCTTGGCTTAAACGGTGTTACTGGTGGACGAACTGTAGTTGGAGGTAGGTATGTTGCAGGTTGACAATCGGGATCTGTTGAACCAGGATAGCAACGGGGCTTCGATGTGGTTTTCGGTTCCTGTGGGCAACGAGGATCACTTGATCCAGGATAGCACTTGGGCGAAGCAGTCGTCTCTGGCTGTTGTGGACAGCGAGGATCGGTTGAGCCTGGATAGCACCTTGGCTTAGTCGGTGTTACTGGTGGACGAATTGTTGTTGGAGGCAAGTAAGTGGCTGGTTGACAATCTGGATCTGTTGAACCAGGATAGCAACGGGGCTTCGATGTGGTCTTGGGCTCTTGTGGACAACGAGGGTCACTTGATCCAGGATAGCAATTGGGCGAAGCAGTCGTTTTTGGCTGTTGTGGACAGCGAGGATCGGTTGAGCCTGGATAGCAAGAGGGCTTTGGTGGCGTATTCTGATTGCCTGGAATTCTCGTCGTTTTTATTGGCGGAAGGTAAGTGGCCGGTTGACATTTTGGATCACTTGATCCGTCAAAACATCCAGGCTTTATAGTAGTTTGCACTTTGGGGCACCTTGGATCTGGTGATCCAGGGAAACAGTTGAGGCATTCTGGATCCTTTGATCCCGGATAACATGAAGGACCTGGGGTCGTTGTAGTCGGCTCTTTTGGACAGCGAGGATCGGTTGAGCCTGGATAACACCTTGGCTTAGACGGTGTTACTGGTGGACGAGCCGTAGTTGGAGGCAAGTAAGTTGCTGGTTGACAATCGGGATCTGTTGAACCAGGATAGCAGCGGGGCTTCGATGTGGTCTTCGGCTCTTGTGGACAACGAGGATCACTTGATCCAGGATAACAGTCAGGCGAAGCAGTTGTCTTTGGTTCCTGCGGACAGCGAGGATCGGTTGAGCCTGGATAACACCTTGGCTTAGTCGGTTTTACAGGTGGACGAACCGTTGTTGGAGGTAGGTAAGTTGCAGGCTTACAATCGGGATCTGTAGAGCCAGGATAGCATCGGGGCTTCGACGTGGTCTTGGGCTCTTGTGGACAACGAGGATCACTTGATCCAGGATAGCAGTCAGGCGAAGCAGTTGTCTTTGGTTCCTGCGGACAGCGAGGATCGGTTGAGCCTGGATAACACCTTGGCTTAGACGGTGTTACTGGTGGCCGAGCCGTAGTTGGAGGCAAGTAAGTTGCTGGTTGACAATCGGGATCTGTTGAACCAGGATAGCAGCGGGGCTTCGATGTGGTCTTGGGCTCTTGGGGACAACGAGGATCACTTGATCCAGGATAGCAGTCAGGCGAAGCAGTTGTCTTTAGTTCCTGCGGACAGCGAGGATCGGTTGAGCCTGGATAACACCTTGGCTTAGTCGGTCGTACAGGTGGACGAACCGTAGTTGAAGGTAGGTAAGTTGTAGGTAGACAATCGGGATCTGTTGAACCAGGATAGCAACGGGGCTTCGAAGTGGTTTTCAATTCCTGTGGGCAACGAGGATCACTTGATCCAGGATAGCAGTCAGGCGAAGCAGTTGTCTTTGGCTGTTGTGGACAGCGAGGATCGGTTGAGCCTGGATAACACCTTGGCTTAGTCGGTTTTACAGGTGGACGAGCCGTTGTTGGAGGTAGGTAAGTTGCAGGTTTACAATCGGGATCTGTAGAGCCAGGATAGCATCGGGGCTTCGACGTGGTCTTGGGCTCTTGTGGACAACGAGGATCACTTGATCCAGGATAGCAGTCAGGCGAAGCAGTTGTCTTTGGTTCCTGCGGACAGCGAGGATCGGTTGAGCCTGGATAACACCTTGGCTTAGACGGTGTTACTGGTGGACGAGCCGTAGTTGGAGGCAAGTAAGTTGCTGGTTGACAATCGGGATCTGTTGAACCAGGATAGCAGCGGGGCTTCGATGTGGTCTTGGGCTCTTGTGGACAACGAGGATCACTCGATCCAGGATAGCAGTCAGGCGAAGCAGTTGTCTTTGGCTGTTGTGGACAGCGAGGATCGGTTGAGCCTGGATAACACCTTGGTTTAGCCGATGTTGCAGGTGGTCGAACAGTGGTTGGAGGTAAGTAAGTTGTTGGTTGACAATTGGGATCTGTTGACCCAGGATAGCAGCGGGGCTTCGGTGTAATTTGAGAATCTTGTCCGCAATTCTTGCTTGAGCTAGGCGAACAAGGTTCGGTTATATCCTCACCACAAGTAAGTAATCGTTCGCAGGGTCCATTACATAGCTCAATATCGCATTTTAGATAAACTTGAGATCGGTCGGGAAACTTGAAAGCTTTAAGCATATTGTAGTATGTTAACGTTTGACCAGGATTTGATTCAAATTTTTTCCACTCGCCAAATACTTTTTTCTTGAGCGAGCATCCATTTTTATCGGATAGCTGTAGTTTGTTTGTCGTTCCTGCCTCAAAATCTGGCTGATCAGAAGCATAACATTGTAAAATGTTAATATCCCAGGTCTGATACAATTGTTTCACATTAATAGTAAATGTTATATCCGTGCCCAGCTTCAGCGTGTAATTAATTGGCTTAATATTCGGTGGGAGACCCGTTCCTATTTCCATCCAGCATTCAACTGGACCGCTCGGAGTTTCTACCTCGATCACTTCGAGCATATCGACAACAAATGGTCGGAAATAAACGGTTTTCTCCTGTTCATCGCTGCGACTGCATGTGATTTTGCGTGCCGTGTCCCAACTTTCTTGGATATCCTGGTCATTCTGTATGATCAAAATATTATCCACCGATGCACACAACGAGCAGGAGGGCTTGCTGCCGCAACCGTCGAAGGGCACTTTGAATACAAAGCGGCGTTCATTGCTGCCCGAGTTCACATATCTAAAGTAAGACATGGGAGAGTATGAATTGTTGCTTTTACTTCAAATTCAAATGCTCTTCATATATTACGCACCTGCACTTGGGATCGTTGTAGTATCCCTGGCTGTATATGACACCGTTGAATAGCTCCGAAAATTCGACTTCTACAATCATGCCATTCGAGGTATCGCATTTGACGTCGATCTTTTCAATGTTGCCATTGAATGCGGAGGTCTTCCGAGATACCCTGGGAAACGCAAGCGCCAAATCGGCTGGCTTGACTTCATTGTCAACGTAATCGTCGTCTGTTCTCAGCTCCGCGCCGCTGGCAATGACCTTTTGAATGCAATAAGCTATACGTTGATATTCAATACTTTTGTGTTTTTGCAAATTTCATACCAAAAGCTGAGTCAAAAATATTATGTGGCCAGCTTTGACCATTTTTAGTGGATTGTCGCTCGATCTAAAACCTGTTGCAAATTAAACGTAGTTGTAATTAAAGTTGTTCGTCGTATTTGTATAATTGATTTTTGGCATATGCTGAGGCTGCGGTTTCTTTGTTCAACTAAATATATATCGTAATAATACATAATTATATATGCAAATCGGCGTCAAAGAATTAATCTCTAATAATCAATTTTTATTCGGGAATTCACATGATATTTTTTTATTTATTTATTTTTTTTTTTTTTGCCAAAGTGCGATCGGAAGCAAATATTGCCATAAATATTTCCAAAGCCATTTTAATGTCACATTTTATTTAATTAATACCTTGGACGCTCGAAAACTCAACGAATCGCTCCCAAGGTGAAAATTATAATATTTAAGTCCTTCGCTTTTATACAAAAAACAAAATATTAAAGATTATTATATTTATAATTCATTTCGTGGGGCATTGTGTTAAAAATTAAACAGGTAAGATTAAAAAAACGAATTGTTTTAAGGCAAGAATTTAGCTGCAACTAAAACTTGCTTGTGTTTCATTTAATTATCAGATATTTCAACTAATAAATATTATAAATGCAGCTCTATAATCGAGAAAAAAAGGTGCTATGTAGGTTAACATATTGAACAATTAACTCCCGACTCGCATTTGTCCCAGATCCAGATTCAAATTTACCTGTAACTCGACACCGAAATCGGTGGGAAACCTGTTCAGACATTTGTGTAATGTCATTTATATGGCAAAAGGCGTCATTAATAAAAGTAAATTGTGTTAACTTGAGAGGGCGTCCGGCCTGTCCAGCTATGCAATATGGCATACGTATTGTATGCTTGGATTTGAAAATGTATTCGCTCGATGAGTTAACTCTTGGAGACGGCAAAGGTAAAGCTAACACAGTTTTAGTGGATATTCATGAATAGCATTCGTTTATTGATGTTTATTCAATTTGATTATAAAGCCACAGCGTTGACCTTCGACGTTTTCGATTCCCTAAACGATTATTTCTCGCTCTTGTGTTTGAATTATCAACGCGCAATTTGCGCATATTGTTGCCACTGACAGGTAGTTAAAGTATTTAACTTGTTGCCAGATTTGATTTGAAATTTTGAAATATTGACTGGTTCTTGAGTTGTTTTATTCGTTTTGATTCTTTTGGCGCGCAGTTAAAATCTCTGATGCAGTTCGGCGTTAATTGAAATCTTACTTCGATTTGTGTTTTTTCCTTTCTTTTTGCGGCCTCAAAACAGGTAAATGACAATAACAGCGAGCACTCGCTTGCCCATAAATTAGACAATACACCAAATATATATATATATATTACTCAATTTGTTTTAAATATGTTAATGTATGCTTAACTAAATACACATGCTATAAGTATTTGCGCTAGCAGCATTTGATGGCTGCAATTAATGAGATCCATGCAAAGCTCTCAACTGCCAGATCTTCGTATGCTTGGCGTATGTTTTTTATTGACTGCCCACAAAATGAAATAAATAATAATAACTTGGACATTGATGATCTTGCCGTGAACTTTTGCCATTTGGGCGCCTCAGACATGGGCGCACACACACACACACACACACACACACACACACACACACATGCGCGTGTATTCGTGCTCGTCTAGGTGTTCGTCACGGCAAACAGGTGATTACCCAACAGGCTTTTGACGCCGCCTCAGCCACGCATGTGTGTGTGTGTGTGTGTGTGTGTGTGTGTGTGTGTGTGTGTGTGCACATATCTTTGTTGTTTTTACAGGCAGGCACCCAACTGTCAGCCGCCCGTCAGTCAAACTGGGCGTGTACTGTGGACGCAACTGCAACTGGACACTCCGGCCGTGTACTATCTGGCGTATACTTAATGCTGCCGCACAAGAATATTCGTTAATTATGCGTTATGCTCCGAGTCGAGTTAATTATGTCGAGTCGAATCAAATCCGGCAATTTGTAGGAATTGATTGCTTGATTCGGACAACAGTCAAATTAGTGAAGTTGATGTTGGTTTTGGTTTTGTTGTCTTTTTCTTCTCTGGCTTTTTCGTCTGGCTAATCTCGCACAAGAAATCTGTTCACATGCGCTTACAAAATGTTTATCATAAGTATTTAATGCGGCTGTTCGCGAATCAACAGTTAAAAGGTGAGCCAATAATAACCGACTTTAAATAAATTTATTCGCATTAGTTTTGTATAGATATGTCTCTTTTTTTCAGTGTGTTTTTCTTTGTAATTTGTTTCATGCAGTCGAGCTGTAAGCCATATTTTGATACCTTTACATTTTCTTTCACCGAAGGCAAATAGAGCATTTGCGCTTCGGTGTCGGGCATCGATTTTTGTTTGCCATATAGCTGTGGTCATTCAAGTCTAGGGCAAGCAAAGTGGGACACATTTTTTATTGAGTATATTGCTCAATCGCAAATCGCAGCGGATAAGCTGATTGCGGCAATCTGAAGTGTGGAATCTTGCATCCTCATTAATAAATGCTTCAAGGCTTCGTCAGGAAAGGCAAGAGCTCACACTGAATATGCCATAGTCTGTATATATATATATAGACGATGAATGTTCGGATTATTATAAATGACTCTCGAAGCGGTCGCTCGTTTGGGTTAAGCCTTTTTCCGGCTCAAATGCGATTTGAACAGTTTAATTCGGCCTTGCCTAAGTGTTTACAAGCTTGCCGAGATTCTTCGTCTAATCCATAATTAAATCAAGCGTTTTAGCAATAAATCGTATGTCTTTTTATAAATTAAAACAAATTTATTTGCAAGACTTGACGACGAATTCGTGAGTTTTATGATCAAAATAAATGGAAAAGTATTAAATATAATTGAATATATTTTTAAGACCTTTTTAGCGGACAATTGTTTTCGGACTAGATGATCACTTGCGAAATCATAAAAGTTTACTTCTCAAAAACATATAGGGAATACCCCGAACCCTCTTTGAGCTGGTAGCAGGGAGTTGGCGCTAGGTATAAAATATAAGATACTTGACATATATATAATATTCTAGAAGCAACATTCCAAGTTTGGTGACTCTAGCTGATAATATTTACCCAATTTGCTCAAAAGACAGGCTGTCGATATTGCATTTTTATCGATTGCTTGGAAAGTAAGGAATAAGTTATCGATTATCGGAAAGGAGGACCGACAAAAATTTCAGTCTCTATAGGTTCTGAGATCCTTGCGTTCATACATACGGACGGACAGACAGACGGATCGACTCGGCTATTGATGCTGATCAAGAATGTATATACTTTATGGGGTCGGAGATGCTTCCTTCTGCCTGTTACATACATTTACATTTTGCACAAATACCATTAACCCTTTTTAGCCATTTTCAATGGGTTTAGGGTATAATTATATATTTTTCAATATTATCCAATAAGCTTCTTTGACCCAATTTTATGTTTGAGTACATTGAGTAATTTAATAACCGATTTTGCTTTTATCACTTTGCTTTTGGCATTAACTTATACAAATTTCAATTATTTGCCACACTGCAGCAAGAATTATTTTTGAATTTAAACACAGAGTCAACAATGAAAACTTATTAAAAGTCGATTTAAAACATTATTGTATTTGATAGTTATTATTTAAGGCAATAATTATTGCTTAATTTGTCACATTATTGCCGTTGTTGCATTTCACATATTTGCGCAAATACAAGTTTCCAAAAATGTTTTTCAAACTCCCACGCAACGCACTGAACACGATTATTTTGAAATCCGCAGAGAATATGCATATATATGTATGTATATATATATAATTTTGTTCAAAAAATGTCGCTTGATTGGAACTTACTGGAATCGCTGGCTGGCTGGTCGGTGCTCGAGGAGAAGAGTTGGTTTGATCGCCGGCTGGTTAAGAGTTCGCTGTCGCACTAAGCCACGAATTGACGCGTCTTCGTTTATATACTCGCACGTAGCATGTTTTAACTAAAAATCGTTTGGAACACGGCTTTCAAAATCCAAAGGCGCAGCAAATGCAAAAAACAACAGCAGCAGCAGCAGCAGCAGCAGCAGCAGCAGCAGCCAAAAGAGCAGCACGGCTGGCCACAAAAGAGTTATTTACTTTACACATTTTTTTTTTATGCTCACGAGGCTTGTTTCAAAAGTATTTAAAAATATCCGTTGGCAAAATATTTATTCTGCGATGTGGCAACGCTTTTTCAAGTGTTTTTTTTTTTGTGCTTTTAAATGGCATGAGTCCAGCTAGCAAAAATGTCCGTTAGTTTTTGATCACGCCTCGTGCATGCATGCAGATACTCTTGCCAAATGCCCGATTGCAGGGTATATCGAAATTCTTATGGAAGTGAGCATCGCTTGCAAATACTTGTGTAAGTTAAACAAAGGATTCCACAAATCAAAAGCACAATAAATTATTTTTGCTTGATTGAAATTTAAACATTCATGTTATAGAAGCTGCCCAAACATAGAGTATACACAAGAGTCGATTACTTATGCCAGGCATAGAGTATACGCAAGCGTTGGCAACTTTTGTAGAATATATTATTATCATATTAATTATAATGCATTTGAAAACTGTAGAGTACAAGTTTTGAAAGGGCATGCGAGTGAGTCTTTGCTCGAAACCAGATTTGAGGTCTTTCATTTACTATATTTCATGCGGCAGGCAGTCGAGTCGCGTGAGCCAAACATTGTCCGCTCTGCGTCTTCTTCGGCTTGACCCGGCCCCCGGTCTGAGGCGTTGCAGCGGCGACAACTCCAGCCGAAAGATCCGCAACGTCAAATGGCTAACACCTCAGTATGTATTTTAGGGCCAAAATGCCAAAATCCGTCATTGTCGCAACTGAAATCGTGGCCGGGCTTCGACATCGACGCCGAGCTGGTCATGCAACTATAGTCATTGCGGGCCCGATCATCCCGAACAGGTATTAATATACTCGTAGTCATACTTTTTTGGATGCCCAGCGTCCGCTTCGTGCCTGCCTGGTGACAGACGGCAAGCGGTCATGGCGATTTAGATGCTGCCGCTGCTGCCGCCGCTGCTGCTGCTGCTGCTGCTGCTGCTGCTGCTGCCGCTGCCGCTGCTGCTGCTGCTGCTGCTGCTGATGGTGATGGGTGATTGCTGTTGTACCTTTGCGGATCGTTATGGCTATAGCTTTGTTGTTGCTGCTGTTGTTGAGGTTGGAGGGACGTATAAAAACAAACAGCGTATGGCCGATGCCAGCTAGACCGACATTTGCACAAACATTCAATTATACATAGATATTAACATATACTTAATTATTGCTTATCATTATTTCTTGCTAATTTATAACCAGTCAAAAAAAAAAACAACTAACCACAAATGAAGACGTAAAAATACGCCCAATAGTTGAGTATTTTCAATATATTTAGTCGTGCCTCGAAGGCCATCCACATAAGCCTGCAGAGGAACCTAAAAGCTCAAGGAAACCCAACCAAATGTTTGGCACTGGGGCGTTGCGAACGTGACATCCGAAATTCCTGCCACTTAGCACTGGAAACACGCGACCTTGAGCACCGGAAATGCTTTCTGTGTGAGGCGCCAGGCCCTGGAAAGCCAAGATAACCCGTTTTTGGGAATCCCTGGCATGAAATGCTATGCTACAAAAACATAAATTATACTAATACATCACAACTCAACAGCCTGGGACTGTGTACCTTAAATCATATATTGCATGTTTAAACAGCCAAAAAGAAAAACCCGGCTTTAACCAATTTTCTTGTTCAATAACTTTTTTGTGATATTTTGAAATGAAGTAAGCATACAAATGTAATTCATTTTTAATTATATGAAAAGGGAAGGCATTTCATAAGCTCAAACAAAAATTTATTCGTAGTCTCAACTCTGCTTTTGTTGATTTCGAAAAACAAGTAAGCGGTTCTGGTCGGGAGCTCCCGACTAGGGGATGCCCTGCACCCTCTCCTTCCAACACCAAATGCCAGTTTATATACTATTCTAGAAGTCGAGTTTTGTGACTCTCGCTCTTATTATTTACCAAAATTGCTCAAAAAACAGGATTACGATATCGATTTTTATCGATCACTTGGAAACGGGGCAAGTTATCAAATATCGGAAACAAGCACGATCTGCGTGGGCACTAGGAGAACGTGATGCTAAAATTTCAAGTCTCTAGCTCTTATAGGTGCTGAGATCCTTGCGTTCATACATACGGACGGACGGACGGAGGGACAGACAGACGGACGGACAGGCGGACGGACGGACAGACAGATAGACATGGCTAGATCGACGCGGCTGTTGATGCTGATCAAGAATATATATACTTTATGGGGTCGGAGATGCCTCCTTCTGCCTGTTACATACATTTGCACAAATACATTATACCCTTTTTAGCCATTTTGAATGGGTTCAGGGTATAATAAAAAGGCGATTTTTTAACTGCATAAATATCAAGCCCAAAAGTATGCAATGCATCTTGGAACTGACAAATCGAAAGCATACTTTGAGAAGCATTTGAATTTATGCCAGTATGTAGAAAACTTTGGGAATTATATCTAGTTTAATATGTTTGGACATTTCCTATTCAGATACATTGCTTTAGCTTGAAAAGACCCAACTCCTTGGTATAATTTTCCAAAAATGTGGAGTCATCTGGGCACCATAGCATTTGTTGTCTAGATTGGACTTTAATAGTACGAAAAACTAGATTTCTCGAAAAAATACGAAATCTTTGAATGTTTTGATTATGACGTTGACAAAAAAGACCACGACTTACATTAGAATATAAGTTAAATAAGGTTTCAAAGGTTTCAAGCTTTCAAAGTCTGAAGTTTTTGGTATATATGGGGATAAAGTTAGACTTTGGAATTATCTTAAAAAAATCCAATCTTAAATTTAAACTTTTACCAATAGGAATTATTTCAAAAGTATCGGCCAGCCTCCTATCCCAGAACAAGTTCTCTGTAAAGTATATAAAAAGGAGTTCCAAGTCCAAGCAAAAAGGACTTTTAGCTGAATCAGACTTTTTGACATTTGAAAACTGCACTGACAGAAAAAGCTTTCAACACTGTTCCAAATGGTTTTCCCCAGCCAGTGTTGGCAACGCTGAAAATGTGTTGTGGGCGTACGTCCCACTGGAGCAGTATTGGGGGGCCTTGAGGAAAAATCGATATTGCCACAGCTGTTCGTCGTGTACAACAAGTGAAACGCTGAGCGTAGCCGGAAAAAGTTAAAAAACTGAACATACAAAAAACCGAATAACGTATAAACAAAAGAAGAGGCAACTAATTGAATAAACCATAATCAGGATTATTAAAAGCATAAACAATAATTGCAAAAAGAAGTGGTGATTTTTTTTTGTAAAGTAACCGATTTTGATTATGTGGCATATGTTTGTCCTGCGAGTTTCGTGGCAATAGAGAAACACTGTACCAAATATCCTTTAGAAATATGCCCAGCTCAAGGCGTGCCATTTTGGGGCACATCATGTCCGGACTGTGCACGAAGATGAACCGCACCAAGCCCGTGCCCGCTGATGTCATGGAGACGCCCTTGAAGCGATGCCTGACCACCTTCGACATCGCACTATTGGGTACAAGAATATATTCTCAATTAAAATACATATAGATATATATTTGTATTCGGTTTGTTTACCTACAGGAATTGGACATATGGTGGGTGCGGGCATCTATGTTCTGACCGGAACTGTGGCCAAGGAAATGGCCGGGCCTGGCATCATTTTGTCGTTCGTGCTCGCAGGATTCGTCTCCATGTTGGCGGCGCTGTGCTACGCGGAGTTTGGCACTCGCGTGCCCAAGGCCGGATCGGCATACGTCTACACCTATATATCGATCGGTGAGTTTTGGGCATTCGTCATTGGCTGGAATATACTGCTGGAGCATATGCTGGGCGCCGCGTCGGTGGCGCGCGCCTGGAGCGGCTATGTCGACTCGATGCTGGGCGGCTGGATAGCCAACACGACGCTCGCGCTGATGGGCGGCATACATGAGCCCGGCCTGGCTCAGTATCCGGATGTGCTGGCCTTTCTCGTGTGCATTGTCTATGCGGCGGCATTGGGCACCGGCGTGAAGGCGACCGCCGTCTTCAACAGCATCCTGACCCTAGTCAACATTGGCGTCATGATGGTGGTCATCGGCGTCGGCTTCTGGTATGCGGACACCGACAACTGGTCCGAGGCCCAGGGCGGATTTCTGCCGTTTGGCTTTGGCGGCGTGATTGCCGGCGCTGCGACCTGTTTCTATGCATTCGTTGGCTTCGATTCGATAGCCACGGCGGGCGAGGAGGCCAAGAACCCGGCCGTATCCATACCCATTGCCACCGTGCTGTCCCTGTGCGTTGTCACAATCGGCTATATACTGGTGAGCGCCGCACTGACGCTCATGATACCCATCAGTGACATTAATCCGGCTGCCTCGCTGCCGGAGGCCTTCGGGCAGCTGCACCTGCCCTGGGCCAAGTACATCATCTCGGTCGGAGCACTCTGCGGCATGACCACCACGCTGCTGGGCTCCCTCTATGCTCTGCCCCGCTGCATGTACGCCATGGCATCGGACGGTTTGCTCTTCAGCTGCTTCGGTCGCATTAACGCGAGCACCCAAGTGCCTCTGTTGAATCTGATCGTCTCCGGGCTGATGAGCGCTGCCCTGGCATTGGTGTTCGACCTGGCCAAGCTGGTGGAGTTCATGTCAATTGGCACTCTGCTCGCCTATACCATTGTCTCCGCCAGCGTCATAATATTGCGCTATCGGCCCCTTCCACACGTGGGTACTCCGAATCCCGTCTATGCGCCCGATACGCCCGATGACGAGAACGAAGAGGATGCCGATTCACAGTCCAGCATTGGCACAGCTTCGCCCACAAGCGATCTTATCGAGGGCGCCCTTGCGGGTCGCCTCAAGCCACAGTTCCGCTGGCTGGATCCGCTGCTGGGTCGCTTTGCGCCCGGTTCTGTGGTATCCGGCGCGGTGTTGCTGTTCGTTGTGTTGAGCTTCGCCATCTGCCTGGAGCTGAAGGTGTCCTGGGCGCAGCTGTACACAGGCACCTGGTGGGCATTGCTGGTATATGGTTTCATCATCTTCGCTGCCAGCACCTGTGTCGCCATCATGGCGGTGCATAATCAGAACACGCGTGGCCTGAACTTCAAGGTGCCACTGGTGCCATTCGTGCCAGCGCTGGGCATCTTCAGCAACATAATGCTGATGGTGCACCTGGACGCGTTGACCTGGGTGCGCTTCTTTGTCTGGGTATCGATTGGCATGGTCGTCTATTTCCTGTACGGCATGGGCCATAGCAAAGAGGGCGAGGCCTGTTCCTCGTACTCCATTCTGATGACCTCATCGGAGGCAGGTAAACTGAACTGGGGATCCTTCAAGGGTTCGAAGAATACTGCTAAGCATACCGTGCTGGAGCGTTTCCTGGGTCGCCGGAAACCGAATGATAATAAACCCATTGTCGAGGACGAAACCGACGAAAATGCGGATAGTCCAAACTAAACCAATTACCGGGGACATTATTTTATCATCTGTATTTAGCAAAGCACAACGGTCTGTGACGAAACATCCTCGGCTATTATTCAATTGGCATCGATCGATATATTAAAATATTATTACAAATATTTATCGCTCGTTGAAAGTAATCTGTCAGAAGAACACAAATAAAAGTAATTTATGTATGTTTAACCAGAGTATCCTTTAGTCGATGATAGATCGCGATCTGCAACAATTGTTAAAAAAGTACCTCTCAGAGTCCCGTTATGTACTACCACAAAACTGTCAAAGTGTCTACCTACTCTTATACTCTTATACTCTCTTATATTTATTGATGTACAAGCTTATTCATTGTATACATGAGATAAACAAATAATAATTTAAACATATTAAAGATGTATATTATAATATATTTGAATTGTTTCATATATGTATAAATCGATATATATACACAATATTAAATATTTATGAAAATGAAAAATGTTAATGGCTTTTCTTTGGGAAGTTTTAAGGAAATTAAGCTAAAAATCGGTGTGAACATTTAACGAAAAGCTCTCAAACACTTTCTTATTTCGTAACATAATCTAAAATGTAAAGGTGCCCTTTTGGGGACAAGTGCATGTGCACGGTGTAGATTACGAAGAGCCATATCATGTAGATGGTTCGTGAACTTATTGCATTTGGTGCGAGATTGCAACGTGTGACTGGCAAATTTGAGCGCAAGGAATGTCGCGGCGCTCATTTATAATTATCTATCGAAATAAAGCTCCATGGGCAGTGGGGCGTGGTGTGGGGAGTTGAGGGTAGAGGGCGCCACCGCGTCATCAGCATAAACAAGCTCGCATTTTGATGACGCAGCCGTGATGACGCATACAATGTATGAAATACATTCACATAAAAGAGCACGCAGCCATATGAATGTGTACATGGGTGTGTTTGTATGTGTGTGTGTGTGTCTGTGTGTATCATACGAGCCCAAGGCCTGAGATGGAGAGTGAAAAAGTGTTTCGTGCGAGAGCTTACGAGCTTGGCAACAACAAAATCTGTAGCTAGAATATCTTCAACAGTCAAAAACGGGTTTCGAACGCATGACTTTTTGATGGAGCGGCAAAACGGCGCTTATTCAGAAGCAGAGACAACAACTCGGCGCTATTTCGCAAGCCAAAAAGTCCGTTGGCACTGAGCTTAACGTATCTGTATTTTGAATTCAAATTCAAAAATTAACGCTCGCCGCGTGCACACATGTGTATGCTTTAATATATATGCATGTGTATGTGCAAGTAAATGTATGCTGCAGCTTCTTCCAAGCGATATATGTATGTATGTATGTATGTATGCAGATTGGATTTCGCAGCATAATACAAAATTACATGATATGAATATTGACCGTTGTAATTGAGTCAAAGTGGAACTATTTGAAAGAGTGAATTATTTTCATAGTGAAACAGATTTTCATTTTGCTCTTTAGAGGTCTTCCGGCTGGCTATGCGATGGCCCCTAAAAACCATATTCAAGACTACGCGCCTGTACCAATGCCATTGACAAGTTTTGCTCTGCCAGATTCGTGTATTGAAGCAGCACAAGGTGATAGGATGGATGCCGGCTGTTCAAAAACGCAACCTTATGAAGCAGAAGTACCAAATGCTATGCGATGCGATGAATTCAAAATGTACAAACAACTATGCGAGGTTTAGTTCAACTGTTTTGAACAGCATACTATTAAAGAGAAGAGAATATATTAAGAGAACGTAAAAAAGCTGATGTCCTTAACAGTTATTACGAATAAGACAACGGTAAAATTAGAGTACAGCCTTTTCTTCCATTTTCTAGTATTTTTTTTGGGTTAAACATACTTCGCAAGAAACGGAAATGTGCAAACTTTTAGGGCGCACCTCGTGTTTGCATCGACAGATGAATGTTCTTCGGTTGCATATCTGTACGAATGTATGTATACTTGGAAATCACCTTGCAACAGCTGCAACATCCTTGGACGACGTACAGCCATCCCTCACAATTTAGGGGTTGATGATGCAGACGCGGAGTCCGGGAAATGGAAATCTACCTGTAGTTGTAGTTGTCTTTACCTGCATACATACAGATCGAAATATGCGTTGCGTACATGTGCATGTGTGTGATCTGCTGTGCTCTGGCATAATTCCTGTGTAGGCCAATGATCTTTATTTTCGAGTTGCAGCTGCTCAACGAAATCATAAACTGCGCCGCGCACATCGAATAATTGTTGCAGCCATTTCTGCAACCATACATACATACATACATACATACATATGTACATACATATCACTGTCACATGCATAGGTATGTACACTATAACATCGATATGTATTAATTCATATCGATAGGAGATCATAACATGATTTTGATAATATATATCATCTTTAGTGAAAGTGAATCATGGCATGCAAATGAAAGGTGTACTGATTTACTGTCTAGATACACACAAATGTGTGTGCTCAATACGTGAAGATCGCTCTAGCGGATACAGTAAGCGTCTTTCGGTATTCACCGTATGAGTATGTATATGTATATACATATATAGATGTTTGTATGTATGCGTACACATTCGTAGCATAGGGGTAGTTTTAAAGCATTGAATAGAAATAAGACGCTAGCATATGGCATTTAAAATCAACGTTTCATTCTCAAAGTGGAATTTCCGTATACATTTAATTGTAAACGTTAACGTACAGGCGTGCAATGCGATGGCAAACGCTGATATTTCAACGTTCCACGCAATTGTTTTCGAAAATAACGTCGCACTAGAGCAAACTTTCTCACACATACCAATGCAAGTGTGGCAAATGGAGCCCTGGTAATGTTTCAATTCCAGTCGTTCCATTAATGTTAATGCTCAGCAACTGTAGAAGGTTGTTCATTGAGCATGTACATGAGTCGTTTTGAAAGAAGAGAATGGATAGCTGTATTAACTGACGTCACAGCGTAGATACATATGAAAAACATCAAAATATGCTGAATGCAAATAAATATTATTAAAATCAAAAATATTCACCTATTTCTACGTACTAGCAAGATAATTACATAATTAAACCTGCCATTGTCTATTGAAATAAGTAATAACAACGTTAACGAATGCCATTATCAATATACACATAAATTCGTTTAAAATCGTTCTATAAACAAAACAAATATTTGTGTATTTGTACCAATAAAAAGAGCAATTCCTAAAAGTTATGCGTGTTATCTGATAACATATACAAGAACAGTTGCTGTGGTTGAGCGAGTGACGTCACGCGGTCTGTCTTTCTTATCTCTCGCCGAAGCTCACAACCTTTCGGCCCGTAGCCACGCGTAGCGTACATAAGCGAAACGAATATGAAAAATGGAACCATTTACATTTCGGAGAGCAGAGCAGACAGTCGGGCGCGTTTCGTTCCTTTTCGCGTGTACGAGTGAGTGAATTTTTGTATCGTTCGATTTGTTTTAAAATCGACAAGAGCAAGCGACAACAACAACGACTAACGCGAAATAATATTCGTTTATTAAAAATATTTCGCAACCAATGTGCTGTATTGCGTCAACCAAGTGAAATTGAAGTCAGCACAAAGATTCGAAAATAAAAAATATTACTCGTACACACAAGCACACACACACACACACACACACAAACGCACGCATACAAACAGAAACAGACGCACACACACACGCGTATACAAGATACAAAACGTACACAACTCAAAGAAAAGACAATGAAAATGCCAATCGTGAGCTAAAGCCAAACAGCAGTTAGTAAGCGAGTTAAAAGCAAAAACTGTGATAATTGTGAGCTGGCAAGCAGTGCATAAATAACATTTGGAACCACAACAACAACAACAACAACAATAACAACAAGCAACAAAATGGATAGCAGCAGCAATACGAGTGCAGTGGAAGGTAACAAAATAGTCAACTATACGCTGCCAACGGCTCTCTCGCCGTCTGCTGAGAGCAGCGGCAGCAACAACAACAACAGGAGGAACAACAACAACGACGCATCGTCCGCTGGCAGAGAGCAGCGCCTGACGCCCGCATTAACTGTGTTTACATCAGCCGCATCGACGCCCACCTCCAGCCACGCCTCCTTCCCATTCGCAATGTCAACGCCGACAAAAGAGTTCCCGAACGCGCAAATGTTGCGCACAATCCGAGAGAAGCTGCTGCGCACGCCCGGCGGCGTCTGTGAGCTGCACGCTTTGAGCTTTGCGGAGCAGACGAACCTCCAGGGCGGCAGCATGAACGCCTTTGGAGTTGGCGTAGGCGGCGAGCAGCCGGTGAAGGTGATCAAGAACCGTTATCTGATAAGTGCCCAGCCTAGTCACATCTCAGCCGCGGCAGCGGCCAAGACGCCCGCCTCCTATCGCCATCTCATCGATCTGACGTCGTCGAATCTGCAGTGCGTGGACGTCTTCACCGGGGAGCAGTTCCTCTGCAAGATCATCAACGAGCCGCTGCACAAGGTGCAACGCGCCTACTTCCAGCTGGAGCAGGACGAGCAGCTCTGCCGCAGCACCATCTACGGGCACACGCTGATCCGCGGCGTGCACGACCTGGTGCCCCTCTCCAAGAACCGCACCTACATCATCATCGCACCCGTCCAGCAGAGCCAGCAGCGCGTCTACGAGAACCTCCACACGTACATCCGTCACGAGAAGCGTCTCTGTGAGCCGGAGGCACGGGCCATATTCCATCAGATCTGCCAGACGGTGCAGGTGTGCCATCGCAACGGGATCATCCTGCGCGACCTCAAGCTGAAGCGCTTCTACTTCATTGACGAGGCGAGGTTAGTATCTGTATCCAGTCGGCCGGCCATACAAACAATTCGTATACCCTTCGCGAGGGCATTCTGCTTTTGTCATGAACTATGCACTAGAGACGAAATCGATAACGATTATGAATCGGAAAGGCGAGCTGCATCGATAAAGTTTAGATAGCTTTTAATACCCTTACGGAAGAGATTTTAGTTTTGTCAAGCAATATGTAACAATTAACCGTCCGTCTGTTTTAAGAGTTACCACAGATTACCTTTTTTTACAAAATGTTTCAAATATTAACTTACGGTTCCGAAACATGGTAGTAGGAAAAAGTTTTGGAATAATGCCATATTTTGCAAAAAGTATATAGCTTAGTATATATAGAGTAAATCGGAACTACAATAATTTAATTAAACAACTTTAGTACAGTTTAAAAATTGAAGGTTACCTAAGTTTTGGACGTTCTCATAATATAAAAAAAATCGTGCAGCATAATTCAAGGCAAAACTTTAAGTAGATATAGTTTTAATGGATTGTTAAAATTTATATGTCTTCAAAATGATAACTTTCTTCTTTATTGAAAAGTAATTCGCTACGAAATATCTCTAAAACTGTGTGACAGTATAGACTTTTATCGGTTAAAAGTAGCTTTCTTTTACCCACTTTTGCTGCTAGAACTAGTTTATTGTTTAGCTTTTCGTAAGCTGGCAACACTCTGTTGGACTCGTATGTGTATAACACTTAGAGCGACACCACTGTAAAGAGTTCATGTATGAGCATGAGAGTAGTTCCAATTCTAGCATATTTATGTATTTACCGTACATGCATAAATATGTATGTTTGTATGTATGTATGTGTGTGCATGTGTTGATGACTTTCGTAATCGATTGGTGGTGACCCCCTACCCCTACCCCGGCACCCGCATGTTGCCCACCAACAGCAACAACAACAACAACGGCAACATCAACTCACACACTCACTCACACCTCGCACACATTTGCTCGCTGTACTGGTTGCATATCTTTATTTTGCAATTCGATAAAAACTCGTTATGAGCAACAGTTGTTGTTTTTTTTCTGCTTGTGTGTGTGTTGGTGTTATTGGTGCCACAATTGTTGCTCTTGTTATTGGCCGACGTTGTTGTCGTTGTTGCTGCTGTTGTGTTCGGTGTCGGCCAGTTGTGGGTAACATTGAACATTTAAGAAGTGTTGCAATAATAAAAAAAATAAAAAAAAACCAATAGATCAACAGCAGCGACAATACGCCTGTATATGTATGTATATGAATGTGTGTGTGTGTATTTATACAGTCAGCTATGGGAAATTACTGTAGCTGATGAAATACATCGGCTCCAAATAGAATATTGCGTTCTTTTATGAAAAACTGTTTCGCGTATACAATATTCTGGTCAACACTGTACACACGAAACACTGATAATACAGTAAAACAACAACAACAAAACTGTGTACATATGTATGTATGTATGTACGTATATCTGGAGCGTACAAAGTGCTCGCAGCGAGGTTCCTACTTTGTACTCATTTACTTGTTTGTATGTGTGTCTGTGAGTACTTATACGTGAGTACAGTACACGTCGAAATGTTAGGCTCACCTTCAAATTTGTCTGTGTGCTTGCAAAATAATTCATTTTTGTTTTTTTCTTTATTTACAATTGTACATACGTCAGACGTGTGTATGTTTATACATACATACAGATGTATATATTCTTAATCTTGACTCGTGGCGAACGGAAAAACTTTTCTTTTTTCGTACCTCGCTGTCTCTGCTGTACCTGTTGATTGTGAGAGACACACAGTCGCAAATCGGTTTCTCTAAGTGTGTGTTGGGTATGTGCGAGTGTGTGTGTGTGCGTGTGTGTGTCTGTCCGTATAGTTCTTACGTATGAAGCAATACTTGTTGAATGTTTTTGAACTTTTTGCGTTAGTATTGTTTTCACGTTTCCATTGCCAATGCAATTAGCAAATTTATTGCATTGCTGTTTTCCGCTATTCGTGTTGCCAACTTGTTTTTACATACATATGTACAGGAATTCAAAAAATTAATACTATAACAAAATCTTGCAAGAGTTCACAACAGCTGATAAATGTTAAAAGCTTTCGTAAACAATCAAATATGTATTATCATTGTATTCCACAGAATACATCATGATTCTGCATGACTAAAACTTTTAGTATGTGCCGATTGTTTATTTTATGCCTAGATAAAAGTCTTCTATATATGTATATATGTACGTATGTTTGTTTATACATATGTACGTGAATAAATATTTATTCCCAGATAAAGTATTTTTTAAATACATCTGTATTATTCACTTAAGAGGCATATTTGCATATTATAGACTCGACTCAATTTTAATTATCTCAACAAACATTAAATACAGTATTTTGTGTGTACATATGGATGTACACATACATACATATGTACATATGTATGTACAAAAACAAAAAAGCTGCTATATATTTTGGGTTGAATGTACTTAATTGCAAGAATGTGTATAAAAATAAATGTGATTGTAAAAATATAAAGATAAATGAATATAAATCATGCTTAGCCAAGTCTTCGATTCGATATTAAATGAAAAATATTCACTTATACACACACGCACACACACAGACACAGACGCACCCATTCGGCTGTAAGGTCAAATTGTGCTGCGGCGACCCTGACTCTGATCTTCTGTGTATATGTATATGTTTATGTATTATTATTTTTGGTTGGCGCATAGATATTTAAATAGCATTTAAATTAGCAGCACGTATTAACGCCGCCGTCCCCCTCACCAAGCTCACCTCTCCTCTGGCTAATTGAGTGTGCGAGTATCTTTTCGGAAAATACAATTTGTTAATTTCAAAAAGCGACAACGTTCGCATTATTTGTACAGACTGAGAAAGAGAGGGAGAGGGAGCGAGAGAGAGGCAGCAATCGTGTACGCTCTTCAAATGAATAGGCTGCGCAATGCTCGCCCCTCTCCTATGAGCGAACAAGGTCGCTTGTTGTAACAACTAAACTACGTGTTGCTCTCACTGCCCTCTCTCTCTCTCTCTTTCGGTTACTCTCCATGGATCGTATTTCTCTACTGCATACTGTAATTTTTGTTTGACGGCAGCAAGAGGCGCGCTCAGTATTATTTTTTGTTGCTCACTTTTTGCTCAGGGTCAGCTCGAGGTTTTTGAGCTCGTGTGTATATACATATGTATGTATGTATGTATATGTATGCGTGTATTTTTGTTTGTTTCATGGCACAATCGAAAAAAAAATATTGTTGATTTTTTTTTTTGGCGCTCACTTAATTATCTTTTGGCTTTTGATTTCCAATGTTTGTTAGCTGTTGCCATTGTTGTCTCTGCGCAAGAAGCTTTGAAGCCGTAGGTGGAGTTGCCACAACGCTGCGTCACTTGGAAATAGGCTGGCTCAAATGAGAACGCGCGCTCTCTCGCTCGGCCTCTCTCTCGAGCTTTTTTGCATGAAAATGTAGGCCAATGTCAACATGGTGTCACCGCTCTTGGGTGTTTGGGGTCGCCTGCTTTGTCAGAGATGGGTGCACGGCTTGTCTTTATGTGTGTTATATCAATTACATATGTATGTAGATACGTTGACGGCAAAGCTTGGCTGGCTGACTAAGGCTGGCAACGCCATCAACGCCAACGCAATGCCAATCGATTTGTGTGTTGTGTGTCTGTTGTAATGCGCTAGTAAATGGCAACACCATCAATTTTTGAACGTTATGCAACTCTGCATCTGACTGCCTGCGATTGCAGACACAATAAATAAAACTCGATAAGCATCATTTAAAATTGTTTTTTTTTTCCCCTTTCGTTTTGATTACAGAACTAAACTGCAGTATGAATCGCTGGAGGGCTCGATGATACTCGATGGTGATGATGATACGCTGAGCGACAAGATCGGCTGCCCCCTGTACACCGCACCGGAGCTCCTCTGCCCGCAGCCGACGTACCAGGGCAAGCCGGCGGACATGTGGTCATTGGGCGTCATACTCTACACCATGCTTGTGGGTCAGTATCCGTTCTACGAGAAGGCCAACTGCAATCTGATAACGGTAATCAGACACGGCAATGTCCAAATACCCATGTCGTTATCCAAGTCCGTGCGCTGGCTGATGCTCTCGCTGCTGCGGAAGAACTACACGGAGCGCATGACGGCGTCTCACATATTCCTGACGCCTTGGCTGAAGGAGCAGCGGCCGTTCCACTTGTACCTGCCCGTCAATGTGCAAATTGCCGACGACTGGGACGTTGATGTCGATCAGGACGAGCACGAGCGCATGGAGGAGGGCGACATGAGCGACCTCTGTCAACTGGGTGATAAGCGGGAGCACGAGTACGAGGACATTGGCGTGGAGCCCCTGGACTATACGCACAGTACGCTGCAAATGGCCCAGACAAGCGTCTCCAGTTCGCTGCCCGCCGAGCCTGATGCGGACGCCGACGCCGACGAGGACATGGGCTGACCAATGCACGACACAGGGCCGGACACAAAGCCACCGGAAGCTCGCTTTCTCGTATACGCTGGCGCGTGATCCTGAGGCGTTAACTCGCCTTGGGATACAATGCTTGACCTCGCTCCCCGAGGCGCATTACCTGCTCTCTACGAGGATAGCCCAGGGCTAAGGCGGCCGCGCTCTCCACGTCAACATCCTTCCTCGATTCAGGAGGCGATTCAGCCTCCGACACTCGCACACAAAAAAGACTTTGTAGCCTCGCTCACACCTTTACACGTAAACAAATACAATTACAAAACAACTCACTGCCTTCCAAATGAAACAAATTAGCTCGTTCTAAATGAAGAAGAAGAATCCTTTAAACGCGTTAGAATCCGCATCCGAATCCTCGTAGCTGCGACTGCGACTGCAATTGATTCTTCCTAAAAAGCAACTTATGTACAATACATAAATTAATATTTTGCTGTAAATTGTTGATCTTATCAATCGATAGAAAGCATTATTTTCAATGTTTACAATGGCAATGAATGCAAATTGTTATTTATTATTTAAATTTTTTTAAAGTTTTGCATATTATGGAAAGAAACAAAAAAAAAATAGCATAAAAAGTGAAAATTATGAAACGAATAAAACATAAAACTTTGATCTCACTTTAAAAAAAATAAAAACAAATGTGATTTTTTACTTATTTTAGGCCCGATTCGATTCCAGACTCTAAATTAATTGAGGCGATATTTGGTATCAAATTCTTTGTATTGTAAACTTTGTCGAAATCGGAATACAGAGAATTTATTTTCTATTATAGAATGTTCTTTTTGGTTACAGGATATCTGCAAGTCACGCTCGATAAAATTTAGGTTTTATTTTTTCTTTATTGCTCTGATAAATGTGTACATTGGCCCAACGTTTAGCACGTGGGAAGAGTTTATCTCCTGATAAGCGTTATCAGCTGTTGCCTGGCATGAGATTGCATTTTCAATGCCAGAATCAGAAAAATTCCTCAACTTTAGGGCTCACATGATATAATGTCAAATCGTTTATATAAACATATGCTTATCAAGAATGCAAACCGACTTTGGACGAACCGGTTCGAACCCAGAAATTATTTTATACTGTGATCGGAACTTTAAAAATGAGTTGGTAGTTCATGAATACAACTTTTAAGGGAGCCTCGGTCCCTAGGTAAAAATAACCCTGACTCAAATAATTGGATTTATCTAGCTAGAGATGGCAATTTCAAATATAAAAGAATCAAAATGAAATCAAAGTTAGAACTAAAGCCCGGCTTCATGGGTGTGGAACCAGGTTAATGAACTGAACCTCAAAGAGTTGGTTCCAGCTCCAAGCCGAACCACGGCCAATAAATTTGTTGTTTTGCAGCCCTGGATTCTAATTTATTTGGACTTTGAACAACAGATGGAATACATACATATATGATATTTTAAAAAGGTGCTGCATTTGTTTTGGGTAAAAAGAAAGAAAAAAGTTTAGTTTAGACAAAAATGCCAGTAAATTTCATATTAAAAGCAAGCACCAGCTCAACAGCTTATATGTACATATAGGAAATTAACAGAATCTACGAAATAGCTTTGACATATATAAATATGTTACATATGCTTGAATTCAGGAAAACGGTAACAATAACATATTTTGCTTCATTAATTAAATTCGCCAACGATAAAGCCTAACCACATGGCGAAAAGTGTTTACTAACTATTTTATTCACGACGCAATAACCAACGTATTTGCCGACGTGACAAGTTCTACGTAGCTTCCCCATGTATGTATGTATGTACTTTAGTCATCGTATCGTGTTATAAAATTGGCGAGAGAATTTCGTAAGAACGTTAAACCTGCTGAGAACAACGTAGGCGCCAGTCAATGTGACTTCCCGATTCTCTCGAGCTTGGCATGCTGGAACAATTTTAATTAGGTGTGGTCGTACTTCTAGAACATTTTGATTATGCTTTTCTATTTGGCAGATAAATACATTTTGAATGCGACAAAAACACGAAAATAAAAGATAATTCAAGCTCTTTTCAAAGTTCCACGTCAGTTTTAGAGTTTGCGAGCAAATATGTTCAATTTTAGCGAAATAATTAAATAGGGAAGATCATTTGCAGATCTTTCAATAGGTGTTGATTATATAAATTGATCAATTTAAACATTTTCCGATATTTCTCAATGAAAAAGGAACGAAGTCTTCTTAGTTAATGGCGAGCATGAAGAGGAATTTTTGTAGACAATGGAATGTGATTTATTTTTGGTATTTAGCGTAATTATTTCTCTAAAGTTCTGTCACTAATTAGAGAAAGAGTGTCCTAAATAACTCTAATCGCATTCATGTGCATAGACAACACTCGCAACCTGACATTTAAAAAACAAAATAAAATTTAAAAAAAAAACGAAAAAAAGCTCGTCTAAAATTTATCGACCGTTTTGAATATCTGAAATTTGAATGTGGCTTGGTCTGTTAAAATCAAGCTATCGATATATCGAACACAAGTATCGCATAGCAAATTTCGCAGTTAGTAACAGCAAATGTTAATGCGTGGGTTGCTGCTGTTATTAATAGGTAAGAAGAAGACTGCAGAGGTTGGTGTCAAAGGGAAGGTGGTTTTTCAATAAAAATAAGTTCCGTGTTTTTCAAGATATTTTCGTTCGTATGATGTCCATAGAAGAGAAAGTTGCCATCTGTATCCCCAAACGTAGTTATGTAATAAATGCTTCGCAACTCCAAACCGTAATAAATCCGAAAGAAAACGATTTATTCAACAAAATCCAACAAAATGAAGATTACCGACCTAAACATCGACTGTCTTTTGCGAATTTTTAAATACTTGTCGGAACGCGAGCTAGTCATTCTGTGTGAAACGAGCAACTATTTTAACGCGGTCATCGAGCAAAACATATTCTATGCCATGACAAAGGATTTGCTGCTATGCGGACACCGAAACAGGCCAAGTGTCGAGAAAAGGTAGCATACTTTTTTCACGCCACATTTCGTTTGCTTATTGCGCTTTTTCTTTCGGTTCGCATAGGAATCGAACACAGCTGACGTACTTTCGGCGTCTACAGGTTGCCAGAAACTGGCTGCGAGGTGTCTACATGGAACGTCATTACTACCATCATGCGCAGATGTTTTCATCCAAGCTTTGGCTGGATTCGGACGCCTTGTATATAACGCATGCAAACTATTTGCGCAAGTATCGTCGGGCTGGTCCCGAGTCACTGCAGCGACGCTATGAAGTGGAAATAACCACACCCACCTTGTCGGATATATCCGACTTTGTCAAGAAACAGGACACCATTTTTGCGGGACGCGTGTGCGGCGCATGTTTCGTTAGCGACACGGATGGCATCACGGAGCAGGCGATGCATCACGCCAAGGAATACATGTTCTCTGTGGACTTCGTTAACGAGGTGTATGCCACCAGCACGGACACCTGCTGCAAGCTATGGAAGCGTTCAACGGAATTTGGACTCACCCATTTCGATCTATTCATGCAGCTGCAGCATTCCTTCAAGTCCATGAAGCTCAGCGATGATGCACAATGGCTCTACGGAGGCCTCTACACGGATACCGGACGCAAGGCACTGCGCGCCATCAATGTTGACAGGTAAACATTCGCTGTTTAAGCTTGTAATCTTCCATTATTATATGCCAAATCTTGCAGTGGCGAGGAACAAGTGCTCAACTCGAACACCATTTCCATTTACGATCTTAAGATCAAAGACGAGCACGTATTATTTACCGCCAACTTTGATACCACATTCCGCATGTTTGACCGACGCACAGATCGCGATGTCGCCGTTTGGGAGGATCCGTTCGACTCGTCCATCTACTGTCTGGAGTACGACGGACTCTATGCGGTGCTCTGCGGTGCCAAGTACCACAGCCGTGTCAACCTATACGACATTCGTGTGCCCGGCAAGTACATACAATTGTACTTTCCGGGACGCGCCACGGCACGGCAGAACTATAGAAGTTCGCCCGTATATAGTCTCGCTTGTGACAGCCAATATATGTTTATTGCAACTGATCACAACTTGCAAGTACTTGATTTTACAGCCAACTATGGTTTGCAAAGAGATTACAGTCATTTTCATGAAAGCCTAAGATAAACGAATAACAAAATTGTAATTAATTGTTTGAACTCACAAATAAATTAAGTAGTTTTTATGTAGAGACATCGTTTGGATCTCAAAAAGCAAGATCATTAAAAGTAACTTCTATTCGTTGAATGGACCGCAGATTTTTTTGTTTTTGCCCGCGCCGGCTTCGTCTAAATTTTACTTTTAAATTGTTTAAAATTGTTAAGCACTTGATTATTTATTTTTGTACCCATTATTATTATGATGATAATATTTATTTGCATTTGCCTTGCGGCTTGTTTCCAAACGAAATAAGATTTCGATAAGGTTAACAAATTGCATTGGCCAGCTTATTGAAATAGTCGACAAGGTAAAATCTTATATTAATAGACCACAAACTTATGCTAAACAAAAAGGCGCCTTTAAAGATCCATTGAAATTATACAAATAACTTTCACATAATCGCGATGTGTAAGATAAAAACTTAAATGTAATAGTGCAAATGTTGTTATGCGTATTTATTATCGCTTGCTGTTTATTGTGTTATGTGAGCAATATTTGAATTGCAACCGAGGCTGGCTGCAAAAAATGAGCCGCTCTGAAAATATATCAATTTCATATCGCACACAAATACATGTTGTATATGCCATATAAAATTTAAATACTTTAAGAGTTATCAGTTGATGCGTTCAAATAAATGGTAATACTTTAATATATCTATGTGTGCTTATTTATATGGATTTGGAAACAAATTTAAGAGCTACCTGCATCCAAGAATAACAACTAAAATGTGCTGATATTTGGCATCAAGTTGTGTTCACATATCATACAAGTTTTGAAGCCTTAATTTTGTTGCGTTTTATAACAGGCACTTAATCCGTTCATTGTTTTTGTTATCATTTTTAATTTCATACAATTACAATTTGTGCATCCTCTAAAATTGTGTAAGCTTAATCCAAGACAAAAAATATTGTTAATAGCGAGAAAATGCACCCACTGCATCTATTTGTCATTCCCCCTCTGTTGTCTTTTTCGGTTTGTTGTCGATGCACAACGTCTATGATACAGTTTGATATTCACTTTAGGGGAACGACTATCTGGTTGTGCTGTCATTTGGCTTGTCCGCTGCGGCTGGGCATTCTGTGGACGTCTCCGTGTCAGTTGGTTGCGTTGGCGTTGTATTCTCGCTGGGCGGTTGTGGATGATCCAGGCTCTCGTTAAGCGCTGCAGCCAGTTCGCCGTTGAACTGCAGCAGGCAGCCCAAAGCCCCAAAGTAGCCTTCATGTTCCAGGAACAGACCCTTCATGGTGCCATTCGACCAGAATTCCATGGCGTACGCCAGTAATTTCATCGAAATGGGATTCACGCGTAAAAAGTTGCCTACAAAAACGACCTAAGTGCGGGAAAAGGGAAGCGTTTAGTTAGGAACTATGCAAAAGACTGCACCTTTTTGGCGTATTACTCACCCTATCGATCTTCTCGTTCAGCGCACACATTCGGGCTATGGAGCCAATGTTGTTGGTAATGGTGACGAGCGTGGCATTCGCCAGATCCTCTCTAGAGACCGAACAGCGTTTGTCGTTCAGATGCATCTGGCCAAAGCTACAAGCAAGGCGGACACGTAAACATTACGCATATAATAATATGTTAACTATTTGTTACCTGGAGGCCACCAAATCGCCGGGCAAGCCAAACCGATTATAGTCACCGCCGTAGATGTCCTTGACCAGCTTGTCCACCTTCCGATTGTCACCCTTTGTGGCCAATTGGATGGCTTCCTCAAATGACGTGCAGCCGGTGAGCAGACAACACAAGCCCAGGAATGTTCCACCGCCCAAGCTAAACGGAAGACAAAGAGTTAGTTGATGCACACAGTTCGAGCAGGGATCGCTTACCTTGTGCCTGAAATGCGTTTGTAGTTGTCCGGGCCGTACACTGCCAGAATTGAGACACCTGAACCGACATTCACCAGGATAAAAGGAAACGGCTGCGAGAAGTTAAAGGCCCGCTTCTCGCTTTTACTGCAGAGCATGAAATAAGAGGAGAAGGTATTTGCGGTCAAGTCGGAGCATCGGGCGCAACATGCTGGGGCTGGAACTTACACAATCTCTCGCGCATTCTCATAGTAATAGCATTCAGTAAAATTGTGCATATCGGCAAAGAGTATGCCCTTGATGAGCGTGTCCAGCTCATCGAACTTGGCCAGCTTCATGTTCACCTGATCCCGAAAATCCTTTTCAAACTTAAAAGCCCCGCCGCCTGTGGCACAAACCGTTGTTACCAGCTCGGCCATGCCCTTCTGCTTGGCCAGTGACAGAAAGTTGCCCATGTCTGTCGTCTGGAAGCGTATAAAATGCAGAGAGCCCCGACGCTTTCTGATCTCAACGTTGTCCATCTGAAATCAGAGTTTATTGGGTATGGAAATATTATGCCGTGCTTACAAAATATGCTGCTCATTAAATCAGTTTATTATTAAAATAAAAGCGCACGTGAACAACAAATTGACTAGTCAAAGTTTAAAGACAAACTCGCGTAATTAGAGACGTAAATAAGCCGATAACCATTTAAAATATAACAAAAAAAAAACGCACAACAGGAAGTCAAAAGTCAATGAATGCTCCTCTATGTAAACTTGCCGTCAACGACGTCGTCGACGTGCATACGATTCAGGTTCCGGACAGTGCTGACCATTTAGCCTTTTTATAGCTAAATCCAGCTGAAATAATGACAATTTAGCGTACTTTAGGGAATTCCTTTTTGGAGTTCTTCCAAAGATTATCAAATAATGTCTCAAAAGTTCTTTAGCTTGGAAGTCTGGGATTGGATAATGCATCCTGCAAGAAATCAATTGTATATAAACTGTCCCGAACAGGTGCCAGCTAATGTCGCTGGGTTCACGGCCAGTTTACAGATCGGCGGAATATATACTAAAAAGCAATACGAAATCAGCAAACGAATCATTCGACCTGGCTATGAACCCAATGATCTCTCCCCGATTGGACGCGCAATTTTTAGGAGATAATGTTAACGTTTAGGCTAATGCGAACGATTTCATTTTTCGGTACGTTATCGCCAAAGATTGTGAAGGAAAATAAAAAGCGACATTAATGGAATAAAACAAGTCACGCGTTGTAAAACAAGTCAAAGTCGTTACACATTATATTATACAGATATAGATATATAGATGTGTTTGGGGGACAGGATGTGAATCTGTGGATGTGAACTCACCTGCAAGTGCGTGTCGCGATGGCCGGTTTTTCCATACGCCGAATTTCTGGTCAGATATCGTCGGATGTTGCGTAAAATGCCAGCCTCGCAATCCTGCTCGTCGGGCGTTATGTCCTTTGGCTCAAAGTATACCAATTTTGTGAGTGTCCCGCCGATATCCATGCCGAACCACGGCATCGCTACAACAAATCAAAGCCAAAATTCATTTGTAAGGCAAAATTCGAATGCGATGAAATACCTATTGATACCGGATAGAACGGTATGCAGCATGTACATATAAATACCCTGTTTTGATGGCATAATCGCAACAGGGTCGGGGACCTTTGATTGAGTATCACATACACCCGTGCAGTTTTACGTGGCTGCATTGTAATTTACATAATGATTTGAAAGGTTTTGTGTCTAATTGAATTTGGATTGCAGCACTCCGAAACAGATTCGAAATGTTTGTGACAAATTTCGAAAACAACAACACATTTCCAGTTGCCTTTCTTTCTTTGCATAAAGTAAAACAAATTTTAGACACATATTGATCCAAATTCAGGGAATGCTCCGGGCTAAGAGTTAATCAGGACTAAGTTTCAGTTATGAACACGAAGTAATCAATTATCACAATTCATTGGATCTGCGTCTTCTATGAACTAATCTAATCTTATCAAACTGTTAAAACTAAATACAAATTTTGGCTTATTAGCCTTGTACGATAAACTCTTTTGCTCTTAGCCCCAAAAACATTGTGTTATTGGAAACATAATTGTATTGCCGAGATATCTTTTAAAGCCCAAGTTATGCATGCCGGACCTTGGCTTTCTGACCGATTGTCCATGCCAGAGCTATATATATACATATATATATGTAATTATTCTCTAGCTGTCCGGTTGACTTTGACACATGCACACTTGACACACACTTTTTACACCAATAATTAATAATATGGAGTGCTTCTTGAGATTGTTCTAGTATCAGTTCAACAGATTCCAATAAGAAGTCCCTTTCTCTTTCGCTCTTTCTGTTACTCTCGCGCTCTCTTTCGCTTTCTTTGTGGCCTCGTCGGTCGGGCACGTACCGCTTTGAATGATGAGATCAAAGATCGACGTAAAATCCAGAGTCTCTGTCATTGCTCGAGGGTAATCGTAATGGCGAATATTCACTGTTTCACGGTTGTAATGGGTATATGTCTAGCGCGTGCCCATTAAAAGCCAAAACATTTTGTTTAATTTCAACAGGTGAGCAGCAGCAACACGTTATTAACTTTGAGGTGCAACTGCTAGATTATATATTATAAGTAAATGAATCTAACTGTGAAACATGTGCGACACTCTCAGCAAGAGAGAGAGAGCAAGAGGGAGAGAGGGAGAGTGAGAGCGAGAGCGAGCGATATCGATGCCTGCGCTTATCTACCCTTTAGACTCTCTGTGGTTATCGACTGTTAAGAATTTCTAAAATGACCGCTGGCCTTTGAATTGGTTACACTAAGCGGCTGCAAGTCACAAAATCAACCACACTTTGCTATCTAATCACAAATTAACTAACTTACATATACATACATAGATATTTATGTACATATATGTACATATCGAAATTAATAAACAAACCGAGAACAAAATTTGTAAAAATCCTATACGTTTTCACCGTTAAATCGCTATATCAGCTGGTTGCTTAAAGAGAGCAGAGGGAAGCTTTCTTTTACCTACGTTGCGTGAGAGAGCAACAGATAGAGAGAGAGTGAGACAACTCTGCTTTCATTTCTCTATTATCATCTTAACGAAAGCAAGGTTGCCATATTGAACGAATCGACGACACATAAACGTTTAGTTTTTTGTCCTATTTCGTAAAGAACTCGGATTTCCTTATTTAAAAAGTAAATGTGCCTTGCACACTTATTGCTTGTTAGGCAAACAAGACATTCTAACTGTTACTGTCTTGATTCAAAATAGATTTTTCTTCTGCTTTGTTATCTGCTCACGTTCTTATCAACTTTGGGTACAAACACAAATTGAGCTTTGATATGGATCAGATGCTTAACGATGTTTCGACTTTGGATGGCGGATTACTTACACATTAAATCATCAATGTTAGGAATGTGTTTGGCGGGATTCATTTTGGGCTGATTGCATGTTTCAATCAAGCAATTATCTTTCGTCGACGATGATTTTAAATTGCCGTCATTTACGTTATTATTATTACTACTATTGTTGTTGTTGTTGTTGGCGGAGTTGACGGAGTTGCCGGAGTTGCTGATGGATTTGGTTTTGTTACCGACTCCAATGGCAGCGCGCCACGGAGCGCGCCATGAGTTTTTCTTAGTGGAGATCATTTGTGTTGGCGGATTGGCCGTCGAAGCCAGCGAGGCGTGTGTGTTTGATTTCTTGTCGTTATGTAATTTGAATATTTTCAAGTTGAACGAATATTTCGAGTCGCGCGCGGGCACTTTCATTTTAAATGCGTCGCGTGTGTAATCAATATCTCAACGAGTCTTGTCTCTAATTCGCGCCGAGCATAGTAGTTATTCTCGCCAGCAGCCGTCGAGCATTAACTGCTTATTTGTATTTACATTGCTGCCAGCCAGCCAGCTAGCTAGCACGGTAAATGATCTCAAAAACGATCAGCTTTGATTTCGCTGTTTTGTTTTGAGTAGACAGCGCGCGTCGGGGTTCGGGCATCCGTCGGGCGCAATCCGTTTGACTGACCGCTCGAAGGCGTGAAACGTGTTTGAATGAAATTTCATTGTCACTTCGTTAAAAAACGATGCGGCAACGCCGACAGCGGCCGCAGTAGCCGCCACAACAGCAACAGCAACAGCCGAGCTGGCGTCTACGTCAGAAGCGCGCTTGCACAAAATTCAAAACACATACATATGCATGCGCACACGTATTCATATGTATGTATGTACATATGTATGAATATTAATAGGAGACATCGCCAAGCAAAGCCGAACTTGAGCATTGCGAAAGCAAATTTCAAAAATAAAACAAAATCAACGATCAAAGTTGAACTTTACTACGAGCACAACCTAACAATACCCTTGACATGAGCTCGAGCTGAATGCAAGACGGTCAATGGTCAAGTAACATCACTTTTGTATGCTATTAACAGCACCAAGTGCTGTTGTTTCTAATCCAAGCTTCATTTTGCAAGCATTTTTTATAAATTACTGTAAAAGCAATTTTTGACTCTTGTACTCCAAAAGTACTTAGTACATGCTGCTGCGTGAGCAAGAGAATGAGCACAACAAAAGAAAGACCAATAAATAAAAAAGCGGCGCCCAAATCAGAAACGTCAAAGCAAGACTTATATGCATACGTATGTATGTATGTATGTCTGTGGTTGGGTACATATTTTACTTTAAAAGAGGACACAAACAAAGTCAACAAATGCACGTCGATGTTTTGATACACTTCAAGAGTGTTGTGTTTCGGTGTACAATAAGATTGAAGCTGTGTAGCAGGTTTTTCTATTTATCAACATGAGATTCATTTAATTTACACTTACCCCTCCCCAGCTGGTGGCAGAAAACAATTTCATCATCCTGCATGTTAAAGATGGGACACAATACGTCGCAGTCAATAATCAAACACCGGCAATGGCGCGTTCTTCGTATATCCCAACAAGTTCAGCTACTAAAAACGTGAGTCAGCCGCCGCCTGCAGCAGTTGTTGATAGTTAGACAAGACAGGAATGGAGAATGGATTTTGGAAGAACTTCGATGGCAACGGAACAGGCTTCTGCTCACATTGGCGGTGTCTGTCCAAGATGGTTTCTTGTCGCGCAAGTGTGTCGGCAGAGCACGTTACGCTTCTCAAATTGGCATTGGCATTGGACACTGAATCACAAAAATATGTTTTCTCTTTGTTTACAATCTGTTTTGCCGCCTGAAAGCTGAGCGCTTCCAACTGTTAATGGCAAATCAAGATCTGAATTCGAATATCGTTTGATTCTGATAACTATAGTACGCACTTTGTAATTAAAACTTTACAACAATTACTATACAAATCTAAATCTAGTGGCCTTGCACGTTATCTTCTTCTTTGCATTTATTCAGAACAGCTGTTTGCTTTGTTTTCTGGTCCAGATTAGAGATGGGTTTCTGACAAAGTATCGATAAATTATATGCGCATTTGCTATCGATGAATATATATTAAGCGCTTCTGTCGATTATTATTAGTTTGAGCATTTTTGCGAAATAACTACGCAAAACTATAAACAAAACAAAAACAACATGAAGAAAACAAAACAGCCACAAATAAAGTAACAAGGAGCTATTACAACTGTTTATCTGTGCTGCCTATTTTTATACAAACTAAATTTAAGCGTGTGCTTGTTTATGACTGGCGTATTCTTTTATGATTTTGATAATTTGGAAACAATGAGTTTAAGAAATGATGTAATGGACACAAATAATGAGGGATTTAAGTTTCCGCCAGTTTGGCGGGATAAGGACAAAATCAGGTTGCTCTTTGCCAACTTTCATACGCGTCACTGGGACATTGAAGCATATGACAAAAAGATGTTATTCTGGATGGAACTTATAAATCGGTACTGTACATATTTAGGCAAGGCCAATTTCAGTTTGCGAGAACTGCAGTTGCAGTTCATGCGGGGCGAACAAATACCTGCCTGCTTGGACGTTGTCATAGCCGAAATGGCTCAACAAAAACAGATTCGTCTACGTACTGAATATGAATACGACCCGCTCAACACCTGGAGCGGCTGGTTCCTCACCAGCTTTGTGAAGCGCCCTCTATCGCGTAACTGGCTGAAACTGAAGCACCTCATAATCGCCAAGGATGCGCTGGCGGAATCTTTTGTGGAATGGATTCACTTGGATGTTTTAGGCGTAAGCTTTGATTTCAATTGCTTGTATTCTATACTAACTATAAGAATTTCTCAACCAGACCATCTGCAGCGAAATGGAAACCAAAGTATTGGACAAGAATCGTGGAAAATTGCTGCACCTGGAAGCCTTTAAGACGCTTTGCAAATCGTGTCAAGTGCGCATTCATGAGGATTTTTTGGATTTATGTCTTCTTACACTTCAGGCGCGGCGGCAAGTGGCCTTAGAATTTAAAATTGAAAAGAAAATGCAGCGCGTTCACCTAATCAAGATCCCAGGCAAGTAATTACTAAAAGCATGTTCTTAAGACTTTATAAAAACTTTTTGTTTAATTGCAGCTGACGAGAATGAAAGTCTGATTATAAGCGAGGCAGATCTTGCCGTGCATAACCTGGAGATGACGCAGGCCAGCCTAATGAAACAGTTGGAGTCGCTCGAGGAAGAGATTAAAGTTAACGACGATAAAGCGCGTCAATATGTCAAGGAAAACAAAAGGCAATTAGCCAAAACTTACCTGCGCAAGCGGCGCTTGTTGGAAAAAAATCACGGTACGTCAAACAGGCCATATGCATTAAAATATTTAACAAATGTTTTTCCAATTACCCACAGAACGACGCAGTCTGGCGTTGCACAACATAGAAACGCTGCTCTCGAATGTGGAGGAGGCACAAAACAACGGCGTGGTGCTTGACGCATACAAAATTGGAACCAAAACCTTGCAGAAAGTGCTTAACGACTCGGGTCTCAAGTATGATAACGTCGATGAGGTTCTGGCCGATGTGCGTGAGACTCTGGATCAACATCGGGAGATTCAAGATGTTATGTCAAGTAACACAACAGAGGTCGTCAGCAGCCACGATGAGGAAGAGTTGGAAATCGAGCTATGCAATCTGATGGGCGGAAAGGAAACAGCAAAACCAATAAATGTCTGTAACAATAATAACAAGCCTGAGATTGTAATTGACGATGAGCAGTTACTTGCCATGTTGGATGAACTGGAGGTTGAGGACGGCACCATCTCTCAGGCTAGCCAAAAAACATTAGAATCTTAGTAGAAACTATTAAACTAACATATGTACTATATATTTTTGTGTTTGCTTAATAAATGTAACATGTTCTAGTTTTCTAAATGTTTTATATTCATAATGGCTTTACTCTATATCATTTTGTACAAAATGCGTCCTTAGGTCATATTATGTTGCTTAAAAGCTATGGCTAGACAAATGTTTCCCTAAACTGGAATTTAAAATTTAAATACATAAGTATAAGTATACACATGATTTGGTTTATCATACAGTTCAATCATTATTTCTGCATTTCAAGTGCGCACAAGTAAAACATAAACGTACATACTGGCCTCATATGTACATACTACATATGTACATATACGTATGTATATTGCACTATAGTTAGGCATATTTGAAGCATATAAGAAAAGCAATTGAATGAATGCTTATGTGTTTCTGTGCGGAGCTCAAATACGAAAAGCAGACGCCACCAACCCGTTGCCCACGGGGATCGTTATGTGTGGATTTGGAAAAGTATCAAAATACTTAAAATTGTACAGATGAAGCAAATCAGGACGGGCAGAATCACAATAAATCGCAGTGACCTAAAGCAAATATATGTAGACATTATGCAGGTGAATTTGAAAGTAGGTATTGATAACATACCTGCCCTGTCCCAGGGCTGGGTGTCAGAGATTCAAATCGATGTCAGCCTCCAGGTCGATGTGGTTCATTGAGTTGGCCGTGCTGTTGAATATTTGATTCTCGGCCGTTGTTCCGTTGCTCTCTCCGTTGGGACCGCTGGCACTGGCGACATCGTTCCGCTTTGATTTACCTAGCAGCCAGCAAGAGAACACTTTGTCCAAATATTGCACGTTAATATTGTGATGATGGTTTGGACAGTGTGTTGCATGAAACCGATATATAACATATATATAATCGGGTATATAATAAATACAAACCAAGAACTCAAAACACATGGATATAGCGGGTCATTTCCTTTTTCGGGTTTCCATACTTATCTCAATGGCAATAATTAAAGGGATGCTAAGAATTAGCAATTACCTCCGATTCTGGTCATCATGTTGCAGGCCGTTGCCAAGCCTCGTCTGCTAGTCTGGTGTATACATATGCATGTGTGAGTGGTGGGTGATGATGACACTTACCTCCGGAAAAGCACAGGCAGCCTTCGTCATCGCTGGGGAAATCACGCCGTGTGCTTTTTAGCTTTAGCTCCTTGTTCAGCTCATTGATGCATCGCTGATAGTAATCGTAATCCTTCAGATACCAAACTGGTGGCCAGCGATGCTCGCGTAAATACTCCTGATTATCCTGATGCAGTGCTTTCAAGCCCTTAAGTGAAAACTTACAGATAACGTTGTAATTGACGCACAGATACGACATACACCATTCGGCCAACTGATGGGCATTGTGCAACTGTAAGAATCAAAAGAAATATTTAAATGATTTGAAACCAAGCTGCACGGTATATCAGAAACTACGGACCTTGACTGGCTCCAGCAACTTAAGGCAATGATCGACCGTTTCATTGGTTTCGTTTTGTGAAATAATTGTGAGATCTTCAATAACGCGACACTCAATCAGATTGATAAGGCGCGGCAGGCACAAACGGTTGGCCAATTCCAGCAAATTGAGGCATTTAACCGCTGAGATGGGCGGAATTTGATCTGTGTACAAATAGCACAGCAGCTTATGGAATGTATAAATAGTAACGCCAGGGAAAACAATCTGAAAAACAAAACCTCAGTTGTATCCTTCAAATGTTTGATTGTTGTCAATTTAACGGACTTACCACATTAGAATGCGCCTCGCGAAAGTCGCCGAGGAGCATGGCGCGCATTACATCGCAGCGACCCACCAAAACAGCCCGATGTGCCTGTAAATAATGATTGTGTTAGAAAATGAATACAAAAGTTTAAATTTAAAGCTAAAAAGAGAATACTAAACGATTGTTATTAAAAATACATACATATGCACAACTGGCCGACAGTCAAAAAAAGGAATAATTATCTAATAACATTCTCAATCAATAAAATATTGTGGTTACCAACACCAAAAATGGTTATAAATTTCTTTTTAGCAAACATATACTTATTGCACTTGTGCCACATGGCTGCGATATATGCACACCTTCATCAAACCGTCGTCCAGCTCAAAGGTAACATCGCTGAAGCAACCGTCTCCAATGCAATGCCTTTCCATGCTCTCCTTTATGCGCTGCAAATATAGAGATGATGAGTAACAATTTGTTTAAAAAGCTAGCCTGTAGTTATAGGCAACTCACAAGACAAATGTGGGGATTGGGTTCATCACTGGGACTCTCGATGACGCTTTGTGGCTTGGAAAGTAACATGGTTAATTGCGGCAGTTCTAATAGATCGGCAGCTTCTCTTATTTCCTGCACAATACACGTTAAAACTTAGCTCACGACAGCCAGAAGGCCTGGTTTCAATTACCTGCAGATTACTGCAATCCTTGTCAATGGCGCCTGTATAAATAAATCTTAGGCATTGGTGCAGGGCCTGGGGTGAGACAAGTTTGCTGAGAGTCACAATCGTTTGGATGGAGCTGACGCCGCGTTGGTTCTCCATTTGCACTAGCCGTAGGCTCTGCAGCACTGGATGATGCAGCTCCTTATGTAAATCACCGGAGCGTTTCGACTCCACCAATGGCAAAGCTTGATAGCTGGAGCGTCGCTTTAAATGTTCCCACATGCTATTCAAAGAGAATTGTTGAAAGCGTAAGTAAAATACCGGAAAAACCTGTTGAGCTGTGAGCTGTAACTTACCGCTGTGTGCGTGATTCGTAGCGTATGAGATATTCTGTGTCGTCGTTGAAGTCGGCTATGGTCGCCTCTCCAAACGTTGAGCTGACCATGCTCGACTCACTGCTGCTGCGGCCACCCATGTCTGTCAACTCGGTGCTGAGGATGCGTTGGAAAATGCCAGATGCCGCGGCAAGCATAAATCTGTGCACCGCAAACTTGGTTCCGCCGACCACCAGAACAAGGTCGGCATAGGCTTGCGAGAGAAACATATTGTAGATATCCTGGCGATAATGGCCGACCATGACGGTAACCTCGGGTGGTGGTGGCTTGGGTGGTCGGAATGGTGCCTGCAACAACGGCTTTTGCACCTTTTTCAGGTTTGTCATCCAAAAGCGCTGCTGTCGGCGCGCAATAAGCGAAGATCGAATCGCATTCTCAAACACCTCGTTGACGCCAAAGTACGTGAAGACGCTGGTCTCATAATAGCTAACGCCCAGCTCCTTTGCAACGGCGCGCGCTTCATCCGGCATGACCAAATCGCTCTTCAAGGCGGCTCTGCGTATATAAAAAGAAAGCAACTTAGAATGCATTTATCCAACTTAACTAGCACATAACGTTAACGCACCGTACAAAGGTGCCCTTTTCGCCAAAGTAGGACAAATAGTTCTCGTCGCGGTACATATAACGCAGGTCATTTTTGCAGCCGACCAGCACAACGGGCACATCTGGACAGAAACGACGTATTTCCGGATACCACATTACTTTGCAGTTGCGCAACGAGATCGGGCTCGCGATGGAGAAACACAAGAGTACTACATCAGATCTGGAACAAATGAACAAGCTTTAATTAATAAGCCAACGTTTAGCCCGAGACGTTGACTCACCTGCCGTAGGCAAAGCGACGATCCTTGTCATGATCCCCGAAGGTGTCCCACAAACGCAACGAGACATTGACCCCGTCCACAACTTCCCAAGAGCGTTCAAGAACCTGCAATGTATTAAATGGCCTCGGTGTGTTATTAGGGCACAGGATTTGCTGTCGACAAAATTGTCACTTGCGTCTTTGTAAATGCGATACTGATCGATCGCCCACACGGTCGGCACGTGCGTGGATAGCAGCTGCGATAGCGACACATGCTTGTTGCAAGCCCTCGCGCAGATCAGGCGCGTCTTTCCCACGGCAGTGTCGCCAACCAGCACGCACTTGACCAGCTCCTGATGTGGCTGCTCGTTGTCCATTTTCGGCATGCACCTTCGGTATGAGCAGGATTAGAACCATGCGAAGTTAAACAAATAAATGAATTAGCGAATGTGTTTTCCTGTTCCTTAAGTATCAAATCGACACAAGTACTGCGAATGATATGCGTAGTCTGTCCAGACACTGAGTAATGAAAGTAAAAGTATGGAAACGACAACAACAAGCCCACAAGCAATCCCATTGCGTTGTTAAAAATACTGCGGGAAGCATTTTTAGAGCCTAATTGAGCTCAATTGAAACAGAAATAAAAATATCTTCAATCAAATTTCGAGCGAAAATCGCACATTAATATACCCTGTAACAGTTACATGAATAACTAAAACCTTTTTACTCTGGGTTTGATTTAAAAGTTTAAGTATTTTGGCATAAAACATGTCTCAGAAGAATTCAGCTTAGTAACATATTTACAATATATATCTGTGTAAAGGATATTTGTGACGAGAAATACCTTACATTATTTCTAATCTATAAAACTTTTTATCTGATGAAATTCAGAACTTTTATCGTAGGTCTTACATATGTATATATATACATCAGACCAGAATTTAAATGCCTTATGGCCTGTGGCTGCAGGGTATTTATTCTTCGGCACAGATAAAACCTGTTCTCTTTTGTTTTCTTTCATGTTGAACGTGCCGTTTTGCTCGTATACCGTTTAATTTTGGATGCACTCGAGACGCACAATAGCACGGGCCCAATGTACCGTACTATGTACGTATGTATTTGTAGATATATGTGTATGTATATGTGTATATACATATGAATATTTCTTTTAAGTATGGACCAGTCTCTCAGCTTGAATGTTAAAATTCTATAAAGTTACTGTTGCTCACAAAATTTATTTTGGGTATACTTTAAATGCGACGATTATTTAAAGAATGCAATTGTAATATACTTTCAAACTGTTTCTCTCAACAAGTTTACCTCAATACATATATAAATACATATATGTTATTAAACAGACCACAATGAAATTAATGAGAGCTCCTTCGCAGGAACGACCGGCACCTAAGATGGGCCATTGCTAAGCTTATTGATTTTCTCATTCCGTTGTAATGCGGTGCCGCCTACTGGCCACCGACTCAGACCCAGACCCAGGCTCGGGTCGGAGCGACGTCAGCGACATTTTCAAATAAAATCAACGAAATTTTATGCATGAGGCGCAAATACCCAAATATACATAAATATATACACATGTATAAAAATTTACATATTCAAGAATGGAATTTTATATCAATTTTTTTTTAACAAAAATTAACTCTGCTGTTGTTTTTATAAACTTTTATTTATGTGCACATGTACATTTATCAATGAGAACAACTTATGGGAAATATATACCTTTACAGTTGCTGCTTGACTTGTATTATTCGTCCTATGCTCTCCCAGTTCTTTATTTGCGTGTTGCACTTATCATACACGCACACAGACGAAATTTACAACAATTTGCAATTTATATGTGCACCAATACAAATACAAATAAATACACTAACTGCGTACACTTGCATTTCTCTGCACAGCAATTGCCAACTATCCGACTTTATTATATTTCAACATTTGGCATCACATACACAAGGCATGCGCATGTGATTATTATTAATTGTTAAATAATAAAATGCAGTTACAACAACTGTTACAACAATCGTGCGCCGCAGTCGATATGCGTTTGTCGATAAGTGCAACTTTCCAGTGTTGAACATCGTCGGAGCACAAAGTCTGAGCTGTTGCCAGACTTAACAAAACAATAAGGACAAGGCAAGATTGCAATTCATATTAATTTTTGTACATGCTCTAATTTTAACATAGTTGTATCGATTTAGCTGTTAATTTTCAAAAATAAATCGTATAAAGTATAGTCTTACTTGTTGTTTTTTTTTTTTTAAGTAATAATTTAAAAATTTATGCCACCGTGGCTTTTCTAATAATTTCATTTTATATTTCCCAACCGGTGACTCGAGGTGAAGAATAATCCAAACTATCACAAATAACTATTGAACATCATTATTACGATGTGTTCAAGCGTGGCAACCCTGAAACACATGTTTTGAATTGTTGGTGTTGTTGCGAAACTAAATCATCTGCAAATATTTTTGATTGGTAAAAGTTTAGAGGCTAAGCATAAATATTGTTAATTTAGACTTATTCTTGAAATTGGTTTTTTTTTTTTCATACACTTCAACACTTACTGCAGAAAAAGCAACATCGTTTCTATGTTTGCCCCGCGAACTTGTCTTACTTTTTCCAGCCGCAAATCGATTTTTGCAGAAGTCATAACAGCTGTTCTACATCGACAGTACGCTCAAAAACAATAAAATTAATTAACATAGTAAAACTTGTTTGTTGTTTTAACAGTAGAGGGAAGTGTTGTACAAACAATTCATCCGGATATAGAACGCTTTCAAATAAATCAGCCCCGAAAATGACTTTAACGGAGACTACAACCAACCAAAAGGCGCAGCTCAAGAAATTGGATCAGCTGGAGCCCATAATGCGGTGCATATAAATTATCAAAAAACTTCCGCAAAATACATAATAACATTAAATTTATTTTACTCAGCATAAACAATATTGAAAAATCGCAACAGGACACACGCGATTATCGCGGCCTGCAGTTGGAAAACGGTCTAAAAGTATTACTTATATCGGATCCAACCACGGATGTCTCGGCTGCTGCACTTTCCGTGCAGGTTGGGTAAGAGTCCATAGATGCGCCTAGCTATTGCTAGGTATTCTGCATAAATATGCATAGTTAATCGTCAATTGTTTTTGTTTGCAGTCACATGTCAGACCCAGAGAACCTGCCGGGCTTGGCGCACTTTTGCGAGCACATGCTCTTTCTGGGCACGGAGAAGTATCCACACGAAAACGGCTATACCACGTACCTCTCCCAGAGCGGCGGTAGCAGCAATGCTGCCACGTACCCGCTCATGACAAAATATCACTTTCACGTTGCCCCCGACAAGCTGGACGGTGCGCTGGATCGTTTCGCGCAGTTCTTCATTGCGCCCCTGTTCACGCCCAGCGCAACTGAGCGAGAAATCAACGCAGTATGTGAAATATTAGAAATATTATATTGTACGTCCATTAAGTGCAATCTTTGCAGGTTAATTCGGAGCATGAAAAGAATTTATCAAGCGATCTGTGGCGGATCAAGCAAGTGCATCGGCACTTGGCCAAGTCGGATCATGCCTACAGCAAGTTCGGCAGCGGGAACAAGGCCACGCTCTCCGAAATACCCAAGTCCAAAGGCATTGATGTGCGTGAGGAGTTGTTAAGGTTTCACAAATATTGGTATTCAGCGAACATCATGTGCCTTGCTGTTATTGGAAAAGGTTGGTATTGGTAACAACATTTGTGGAACCAAATTCATCTCAAGTAATTTTAATTTGACAGAATCCTTAGATCATCTTGAAAGTATGGTCATTGAGAAGTTCTCAGAAATAGAAAATAAGAATGTTGAGGTACCAGAGTGGCCAAGGCATCCTTACGGCGAGGAACAGTACGGGCAGAAGTTAAAGATAGTGCCCATTAAGGACATACGCTCATTAACGATTAGCTTTACGACCGACGATCTGACACAGTACTACAAATCCGGGGTAAGTAAATTGAATTTTGTTAGGCGAAAGAACTGTTTTACTGGAATAATAATATCTGCAGCCCGACAATTATTTGACGCATCTTATTGGACACGAGGGCAAAGGCAGCATATTGTCCGAGCTACGAAGGCTTGGCTGGTGTAATGAGTAAGTGCACCGAGTGTCAACCAAGATTAAGCTAACGCTGTTGTTTTTTGCAGTCTTATGGCCGGACATCAGAACACGCAGAATGGCTTTGGTTTCTTTGAGATAGTTGTGGATCTAACGCAGGAGGGCTTGGAGCATGTTGATGACATTGTGAACATAATATTCCAGTATTTGTGCATGTTGCGTAAAGAGGGTCCCAAGAAATGGATTTTCGATGAGTGTGTTAAGCTAAACGAAATGCGCTTCCGTTTCAAAGAGAAAGAGCAGCCCGAGAATTTGGTTACCCATGCAGTATCATCCATGCAAATATTCCCACTAGAAGAGGTGCTCATTGCACCATATATGAGCAACGAGTGGCGTCCGGAATTGGTTTGCAAGCTCCTAGACGAGCTGGTGCCCAGCAAAAGTCGCATTTCCCTGGTCAGCCAGAGCTTCGAGCAGTCTACCGATCAAACGGAGCCGTATTATAAAACGAAATACGGCTTGGAGCGTATACCTCAGAAGACAATTTGTGTATGTTAAGCTCTTGGCAAACTTGTTATTAAGATTAATTTCAAATCACTTTTAGGCCTGGGAGAGTTGCGAAGTTAATGAGAATCTAAAGCTGGCACTGCCAAACAGTTTTATACCAACCAATTTTGAAATTGCCGATGTGCCCAGCGATGCCCCCAAGCATCCCACAATTATACTTGATACGCCCATACTGCGCGTGTGGCACAAGCAGGACAATCAATTCAATAAGCCCAAAGCATGCATGACCTTCGATATGTCTAATCCCATTGCCTATTTGGATCCCTTGAATTGCAATCTGAACCACATGATGGTTATGCTGCTTAAGGATCAGCTCAATGAGTATTTATATGACGCAGAGCTGGCTAGCCTTAAGCTGAGCGTTACGACCAAGCCAGGCGGCATCGATGTAAGTGGAGCAGGTTTAATTAAATACACAGCTATAAAAATTAATTCCATTTTTAGTTTACTATACGTGGCTTCAATGACAAGCAGGTTGTTTTGCTTGAGAAGCTGTTGGATCACTTGTTTGACTTCAACATAGACGAGATGCGTTTCGACATACTCAAGGAGGAGTACATACGATCATTAAAGAATTTCAAGGCAGAGCAGCCCTATCAGCATTCCATCTATTATCTAGCCCTGCTACTCACCGAGAATGCCTGGGCCAACGTGGAGCTATTAGATGCTATGGAACGTGAGTTATAACAAAGTTTTCCATTCCGTAATCAAATCATCGCCTGTTTGCACATTTTAGTTGTTTCCTATGACCGTGTGTTGAACTTTGCCAAGGAGTTCTTCCAGCGATTGCATACGGAGTGCTTCATTTTTGGCAACGTTACCAAGCAACAGGCTACGGACATCGCGGGTCGCGTCAACAACCGATTAGAGGAAACAAACGCGACAAAGTTGCCAATTTTGGCGCGCCAAATGCTAAAAAAGCGCGAGTACAAGTTGGTACCGGGTAAGCAGTCTCTATTTCATATCAATATTTCAAATTTCTAATGCATATTGCATTTGTTTTGCGTGGACCAGGTGATAGCTATCTGTTTGAGAAGGAAAATGAGTATCACAAGAGCTCCTGCACACAGCTCTATATGCAGTGTGGCGCCCAAACGGATCTTACCAATATTATGGTCAATCTGGTGTCGCAAGTGCTTTCCGAGCCCTGCTACGATTGCCTTCGCACAAAGGAGCAACTGGGCTACATTGTCTTCAGTGGTGTGCGCAAAGTAAATGGCGCCAATGGTATTCGCATTATTGTGCAGTCTGCGAAGCATCCCGCGTTTGTCGAGGATCGCATCGAGAACTTCTTGCAGACCTATTTGGTAAGGAGATGTTGAGAGAAACAGGAGCCATATTTTTAAACATTCGTATCTTTTAGCAAGTCATTGAGGACATGCCGTTGGATGAGTTTGCGCGCCATAAGGAGGCGTTGATTGTTAAAAAGCTGGAGAAGCCCAAAACGATATTCCAGCAGTTTAGTCTGTTCTACGGTGAAATTGCCATGCAAACGTATCACTTTGAGCGCGAGGAGGCCGAAGTTGCAATACTGCGCAAAATTACGAAAGCCGATTTTGTGGACTACTTCAAGGTACGTACCGCTTTTCCTACAATTTCCAATAATTTGTGTATCTAACTTGTTTGAATTTGCAGAAATTCATAGCAAAAGATGGCGAAGAGCGAAGAGTTTTGTCCGTGCACATTGTGTCAACACTGAAAGATCCGAATGCCCCCAGCAGCGAGGAGGATGAAAGCCCGGTGGCCAGCTCTGAACGTCATACAACAATTAACGATATTGTGGCATTCAAATCCTGCAAAGAGCTGTATCCCATTGCGATGCCCTTCTTGGACATCAAGGCCAAGGGTGCACGCAGCAAGCTCTAAGGTAGTCTTAACTTTCTAATTGGGTAGTCCCTGGCTAAATGGGTTTATGGTTGCTTTTTTTGGTTTAATTTCAATAAAATGTAAACCTCTTACAAATATAAAATAATTTGTATTAATAGCGAATTGTGCCTTACATAATTGCTGCCCAAAATTGCGCTATTCGGTATGGAAAATCCCATGTCGAGCTTGGTCAGCTCCTGTGAGCTGAGGTCCTGTGTGCGTCGATGGCTCTGATTCTGATCCAATAGTGAAATTTTGTGCTTGAACGCGACACGATCCGCCCATTTCAATTGCTTCCATTGCCCGCCCATATCCAGCATTATATTGTTCTCCTTGCCCTGGCCAGGATCATGAGCTGGATAGGCCAATGCCAGCTGCAAGTTTATCATATCGCGATGCAAATGCTGAAATGTGCACTTCAATTGAAGTGTCTGGCCTGGTTGGTAAATAGAGATTAGATTCCAGAGATGATCAGATTATTTTCCATTTAAGTACTCGCCTCTAATGCTAAACATTGGACTCTTGACGGTTGCGGTCGACGCATTAGAAATGTGGTCCGTAAAGTTCTCCAGCTTCCAATAGTAGGTGAACAATTGAAAATCCTGATCCGCCAGCATTGTATTGTTAAACTTGCCAATCTCCTCCTCGCGCTCCGGCGCGTTTTCCAATTGCTTTAGCATCGGCTGCTTTTTCTCTGGGATGGGCTTCATGGTTATCTGCTCAAACTTAATTCTCTTTATGACAGTTGGCTTCGTTGAGGGACCGGAGTTGCTGCTTGGCTGTGCCCGCAACTCGCTCAGCTTCGCCAGCAGCTCCTTGATTTCACGCAATTCCCCAAACAGTTTCTCCTCCAGATTGCGAAAAGCCAGATTCATTTCATCTAAACGGGCAATACATTATCGGACATGCACTATTCCAGCTGGGCGTAGACCTTACCCGATCCGCAGACACCCTTCAAGGTCTTGGTGGTGACGGCTTCTGCGGACGCTTTGACCTCGCCGGCATTAACGGTACACACGGCCCTTTGCACCTCGCTGGGCAATTTGGCGTCCGTTTCCGCATCCGGCGAACTTTCACTCTCGTTGGCATTAAGGCTATTATTGTCCACCTCGTCCAGTGCGAGCACCGTGGCCAGAAGAACGCAGGCCGCGCACAGCAACCACTTGGGCATCTCCAGCTAACAATGATGTAAGCCCTATGCTCCGTTGGAAATAGACCAGACCCTGGGTGTTCCGCTGTCTGGGAGGCCGCATTGACAACTGACTGACGGATGAGCATATCGAGCGGGCAGCTTTTGCAGAATGAAACGTTGACATTGTATTTGTATATACATCTATATTTATATATATTTACGAACTTATGTTTATAAATATGCGACTAGGGCGCGTGTCGCATATTCCGGTGCGTACGTTTATCTAAATATAAATATAGTGCCAATGTTTTTCCTCGCGATCAAAATATGAATGAAAAACGCAGAAATATTCGTATCATAAATTAAAAAAAGTGTCACGAGGAGCACAAAGGAGCCACAATTGTTTATATCTATACATAAGAGTCTTAGAAAAGAGAGTTGAACTTTATATTAATAAAGATGTTAATCCCGACTGATTGATTGATTGACTGATTGATTGATTAATAACGAATTATTCAACTGTTTTCCCACTCATTTTCAAGCATTATTAAAATTCATTTGAATTATTCTATTTTAGCTTTTATTTACTTCCCAGAAAAGAGAGTGGAACTTTATAAAACTTAAAATATAAATCCCGACTTATTGATTGATTGATTGATTAATAATGAATTATATCACTGACATTAATTTCATTTTCAAGGATTATTAAAATTGATTTGAATTATTATATTTTAACTTAACTCCAGAAAAGACTGGAACCTTGACATATAAATAAAACTATTAATTCCGGTTGATTGATTGATTGATTAATAATGAATTATACCACTGACATTAAATTCATTTTCAAGCATTATTGAAATTCATTTGACTTATTATATTTTAGCCTTTTCTACTTCCCAGAAAAGAGTGGAACTTTATATAAATAAAAATTTTAACCCCGACTGATTGATTGATTGATTAATAATGAATTACACGAATTTCTTCAAACTAATTTATAAGCATTACTAAAATTGATTTGAATTATTATATTTTAGCTTTTTCTACTTCCCAGAAAAGAGTGGAATTTTATATTAATTCAAATATTAATCCCGGCTGATTGATTGATTGATTTAAAACGAGTTGTACGACTGCTTTCCAACTCTTTTTCAAGCATTATTAAAATTCATTTGATTTTTTATGTTTTAGCTTATTTTTACTTCCCCTTCTCGACACTTTATGGGGTCTAGATTTTCTAAGCTTTGTTCGATAATACTATAAACTGGTTAAGATTATCATCGACTACCCCATGGAGAAGAAGGATAAGCGAAAGGCCATTTCGACCATATTTTGTGGCACCTCCGGCACGTGGCACACATACACTTCCTTGGCCGGAGATTGAAAGAGTCGGCCGACCACAACGAAGCGCCTGGCAGCCTGCTCCTTGGCGGGATTGGCGATTTCCATGGTAATGCCGTGTTCCTTGACAATGGTTATATCATTGCTGGCATGTGTCAGCGCGGATCTGGCCGGCTCCGCCATTTGGCGGCGATGATGCTTCGAGCGTTCCAGCACCAGGTGAATCATATGACATGCTTTGCGTATCTCACTTAGGTATGGGAAGCTCTCCGAACTGGCTGTGAACGGGCAGAGCAGGACGCCATTTGTGAGGTCAACGTACACGTAGTGCAGCACGGAGTTCTTCCAGCCGGCGGATATTTTCACGGGCAGCACATTGTTGATCTCCTTCCAGAGGGATGTTGTTATCTGGCTTTGGGTCTCCGCATTCAGATTGAGGCCGTAGTGCAGCGGATGCTGTTCCGCAAAGTTCTCCCAGTCCGAGCCGCTGTCCGAGTCATCGGCGGGCGTCAGACGCCGACGCGACATTTCGTCTTCGCTAGGGGTGAGACTGTGTATGGATGAGCCACCCAGGGATGAGCACAGCTGTGCCTCCTCATCATTGGCGGCGGACGAGTGTGAGGTGTTGGGCTTCTGCTTGAGGAACGAGTCCAGTTTGCGGCTGGCCTCCTGCTCCTCGCCGGACTGCTCGAGCTTCTGCTGATCGAGCACTTCCGGACGCTTATTCGATATGGACCAGAACTTGGCCAATGATTCAATGCCGCACTGGATCAGGTGATCCAATGTTTCCTGTATCTCCTCGATGTAGAACAAGGAAGGCGGCACCGCGGTAAAGGCCTCCATTTCGGGCGCATCAACGTACATCTTAAGGATGACCGTCAGGATCAGATGGCTGCGCGAGCAGACGGTCAGAAAATACCGACCCGTCGCATTGGCCAGCACAATCTCCTCCCACACGTACAGCTCACGCACGCGGACAGCGGGCGCTGCTCCGATAAAGTCAAATATGCCGCGACAGCGCAGGAAGAGCTCCACATTGAAGCGCACCTCGGCAGGCAGCAGGCTGGCCAGCAGGAAACTGTCATAGTACAGGGCACAGCCGTAGATGAAGAACTCGCGATGCGTGGTCAACGGCTCATCGTTCCAATTGCGGTAGTCCATGGCCTCCATCTCGCTCAAGGCGTCAAATATGCGCAGCTGCGCCTCCTTGGGTAAGGGTAAGCTCCTGGACTGCTTCAGCAGCTGCTCGAACTGCAGCTCGCCCCGCGGCTGGGCCAGCAGTCGCGAGCGTTGGATGCCACAAAAGTGACGCAGGAACTGGCGCAGACCGTTGGAGCTATCGTTGGCAGTGGAAAAGTTATCCAGACTCAGACCTGGCAGCGAGAATCTAATGTAACCGATGAGCTCATCCGACCGCAAGCTGGATTCGGCCGCGCTATACAAACGCGCCGCATAGGCGAAGAGCACCAGGAAGCCGTTCAAGCTGCGATAGTTGACATAGTAGGGCACCTGTTCGACCAGCAGACGGGATGTCAACGGCTGCGTCTGCAGCTCGTTGAGCACGGAGCAGAGCGTCAGGAAGCTGCCGCGTGCCTTGTAGAGGAAATTGGTCAGCGCCGACTCTGGGTAATAGTAGAGCGAATCCTTGTGCTGATCGTGCTGATAGCATTCCGGCGGCAGCAGCAGCATGCCAAAGGGCGTCAACGTGTCCGGCACGGTCACAGCGGGCGGCAGCAGCTGCTCGAACTGATCCGCAAACATGGCAAAGCTGACCAGTTTGCGCACTTGCGGCATTTGATTAGCCTGGCCGCCGGCTTCGTCTGTGCTGGCAGCGGGACTGGCCAGGCTGGCGCCTTGAAAGCCCAGACACACCTGGGTGGGCTCCAGGAACTGCTGCAGCAGCTCGTCCACATTGCTGGCATACAGCTCGATGCCATTCAGGGACCTGAACCAATCGCCGCGTTTTATGTTATGCTGCATGGCGCTTATATCGTGCACAAAACTATCCACCATCAAGCACTCGGGCTGGTCGGGAAAGGGCAGCACACGAAAGCCCAGTATGGACTCGACGGCGGTGGAGCGACGGCCAAAGCGGAAGCGATCCGTTGCCGTTATAACCAACTCCAATTGCTTCTGATTGCTGGCATCGGCGTGCGAACTCTTGATGTCTGCGAATCGGAACCCGTTGCTGGCATCGTTCTCTGGCTCGGTCTGTGCCTGCTGCTGCTGCTGCTGCCCCCCGCCGCCGCTGTTGTATTGGTTGCCATTGTGCTTGCCCTGTTGGCCTCTATTCTGCTGCTGTCGCCGCGTTGTCTTCTTTCCCAGGCGCAGTGAACGGCGCAACAGCTCGCCGCGTCGCTCCGCCACATTCAGCTTGACACTGGGCACATATTCGGCATAGAACAGGCTGCCGTCTTCGGCCACGTACTCCTCCCAGTTGACCTGATCGCTGCCATCGCTGAACGAGCTGCTGAGCGAGGAGCTCGACGTCGAATACGTCTCTGAGGCGTCCAGGCCAAGGCGTCTGTCCGGGCCCAACGACACACCCTGCGATTTTCGCATTTCCCTCGAACAGGTAAATATAAACAGACAAATACTTCCTCACACTATCTTGGTTATGCGCTCTGTTCCGTCACAGTTCCTCAACCAAAACCAACTGAATGCTCAGCTCAATCTGTAGCTCAGTTGTGTGGCTCACACATCAAACCGGTTTCTGTGTCTCTGGCAGTTGGGAGACGTTCTCACGCTCGCGTAAATTCCAATATTCTCTGCTCTTCGCCGCTCTCTTGAGCATCTCAGTTTTCAATTTTCTCAGATCCAAATAAAAGAAGTGACTATTGTTCTTTCACACGAAACAAAACATTTCCAATCTCTGCTGCTTAAGTTGTTTAAATAGAAGAAACCCTGCACCCAACTTTGACAAATTATCTCTTTATATAAACAAACACAACTGGAGCATTTATATGACTAAAATTATGATAATCCTAGGGCCAATTATGAAAATCGTACGGAAAAGAAAAACATTCTTTGCTCGGATACGACTTCCGCGAGTTACATAAATTTGTACGCTTTATTTGCAATATCGATCTGCTTTCATCTTACTTCGCCTGTCGAGCAGAGTTTCATGTAGCAGTCCTTGGGCCTTAGCTTCCTCCAGCTCCTTGACATCGTTCTTGCTAATGCGCATCTTTTTGTCCTGGAACTTTTGAAACTTTTTGCTAGAAAAGAACTCACTTAATATGCGGAACTGAATGAAGCCGAATCTTATGCCCACTTACACATAGTTTTTCTCAACTTCGCCCAGATCGCCTTTTTCCTCTTTTGGCTGCTCGTCGACAACCACATCCCTGGCTGCATTGGTGCGCACGCGGCAAATCTCTTGGGGTCCCACTTTCTTGTGCAGGGCCACACAAGCGTCGTCCTCCGGATCGATGGACATGAAGTGACCCGTTTCTGAGAGCAGAGCCATTTGCTTGTCCTAAACGATGAGTTAAACAAACAAATGGTAAATTTTTAAACATTTGGTTGAATAGTTTTGGGGGCTTACCTCGAAGACGGGCTCCCACTGTTCCATGCTGCCAACAGCCTCTGAGCGTCCCGTAACCATGCCGTCCTTTTCAGTTTTCAGATATTTACCGTAACCTGATTTGAAGGAGACCTTGCGATCGTTGATGGGAAACGCCGTAAATATCTCCTCCGGATCGGGACCTTCACCTGGATTGTGAGGCGCGCCCAAAGTAAACAATCTGAAAACAAATTTCAGTTAGTTTTTATATTCATTTAAGTCTTCTATAACTTACCCATTGTCCAGGGCTTTCAAATAGCAGAGTTCGCCAAATTCAATGGCCACCGAGCCAACAATGCTCGCTGCTGTCGTCGCTGTCCACCAACCAGCATGCTGAATCGCATCTTCATCCGTAACCGTCTTGCTACGTTTGGCCGTATCGTCATGTTTGTGTTCCTTTTCCTTCTTGCGTTTTTTACTTTTTCTATAAACAAAGTGGTTAGAATATGCTGGTGCTTGCTTTTTTTCAAATGCTCACTTGTGTTTTTCTCCCTTAAGAACCAACTTCTTTATGCGTACACTATCATAGTCAGACATTGTTTACTTATTAGACTGGATTTACTTTAAATACGCATATAAACTTTTTGCTGTTGATTCTCAAGAGAACTTTATCGAATTGAGCAACACTAGCAATTATGCCTTTTTTACAGAGCTGAATTGATTACAATATCGAAGTACGATTTAGGTATAACTGTTATCGATATATCATTATTTAAGATTAATTTTCCCAATACTAGCGCAAATTCAATTTGGGTTTAAATATTGCTACCAAAGTAAACATATTATACGTTGTAGGTATTTAATATATATATAAGACAATTCAGAAAAATAAATATATAAATATGATGCATAAAGCGAAATGGCTGTAGGCTTAATGATAAATAAATTATAATTAATAACACAACAGACTTCTGGAAATAAAATACGCTCAATACAATTAAGCTGATGTATAAGCATTTCATATTATAATGAAAAACGGAAGTAGACTGCAGTCAAGTTAGCTCGACTTTAATATACTCTGCACCCAGTTGTCAAGATGTTTAAGTTTTAGCTGCACCAGCTGCAGAGGTCCTGAGCTTTCCAGCGCGAATTGCCACTGTTCGTCTAGGCTAAGGTATATGCTATTCTATATACCCAGTCCGGGTGCAGAGTATACGTATAAATACTGAAAACGGAATGCGATGGTTACATATAGCCCTCCAGGGATAGCTGTTGCCACTGGCCCTGTAATACAAGTACAAGTTCAATAAGGTTGTTGGAAGTGCAATAATTGCAGACTTACTGCAATGCCCAGGTTCCAACCGGCACCGGCAGGATTCTCACTGGTTATGCCGCATCGACGGCAAATGATGCCATTGAGGGAAATGGCCCACACCTCTTTGCCCACAGATACGGACCGAAAGCCGCAGTGGGCTTCTGTGTGCGGCGGCACATTGGCAGCATTTGGAAGAAATTGCCAATGTGATCCCTCCGGAAATGTGCGTGTTACCTCCTTACGCACTGCCAGCCGTTGCTGATTGTCCAATGCCCAAATACCAGCGCGGCCCACACTGATGGCCTTGAAGGTAATGCCAGACGGTGCCTCCACCTGTTGCCAGGCATCACCGCAGGGATTCGCCTTATTGATGCCATAGCGAAAGAAGATCATACCATTGCGGGCAACCGCCCAGACCTGACCTGTGGGCCCCACACTGATGCCAATCAGTGGCTGGTCGCTCACAATGTGCTCCCAGGTGTCGCCGCGTGGATTCATTGTGGAAACGCCATGCCTGATTAACACATCGCCATTTGAGGCAACGGCCCAAGCAGCTACGGGCATATCCTCGACATTTAATGCCCCGTCCACATCACTGTCCAGCACTTGCAATGCGGCATCTAGTATCTTGGAATGGCTGAGCTCCTGCCACGGTCCACTGCTGGTGAGGCGGCATTTTTTCATCCAACGTCGCCGCCGAACACAATCCGTCAGCTTCTTTTGTGCATGATAACTGGCCGGGAAGTCAATGGCATACTGCCAGCCTTCCTTGTCCGCGCCGCCGGGTATATTGTAGTCGATGGCCCAATCCGATATCCATTCGCAGTGTGTGGACAGCAGCTTGGTGTGCTCCTTGCTGCGTTTTTGTCGCCCGCTTGCATCACTCCACATGTGCCGATCTGTGGGCAAACTCTTGGCAGTGAAGCCGCTGATGGGGTTCCAGCGCTGATTCTCATACACATAGTAGGTGTGCGTGTCAATCATGGCGTTTATTTTGCCCGAGCCTTCCAGCCCTTTCAGGAACATGCCGCCCCAGCCACCGTTGTACACCCAAGCTGTATTATCACAGGATATACCCCAGACGACATCGACGCCGCTGTTGTACACCCGCTTTAGATGCCCGCCCATTTGGCGCCAGTGCATCTGCTGCATTGAGACAATTAGCGAGGGCGATCGATACTCGACATTAAACAGCTTGACACGCCCACTCACATAGAGGCACGTGACAGCCGCCGGATCAGTCCGATATTTGTAATCTGTGTAGAGCGCATTGTTCACAATAATCTGATATTGATTCTGAAGTGCCCTGTTCGAGTGTTTACAATAAGCATTAATTATGATAGCTAGGAAGACAGATAAGTATGTAAACTTACCTGATTTTCACCGTGAAGCTCGCGCCGGGCGCAAATACCATGCGATCGTTCCGTATTTCCTCGAGCCACTCCGAGTCTATCATGGAGTTGAGCACAATTGTGCGCTCATTGAAACGTGGATTCAAATGCATCGCAATTACCCGAAACTTTTCCACACGATGCGGCATCGCTTTAATGTTCGAATGGCACTGCAAATCGAAGCGAATCTGATCGGCATCATCGTAGACACAGCCGGAGATTTCCAGCTCGCTGCCGCAGGGCATCCTAAAAGAGATTCCAATCATTAACATAATCTTAAATAGATAAAAAGACTTACCCATTATAGAGGGTGTTGTAGTAGGGTGTCTCGCACGTGGACACTTCCATTCGCTCCACATAATGAGCTTGTCCGTTGGAGGTTTTTTGCAGCTGTTGTGCTTTCATGTTGGCGGCGTCGAAGACAAATACATCACCCAGTTCGCTGGTCAGCCAAATTGCATTGCTTGCCGGCTTGCCCATTAGCATATTGATTTGGCTGCACACCGAGGACAGGTGCGATAGCCAATCTTCCATGTCCGCATCACTGGTGAACTGCAGTTTGACCGGGCTGCAATTGACGCGCAAGTGCATCGCATGTATGGCCAGACGCGGGGCACCTGGCTCGCTGCAGCACTGCACGCACGTGATGTCGGAAAGTGCGAATTGTATTTTGGTTGCGGCACCATCTGGACTGAGCACCGTGAAGGTGCCGGAGTCATTCTCTGTGCTGTCGCCACAGTTGCCGCTGACCCACTCCAGCTCGATGACGCAGTCCTCGTAGTCGCCAGCTGGATGCTGGTAACGAGCGTCCGCCGTTTTAATCCAAGATGTGAGCTCGACTGCCTTTTCGTAATGTTTTTCCTGCTGCAGCTTGGCGACGGTATGCTGGCGCTGCTTTAGTTTCTCGAGTATGTCGTTGCGCCAATTGGGATTCGATTCGGCGCCACCATCATTGTGATGCTCGTTAAACCAGTTGGGAATGTTGTTGGCGTCCACAGTGACGGCGCCCGTGGTCACACAGCTCCACATGACCGCACACTCAGTCCAAAATTGCGAGCCGTTGTGATCGTCGTCTTCGCCTAGGAACGCATCGGAGCCATGTGCAGATTCCGACTCAAAGACAGCCGAATCACTCTCCGGATGAGCTTCGGTGCCAACGACAGATCCAACACTACGCACCGGCGACCAGGCACGCGGATTTTTCAGCTGTGTCTCAAATTTGCCGCTGATCTCCGCAACCTCAGCGGCCGGCGCACTGGAGGCGTGCGCCAAGGGTTCGCGCAATGCTGTGGCCCGATGCTTCTGACGCTCATTCAGATTGAGACTGCCAATGGTGGGCGGTGAGTCGGCGTTCAGCTTCCAGCGCTCATTTTTCAAACGACTGTTCAGACCATTGTTCGAGGAGCTGTTGCTGTGCGTGGTGACTGTTTCGATGACTGCACACGTTTCCACGACGCCCTTTTCCTTTTCCTTTGAGTAGAGATTGGAGAAGCTTTGATGTTTGGAGCCGGGCGTTGAGCTGCTGCCGCCACTTTTGCGTGAAACTATTGACAAGGAACTGGAGGAGCGACTGATTTGCATTGGGCATTGGATCTTCATCCATTTTTTGCCGGTGGGATCGGCGGCGCTAACGCCAGATCGGTAGTAAATGGCGCGGTCTGCAGCGCCAATCGCGAACACCTGTTGACAATCAAATAAATTTGTATTATCATATGGTTAATATTGGTAAATAAAATATGTTTACCTGATCGTTGGGTGCCACAGAGATCATCGAGAGATTTCCAACCATTTCCACCCAGCCTCTGCCTATGGCGGCATCCTCGCTGATGCCCGCTGCATCCCCCTTGATGCCACGTCGAAACCAGGCATGGTTGTCGTTTGTAATACACCAGACCGCATCTGTGCCCACCGAAATCTGTACAATGCGCAGACCACGTGGCGTGTCCGTCGGTGCACTCGTGGCAACTGGCGACTTCACGTCCAGCCACCCCTCGCCCGATAGATTATCTCGCGTTATGCCCGTACGCACGATAACACGCCCATTGTAGAGCACCGCCCAGACGAGACCCGTGGGTCCTACGCTTATCTGTGCCAGTTCGCTGCCGGTAGGTGTGTTAATGGCAGTCCAGCGTAAGCCCTCCGGTGCGAAGGCCGTGACGCCAGTGCGAAACATGGCCCGGCCATGGGCAGTTATGGCCCAGACACAAAGCGTGCCGGCTCTAGCATTGGGTACATGTGTACCGCCTATGGCCACATCGATGAAGGGCTCCTGTGTGGGGTCCTTGTGCAGGGGTGCGACGGCGCACCAGCTGTTAAGGGCGGCATAGCGGCGAAAACGTATCCATTTTCGCCTCCGCACATACGAATTCCATGACTTTTTCGCTGAATACGAGGCTGGGAAATCTAGTGCGTACATCCAGCCATCTTCGGCCAGCTGTTGACCGTCCAGCTCGAGGTCCAGATGCCAATCACCGTCCCACTGCCAGGCCATCGAGGGCAGGCGTATCTTGTCCACGCTTCTCTCAATGCTACCGTCAGCATTTGAGTATTTATAACGGTCGGTGGGCAGCAGCGTTTTTGCAAATCCCTCGATGGGCAGCCAGCGCTCGTTCTCGTAAGACTCCTCCTTGACGCGTATGGGCACATCAAGTCCATGAACGTGAACGTACACCTGCCGATCCCCGCCAATGGCCCACATATAATTTGGGACTGCGCTGATTTTCTTGAACTCCAGACCGAGATACGGAAACTCGCGCCATCCACTCGAGCTAGTGGACAGCGTATGCACGCGTCCCTCGCTGCTTGTAGCGAACAATAGACTGCTGGGCATGGCTGTTTGCGTTTTTAACTAAAGTTCTTCAGCAACAGTCGCCCTTTGTGCTCCATTGTGGCACTCATTTAGAAAAAAAATTGATTTTCCGTTCAAGAAGATTCAAAGTTGCCACCTAATACGCGAATATGATCAGCTGGTTGATAAAGTTGAGTGGCAGCGCTATCCACTACATATAAGCCGAATGTTATGGGTATTCCTACTAAATGATATCAATATAACACTTAATCTGCGGACGGCTAAATTGTGAAATTGTTTATACTTACATTGTTACATTAGTTACAAAAAATGCGATAATTTAGATTGCAGAGGCTGAGCGGCTTTATCAAGTTATTAAACAGCGGCGGTGTATGCCCGTGATGCCAGACTATTACAGGACTGCTTTCAAAATAAACTTGAATCATATTTTTGTGGTGTGGCTCAAATTTGGGCTTATAAAATATTACGAATTGATAGAGTGTGTATAAATGCTACAAATGTTTAAATATATTAACCATGACCTCTGTTATAAGTAAATAGTAAGTTATGCATCTCTAAGTTATCTGGCAACTACGTGCGATTGACATGTAGAAGTGCGTTGTTGTTACAAAGTTTTTCATATTAACATCTGACGCCAAATTTATAGTTTTTGTAGCAACCGTTATAAATCCATCAATAGGCTACACCTCCGGGCCTCATCAACAGCATCAAAAAAGTTTCCCTTTCCGTTCTTGGATTTTTCCAGCAAACCGAAAATACCTCTGGTAAACATGGACTCCGTTGAAGCTCAATTTGTTCGTGATACAATTGCCAAAAATAAGGTTGCAATATTTAGTAAAACTTATTGTCCCTATTGCACAATGGCCAAGGAGGTAAGGATGACGGGCGATCGTCACGAATGTGCTCTTATATTATCTTACAAATTTTCAGCCATTTCGGAAACTGAAGGTTAATGCAATGATAGTAGAGCTCGATGGACGTAAGGATGGCAATGAAATTCAATCTGTTCTGGGCGAGATGACTGGTGCCCGCACGGCAAGTCCATAAATGAATCATAATTTTATTTATTTTTTATCGTTATGTTTAAACCTTTGCTCTCACAGGTGCCCCGCGTGTTTATAAATGGCAAATTTGTGGGTGGCGGCACGGACATTAAGCGAATGTACGAATTGGGAACTCTGCAGAAATTCTTCGAATAATCCTATTTTAGTTTACAAATTTTGAACATGAATAAAAAATGTAGTGCAAATTTTTCAATTATGTCTAAAAAATATGTAATATTTTGTGCTCGCAGTGCGCTGAAAAGTAGGATTGGTCAGCATTTTCTATAAATGTATGTTGAGTAAGCTTGGCCTGCATGTGGTAAGAATAAACGTAAATATATGTAAAATCGCATCCATAAATGTGAATATAAAGTTAATTTTGTAAAAAGTTTTGGTATAAAACATAGGAAAATTAGTTAGGGTAGAATAAATCGGGCGATTGTCCAGATCTACAATCGATATTTATATCGGCTTGCCGATAAAGTAAAGTATCGATAGCAACAGGTATTTTAGTTGTTGATGGCTTGGTAAAGTAATATAAACAAAACTATGGCAGATTTAGTGCGTGGCGAAGCGTCTGAATCGGATGAGGAGCAGGAGAAACACAAGGCATTTTCAACAGACAAATAAGATATAGAATCTGTCATAACAAAGTCGTTGTAGATATACGCAGCGGAAGTTTCTGGCGAGGCAACCGAGGAAGAAGACGAAGACATCTACGAGCAGCCAAGCAACGCCAGTGCAACCGCCTCCATATATCGTAACAATCTGCTACAACGCAAACTGAGTACGTGCTACCCTTTTGGTGCTCTCACAGATTTGATTCTAATCATTTGATCTGTTCAACTTTAGTCGAGAACAACATTGAGATTTGGAAGGCACTAACTCTACTAACACGCAACTTTGTGGTGAACGCCTCCAAGCAGCTTCTAACCACAGATCAAATGCTTATCAAATCCCAGGTCTCCTTGCAATCAGCTCACACTGCGCTGCAGCAGGCACAGAAAAATACCGCACAGCTGCAGATCCGCGCTGCGTCGGCGTTAACGAGCAGCTTTTTGCCCGTTATCCATCTGAAGGAGGCAAGGAACTGAGGCAGTAAAGCAAACGCATAAGTTTGTACAGCCTTTTATTAATAAACGAACAAACTAGGCTAATCCTCCGTATCCGAGTTGGGCGCATACACTTGACTATTGGGCGATGGCTCGCGCGGCACGTAAGTATTTTGGAAACAGCGCGAGAATATTGTGCGCACTCTTTGTTCGCGCTCCCGCTCCGGGGACTGCGGTATACTTTCATCCTCCTCCTCGTCGTTTTGGTCCATTTGTGGTGGAATTAGTGTGGGCGGCGCATCCTCTGTATTGTAGAAGCACACTTCTGTGCTGCTAGGCGGCGGTATCTGGCTCGCTTCCATAGCATCTGATACTGCAAGCAATAGCGCCTCCTCGTCGGCTTCTTCTTCAACCAGATCTACGGTATCACCATCGGCCAGGAGGCGCGCGGGTTGCACCGAAGGTGCCTCGTATGGCCGCTCAGGTCGATGCTCGCGAAACTGAAACAGCGCCGTGTCTACATCCGAGAGAGTTGTATCTTCGGCCAGACGGCGTTTCTGCTGTACATCTTGTCCAGGTCCACTGCTCTTTCGCTTCTGCGCTACATTGGTAAGATTACACATGCTGATCTCGCGCGGACGGTAATCCTCCGAGAAGCTAACATCATCGGGCGATAGAGTTGATAAAATCAGCAAGCATTCAATTTCGCGGTGTTTCTTAATCTTAACAAAGAATGGACTGCCGGCATCTTCAAACTCCAGAGTTAATTGTGCATTCAGTGCTTCAGCAAAAAGAAGAAACGCGCGAAATTCCTTGATGCAAAATGTAATGACTGCGCCCTCGGCTACCTGGTAATGGTCGAATTCGCTTGGCTTCAGCTTTAGTTGCGATCGCATAAACTTGTCATTGACACGAGCGCCTTCAATGTAATTCTTGGCGGATAGACTGTCTGGTGTAGCCTCAAGCGTTAGTTCCTCTTCAGAAGAATTGAAGCTATTTGAAATTTCCATGAGTAACTTATGATCGCCCCGTATGCTATGAAAATATATATTATGATTATACTATACAAATGAGTAGCTAATAAAAAATGCCTTTACATGTTAGAACTCCGATCTGTGGGAACATCAGAAGTAATATTAAGTTCATCCACAATGGCAATAAGTGCCTGCTTCGTGGTCTCCAGCTTGCAGCGCAGATTGACTTGGAATTTAGTCCGATTGCACACGATGCTCAGCTCGCAGTGCTCAACCTGTAAAAGCAATATTTAATTTGCACAGGTAGATAGTAAGTCTCTGCTCAAAAGCTCACCTGTTTCATATTTCGAAATACACCAAGGCACGGCTTCATGGCTATTTTACAACAGCAATCGCCACTGGGCGGCAGTTGAAATGTATCAAACATGCAGCGGTTGAAGCATATGCTGGCCACTGCGGATTGTGTGGGATTGATGGAGCGCATGCGAAGTCCATGTATATCTGCTTCAATGAATAGCTCTTTGCCCACTTTGGACAGCGATTGTATTGCTTTGGCAACAACTTGTTGAATATTGTGAGTTATATTAAAATAATAACATCAACAAATGCGTTTTACTTACTGCGCGCATTGCCCCCCTCCAGTGTGCACTTCATTCCTTCTTTGCAAAATTGCAATTTGGGCGCGCTTTAGTTTATAAACAATGCAGCAGGATCATCTGTTGCGACTAACAGGCTGGCAACATTGTAATTAGTATACATATTTGGTCACTCTGCAGAATTTTATTTAAATCGCAGAATATGCTGCTTAATCGGTGTTAACTGATTAACTAAGTATTTAATTAAAATAATATGATTTTCTGAAACCACATTAGTTTTAATGTACCAATAGGAAATTTGCATTTGGTTCTGATAATCAATATAACTTTCACCTTATTAAAAAGCTAAAATACCAAATCAGAACAGAACCACACATTTGTAACAAGGTGGCAACGCTTTTTCGGCCGGCAAAACGCCACATCAGTTTTCGCCTTAAATTTAATTAACAAATAGTGGGGTACAAAAGCAAAAGTGAAATAATATTGCAATTAGTGCTTTTAAATTCTACAATAACTTGTTATTAGTGCGTCATGTGCACGTAACAAAAAAGTTATAAATATACGCACAACTAAAATGTTACGTCTTGTGTGTGTGTTGCTGCTGACTGCGGGGACGTTGACGATATTTTCGCCTGCTTCCGTCTCGGTAGAGGCTGCAGAGTCCAGTCAAAGTTATCCAATTACCACTTTAATTAATGCCAAATGGACGCAAACTCCACTATATTTAGAAATTGCCGAGTATTTGGCGGATGAGCAGGCAGGTCTTTTCTGGGACTACGTGCAGGCTGTGACGACATTGGACACGGCGCTCAACGATTACGGTAGGTGGTCAATGTGTAAACAATCAAGTGACCAGACCAAAGAAGAAAAGTATTGCAAAATACATAAAGTATTTTAAATACTGCTTATTCGTAACGTTTTAATTACTAAAGAGGAGTTTACCCTTGCAGATACGGAGTCAAAACAGTACAATGCCGCCTTGCAACTGGTGCGTTCACATTTGAGTGTGCCACAGCTGCCTCTCCTAAAACTGGTCGTCTCCATGCACAGCTTGACCCCGCGCATACAGACGCACTTTCAACTGGCCGACGAGCTGCGAGCCGCAGGCGCCTGTCAGGGAGCCATATACGCACAAGTGGGCACAGAGCTCGCCTGCACCTATGCGGAGCTGGAGCAAAAACTGAAGCTGCCGCATGATGCAAGCAGCTTGGATGCAGAGGTTGGCAGCTACAGTTTTGATCATGTGTATCCCGGCAGTGAGAACAATACGCGTGCCGTTGTCCTCTATGGAGATCTGGGCAGTGCCGCATTTCGACCATATCACAAGCTGCTGGAAAAGGCGGCGAATGCAGGAAAAGTGCGTTACCTGTTACGCCATCAGCTAGCCGAGCGAAATGGACGGCCCGTGCGCTTGTCCGGTTACGGCGTAGAGCTACATTTAAAGTCCACCGAGTACAAGAGTCAGGATGATGCACCCAAGCCGGAGACTGGCAACGGTAGCACTGCCGAAGCTGAAGAATCAACTAACGAAACGGACGTACAGGGCTTTGACTTCAAGCTGCTGAAATCCAAGCATCCAACGCTCAAGCGTGCTTTGGATCAGTTGCGACAGCGTCTGCTGCAGGGCAACGATGAGATTGCTCAGCTCAAAGCTTGGGAGTTCCAGGATTTGGGTCTACAGGCAGCCGCAGCCATAGCTGAGATACAGGGCGACGAGGCGCTGCAGTTACTCCAGTATACGGCGCATAATTTCCCCATGCTGGCGCGCACTCTGCTCGCCCACAAAGTGTCCGACGAACTGCGTGCTGAGATTAAGCACAATTCCGAATCGCTGGGACGCAGTTTGAACGTGGCACCGCCCGACGGCGCTTTGTTTATAAATGGTTTGTTCTTCGATGCGGACACCATGGACCTGTACACGGTAGTGGAGACGCTGCGTTCCGAGATACGCGTACTGGAGAGTCTGCATGGCAACAATGTGCACGGCCGCTTGGCCAGCGCGTTGCTGGCTCTGGATTTGAATAGCGCAAACAAGCGTGAGTTTGCGATCGATATCAGGGACACAGCGGTCCAGTGGATCAATGATATTGAACAAGATGCCCAGTACAGACGCTGGCCGCCATCGGTTATGGATCTGCTGCGTCCCACATTTCCCGGCATGTTGCGCAACATACGCAAGAATGTGTTTAACCTGGTGTTGGTTGTGGACCCACTGCAGCCGGAGGCGCGCAGCGTCATCAAATTGGCTGAATCCTTTGTCATACACCAGGCGCCAATACGCCTAGGCCTGGTGTTTGATGCCAGGGCTGTGGAGGATACAACGGCTGCGGATTATGTGGCCATTGCGTGCGCCTTTAACTATGTGAGCCAGCAGAAGGATGCACGCGCCGCACTCAGCTTTCTCACGGACATCTATGCGGCGGTGGGCGAAACGGAAACCGTCACCAAGCAGCACATTGTCAAGCAGCTCACCAAGGAATTCAGCTCACTGAGCAGCACAAAAGCCAAGGAACTGCTTGGGGAGGAATCTGATTACGATTACGGACGACAACTGGCCACCGAATTTGTGCAACGCTTAGGCTTTGGCGCGGTGCGTCAGCCGCAGGCGCTACTCAACGGTGCGCCCATGCCGAGCAACATCATCAGCGCGGACAGTGACTTCGAGGAGGCGATTTTCACAGAAATCATGAGCCAGACAACGGCGCTGCAGAAGTCCGTTTACCGCGGCGAACTGACCGACAACGATGAGATGATCAACTACCTGATGAATCAGCCGCATGTGATGCCGCGTCTCAACCAGCGAATACTCAGCCAGGAGGATGTCAAGTACTTGGACATAAATGGCATGCCCGCCAAGCAGCTCGGCAACGCTGCAGCGCTGAATAAGCTCTCCAATCGCGACATGACCGCCACGCTGATGGCAAACCTGAAATACTTTGGCGGCAAGCAGAGCACAGAGCGCATTGGGCGCGCCTCGCTGCAGTTCCTCACAATTTGGGTCTTTGCCGACCTAGAGACGCCCGAAGGCTGCGAGCTGCTCACCCACGCACTGGACTATGTGCGTAGCAGCGAGAGCGTGCGTCTAGCATTTATTCCCAACACGGAGGGTGTGAGCGATAAGCGCAGTCTCAATCGCTTGGCCTGGGCGGCAATGCACTCGCTGGAGCCAGCGAAGGCTTCAGAGCAGGTGCTCAAATGGCTGCGTCAAAAGAAGCAGCGCATAGAGGATATACCCAAACAGCTGGAGGACATACTGGGCAGCACGGAACTGCATCTGAAGATGCTGCGCGTCTATGCACAGCGCGTGCTGGGACTGGCCAAATCGCAGCGTCTGGTGATTGGCAACGGACGGCTCTACGGTCCGCTCGGCGCCGCCGAGAGCTTCGATAGCGCCGACTTCGCGCTGCTGGCGCGATACAGCGACTTGCAATACGGCGACAAGGTGCGCGAGGTGCTCAAGGAATCCGCCACCGAGGTGGACAGCGATTTCAACAGCGACACGCTGCTCAAGCTCTATGCTAGCCTGCTGCCCAGACAGACCAAGACGCGCTTCAAGCTGCCCGGCGATCTGAAGACGGACCACTCAGTCGTCAAGCTGCCGGCCAAGCAGCAGACTCAGCCCCACTTCGACATTGTCGCCGTGCTGGATCCCGCCTCGAGAGCAGCGCAGAAACTCACCCCGATTTTGATATTATTGCGGCAAACGCTCAACTGTCAGCTCCATCTGTATCTGACTCCTGTGGCGCAGCACAGCGATATGCCTGTCAAGAATTTCTATCGCTATGTGATCGAATCTGAGGTGCAGTTCGAGGCGAACGGTGCCCGTGCCGAGGGTCCGCTGGCGAAGTTCAGTGGCTTGCCCGCCAATCCGCTCTTGACACAGCAGCTGCAGGTGCCCGAGAACTGGCTGGTGGAGGCGGTGCGCGCTGTCTACGATCTGGATAACATTAAGCTGCGCGACATCGGTGGCCCTGTGCACAGTGAATTCGGCTTGGAGTATTTGCTGTTGGAGGGTCATTGCTTCGATGCGGCCAGCGGTGCGCCGCCGCGGGGCTTGCAGCTGGTGCTGGGCACCAAATCGCAGCCCGCGCTGGTGGACACCATTGTGATGGCCAATTTGGGCTACTTCCAGTTGAAGGCCAATCCTGGCGCTTGGACATTGCGTCTGCGCGACGGCAAATCCACAGATATTTATGCCATCAGCCATGCGGAGGGGCCCAACACGTTGCACCAGCAACAAACGGGCGCCGTCCAGGTGCTGATTACCTCGCTGCGCTCCCACGTTACCAAGCTGCGCGTATCCAAGCGGCCGGGCATGCAGCACGCCGAGCTGCTCTCCGATGACACGGCGCCCTCGCAGTCGGGAATTTGGAACAGCATTGCAAGCAGCTTTGGCGGAAACAGCGGTACGCCCGGCACGGATGAGGATACGGAAACCATTAACATATTCTCTGTGGCCTCTGGACACTTGTACGAGCGTCTGTTGCGCATTATGATGGTATCCCTGCTGAAGCACACTAAGTCGCCGGTGAAGTTCTGGTTCCTCAAGAACTATTTGTCGCCACAATTCACGGACTTTTTGCCGCACATGGCCAAGGAGTATAACTTCCAATATGAGCTGGTGCAATACAAATGGCCGCGTTGGCTGCACCAGCAGACGGAGAAACAGCGCACCATTTGGGGCTATAAGATACTCTTCCTGGATGTGCTCTTCCCGCTCAACGTGCGCAAGATTATATTTGTGGATGCGGACGCAATTGTGCGCACCGACATTAAGGAGCTCTACGATTTAGATCTGGGCGGTGCGCCCTATGCGTACACACCCTTCTGTGATTCGCGCAAGGAAATGGAGGGCTTTCGGTTTTGGAAGCAGGGCTACTGGCGCAGCCATCTGATGGGCAGGCGCTATCATATCTCCGCATTGTATGTGGTGGACTTGAAGCGTTTCCGCAAGATAGCGGCCGGTGATCGACTGCGTGGACAGTATCAAGCTCTCAGTCAGGATCCAAATAGTTTGTCCAATCTGGATCAGGACTTACCCAACAATATGATACATCAGGTGGCCATCAAATCGCTGCCGGACGAGTGGCTGTGGTGTCAGACCTGGTGCAGTGATAGCTCCTTCAAGAGCGCCAAGGTAATCGATCTGTGCAACAATCCGCAGACCAAGGAGGCCAAACTGACGGCGGCTCAGCGCATTGTGCCCGAGTGGAAGGATTACGATGCGGAGCTAAAGGCACTTTTGGCGCGCATCGAGGATCACGAGAATCACAATATCGGCAGCAACAGGGATAATGCTGAAGATGACGAGGAGGAGCATGTGGTCGTCATCACAGAACCGCCGCCGCCCGAGTACGTGCACGGCGAGCTGTGATCGCTGTCAACCTTTTGTTTAGTAAATTTAAGACTAATGTCCTTCATACTTGGTAAATACTGAATTAGCTAAGCTTAATACCAATCTAGCAGGCAACAACAGACAAATTAATTAGAAATTAAAATTGAAAAAAAAAGATAAGAGGAAGCGAAAAGCTCCAAGTCTGAAGGGATTTTGCATTCCAAGAGCCTCTCGCCACGATTCGAACTCGATAAATATATAATAAAAACATTAACTGAATGCTATGTACGTAATTTTTGTTCGATTTAATAAAAACTATACGAACCATTTTTAAATCAAGGCCAACGCCTGGTGTGCATTTTTCGCGTTGCCCAACATTGATTTTGCCATCTGGCAACGCTGTCAGAAAAACGTTATGGATTTAAGTCTTGGCTGTTATTTTTTTACTTTATTTTAAAATTATAACTTGAATTCATTGCATAAATTCGCGTACTTTAGTTCTTTTTACCTAAGTAAGGACAATATTATTATTAGCATAAGGTTTGGTTTATGTTTAGAGCATATTTATAGAGATTTACTTTTTGGATTTAGTGTCCGACTACGGGTTTCTATCAATTTTAAGGCAGACAGTGCAGTCCAAGTAGTAATTATTTTTATATATAGTATGCTGCTTATTTTTCAGTAATTGCGCTGAATTTGTTTTTAGTTGGAAATTCACTTTTAATTTTCTTTTCCTTAAAGCGTGTATGTTAAGTTACCTAATGTATTAGTTTTCTTGTTTTCTTCTTTTTTTTTATAATTTAGCATAGTATATAATTTTTAAAAATGTTTTCTTCATTATTTTAACTAACGCTGAGTGTAGTATACGAGTGTTAGGTAATTAAAGCTTTGGTTTTTTTTTTTTTTTTTTTTGAAATTTGTCTCAATATGTTAATTATGTATATGTTTTCGTTCAGACTACGCATTTCTTGCTAAATATATGAAACATTATCGCATTCTAAATAAAGAACCGTAGGGGTTAGGAAATAGTTAACTTTGTTATTATTATATTTTTTTTTTGATAAGAGCCGCTAGTCATTGATTAAATTATATAGAAAAATGCTGTTGCCAAAAGTGGTTTGTCAGTTAAGAATCTGTATCTGTATCATCATGATATACATATATATATATGCATATATCTTCTTGCGCTGCTTACATGCTAAGAATTGACGGAACTTTAAAAAATTTCGACTGCTGTTCGTTTTAAAATCTACGACAATACTATAATAAATATTGTTGTTGTTGTTTTCTTTTCTTTTCTTATTGTTTGGTATTCAAAATATTGTATTGTATTGTATTGTTTGTTAATCTTTGTTCTGTTCAGTTTCGACATAAAGTTATGCTGTTATTTAATTTGAATGCTGTTCAGTTTGTTCGTTGCTCTTGGTTAACTTTTGTTTTGTTTATTGCTTCAATCCAAATGTTTATACATATCTTCCAGTTGGGGCTTGAAATAGCTCTTCAATTGCGGCCGCTTGGCCTTGAATGTGGGCGTCAGGAGTCCGTTTTGCACTGAAAACGGATCGGGATGCATGTAGATATCCTTGACCTAAATTCCAATGAATTCATTTGTTAAATAATTACTTAATTCTTTTTTGTATATTCTTAAGCACCTGTTCGAATGACTTTAGTCCACTTTGCTTGCCCCAGTTGAGCATGTCGTTCATGATCAGTTCCTTCACATTCTTATTATTGCACAGGACGGATAATGTGCCGCGTACATTGTTTTCCGTGGCCCACTGTTTCAGGACATCGACATCAGGTACAACAACAGCGATAATGCAGCTCTACATGTATGAGAATTCAATATAATAATATAAATATATAACTATATTTTCATTAATTTAATTTCAACTTAAATAACTTTAAATATTTATCATTTTAATTTAACAGCATTTTCTACAAATAGTTGGTATTATTCCAAGTATATTTCCTTGATGTTTCTAACTTGCAGTTTTCACCCATTTTCCACTTATTTTAAAATATCTTTTGGTATTTTTCGGATTATTAATTTTTTTGGATTAATCTTTGTAGTTCCTCGCATGGGAATACTTGAAGTATTTTAAATGAGAAAACTTGAACTTTCGCCCATTAAAGATTGGATTTGAACCCTTTGCATCTATCTAGTCATAATCTTTTAAGACTGACTTTTCATAGCTATTATAAATTTACAAAAAGCAAAGCCCCTTCCATCTTGATGAGTTAGTAATGATTAGATTTATAAGATTGGAGCTTGGCACTTCAATTTTAGTCTTTTGCATTCATCTATATCTAATCTTTTATTTGCGAGCCTTGCTAGACCTTACCCCTGTTGGACTCACCTTTAAGCTTTCGCCATAGACATAGACTTGGTTGACATATTGGCTCAATGTGTAGATATTCTCAATCTTCTCGGGCACAATGTACTCGCCCTGGCTGAGCTTGAAGATGTGCTTGCGCCGATCGATGATGCGCAGCGTTCCATTGGGCAGCCACATGCCGACGTCGCCCGTATGATGCCAGCCCTCGGTATCGATGGCCTCGGCCGTTTTCTCTGCATCCTTGTAGTAGCTGCAGGTGCACACGCTTATTAGAATTGCATTCCACAATGGGAATAACTGGCTGCTTACCCATGGAACACGTTGGAGCCGCGCACGCAGACCTCGCCGGTGTTTTGATTCGCAAAGTACTCCATTTCGGGCACATCGACCAGCTTGACGGCATTGCAGGAGACGGGCGGACCCACATGATTGGGCACATGATCGCCCTGCACGGTCAGCGTTATGGCGCCCGTGCACTCCGTCTGGCCGTAGCCCTCCAGCACCAGGCAGCCGAGGGCGCAGCGCATGAAGGTCAGCACGTTGCCGGCCAGCGGCGCAGAGCCGACCACCATCAGGCGCAGATTGCCGCCAAAGGCCTGATGCACCTTCTTGAAGACCAGCTTGTCCCAGCAGCCGTTGCGGCGCAGCACGCCGCGGGCGATCTCCTTCTCCTTGGCCTTGAGTGCCATGTTGAAGAGGCCACGCTTCAGGCTCGAGGCGGATATATCGTTCTGTATCTTATCGTAGACCCGATTGAGCAGACGCGGCACAGCCGGCATAACCGTAGGCTTCAGCATCTTCAGATCGTTGGTCAGCTCCTTGATGTCGCCGGAGTAGAACCCGACACAGCCGCCCACATAGTAGATGCCATTCTCGCAGCAGCGCTCGAACATGTGCGCCAGCGGCAGGAAGGAGATCATCACATCTCCAGCCCGGATGCGGTGATCACCCATTTGCAGGATCACCGCACAGACGCCGGCCACCACATTGCCGTGTGTGAGCATGACGCCCTTGGGATTGCCGGTGGTGCCCGATGTATAGCAGACCGTGCACAGATCCTCCGATGTGGGCGGCACCTCCGGGTGATTGCCCTTGGCGCCGAGCTTCTCTACATCAATGAAGGAGAAGATCTGGACGCCACGGCTGCGCGCACGCTCCAGTGTCGTCTGGCGAATGGGCTTGATGGAAACTATGATCTTCAGGCTGCGCGGCGCCTTCTCCAGCAGCATGGACGCCTTTGCATCGTCCTCGACAATAATAATGGACATTTCCGTCTGGCGTATGATAAAGGCACAGGCATCCGGGCCCAGTGTATCGTAGAGAGGCACCACAACCAGCGAGAACGAGTAGCAGGCCTGCTCGTACAGTATCCATTCCGGTCGGTTCTGTGAGTAGATGCCGATCAGCTGCTTGGGCCGTGCGCCCAGTGCCAGCATGCCGGAGCCGAAGTTCTTGGCGCGCAGCAGCGCCTCATCGTAGTTAATCCACTGGAAGAAGAGAAAATGATAAGCCAAAGAGAACGGGATAGGATATTCTGCACGCACCTGATAGGGCGACGTGAGGGTCTCCCGCCAGCCGAGGCAGGGTCCATTGTTGGAGGCGTAGGCACCTTCGCGGAACGTCTGGTACAACGTGCGCACATTCTCTGTGATGTAGGATACAAATTTGCCATTCTTGGACTCCTTGTAGAACTTGGAGACGTGTATTTGTTCTGGACCCTGCAACACAGTTGGAAACAAACGGAAAAAAAGAACACAAATCGTGTCGCATGCAAAATGAGTGAAGGATTTGAAGAGATTCTCGATGGGAGAAAACAGAATATGATTAGTCTAATGACTATGCCAGGGCGATGTTTAAATCAATATGGTATTAATCTACGATTATAAGTCTATTATGATTTGCGATCTTTTGCTAAATGTTCTCTGCAAAAACTGTTTAAATAGCTTTTGGCGCTCAATTTCTTATCCAAACCCAAGTATTTTAATCAAACCTGTCTGAGCCAAAAATTTGAATGCTTTATTCACATGAAGCGCGCCTTAAAACAAGCCTGATATCATGAATCGAACCACATTTTGGTCCAGGAATATCTTTTGCATGATCAAAGCCTCGGGAATCGGATTGTTTTGAACCAATTTCTATATGAAAATATCTATCTGTATCAATACTTTCAGTAGAACGAGCAGTTGTTCATTGAAACATGGAAATTGTTGCATTCAAATTTGGAAAATAGATCAAATAAATAAATAAATAAAGCCTGGACTATCTCATGAATGCACCTAAAGGCTGAACTAGGAACAATTTGCTTGGGTTTTGCAGCTCAAAATAATATTGAAATTATCATGGTAACCCAGGTTTCAAGTTTTTGAATATGTACCGATGTATGTATCCAAAGATTCCTATCAATAACGTGCCTTACACTTGGCGAAATTTCTGGCTTTAAACTGGATTTTTTTTAATATTTGCAGGGAATTTGTATTTTTATTTTATTATTTTAAAATAATATTAAAATATTTCAATTGTTATTTCAATGCGGGACACTGAGAAAACTGTTTTTTTGTCTTAAATGGTTTCCCAATTTGCTTCAAAGTTTATCTTTGAGCCTAGTTTTTGTTTTACTTTTGACAACCAATTTTCCTTTCTTTTTGTCTTACATAGTTTTCGTTTACTCTAATAAATATAAATTTGCTTAAAACATTAAATAAATTGTGTTTATTTTTGTTTTTTGTTTTGCGGTTTTTCCAGCCAATAAATCTGTTGGCAATGATGGACATAAGCCAAAAGTGATTCTAGTTGATGTTGAAAATTCAATTGGCATGATATATGGTTTATTTTGGGCTGAAAGCATAAAACCATCAATCGCCAATTTGAATGAGTGCGAAACGAACGTCAATCGGAAATATAATAGGTGCAAAGTGCGATCGGCTTAAACTATATTGCAATAGACCACTTCCTTTATGGCGAACAGCTGCGAAAAGAAAATTGGACTATGGCAAATGCGTTGAGGCATGAAAATGGCATCTAAATAGACCAGAGTGCCCGAGGGGAGGGGGAGGGTACTTTTTTTATACCCTTGCAGAGGGTATTTTAACTTTGTAGTGAAATGTCTAACGCATAGAAATCTCTCCGATTCCAAAAGGCTTGTTTCTTGTATGAACAACTTTTTTGCTTATCAAGATATCTTAACAATACTCGCCATTTATTAGTTTTACTATGCTTCTCATGTATTTGCAAAATCCTATCAACATCGGACTAATATATCATATAGCTGTCATAGGAATGATCGGTCGAAAAATAAAGGTTGTTATATGGAAAACTTTTTTGTTTATCAAGATATCTTTACCAAACTCGACAAATATTAGTTTTACTGTGCTCTCTACATTTATGCAAAATCTTATCAACATCGGACTACTATATCATATAGCTGCCATAGGAATGATCGGTCGAAAAGGAGGTTCTTGCGTGAAAAACTTGTTTGTTTGTTAAGATATCCTAACCATACTCGCCATTAACTATTTTCCCTGCGCTTCTAAGAGCATTATGAAAAGGTTGGGTCTGCAAGGGTATCAAGTCTTCGGCGCGCCGAAGGTAGCCCTTTTTTCTTGTTTTTGTTTGTTTTTAAGGCGTTTCAAAATCTGGTTGGTTATAAAACTATAATCATAATGCGTTGGCTTTTTAAGTTCGAATACGATATCGATTTGTTTAGATGCGAATAGATATTTTTGAATGAAATAAACAATAAGGCTGCCTACCCCTAGGGGCATGCCACGCCTACCCTGTGCTGTGTGTCTAGCTGTGGATCGTATTTAAGCTGACCGCGGGGGAAGGGGAACAAAATATGTGTGAGAATAATAAAAAACGAAAAAGACAAAAAGAAGCAAAAAATAGTTTTTGATTAGTTTCGCGCGAATCTTCAAGAAAGCGGGGTTAGGTTGGGTTCCTTTTTTTTTTTTTTTGTGGGGCTGGGCGAGGGAGATATTTGGACATTTGTTTGGGCAACTTGATTCCCGGCTGTGTTTACCTTGAGCACATCGCTCTGATTGTTTAGTTCGATGGGCACGCGCACGGTGGTTATTTGGCCGCAGCAAGACATTGTTTTTGTTTAAGATTTAAACACTATAATTCACAGGTTTATTGCTGTATTCGACTTTAATGCGCGAATTTGTTAGAGCAGATAAAGAGAGCTCACTTTTATATATATATATATATTATATATTATTCAGTTCAGCAGACGTTGTCGCGTTTAATATGCACATTTTCCAAAATAGCTGCAAAACGAATCAAAGTTCGGGCTTTTTGTTTTTCACTACGTTCTATTTATTTATATATATATGTATATTTAAATTTGAGCTAAATATTGTTTGGCTTCTAAAATTATAAACCTTTCAGTTTGCGTTAACTCTTTCGGATCAAAGGCCAATTATAATTATGGCGCCTGCTGTCAATTCTGTTCTCAATAATTATTTAAATACTGTCCCATACACCCGGCCGTAGCCCCAATCCCCAGTCCCCAGTCCCCAATCGGCGACCCCGCCCAGACTCAGTCGATATATCGACGAGGCGGCCGACTTTGGTTGGCCTGCCCCAAATGTTTAAAAATAGTCGTTCTGTTGTTCTGTTGTTATCTTTCGGTCAAAACACACAACAAAAAGAGAGGCAAAAATAAAAAGACAACAACACACACAACAATTTAATAGATAGTCAAATATTTTGCACAACTCAAACAGAAACAAAAGAAAATTGTATATATATATATATAGGATCCCATGCGAACGGGCCTGAGTCATGGGAAAGGCGATTGCGGCTCGTTGGGCTGCCTCTGAGGCATTGGAAGATTGAGTAATATCAATGGGGAATTGTTATTTGAATTATGGCAATTGTAGATGCCATAAAAATGCCATCAACTACGGCTAGTACGGGCTAATTGTGAATGGATTCAATATGTTTTTGATCGGAACCGAAAATGTTCGCCAGGCAAATAATTTCAAATAACGTCAAATAGCTCCGACTCTCTATAGATATTGATCCGATCCGATTCGATCTATATTTAGTTGCACGAAAAACAACCTTGCCGAGACCCGAATACGTATAAAAACTTTTAAGCTAGATTCAGCCTCATAGAATCCTAACAATCGGATATATCTTAACATATTTGTTAGATGGGCTAGAGCTATAATGTAGCCCGCAACTTCCATATGAAAATATTTACGGATTGCAATATTCTCAGTAGAACGGGCAATTGTAAACTTAAAATATACTTTTCTCATTGAAAATTTGAAGATATGGCAAACCAAATCCAGGTTCACGAACTCATTTTTAAGGCAGCGAATTATTATTATCTAAATCGAACCAACGACTATTATTTGGGTTCTTGGCCCCGATATAATAGTGTATATATAAATATACTTTCAACAACATTTTCTGCCATTGAAAATGAGTAAACGGGGTATAATGTCTTTGGGCAAATGTAGGAAACTAGCAGAAGGAAGCATCTCCGACCCCATTAAGTATACATATATATTCTTGATCAGAATCAATGCCCAGTCGATCTAGCCCTGTCCGTCTGTCTATTCACCTGTCTGCTCGTCTGTATGTTCGTATGCTTGAATATGTCGATATCAGATCCTATAAGAGCTGGAGGGGAACATAGTTCCTCCTAGTGCCCACGCAGTACGAGCTTCTTTCCGATAGTCGATAACTTGCCCCATTGCCAAGTAATCGATAAAAATCGATATCGAAATCTAGTTTTTTGTGCAAATCTTTTAGGTTTTAAGAACTAGAGCTCAAACTTGACATTTAGCTTCTAGAATAGTATATACAGATGAAGCAGCTGTCATTTTATAGCCCTATGAGCCTTTTTTTATATCCATAATTTTGGAGCATTATCTTAAGAAATTTTTAAAATATTTTATTTTATTAATGGCATCTTTAGGTAAATTCAAAATATATTTAATTTAATTCGTCTTGATTTTTACTTTCTTCGGATAGTCTTCCGACAGTTTTCTAATTGAGTAAGATTGAGCGTACGTAAAACCCAAATATTTTGCCGTGCAACTGTCGGACTTTTTCAAAATCCCTACAAAGTATATGAATTTCTAAAATTCTTGATGTAATGCTCATGTTGGCATTGCTTGTTATTACAAAAAAAAAAACACTTGAGTATTCCAAACAAATAACAGCTGCTGGCCTAATGCATAAATGATGAGACATTTCTAATGGATTCTGCCCATTTGCCCAAAATGTATTATTGCCGGGCTTCAATTAAACGCACATGCCATTGTTTCGGTATTACGGCATTCGGAACCGTTATTTAGTAAACACGTAGAGTTGCCTTTGCACCTGTTCGAATCGCAAGTTAACTGCAAAATATACACCTCTCTGCTCGATAATTTATTATTATTAAACCATATATCAACGCGAATTAGTACGAAAATGATTTCAACGATGCGATTAAAGCTGATTTTTATGCATGTTTTTCCTTTTCGTTTTTGATAAGTTTTCTTTTTGTTTTTTTTTTTTTTATAATCGACTGGGCGGTGGCCTTTTGCCCGTATAGCCGAAAAACACGGGCGCGATCTTGAACTTGAGGGGTTCGGGTTTACAGGCCCAGGCAATTGAGCACAGACATCGGCACTTTGACACTTTGACAAATGGGCATTGAGCATTTAAATATGTTATTTTCTCTTTATTTTCTTTTTATGATTTCAATTTTTTTTTGGCCCGTGTTTTACGTAATGATTAAACGACCGTATTTTCGTCAATTTGTTGCAACTCGTGTGTGTGAGTTTTTTTTTTTTTTTTCTGTTCGCTTTATAATATTTAGTATATGCGAGCTATTATTTATATACAAAAAAAAAAGATAAGTATATTGCGTGACTTATACATATATATACGATATGTACATGTTGCTTTTTGTGTTAGCAGACGAAATTCTATTTTATATATTTATTTTCTGGGCTGCCTGTCTTTAGAGGAGATCTCGACGACACGATGCTGAATTTCGAACTGAACGGCAAATCTCGTGGCTAAAAATGATTTTGGCAAAAGATTTTTAACAGTTCGCCTGCCGAGAGAACGGCTGAGTGTTTTATATCAAATCGTTGGCTATTTCGGAGATGGTCTCTGGGTTGGGTGCGAGGGGGGTGGGAGCAAAGCGAATGCCTAGGAATTTCATTCGTTTATAGTTTTCATATTAAACGGTTTTGCCGATCACATATAGCTTGTCTTGCCATTATTATGCCAGCTTCTTGGCTTGATCAAGATGTCTCTTCTGCCTCCTCCCGCCTGCGATTCCCTGTTATGTGCACGAGATCTGCAATCACAGGGGCTGGCATGTGACGTCGTCGTCGTCGTCGTCGTTGGGGTGGGTGGTTCCGATTCAGGGTTATGAGGGGGTATTGTTAACGTGACTATGTCAGGGAATTCGACTTGGAGGTGGCGGCGCAATGCCCTTTGATGTGCGGGCAATATGATTTATGATTAATAACAGGAGCAAGGTGTTGATTCCAATTTTAAACTTAAACAAACATAAAAACATTTGTTTTGGTTTCATAAATGAATTAGCTGCCATGTGGGGGGATTAACTATGCTTTGAAAAGAATTCACATTTGGTAAACCTTTGATCCTGTTAAATAGGCATTTTATTGCTGCAGTTAACTTTAAACAACTCGTTTTTAACCTCACATATCGAGTTCTAACCTAAAAGATTTGTAAAATGTTTAATCGATAATTCAAACGTTCAGTTCTAACCTTAAATATTGAATATAATTGTTGCACACTTAAAATTAATTACACATTCAAAATCGATTGACATTTGTGATTTATTTGATATTTAATAAGCAACCCAATTTGCATTTTCGCATTTTCGCGTTCGTAATTCACACGACATTAAAAATGAGAATGTGCCAAATGGGCGCTAGAATTTACCGTTGCATCGGCAGACAGGTTGTCCCTGTCCTGTCACTCAGCTGTAAATATGTGCATAATTATATTACGTGCACATTTCCTCATTGTATTGTGTGTGTGTGTGTGTGTGTGTTGTGCTCTCTGTTCGTTATCATTCGTTAATTGCGCTGCGTTGCCACCTAGTCGAAATGTACTTTGTGTGTGTGCAGTAACGGTATCTATTGCTAATAAGTTATCGATATATATAATCGATATAAACTGTTTTAGGGAATTTCGCGCCATTGTTGTGTGCTGATTGCTTGTGTGTGGATGAAATGTTTGTTTTACATGTCAATATCTGTGCGGATATTGTTTATTTACACAGAAATAAACAAAAGAGAAATGAACTTGCACACGGTCAAAAGTTAACAATTGTCGGCAGTGTCAATAAATGCATATGCCAAATGTTTACAACAATTTGCATACATCGAACTATTATCGAATTAGCAGCAATTGAGCTACAGCTCGCTAATTAAGGCAAAAGACTATGCCAATTGAGCCATGACATGATTTATGGCACGGCACTTGATAAATTATTAGCAAGAATAGCGACAACGTCAACGAAACATGAATGTTGCACATTTTGGCAAGTGGCATTCGTATAGGCCGACAATTGGAGCGTGGGATTTGAATATTTGCACCACGGTAGCAGACGCGTCATGGCAAAAATAGACCAGAAACCAGAATAGAGCCAAAAAATGGCTCACAATGAGAAAACCAAGTGAAACATCATGTGACGACAACAGCAGCAAACTAGAAGCAGAGACATGTGCACATCAAAGGCCGACCAAAGACTTCTGTTTTACCTCAACAAATAAAAAGGCAAGAACAAAAGCAACTAGCTAGAATGATATATAGTCAAGAGTGCTCGACTTGCAGATACTCTATACGCAGGCTCGCAAATATATCGATTTCAAATGAATATATAAATTAATGCTCCCATTATTTTCTTTCTATTTCCGATTTTTATCGAGCTCTAGTCAGTTTTTATCGATAACAGTTATCGATTATCCGTTCGCATTTCTTCTTCTGGAAAACTCTTATAAATAGTCTCTGAGATTGTCGCAAGCGAAAATGTCACAGGCTCTCCCAGTTATTTGATCAACCTCATTTGCTGTGTCAACAGGGTATCGAAATAGAAAACTTAAGGTAAACAAATTGACAAATTGATGATGTAATGGCCGCAGTGGCAAGTGGGTAATCGAGCAAAAAAGAATAAATAAACTGCATAAAGGTGGTGCATTCTTACCTCCAGCAATGGGGATTGATTTTCCAGAGGCACTAATGGTTTTTCCGGTATTGGTCGCGTTACCAGGTAATAGGCAATGCTGGCCGCAACACTGGTCAAGGTCAGCGTGCCCAATGTTCCGCCAAAATAATAGAGATACCCATCGATTTCGTCCACTGCAAAAGGCCATTTGTTAAAATTTACAAGTACCAGTTGACGAGTTATTGACATAGGAGTAATTCATTTTTTCTTAATATACAAACGAGTAAGTGCTATCTTTGGCACGCCGAAGATTTAATACCCTTGCACACCCAACCTTTTCATAATGCTCTTGGTGGCTTGCCCGTATTTAAGAAGCACAGTGAAAATAGTAAATGCCGAGTATGGTTCAAATATCTTGAAAAGCAAAAAAAGTTTTTCATGCAAGAACCTACTTTACAACAAATCGTTCCTATGGCAGCTATATGATATATTGGTCCGATGTTGATGGGATTTTGCATAATTGTAGGAAACATAGTAAAACTAATATTTGTCGAGTTTGGTAAAGGTATCTTGATAAACAAAAAACTTTTTCATACAACAACTTATTTTCCGACCGATCGTTCCTATGGCAGCTATATGATATAGTGATCCGATCCAGCTGGTTCCGACATATATACTGCGTGCAACAGGAAGAGCCAATTCTGCAAAGTTTCATAAAGACGGACAGGGATATATCGGACAGGGATATATCGACTCGGCTGTTGATACTGATCAAGAATATATATAGTTTAGGGGGTAGAGGATGTCTCCTTCCATACACTCTGCAAGGGTATGCAGAGAACTGGATGAATAAAATACTGCAGTTCTTTTGGATATATTTTGATATACTATTCAGAAGGAATCCGAGATGATATCCTTATTTGACTGATGGACTACGTTCCCTGATCAAATCCTAATCTCGTAATGTGTATGCTTAAACCAAAACCTTGTCGATAAATCTGGAACTTGTTATACTTACAGAAATATGAAAAATTGCTGACTATGAGGTGATTGATATAGGCTAAGACCGATTTCTCTGGCGTCATTATTGTTGTTGTTACTGTTTTCTTTATTTTGATTTTTTTTTTTTGTTTTGTTTTGTAATTGTGTGTTGTAGTTCCTAGTTATACCTGAGTGTACGTTACGTGTTTAGCTTAATGATTGCCCACAAAACTTTGCCTGCAATGAAAACGAAATTATAAATCAATACAAAATGCATACGTCAGCTAAAATTATATATAAATTTATGTACATATAGAATTTCAAAAACATTTTTAGGTTTTCAACGAACTTTCGCCGCGTCAGCGACCATAACCGAATAAAAAAAAAAAACAAATGTCCAGCATAAGTTGTCAATTTTCCGCCCAAATAGACAATCTATAATTGCCATTATTACAATAACAAGCGATTAAAAAACGCTCATATTAACAATTATATTGTGTGCGATTAATACTTATATGTATATAGGGGAGAGAACATTAATCCAATCGTTTTTAGCAGGCAATTAACCTGTGCTCGGATTTTGAATGGCGCACGAAGCTATATGAATTATTTAATATTATCAAAAAAAAAGCTCAGCTTCTAGAACAAATAATATGACAACAATATAATTGAAATGTCACGGCCGTTTGACTATATTTCTGTTTATGTTTGCTCAAAGTTTCTTCTCCGACTGCAGCTGTTACTCCCCGAAGCAAATAGCTTAGACATGTGAGATAAGTTTGACAAAAAAAAAATACATACTTCTATTGCCTTTATCTGCTAAATGTTATGTACGCAGTTGTCATTAAGTACTTGATCGAAGTGTAGATACCCTATATAACATATGCGCCTAGTCTAAGAAACTGGAATGTAAATAAAACTCATAATTTTGAGTAAGCTTTTTCTTGGTTTATATTCTTTTGTTAAGAGAAGTTTTCTACAGTTTTAAGAAATGTTATTAGAAAAATCTCAAAAATCCCAAATTTATCCGAAAGTTTTTGTTGTTTATCGTTGTTTTCTTTAAGTCCGAAAAAATCTTGAAAATATATTTTGTGGAAATACCAACATTTTTGGTATTATCCATTATGCCCTATCATTAAAGATATAATCTAATATTCTATATATATAATACAGGATAATATAGTATAAGAAAACTAAGAAAAAACAACTAGATATTACAAACAACGATTGAGCTCTAAATTTATTACATCGTAAACAACGCTTTAGATTCATGTAAATAGATAAATTGTTGAGCAGGTTTTGCAAAATTCCCAGCTAACTTGTTGGAAAGGTTTTTCCGGAAAACAACAAGCGCATTTATAATTTATGCATATAGTAGGATGTCAATGAAATCAACTTACGATCAGATGCAAATGTCTTGACATTCTCAAGATTCTCTAATAGAATGCATTTAAGCCCAGATATTAATAGCAGCTCATTAGATTTGTAGACTAAGATAAGTGCGTACTAATAGAATAGTTGAGAACTTGTTATCTTCTGTGAGTCTTTGGGACTCGAACAAAAGCAGCTTTGAGCTGATGCAACTTATCTATTCATGTTTCTCCCTTCTAGCTGGCGCTTCTGGCTGCAGCAGCACAGCCAACGGTCTCTAAGCCCCACTTCTGGCACATCCCAGCGAGACAGAACTGATAAGTGCATACTTATATGGTATACATATATAGAACATACTTGTATATAGGCCGATTGCAAAGTGGACTTTATCAGCGTGAAACTGAAACTTTGCACTCTTTATAATGAGATTATGCGCTCCATTGGCGAAAGAGCAAAGAACGGACCCATCGTGTTCACACTGTCTAGCCCTAAGGAATTATGCAATGGAACTTAGCTGAAGGCCTATATTGATTACCTACGCCGGAGATTTGCCGGGTCAAACGGAGCCAGTTGTTCCACGGTACAAAAAAGAGCAAGAACAATCAGGAGAGCGTCGGCATTAAAAAAGGGTCTCGTGCTCGTTGTTTGCGAGGTCAAGGCAGTTTCAGAGGACTTTGGTCTCTTGTATTGTTACATTTTAGTGTGTGTTGTTTTTTTGGCAACTGCATTGCGGCTTGGGGAGCATTGATTTTTCACTAAATGGAATGGGCACGTGCGAAACACGTGCGTTTGATACGTGCGGAACTTACCAAGGCAAGGAAACTTGCAGTTTTTTTTTATCAAAGTTGATTATTGTAATGCATTTCGGGATTTGGCAGCTTAAAACCAAATGTCCATAAATAAATGTTGAGGAAAATCAATGAATTTAACGTATTACACGGTTAGACGGCGGCGGCACTTCTTACAGAAGGCGGCACAGGGAGGAGCGAACACAGAACCAGAAACCAGAAAGTACAAACCAAACGTTACGAACGACTAAACTGAACTGAAACGCAGAGCCGCAAGCCAAACAAGAGAAACCTGCCCCGACCGAGCCTCAAGCCAAGACCCAAAGTCAGTTTAGCTCGGCTCGAATGGCCAATGGAGCGGCGGGGCATGCGTGCATCGACGACGGCGACGGCGACGACAGCGGCATGAATGAAGCCGCGAGAGCAGCAGTGACAGAGAGCAAGAGAGCGAGAGAGAGAGCGCGCGTAAAGTGCTGAGAGGGACAACAGTCAAAACAAATATTTTCAAGTCAAAATTAACCGGCCGACAAGCGGCTAAAAGGCAAACACGCTACACGTGCAGCGTCAGGCTGGAGCTGGGAGAGCGGAAGAAACAGTATGAAAGGAAGAGAGAGAGAGGGAGAGAGATAAGAGGCGGTAGCCATGGTGGCGTGGGAGTATTGACTGGTGTCTGAGCAAAAGTAGGCAGCGTGGTGGGAAAAGGGACGCGTTGTATCATGTGCATGGGAAAGCCAACACTGGGGTGGATTTGCGTCTGCTAGCCGTTACTCGTGACGCATTTGCTCCTGCAGAGCGAGGGGAGTTTCAACGAAATCCAATTGTAGCAAATAAAATATGAATAAAGCAATTTGTTGGTATATTTAATATAATTTGAGTATGTATAGAAAATAAAAACTTGTTCTTTATAGAAAACTGCAATTAGATTCTAATGTCCAAGCAACCATTTGCATATATATTTTTAAGTCATGTTTAAGCTTTTGCCTCAAAGATGAATGGAAAATAAAAATTTGTACAAATACTTACATCTGATTGCAACAGCTCACTTAATGCCAAATTCTAAACAGGTTTCAGTAATCCCATTTAATAGACCTCTTATACAAATATCACGCCAAGTTCGTGTACGGAATATTCATTTCAAATTCAATTTACGTCTACTTACAGAATGTAAATGGGTTGCATAAGACAAGCCGCTTTTTATCGAGCAACCCTCGCATTTGGCTGTTAGCGCGAAGTTGTAGTTAGCTTCTTTGAGTGACCTTTTTGACAGCTGCTATATTGGCTCATGAAATCAGTGGCCTGATTTAAAACTGGCCTATTAAAATTTAAAATAATACTGTAACCTTTTAGACCTATATAGCTTAAGCCCCAATCAAACCCAAGGCTGCACATATTTTTGGCTAGCCAGCCTGGCGTCAACCCAGCCAAAGTATCTCATGGATACGTACTTCAATTTTTTTGTGCGGGTCTCTTCAGCTCTAAGTGTTGACATAGCCCAGTTATGGAGCCCAAAAAAGTGTAGCATACTATTGGGCTGTTTGTTCGGTGTCCGGACATGAACCCCACATTTGTGGACTTGGACTTGGCAGCTATGCGGCATGTGTGGAACGCTCAGTACAGTGGGGCCTGGTGCTTGTTATCAGTGAAAATTGACCACAAAACGGGACAACCGCAACTTTCAATGAATGTTTACAAATGGCACGAAAAAGCTTCAGAATGTTGTAAATATAATTTCAGTTGTTTATCGCATTCAGCTAAGTAGTTGGGACAATTAAAGCGCTCAACTGAGCCAGATTCAAGCGAATGGTCAGCGTCAGCGAGGAGGTCATCGAGGTGGAGGATGCGCTCAGCTCCGAGGGCAGCTTCGCCAGCACCGTGGCAGGACATTGCTGTGGCACCGAGCAGGAAATGGAAGATCAGCAGGTAGTTCAGCTAAATTATGAATCTGCCACAGCCGAGGCCATGGGCAAAAACAGTCCGAGCGAATTATCCGGTGGACACAACTATGCGACTAGTAAAAATGTAGCCGAGGGTAAGTGGAAAACACAAATATGGATGGATATTACATAAATATAGCTTGAAAGAGCTTTTGTATCAGTTCACAATCAGCTGTCAATCAACTAGCTCAGCCTAACCTAACCACAAATCCCAATTACGAAATACGCAGTGGAATAACAGCGAAAATTGGGGGGAAAGTTCATTTTGTAAAGAATAGGTTTAAAGTCCGACTTTTAAAAGTTCAATTTTGTAGTAAGAACCATAAACTAAACACTTTAAGTCAATTTATTACCTCTTCTAAATCTAACCTAACCTCAAATCTCGACTACGAAATACGCATTTCCCAGTGGAATAACAGCGGAGGGCAAAGTCTGTTTTTTAATGAATAAGTTTAAAGTCGGACTTTTAAACGTTCAATTTTGAAGTAAGAAGCATAAACAAATAGCTAAGTCAACTTTTATCCTCTTCAGAGCTTATGGATGAACAATTAAAGGAAAGCCGTATACTCAGCTGTCTTTTGGCTAAAATCGAGCAATCTTATTTAGGCTTTTTGTACTTACAGGTCTGATGGACATAGCCCTGCTCTCGGCGAATGCAAATCAGCTGCGTTTTCTGATCACCTACAATCACGAGGCTTCCACGTTCTACTGCAGTCTGGTGCTGGTCACACTCTCGCTGGTGCTGCAGGTGCTCGTGGGCATTGCACTGATCTTTAAGGTATGGCAATGGGTTATATATATTCTTGTTGATTCAGCTAACACACTCGGGAGTCCATCAACAGCGCCGCCTGAAACGCTGCCGGAGTCGACGGTATATGCGAACCAACGAGGGGCTTGTGATGGGCGTTTTTCTTATCACTGTGATCAACGTGCTGCTGGCTGCATTTACCACAACCGACGGACATGCGAACTAAATTATTAAAATGCTCTTCCTTATGTTTTTTTTTTTTTACAATTAAATTGTATTTACAAGTTAACAAGGAAAAAAATTGATGTAAATGCGTTGGCAACGATCGATAGAAACCATTCGCCAGCCCAGCTAAATGCACTTGACGTATCTGACGTACGATATCTCAGCTTTATATATATGTAGACTTAGGTATTAAGGGGTTCAGATTATTTAGCTTAGCCCGTGTAATCCTTCTTCACGCACTTGGCAATGGTGCTCAGCTGCATGTTGGTGGTGCCCTCGTAGATGGCGCCGATCTTGGCATCACGGTAGTATTTCTCCTGGGGGAAGTCGCGCGTGAAGCCGACGCCGCCCATCCAGTCGATGCACTTGGTGGCCGCACGCTGGGCCACCTCCGAGGCGTAGAACTTGGCCATGGCCGCCTCCTTCAGGAACGGAACACCCGCCTCCTGCAGGCGCGCAGCATTGTAGGTGAGCAGGCGAGCCGCCTCGATCTCCGTGGCAATGGTGGCGATCTGGTGCTGCATGGACTGGAAGTTGTAGATGGCATCGCCGAACTGCTTGCGCTCCAGCAGGTACGGAATGGTGGCATCGAAGGTGCCCTGGGCCAGGCCCACCATCTGGGCGCCGATGCCGATGCGGCCCTCGTTCAGGAAGCCAGCGGCATACTTGTAGCCATGTCCGAAGGTGCCCAGGATATTCTCCTCGGGTACGCGCACATTGTCGAAGGTGAGCATGCAGGTGCCGGAGGCGCGAATGCCCAGCTTATCCTCGGGCTTGTTCACAATCAGACCGGGAGTTTCGCGATCCACAATGAACGTGGTAATGCCACGATAGCCCTGCAAAGTAAAGGATTGAGATTGGGATTAATTATAATTTAATGGAAGTTAAATGATGAGATATACTCACATCCTCGGGCTTGGCATTGGCAAAGACGAGGAAAACACCAGCGACATCTGAGTTGGAGATCCACATCTTGGAGCCATTTAGCACATAGTGAGAGCCATCCTTCTTGGCCACAGTCTTGAGGGAGAAGGCATCGGAGCCTGCGCCCGGCTCCGTCAGCGCAAAGCTGCCGGCATATTCCTGGGCCAGTTTGGGCAAGTACTTTGCCTTCTGCTCGGCATTGCCAAACTTGATCATCAGCGAGTTGACCAATGTGTTGTGAATGTCAACGAACGCTGCCACCGCCGGATCGATCTTGGACAGCTCCTCGACCACGATGATGTTGGTCATGAAATTGCAGCCGCTGCCGCCCAGTTCCGTGTCAATTTCAATGCCCATCAGGCCGTTCTCGAAGACGGCCTTCACCACGGACGGATCGAATTTGTGCTCAAAGTCCATTTTCTTGACCAACGGCAGGATTTGCTCCTGGGCCAATTTGGCAACTGCAAACGAACACAACCATCCAAAAATCCATCAAATAAAATATATAACGGCCATAAAAGCTCTTAGTTAATTTATTGACTCTTGTTCTTTTATTACTCAATGGGCGATAAGCAAAGATAAAACTTTTCCACTAAAGCTTTCGAGCTTTTATATTCTTAGTCAAAAAAAAGCGCGCAGCCATTAATAAGATCGGCGAGCTTTTGAAGCTTTGTGTTTTATTTATGTTACGTTAAGGAAGCTTTCTAACAAGCTTTAAAACACGTTAAAATAAACTGGTTCCCATAGCGCTTCTATTTGAGTGCTGCTGTGTGCGTGTGTGTGTGTGTGTGTGTGTGTGTGAGCTTGTTTTATTGCTGTGTGCGTGTCTACGCGTGTGTCCGCTTTATCAATAATGCCGCTGATTCTCAACTCGTGTGGCGCTCTCTCAACGTGCCGCTCTCTCTCTCTTCCGACAGCTCTGCCTGCGCCTACATACATACACCCATCTATTATACATATACATACGTACGTACGTACATATGTATTGCACATTTTGATTGTTTTTTATTGGTATCTCTGAGGCATTTTTCTTGACGCGTTGTTTCGCTCGGAAAGCCAGCAAATATCGGCTGTGGCCACCGCGCACACGCCCACTTTGCTAACTAATGCTAATTTTTTGCCATAGTTGGAAAACTTGAATTATTAATTGAATGTATAAATCTTTTATTGTAATTGACAACAAACTAGCGAAGAGGCTTGCACTAGCTGACAGCTGTTGTCCTGGCGCTGTCCTTGCCCTCAGTTGCTGTTAATTGAGTTCATTTTATTTGAATTGCGTCTTTAGCTAACATTTTATCAAGTATATATGTATGTATATAATTATCGTTTGGAGGCAACTGTACCGATAAACTGTTCTAAAGCTCTTACGCATTTATTTTTTATTTTTCTTTTTATTGTCATATTTCCCGAGGTATTTTCCCTGAAACTGGTTTACCGCAAACACAGGAGGAACACTTTGCATGCTGTAGTTGTTACGCAACATTTTGATAAGTACATATACATACATATATATGTATATGTACATCAGATCATGCAACAGGTCGCACCTTGAACCCCCTCTCGCCCACCTAATGCAATCAATATTTAAATTTGTTATCTATGGAAAAATAAATATATATATGCATATGTCAATTCTCCAACTAGGAATCAGCGGTATATTTCAGGATTTTTACCTCCCTCCTCCACTGACTCAACTCTCTAGGCGAATTACGCGACCAAGTACCTCGCACATCCGTTGCCCGCGTGCCACTAGAACAGTGGACACAATGGGCGGAGGCGTGGCACAGCCGCATTATTTGCTCTATCACAAGTGTAACGCTGTGGAGTTCATATAAATTACAACTGAACAGCTGACTGACTTGTGAAAAAACCCCAAAATTGCAGCAAAGGGAATTACATACATTAGAAAGAGAAATGATCCTTCAAAGCCACCTTACGCTCTTATCTTTTTCCCATCTCTCTCATTCTTCTTTTACATTGCCGCTGCCCACACTCGAACATGCGACTCTTCAGCCAACTCAAGCTTCATATTCAGCATTTAAAGGCAGCACTTTAACGCGCTGCGCCAGCGACGTCCAGCCAGCTACGCTGTCAAAAGCAAATGCTGTTAAGGCGGCTGCGACGCAACTATTTTTGGCACACACACACATACACACTTATACACATACCCCTCACTGCGGTGTTATGTTTATTGTTTTTTATCCGCGTCGCAATTGTAGAAATAGTAGAACAAAAAGTGAAAATTGAAATGCAAATATTGTTTGTTGTCTTCACTTGTTTGAAATCTTGAGTTATATAAAAAACAAAATAAATACATCTGAAAAATGCCACGCTGGCAGCAAAGTTAGCATGTATTTATATTAAAAAAAAAAATATAATAAAAATAAAATATATTAAATTTTTGCTTGATAAAAACTGATCTAAGGCCTTTTGCCACGTTTAGCTATGGATAAAAGCTGCGCATAAGCAAATTGTTATGCAAGGATACAGTTATCCTTGAATCACACACCTTTAGCTAAAGTGAACTTGAAAGCGCATTTAACAGTCGAAAATTATATAATTTGACCGGCTTCATTGAGTAAATTGATTAATTGAAATAAATTTTCCAAAAACGCCATATAAAGCGCTAAGGTTGCAAAAAAAGTATATGTGTGTATATATGTATGTATATACATATATTCATAAATACATATATGTACATATGTATAATGACGGATATATATGTTCAGGCCATAAGTATATGTTAAATTATATATATGTATGTGTGCCATATATACAGGACATGTACATATTTATGTTATGTTAACGGATATGTTAACGGATCAATATGTGCAAGTCATACGTCATACGTAAAGTTACATATATGTACGTATGCCAAACTGAAAATTACCGCTGAAAATTCATTTTTCATTCAATTTTTCCACAATCACAACTAGAATACGCTTATCTTCCATCTGGCACACGCCCTCCCCCCTCACACGTCCTCCACCCCGGCGCATTGTCAAACAAAGCATGTACAGTTTTTTTTTTATCAGCGCACACACATACAAATTTTTTTAGGAACCAAATAAAAAAAAAATAATAAAATGCATTAATTGTGCTGGCCAAATAGGCAGCTGTAACTTAATTTGTATAATAATAAATAAGTAAATACCACAACATGCGATGATTATTAAATTACGTAACAAAAACCGATGTTGAACACGAAAAAAAAAAACTAAATTGATCTAAAAAATTTTTTGTGCACCGACTGCAAACACGCTAACTTAAGAGGGACAGGGGCGGGTACACTAAATATATAGTATTGTCTAGTGGCAGGACTCACCCGTCTCCTTCATCATCTTCTCATCGTCGGTGAGGTATGTCAGCGGAGGGGGCAGGCCCGTCGCCGAGGACATGGCGGCGTTTTGCTGACGTGCTGCATTGGCCAGCTATGGAAGACATTAAAAGAAATCCAATTCAAAATTCAAAATTAGCTGGGAGGGAGCATTTTTGGAGGCGTGGCATTTACTTACCATACGCATGGGCAACTTCTTCAGGCTGTTCATCATCTTGAGTATGTTAGTGTGTGTATTCTATTATGTATTCAAAGCAGTAAATTCAAACGACCTGAGACACTGCAAACTGGACACTATTTTGAGCTCTTCCCACGCACAACTGCTTCAGTTGACTTCTCACGCGCGACTAATTTCCAATTAGGCTCCAGTGGCAGATTTCGGTTAGCGATCGGTAAGAAGAATATCAAGAATTAAAAAGCTCTCAGAGCACAAACTCAACACAGCAAGTGTGCTCAAAGCGTGTGGCCGTTATGCACGGTACGTTGGTCTTACAAAAAGCGTGATTAATTCGATTATAAAACATTTTGTGAAGATCGCCACTGATAAGGAAACATTCCAACAAACACTAAACGAAAACTATTATTTGGAGTTATCGTTTGTAAAATTAATTTGGATTATTACAATTATAGTTATTCTATGTTTTATTAAAGAAATCAAATATTCAACAATTCCAATTCATTTTTACAATTGCTATCCGAATGCGGATGATGTACACGTTATGTACGTATCTATTGTCGCTTTGTGTGGCAACGCTAGGCGACAGTGTTGCAAAGCGTACAGTTACCTTTTTGAGTACTCAATTTTGACGTTTCCGCCGGTCGCAGCTGTCAAAATTCTTTCTTTTCGTTGTTGTTACGACGGTAGTTTGGTGTAAGTTTCCATGTTCAATATAATTTCGCATTTGTTCAGCCATCATTGTTTATTTTGGCGAGTTAATAATTAAAATGTGTAGCACACGCAGTGGCACACACTGTTTAAGTGAAATTGTGTCGGCTTTCCCCTGTTTTTCGTGTGGATATCGACCCGCGAAAATAAACAAATGCAAATGATGAACAAATGCAAAACTTTTGAAATTTTCATATTAAAGTTGCTAATCATTGCAATTGCTTAACGTTTCCGCAGCCAGCACAACCAACCAAAATGAAATTGAACAAGTTTGTGTCGTCGTCGCGCAGGAAGAACCGCAAGCGTCACTTCCAGGCTCCCTCACACATCCGCCGTCGCCTGATGTCCGCCCCCCTGTCGAAGGAGCTGCGTCAGAAGTACAATGTGCGCTCTATGCCCATTCGCCGTGACGACGAGGTTCAGGTGATCCGTGGCCACAACAAGGGCAGCCAGGTGGGCAAGGTGGTGCAGGCGTACCGCAAGAAGTTCGTTGTCTACATTGAGAAGATCCAGCGTGAGAATGCCAACGGCACCAACGTCTATGTTGGCATTCATCCCAGCAAAGTGCTGATTGTCAAGCTGAAGCTCGACAAGGATCGCAAGGCCATTCTGGAGCGTCGCAGCAAGGGACGTTTGGCTGCATTGGGCAAGGACAAGGGCAAATACACCGAGGAGACTGCCGCTCAGCCCATGGAGACGGCGTAAATCTCCGAAGCAACCCAACAACAACAGTAACATGTGCAGCAGCAGCAGCGCAGCAGCAGCAAAAGCAACAACAACATCCAATGCCAACGCCACTGTTTACAGTTTTTTACCGTAACGCTTAGTGTCAATGAGAAAACGAAATTGTGTGAAGTGTGAGAAAATGCCGCAATTCTTTTACAATAAAGAAGAGTTGAATTTTCCCAATATTTGTAAATTACAAATCTATTTCTTTTTCATTTGCCAACGTATCAGAAGGTCGATTTTTAGCAATTAAAGCTATATTATGTTAATACAAAGATAAAACCTGGACAGTGACACCTACAATATGTACAATCACTCCGGCCATATTAATTGTGCAAGGATTCGAAACCCAGGCGGGGGCGTATTTCGTCTTCCCCGAAGTCCATATAACATATACTATACTAAATATATACTATAACTATTTTAGTTTAGTTGGTGCTTTAGAACTCTTCTTTTTGGTATCCAGACGGTTAACACTAGTTAACACTTGTAAAAAGCCTTGCCTTTTACAACACTAGCCCAACAAAATGGATCAAAGCCGAGTTTCATAATGCTTTCAACATATGAAAAAAATACCTTTTCATATAAATTTCACTAGAACAATAATAAGGCGTAATTGTAGAGTTCTATTTAAATGTATGTATCAAAATTTTACTAAATTGCTCCTATATATGCATTAATTAGAGATATTTGGCTCAGAATGGACGAGCTTAAGTTTGAAAGCCGTTTTCCTATTTATGGATAGGTCATTTAAATGTGGGCTACATATTTTATGGATAAAAGTTTATATTTATAACGGTTGTTATAACGAAAGACTTTTCAGTTACTAAACGCATGTCGTAGATTTTGGGTAAGTACAAAAATTTAGATATCGAAAAGTTGGAAGGAAATGGAAAATTCATCGTTATCGTACGGAACTGCCAACTATCGAGATCTGGTGATTTGGGTGGCGAGGGATGATGATGTCGAGTTTTTGCTGTAACAACATATTTAGTTTCAAAGATGGCGTCCACAAGTAAATTCGACGATTTCGTCTCATGTCCCTACAACAAGGCGCATATTGTGCTCCGCGGACGCCTGACGAAGCATTTGGTGCGCTGCAGCCGCAATCCGGAGAACTTGAACAAGTTGCTGGTCTGCCCCTTCAACGAAAGTCATCGCTTGAATGCACAACAGTTGCAGGTTGGTAACATTTTCCACCTGTTGCGTCTCGTTGGAATACATTTTAAATTTATGCAGGCGCACATAAAAATATGTCCGGAACGCGCCAGCTTGGAGCGGCAAGCACAGAAAGACGAGCAGCCGAAGGTGGCGGAGCCTGTTAGAGAAGTTTTGATCGAATGTGAAGAGGACTGGGACAACGAACCGGATGCGCCCACCTACGATCCGAGTGCCTACTGTGAGGAGAACTTGGTGATACGCTCGAGCGGCCTGAACGGGCAATCCAAGAGCGTGCGCCGAGATTTTCGGGCCAAGGAACGACGTCGTTTCGCTGAGAAACAGTAAAATCTAGAATATACATAAAGATTATACGCATGCTTTTAAATAATAATGTTTTATATTTAAACTTTGGCTATAAATTCGTTTTCCCTATAACTCAGCGCTGGCGATTTGGCAGCTTGTAGGGCGCCGAGCGCTGCGACGTCGGGGAAGTGGCTTTGGTTTTGGTTGGTCCTCCTCTGTTCTGGGTCTTCTCGTTGGCTTCGTCGTCGCTGTCTTGGCCCAGCAGACGCTTCCGTTCCTCCTTGATGAATGCCTTGCGCTGAGAGGGAAACATCCCGTTCGGCTCACGGACAACATTTGCCGTGGAGACGTACAGCTGTGGATTATAGTCGGGCACGTCGTCGTCATCCCAGTTCTCCTCTGTTTCGATTTTCTCGTGTCTTGTATCTTCGGTCAGCTCAGCGGGTGCACTGTGCTGATAATGCGCAATGATTTTACGATCGACGCACGATCTTGTGTGTGCCTGCAAGGTGTGTGTGTGTGAGTGTGTGTGTTTGTGGAGATAAGAGCAAGTTCAACTCGATCGTGCCACTTACTAGAAACTCTGGCTCGGGTATAAGATGCGCCTTGTTGAATGGACACACAAGCAGCTCAATCTCGTCTCTGTATAGCTCCCGACATTTCAGTATATGCTGTTGCAGTTTTTTGCGCAGCATTTTATGTGTCTTGTTATAGGGGCAATAAACCATTTCATTTGGATCAGTTTCCATTTCTGAGAATTGGGTCGCAGGTCAAAATTTAAAATGAGGTGCAGGTTGTTGCGTACTAGCGTACTTGGCCAGTGTTGGCAAACGTTTAAGGGTGGCTTAAATGAACAACGTTCCATTATGAATTCAGCTCCGGAAGTTCTTTTTTTTAAACTATCGTATCACCAAGAAACGATCTTAAATCAAACTTGGCTATTTATTAATAATCAAGTTTTTATCACGTACTCTTTCAAAAATTTCTATATTTTTTGTTTGAAACTTTTTATGTAAGATACGTTAAAAGCATAAAATAATCGGAGCAGCTGCAGAAGTTGGTTCAAAGCGTTCAAAAGACCAATTGTTAGCTGGTTTGTTAATTAGAGATTGCAAATCTATCGATAGATTTTAGTATTATTAAACTGCAGCGTAAAGAAAAGCACATACAACATTGCGGAACGCATTGACGCATTGTGAAATATTAAATTTTTACTTTACAAATATAGGAATTAGGAAAATAACAAGATGGGCAAAGGCTTCAACAATTATATGTGCAAGAAATTCTTTCATCCTGCCTCACGGGACAACCTTAAGCGGGTAGGTAGCCTCCAGAAAACTATGTTTCTAAAGGAATTAATCGTTTATAAAATGTATTAAATGTTTAGGTATGGATGGCGGAGCAGCAGGCTGAGGCATATAAGAAGAAACAGGAGGAGCTGCGCACACAGTACGAGAAGGAGCAGAATCTACACGAGAACAAGGCCATGCTCAGCAAGGACAGCAAAGACAAGCTGAGCGTTAATTTTATGTATGAGCCGCCGCCTGGCGTGCGCAAGGAGCGGGAAAAGGACGACGCCGAGCCGGAGTACAAGTTTGAATGGCAGCGCAAATACAATGCGCCTCGCGAATCCTATTGCAAGGGCGACACCGAAATCCGGGATCAGCCCTTTGGCATTCAGGTGCGCAACGTGCGCTGTCTCAAGTGCCACAAATGGGGGCACATCAACACGGACAAGGAGTGCAGCATGTACAGTATATCGATGAGCGAGGCGCGCAAGCTGCACTCGGAGTCGGAGGCCAACGACATCATGTCCAAGAATGTGCTCGAGGAGCAGATGAAGGAAGATGGCCTGATGATGAAGCGTTCGGCCCTGGAGCTGCAAAGCATCAAGGCTGTGCAGCAGCGCCACCAGCTGGTGCCCAGCGACGAAGAGGACGAGGCGACGCGTGCCGCCAAGCAACAGAATCCCGAGCTGCTGTTTCTCAAATCGCTGAGCAAGAAACAAAAGCTTAAGTTGCTCAAGAAACTGGAGAAAATTGAGCGCATGAAGCGCAAGGGTGAAAAGAAATCCATCAAGTCTACCAAAAAGAAGTCCAAAAAGGACAGCAAAAAGCTGAAGAACAGAAAGTCGACCGAGAGCAACAACAATAGCTCATCCTCCTCCTCATCCGATTCGGACAGCGGCCCAGCTGACCAAAACAAGCGCCAAAAAAGCCAACACAAAAGCAGAGAGAGATCGCGTTCCCGCAGCAAAAACAGGCAGCAACGCATCCGTGGACGCGACCATTCCCACAGCCGAAATGGTCACGCAAATGGCTCCAAGGCAGCGGCGGAGGAACGGCACAAAGCCAGCAGAGACAATCATCATCATAGCAATGGCCAACGCGAAAGATCGCGCAGCCCACACAGAGAGGAGCGCACCAGCCAAAGGCGACCGCGTTCGCGCAGCGGCGACAATCGCAGGGAGCGGGAACGGGAACACAAAAAACGCGATAGACATTAATTTTGCAAGCATTTACATTTTTATAAACGCAATTGTAGCAAAGCCCACCCACATTTTTTATAAATATATAATTCCATCTTTCTAAATGCCAGCTAGTCTTTGTCTTTTTTATGCATAAGAAGGTCGAAGCTGAACGGAACGGACAACTATATAGTGTCTGCCTGGTGCAGATAGGGCGGAAGATGATTGCATAAACTGCAAAAAACCAAGAACCAGACGAGCTTGGACTTTACCTTTTCAACCATTTCCCGCCCGTGGGAAATTGAATATAATGTACATATATATCCGAAATGGATACGAGATGGATCAGAAGAAATATCCACACTTGCTGACAAATTTATCCTAATTTTGAGCAAGTGCATCAAAAGCTCAAGTTATTTTGAATTAATTAGCTTCGCTATAAGACTTTATTTTGCCGCACAAAAGAAATTCGCAGAAGGAAAAAAAAATGAAAAGTTCAACTTGTTTTGGTTAACAAGCGTCCATTTGCGTGTGTATCGAATGTTGCTATATATTTTAGTTGGCTTTAGATGCGAGCCAGTTGTGCGGTTGTGCTGGAGCCCGCGGAGACGCACAGCTCGGCGCCATGATTGCTGCCAGTCTCGCGGGAGACGCTCTTCACATGGATGTGGCTCTTGAGCATGGCAGCGCGCAGGATGAGCATGCGGGTGTGGCGCTGATACTGTTTGCCCATGAGCAGGGCGCGCTCGAAGGTGCTGTTGCGCTGATCGGCCTCCTTGGCGTAGAGTATCTTGTTGTGCGAGTCGATGCGCGCCTGAATCTGGCCGTCCAGTATGAGCTGCATCACCTCGTTCTCCAGATCGCCCACGGTCGAGTTGAAGGCCGTGGCCATTTTGTGCATATCAGCAGACATATATGGGCTGAAGTATTGGATAAGCGCACGGTTGCGTATCTTCGTGTAGAGTATGCTGACGTGTGGCGCTATGTACATGTCCACCAGCAGATTGTCGCGAATCTCGTCGAGCAGCGTTAGGCAGCTGGCGTATTTGCTCTCGTAAAACTTGAAGATAATATCACGCAGCTGCGGCTCCAGCTCGAGGAACAGCTTAAACGAGGTGGAAGCAATTACCAGACGCTTCAGCTCCGGCCGATCAAAGGTGGCCAGAGCGCAGAGGCCACCGTAGACGGCCACATTGCTGGTGGAGATCATTTCTGGAAAGTCGCAATGATCAAAGTTGGCGGCCAGAAAATGCTTGGCCGCCACTTTGTATTTCTTTTGCTGTAGCTCGGCCAAGCCGGCGGCGCACTCCAGACGCGTGTGCACCTGGGCATTTGCCTCCTTGGAGCCCTCGGAAAAGTCGGGCGTACTCTCCGCCTTTGATATGTAGCTCAAGACATGCGCCCAATTCTTTAAGTAAATGGAAACCTTGATAACATTCAGGCACATATTGACCACATGCTTGCCGCTGGTGCAGTAATCGCGCGCACGCGAATAACACTTCAGGGCATTGGTCAGATCGCCACAGCTCAGGTAATGATCTGCCAGATCGTCGTGGCCGCGCCGGATGCTCTCCTTGATGGAATTCGATTTATAGTTCTTCAGATCCGAGTCGAGTTTCTCCAGTTTAAGAGCCGCCTTCTTCATTTTCGCATCTACCCAGACAGCGTCATAGGCAAAGGCATCCTTCTCGCCGCCAGCGCTGGTGGCATTCGCCTGAGCCGCAGCTGCTGCTGCTGCCGGCTGTGCAGCGATGTCGGGCAGAGCGGCAACTGCAACAGCGGCAGCACCGCCGGCTGCTTGATCACCACCTACCGGAACAGCAGCAGCAGCAGCCGCACCCGCAACTCCAGCAGCCGCTTGTTGATCGGCCAAACGCTTGTGCAGCATTTGATAGACCTTCACGTTGTATGTGGACTGCACGTAGGTGATGGCCATTTTGAGTGCCTCCAGGGCCAGAAGTGGGCAGACGTCGGCCACATAAATCAGGCGATCGAGACGCGCGATGCCCGTATATTGATTGGCATATACCTCCAGATCGATTGTCGGATTTTCAACCACAATTTGATGCTCTTCATTGTTTTCATTGTCTTCGTTCGGTGGCGCATCCACTTGCATTGGCTCCACGGCATTCTTAAAATGTGTCACGGCTACGTGAGAACTTTGATGGGTGCATATAAACTGAAATGTCACTCACCTGCATAAGCGGCGGCATAGGCAGCACGGGCATCTTGCAGCGTTTTGTTTGCAAGCGTAATTTGCGAAAATTATTGAATTGCTTTTCTGTTCTGTGCCGACTTTGGTTCGATAAGCTATCGTTAGAGATTGTCAAATATTTCGATAACAAACATGACAACGATATCTGTAAGCGATAGTTAAGTTGCCTGTGCACTGAGTTTTGAAAAGTTCCACCTCAAAACTTGCCATTCCGGGCGAATGGTTAAATTGCAAGAAGCAGCCAGCGACTCGCAAACGTTTTGTTTATATCATTGAATATTATTATAAATAATAGAGAAAATAACGTAAAACAGTAGAAATATGTCAAATATAACAGCTGCGGTAATTGCCAACCGCAATAAAAAGCATTTCCTGGGCGTGCCGGCGCCGCTTGGTTATGTTGCCGGCGTGGGACGTGGGTAAGTACAGAGTTTCTTATTATGCACTAAACTTTTCTACATTTCTTAATTTTTTGGTAACACAGCGCCACTGGCTTTACGACACGTTCGGATATTGGTCCGGCGCGCGACGCCAACGATGTGTCCGACGATCGCCACGCACCGCCAGCCACCAAGCGCAAGAAAAAGGACGAAGAGGAGGAGGAAGATGAGGATTTAAACGACTCCAACTATGACGAGTTTAGCGGCTACAGCGGCTCGCTCTTCTCCAAGGATCCCTACGACAAGGACGATGAAGAGGCGGACGCAATTTACGATTCTATAGAGAAGCGCATGGATGAGAAACGCAAAGAATACCGCGACAGACGCTTGCGCGAGGATTTGGAGCGCTATCGTCAGGAGCGCCCCAAGATTCAGCAGCAGTTCAGTGATCTGAAGCGTTCGCTGGCCACAGTTACCACCGAAGAGTGGTCCACCATACCAGAAGTGGGCGACAGTCGCAATCGCAAGCAGCGCAATCCGCGAGCCGAAAAGTTTACCCCGCTGCCAGACAGCGTCCTCTCGCGCAATCTGGGCGGTGAGACTGCATCCTCGTTGGATGCCAGCTCCGGCTTGGCGTCCATGGTGCCCGGCGTGGCCACGCCCGGCATGTTAACGCCCACCGGCGATTTGGACTTGCGCAAAATTGGACAGGCGCGAAACACGCTCATGAATGTTAAACTCTCGCAGGTATCGGACTCTGTAACGGGCCAAACGGTGGTCGATCCCAAGGGCTATCTGACAGATCTGCAGAGCATGATACCCACCTATGGCGGCGACATCAATGACATTAAAAAGGCGCGTCTGCTGCTGAAGAGCGTGCGTGAAACAAATCCCAATCATCCGCCCGCTTGGATAGCCTCGGCGCGCTTGGAAGAGGTCACAGGCAAGGTACAAATGGCGCGCAATCTGATAATGCGCGGCTGCGAAATGAATCCACAATCCGAGGATCTCTGGCTGGAGGCGGCGCGCCTACAACCGCCCGACACAGCCAAAGCTGTCATTGCCCAGGCGGCACGTCACATTCCCACATCGGTGCGAATTTGGATCAAGGCTGCCGATCTGGAGACGGAAACCAAGGCCAAGCGACGCGTCTTTCGCAAAGCTCTGGAGCACATACCGAACTCGGTGCGTTTGTGGAAGGCGGCCGTGGAGCTGGAGAATCCCGATGATGCTCGAATCCTGCTGTCGCGTGCCGTCGAGTGCTGCAACACAAGTGTGGAGCTGTGGTTGGCCCTGGCACGCCTCGAGACCTATGAGAATGCGCGCAAGGTGCTGAACAAGGCGCGTGAGAACATACCCACAGATCGGCAGATCTGGACAACGGCTGCCAAGCTGGAAGAGGCCAATGGCAACATACATATGGTCGAAAAGATTGTCGATCGTTCGCTGACATCGCTTACGGCGAACGGCGTCGAAATCAATAGGGATCACTGGTTCCAGGAGGCCATCGAGGCGGAGAAGTCGGGCGCTGTCAATTGCTGCCAGGCAATTGTGAAAGCAGTCATCGGGATTGGTGTCGAGGAAGAGGATCGCAAGCAAACCTGGATCGATGATGCCGAATTTGTGAGTATTTGTTTCCGATTCCTTCTTCAAGCTAGTCTAATATTATATTTCTTTTAGTGCGCCAAGGAAAATGCATTTGAGTGCGCGCGCGCTGTCTATGCGCATGCCCTGCAGATGTTTCCATCGAAGAAGAGCATTTGGCTGCGTGCTGCATACTTTGAGAAGAATCATGGCACGCGAGAGTCCTTGGAGGCGTTGCTGCAGCGCGCTGTGGCGCATTGTCCCAAGTCGGAGATACTCTGGCTGATGGGCGCCAAGTCCAAGTGGATGGCGGGCGATGTGCCCGCTGCCCGAGGAATTTTGTCGTTGGCCTTCCAGGCCAATCCCAATTCCGAGGATATTTGGCTGGCAGCCGTCAAGTTGGAGTCGGAGAACTCTGAATACGAGCGTGCGCGACGTTTGTTGGCCAAGGCGCGCGGATCTGCGCCCACGCCGCGTGTTATGATGAAGTCAGCGCGACTCGAATGGGCACTGGAACGATTGGATGAGGCGTTGCGTTTACTGGCCGAGGCCGTCGAGGTGTTTCCCGATTTTCCGAAACTCTGGATGATGAAGGGTCAGATTGAGGAGCAGCAACGGCGCACGGATGATGCGGCCGCCACCTACACGCTGGCATTGAAGAAATGCCCCACCTCGATACCCCTGTGGATTTTGTCCGCCAATCTGGAGGAGCGCAAAGGCGTCTTAACCAAGGCGCGTTCAATACTTGAGCGAGGAAGGCTGCGCAATCCCAAGGTAGCAGTGCTCTGGCTGGAAGCCATCCGTGTAGAGCTACGTGCCGGACTTAAGGAGATCGCCAGCACCATGATGGCGCGTGCCCTGCAGGAGTGCCCCAATGCCGGCGAGCTGTGGGCAGAGGCTATCTTCATGGAAACGAAGCCGCAGCGCAAGACCAAATCGGTGGATGCACTCAAGAAATGCGAACACGATCCGCACGTACTGTTGGCGGTGTCCAAGCTGTTCTGGTCGGAGCACAAGTTCTCCAAGTGTCGAGATTGGTTCAATCGGACGGTAAGTGCTGATACTTTAATTGATTTCTAAAATGTTGCCCTATTAACATCATTTACTTTCCACTCAGGTAAAAATTGATCCGGATCTGGGCGATGCCTGGGCATACTTCTACAAATTTGAGCTATTGCATGGCACGGAACAACAGCAGCAGGAGGTGCTCGAGCGTTGCATTGCCGCGGAGCCCACACACGGCGAGTCATGGTGCAGTGTGAGCAAGTGCATCCGTAACTGGCAGTTCAAAACGCCAGATGTGCTACGTGCTGTGGTCAGGGAGCTGTCCGTGCCAATTTAACTTCCCTTTAACATATCTAAGATAAATATATATCTATAAAATAAACTGCTTGCAACTTAATGCAGCGTGGATTTGTAATCCCGAACAAATGTGTAGATGCCATGGCTGTGCTTGCGGATGAGCTCGACGAGGAACACGCCAAAGCTGAGCGCGGCGCCACAGCCAAAGATGCCAAATGCATAGCGACATTCGGTGAGGCCAATGGAAACAAAGCCGCCGACGCCGCTCTCGCATTTCGGCTTCTGTGGTATCCATTTGAGTTCCTCGCGATTCACAAGGCTAATCTCGCGTTGCCAGCGTAATCTGTTCCAGGGAAATTCGTTTAATTACATTTGCAATTATCCAGTCGCTGGCTCTCTCTCTACTCACTGCCTGCGGAATAGCTCCTTGTAGGGAAAGTTTTTGCGAGTTGGCACAGCCAACATGGGTAGCTGGAAGGGTTCCAGTTCCATGAGTCCACATTTCTCTGGCTCACTGAAGGTATCGCTGACAATTTGATAGCCCGCCTGAAGCTCCACCTGGTATGCAAATAATCCGGTGCGCATTTTCTCCATGCCCAGCACAGGACGCATGTAAACAAAATCTCCTTTTGAGGCAATCTTCTTGTGATACAGGCTCTTTGTCACCGGATCTGTGGACTCGGTAAAATAGATTTTATTATATTGTGTATCCTGCACGCCGATTTCCAGCGGCGATTGCCCCAAATCACCCAGCGACTGTATCGCATCCGACGGACTCTGCAGCAGAGCCACAATATTCGCCGAGAAGGAGGTGAACAGGAAAACGGCCGCCACAAATGTGGTAAAGACTATAATCCTCGCCGAACGATTGCGCACGTTCACATAGAAACCCTGCTGGCACATGGCACCAAAGACAAAGTTCACCGAATCCAAATATGACATGTTGTGTGTGTGTGGCGAGAAAAACATTTCCAATAGCAGCACCAGCATAGTTACAATCAGTAGCACCAGTATGGATATCCACACATCCTGCTGAAAGGGCATCGAGAAGATGTTGGCAACTGCCGACAGTGGAGGCTGTCGAAACATAATGCCAGCTCTTACGCGATACGTTTCGGCCACAAAGTCACACAGGGCGATGCGATCCAGGCGCATAAAGATCCCCAGCTGGGCAAAGTCCAGTTCATAGCGCTGAAAGCGACCCATTAGGCCGTCGAAGGAGCCATTCGGTTGACGCCATCCATAATTGACGGTCTGGTAGGTGTTATAGCTGGCCAGCAGGAGAGATAGAGAGAAGAGAGAAGGAGAGAGTAGTATAACCTAACTTTCTTTCTGGACACCATGAAAATCGCATAGATAGGCGATTGATTAGCAATTGCTGGCAGACAGATTGAGAGAAAGTAAAAGGGAAAGCGGGACGGAGAGAAAGGGGCAGATAAATAGATTCTTAATATACGAGATTACATTTCGATTATAAATGTGTTCTTGGAAATCATGAAAATCACATAGAAAGGCATTTTTCAAAATCCTTTTAAGCAGATGCAATAGGCGCAGCGAAACCAGAGGAAGAATATTATATACCTCATATTCAATCGAACGGCCAACTCCAGCATGAGGCGATGATTGACTTTGGAAATGGTATCGATATGCCGCAGGGAGAGGTCCTCGATGTCGGTGAACAGATCTGGAAATGCAATAACAATAGCCGTATTGAAGACAATGCCCTCCAGATTCTGTCTGTATGTAATGGCCGAGCCGAAGTGCTGCAGCGCATGGATCATGTGTCGTGGATTGTGCAGCCGGTGGCCCACCAAGCGGCGCTTGAGCGGCTTCCAGGCGGCCACCTTGTACACATCCAGCAGGGTTGCGGTGAACGGTTGCGACGCACTGTGCCACAGCACACGCACCTCGCTGTCGGGTGGCAAAAAGATCTCCGCATCTTCGAGCAGTTCCAGCTCCTGCAGATCTTGCGTAAGCAGCAGCCAATACCGATTCGTTGTAAAGTAGTTATGCTCCGTGGCCGCGGACCAGCGCAGCAAATTCAGGGCACACGAACTGTTGAACTGCAGCAGCAGAATGCCCAATTTATTGTTGAGTGCGGGCAGGACAAATGCCAGCTGCCAGTGGGTCTCGTTGTCCGCCTGAAAGCTGTGCGGGGGCGGCGCCTCCGGTGTGTCCGTCTCGTTGCCGTTGACGTGGCGCAGGTCATTCAGACAGTGATCCGTCCAGAGCTGCACATAAATATTGTGTGCCATGAAATGTTGCAGGAGCGCATGCAAACGTGCCGCATCTGTGTTCGCGGATGGGTCAGGCACTTAGTTACGGGCGGGAATATATTATATCCGCAGCTCACCAATGTCCCCGCGACACACAACCAGCATCAGGCTGTGCACGCCATGCTGGCGATAGTAAGCGACTAGCATATCCGGCAATTGATTGCCCCACGAAGCGCCCTTCAGCAGCTGCTCCTGCTCCTGCTGTCCGCGGGGGATTGTTGCGTCAGCTGTCGCTGACATTGATGTCGACGCTGTCAGCGGCCAGAGCAGCAGCAAGAGCAGCACAAACAGCTCTGGGAATATTAACGAGTTCATGCTCGGAGTACGTCCTTTGCCAGTCCTTTGCAGAAGGCTTCCGTTAAGCGGCGGCTTTTATACGGACCTGGCGTCCTTTTGGCCAGCAGCAAAGTGCCGCGGTAAGCACATTAAATATAATTGAGCTCTTATTATTTTTAAAAAATTATGCATTGATTACGCTTCAGCGACTTCCTCACTTTTGCCTCATTTCGTTCCGTTGTTATTACGTATACGACGCGTTGCCTGCACCGCAATTCGCAGCAATTTCTGCCGACAGCTGCAATTGGTCATCGAAGGCGTTTAATTGGCGCTGAAATTGTCCACCCAAAGTCAATTACATGCCATTAAATATATGAGTTACTAGCAAGAAGTTCTAAGTTGACTTTTGATGGCCAGCTCGATATATATAAACGAAGAATAGAAAGTTTACTTTAACTGTCTGCATGAAACAGATAATCCTGGTTGAAATCAGTTGAAAGATGAAGCACTAGAGTACATTTTTAACTTGGAAAACAACTCCTCCTTTGCGCAATCTGCGCCTCCTCAATAGTTGAAGCCGCCGTCTCCTCCAATATAAAATCCGCATGCTCCAGAGTTAAAGCCGCCGTCTTCTTAGTTGTTCAGGCTGGCGCCTCCTGCAGAGCTGATGCCGCCGTCTCCTTAATAGTGAAAACCTCATTCTTCAGAGTTCAAGCCGCCATCATTGCTCAAGCTGCTGTCGCCTACATAATTGAAGTCGCCGTTTCCTCCAATATGAAAGTCGCCGCCTCCTCCACTTGAAGTGAAGAATTTGAGACTTATTTGAATTGTATGTATTACTTGAAAATGCATACATACATACACGCACACTATAGACATACATACATACACACATATATACATATACACATATATGTACATCAATACATACATATATACATACATACATACATACATCCATACATACATACATCCGTACATACATACATCCATACATATATACATACTTACATAGTTACATACGTACATACTTAAATACTTTAATACCTACATACACACCCCTTGGTGCTCCTCCGCCAAGCTCCTCCGACTCCTCAGCTTCCAGCGTTGAAGCCGCCTGCGCTTAAATTTTACATAAAGCCTTACTTACATTTTTGAGAATCGAGGAGGAGGGCAGCTTTAATAAATACGTTCTTATTTAAATTGGCCGCGCAACAAGAAAAGGTGCTCTGCTATTGGTATTTTATAAGACAATTTACATGCATACATGCATACACATATAAGCACATACACACACACACGAACACACACACACACACACACACACACACACACACACACACACACACACACACACACACACACACACACACACACACACACACACACACACACACACACACATACATACATTAAAACATACACTCATTCAGACATTCATTCAAGAAGAATTGGCAAAACATTTCTAATAAAAGCATGATCACTTCTCTTAAATTAATGAGAATCGCATAGTAGGGCGTTATTTTCCCTTTATTTGCAGGTGGGAGCTAAAAATGCGAAGCACGAAAAACGTTTCATGTAAGAGTTTTTTATTGGAATGGAATTTTCCATAACTCCGCCTTAGTGTGCACTTACATCACATCAGGTGATGACTTTACCAAATGTCTGGCATCATTTCTGTTGAACAATTTTTTAAAAGATATTTATGACAAGAATTAGATAAGCTTGGCCTGTTTTTATTTACCAATAAAAAGTTCACACAAAGCTGAGAGCCGGCGTCCATTTCCTGGTTTTCCTTAGGTCGTTGCCTTCAACACCTTTTCTATCAATAACTGGCCAGCTTATTGGCCATGGCTTCAATTTATCTTCTTTGGCTTGTCAGTTCGCGTTGCAAGCACAAGAAATCCTCTAATTGATTTGAAAAATGGCGCAATAAAACAAAAAAAAAAATAAATAAAAGCTTTCCAGCTTGTTTTGGTTTCAACATGGATCCGCGCGTGCCACGTATCTGTCCCGCCGCTAGACACAAACGTGTGATAATCTGGTTCTTTGGTGTTTCTGTTGCCGTTGCTGTTCCTGGTCCTGGTCGTGTTACTGGCACCCACTTTGTGCGGCTCTTTTCGCCTGTTGCCCGTTCGTATTTCCTGCGCCTTTTATTTCCTTCATTCGGGCGATTGGCGGGCGCGTTCCGGGCTACGGCAAAGGCCAACGCTTCAATAACTTTTATCACTTTTAATTGGGTTTTTCTTTATAGCCAACGCATGTCTTAGGCGACTTATGAGCCCAACACATGTGCAGATTGTAATTGTGTTAATTTGTCTCTCTCTGTGTGTGTGAGTGTGTGCCTGTCGGGCCGTGTCGAGCTGTTGTTGTGGCTTGTGTTTGTGACAGCAGGCTAATGCCAGTTTTTCCCAGTTGTCGGTCCGAGATTTTCTTGCTTTCAATTTTCCTAATTGCCTCTTAATGTGCGTCATACGCCGCCAACCAGAACTTTGCCCTAATTTGCTTTTTAACTCCTTGTCTCAGTTTAATGGCACTTGCTTTAAAAAGTTTGCAACAATTTTTAATTATTTTCAATTCAAGTTTTATATAGCTTACAGCACTTTCCCAATTACACAATCCACAAAAACTGTACGCATATTAAGATTGTATTTAATATTAAGTATACGCCGCATGAAACCAATATGGTTTAATTTATGTTGCATTTTAATATGTAATATATATATATATATAATTAGTTAATAACTTTGTGTTTTTTTATCATTTATTATTATTATTTTTCTCACAGCAATTAATGTATATATGTATATATATACATATGTATAAATGTGTTTATTTTTTCAGCTCATCGCGCAACTAATTTATGCTGCCTCTCGGTGGCATGCAACGCCCAGTTCTCACGCTAGAGGGCGCTGGCGTTTCATTAATCATGTCCGCCATTTTTTGACATTTGCCCGTCATGTTCAACTACTTTGATAATATTCACGCTACTCTAAGTTTCTTAATATTTCATTGGTGACAGTTTTCCATACTCTTGCAAAAGGTCTTGTCGATTTCTTACTAAGTGCGCCACATTCTTTTTTGCATATTTATATTATTCACTTCATGTGAATATATTAAATTTGAAAACTATTCTTTAACGCTTCAATTGTCGATTCATATATAAATACTATAATTCTATTGTAAATTCTTTAATCCCTCCTTTGTAAATCCTTCGACTCTGATCTTCATAATTTATTATTATCAAATAGCAGGGTATCTGCTAGTTGGTTCATCTGGACTAAAACGTCCTTTTCTTTGCTAATTCAATGCGTTTGCTAATAACGAGTTTCATTTCATAATTTTTGCCTTAAGCATCATGTAGATGACTTGAATTAATTATGGCTGATGAGCAATTTCTTGCCCAGTCTGCACTTAAAGTATATAATATTTTTTATTAATTTATTTCTCTTATATAGAGCTGGTATTTCGTGCTTTAGCATACGCTTCATTTGCTGCTCGAAGTTTGTCAGTTTCTATTGACAGGACGCATACATCTCCTTTTATGTGGCACTTGAATCCCTTTGTTGTTAAAGGGTGAACTGATTATCATGGGTATTGTAGGTTCTGCGGCTTTAAGCAACCAGTACAATTATCGGGCATCTTACACCTGACTGCACAGCTGTTGACCTGATTTGCATAAGACCGAAAGCCGAAAGCCGCAAGCAGTAAGCCTTTGACAATTAGCCAATACATTTTATTGGGTCGCACAGAATCGACCAACCATTCAATTCGCCTCTCTGTATCTGTGTGTGTGTGTGTGTGTGTGTCTGTTGCTGCCTTAAGCCAAATTGAAGTGTGCTTCATGTTTATTATGTAACCACAATGCGCTACTTTGTGCTACCTTTTAGCTTTCACGCTCTCGAAATACATTTAATCCATCATTGAGTTCAGACAGCGTCGATATACCCCCACACACACACACACATACACTCACACACAAACAGACAGCCAGACAGACAGACAGAGAGTCGTTAGCCTGGAGCTCTCTGTTCTCTCCTCTTTGCTGTCCAAAAGCTTTATTGAGTCCCGCTTTCAATTTGCCCGACGCCCATTTACAACCTGTTGAAAAGGTGCAAAATGTTGGTGGCTTCTTTGACTCGCTTTTCCTTCAGCTAAGCAAACACGCTTATGCAGCCTTATCAATCAAAGGCATCTGCCTGTGTTACACACACATACATCAACACACACACATACATAGCTCAACATTCACAAACATATGTTATTAATATGACCCATTTATTGTCAGGCATAGAAATACGAAGGTATCATAAGTTTGTTAGTATTTTTGTAACTGTTCTTTTCAGGAAAATTCGCGAGACCAGTCAATCGGCTTGAAAACTTTTTGATGATATAATACTAATTGATAGCCCGTATTGAAGTTGTGTTTCTAGAATCGCCTCGACATATATACGCACTTATATGAATAAAGTTAAGTAGATTTCCAACACTTGCTGATTAAACACTTTTCTTACTAATTATAAAAGCGGGAGTATCTGCGGGCGGCACTTGAATTCATGAGAATCAAGGAGTAGGGCAGTATATAAAAAAATATATTTTTAAAATTTGTTATTTAGCCAAACGTAAACTTGGCCTTCAATTAGTAAAAGAAAATAAATGTCAAGTTAAATGGCGACATACGTATACACAGACATACATGCATACACACGAACACACGGTGCATGCATTCATACATACTTATATATTTACATGCATACATACATACATACATAAATACTTACATACATACATATATACATACATACATACATAAATACTTACTTACATACATAAATACATACATACACACACACATACATGAATACATACATACATACAAACATACATACATACATACATACATACATACATACATACATACAAACATACATACATACATACATACATACATACATACATACATATTTACATACATATTTGCATACCCGCACATGCCAAAACACGTTCTTCTTAATGTAACACTTCACTTACCAAAGCAAGAGGCTCCTCAGAGCCTACTTGAATTTATGAGAATCTCATAGTAGGGCATCATTTAAAAGACGTTTTATTTTAAATTTGCTTCGCAGCGGAAATTAAACATTGTATTTGTTAAAGTAGAACATATGTATATGTTTATATACAAACATGCATTCATACATACACATGCATACACACATGCTTGCATACATACACATGCATACACACATGCTGACATACATGTATACATACAAATAAAATTAAAGTATATTAGATTGCCAACACAGCTTGTAAATAAACCTTGTTAATTGAATTTGTTGCGCAGCGGGGGAGTTATCAAAAAAGTAAAGTAAACTTGGTCCGCATGTTGCATACGCGAACATTCACAGCGGGTATTACCCGGCCTTGCCTGGGCCGAGCTGTTAGCTTTAAACTTTGAACAGCATTGACATGAGTCACCGATAGAAAATTGGCGTCCAAAACGGAAGGGATTGGATTGGAGCTCCGCACGAGCGGGAAATAGGTGGGATTCCATTTACAATCGTTGACTCAAGTTTTAATAAACATGTTACATAGATGTTTGCAGTTGAGACGGAGTTTTTTAAGCCTCGTCTAAGTGTGCGCTTACATAAAGGGTAAACAATGGAAAAAGGCTCTTACGGCTTGGACTGATCCTTGATTACCAATCAATCAGTCAATCAATCAGTCAATCAATCAAAAAAGACAATGTAGATGGCTGCCAAAGAAAGGATCAATCGGAAATTAAAAGCTATATCCGAAGGAGTTTTAAGTCTGGGATCAAAATAGTTTATCGTCTCTTGCATGCGGCATCCCTAAGATAACTTTAACATTCTTGAATAATCGGTTTATACACATATGTATATCTCCGCCTAGTTGAAATACAGTAGACTCAACAAACTTGGTAAGCCGGCAAACTTGTGAATGGAATTTCTGTTGCACTCAAACTATTAAATGTGAACAGAAATTGAATGTGTGCTTTTGCATCGTTGAACAGAAATTATATTGTCATGCCGTAAATCGTGGGGAGTTTATTTTTAATGTAGCTGGCTTGATTATTATTGTTGTTAGCTTGTTAACTTAACTGTCATTTGTGCAGGTACCTCGCAGTTAGTCATGCGAAAATTATAAATATATAAACCTCAATCTAGTTAATCGTGTGCACAGCTTAAATTAGCCAAGGCTGGCATTGAATTTAAAGCCAAATTTCTTAAAGCTGAAGGATAGCACACTTAATAAACATTTACAAAATTTATTGTTGAAATTAAGTGCCTGAATTCGGCAGCATATTTGTGGCTTGCTGGCTTCGCCCACTAATTGACTTATTCAGCAAATGGACTCAAGCATATTAATGAAGCTGCACGCTGCATATATTTATTGGCAGCTATGCCAATTATTTAGAATCAACAAGTAATTGAAGCTTATGGGCTTTAAAGTTCAAGGAGCAGCAGACCAATATATAAATATATATATATATATATATATATATATGTACATGTAATATATTACATTAGACGGCCTAACGCCTGCAAAAAGTTGTTCGGCGTTCCCGTGGCGCTCATTAATCATTATCTGGCGCCATCTAGCGGGCGGCGGCGGAGGCATACATTTGGCTGGATTGAGCTTAGCTCATTTATCTGCATCAAATCAATTAGCAAAGCACCTTGGCACACCGGACCCTTAGGCAGCACATTCCGTTTCCTTGGTGATCCGGGTGCCTTGTCCTTTTTTTTTCTCTGCTTTCTGCTTTTTTTTTTTTGCCCATTTTGGTGTCGTTTTTGTGCTTGCTACGTGCCAATTTGGCTCGTTTTGCTCGCTCATTCGTAAATCTAAACAAATCATCAATTTTCACAAATTATACGCGCGCCCCTCAATGTGGCGCTGGCTCAAGCTCCTGCCATATCCTTGTTATCGTTTGTCCTTGAGCCTAATTGCTTTCGTTTCATTCGCTGCGCTTCCTGTTGTCATCCACACCGTTTGTTCATTTCCACTTTACATTTCATTAATTAAAGCCAATGGCCGTCGAACTTTGACATATTGAGCTTAGCCCCTCCCCCTGAAGAATTCCCCCTTAAGTATTCCCTGCTCGGTCGGCTAAAGATTCTCTCCGACAATTGTTATCTGTGCGGGGCACTCGAGGCAACACTTAAATAGCCCATCGAATCTTTTTTTAAATTGATATTGAATTTTATCAATATTCGTGTTGACGATTTGGGAAATATTTTTAATTAATTTGCCAAATGCCATTAGATAATGTTAAGTTATATTCGGTGGCCGAGCCTATTTAAGTTTGGGTCGCATCCCATGTTTTGGTTATACGCAAAATGAAGTGCGTCAGTCTCCTATTGCTAGTCGCTGCTCAAGCGGCCTGGGCTCGCGTGCCCTACCAGCCCCTGCCCGACATTGAGGTGCCGCCCGTTCTCGAGGATGAGATCTACGAGCGTGCCATCTATGTCGATCCCTTGCCAGAAAGCCGTGCTGCCGGTGAGTAACGATCTTCAAGTCGTGTAGACCTCTTGCTAACTCTCACACTTGGCTCCCAATAGGCTGCAGTGTGACCATCCGCGGTGGTCTGCCCAAGCCACAGCCTGTTTACCTGGAAACCAACTCGGAGAACCTGTATCCCTTCAACCATTTGGGCGTCATGGAGGTGGAGAACGGCAAGACCTTGCAGCTTTGGTGCCCCAGCGGCTTTGGCACACACTCCGAAAGTCTGTTGACTGCCACCTGCGCGGGCGGCACCACCTTCAAGGTGGATGGCAAGGAACACGAATTCAAGGATCTCTACTGCAACTCCTGGCCTGGCTTCAAGGCGGTCAAGTCTGGCGCCACTTGCAATGGCGGCGTGGTCATTCGCGTGGGCTTTGAGATATCTTCGTCGCGTTTCGCCGAGCAAATGCAGGTGTGCTTTAACGAGGAGGAAGAGGTGACCCGCTACACGCGCCACCAGCTGTACCCAGGCAGCAACTACTATGAGACGGGCGTGGACCGCATTACCTTCCAAACGGCGGGCTACTTCAATGGCAAGAACGTGGACAAACTGTACACGCAGGCCACACAGCTCGAGACCATCAACAAGGATTTGGGCGGCGATGCGGATAAGTATTTCGACTCGGCCTCAAACGTTTACCTGGCACGCGGTCATCTCGGCGCCAAGGCCGACTTTGACTATGCGCCCGAGCAGCGCGCCACCTTCCTGTTCATCAATGCGGCGCCCCAATGGCAGGTCTTCAATGCCGGCAACTGGGCACGTGTCGAGGATGGCGTCAGGGCTTGGGTGTCCAAGAACCAAATGAATGTGAACTGTTACACGGGCGTCTATGGTGTGACCACGTTACCCAACAAAGACGGTGTCCAGACTCCGCTCTACTTGGCCCGTGATGGCAACAACAATGGCCTGATTCCCGTGCCCAAGCTCTATTTCCGCGTGGTCATCGAGCCCTCAACGCATCGCGGCATCGTTTTCGTCGGCGTCAACAATCCCCATTTGACCGAGGAGCAGATCAAGAAGGACTATGTCATTTGCAACGATGTCAGCGACCAGGTCACCTACATCAACTGGAAGAAGACCGACATCAAAGCTGGCTGGTCCTATGCCTGCGAAGTCGCCGACTTCCTCAAGACCGTCAAGCACTTGCCCGCTCTAACGGCAAATGCTGGTCTACTTGTCTAGGCTGTTTGAATAAAAATTCCTGCTTTATCGAATATGCAAAAAAATGATAACAAAACTTATTTGAGAAGGGGCTGTGGCAAGTGCAGCTGACATTCCATACAATTTATTCCGACTTATGTATTAGAACTGAAACTGAATCCATTTTTGAAAGACTTAGTCCCAGAGCACAATTAACCTTCAAGCTTTACATTCATGTAACTATCTTGGGTAGATATCAATTCTAGGTAGAGCTGCTTGCCTTCTGAGCTTGGAGCTTGGAACATTTGGGGTCCTACGACATCAAATTGAAGTGATTAATCCTAATTCCTAAAAGAAAAAGAGCTGGTTCAAACCTTGAACCGAGTCACTGCCAATTGATGTTTCGGCTTGCAGCCCTGGATTTATATTGGTTGACTTTAAAACATCAATATTATAACAAATATTATTTTATTATTTGGCAATTTTATTTAATTCAATCTAAGCTAATCCTGCATCAGTTAAACCAACAAGCCGCTCACGGAGAACGCGGGCAAATGGGTAACCTTTTTGCGGAACTCGGACACCTCGCAGGCGTATGAGTAGCCCGCCAGAAGGTCTGTGCGCTTCCAGCTGATGTAGTTGATCTTGTCGCTGACATCCTCGCACAGAATATAATCGCGTTTGATCTCATCGAGACTCAAGTGCGGGTTGTTCACGCCGACAAAGACAATGCCCTTCTTGGTGCTGGGATCGATGACCACGCGGAAGTAGAGCTTGGGCACGGGTATCAGGCCATTGCCATTGTGATCGTAGGCCAAATAGAGACTGGTCTGCTTGCCTTCCTTGTTGGGCAACGTGGTGACGCCCCAAACGCCAGTCCAGCAGTCCACGTGCTTCTTGTTCTTTGTAACCCAAGCTCTAACGCCATCCTCGACTCTGGCCCAGTTGCCCGCATTGAAGGTTTGCCATTGGGGTGCGGCATTGATAAAGAGGAAGGTGGCGCGCTGCTCGGGCGGATAGACAAAGTCGGCCTTGGCACCCATGTGGCCGCGTGCGAGAAACACGTTTTTCGGCGAGTCAAAGTACTTGGCCGAATCCGTGCCCAGGGCCTTGTCAATGGTCTCCTTCTGCACCGCCTGAGTGTACAGCTTGTCGACGTTTTTGCCGGCGAAGTAGCCGCCGGGGGCAAAATTGATGCGATCCACACCAGTGGCATAGTAATTGCTGCCCGAGTCCAGGGTGTGGTGGACATAGCGAGTGACCTCCTCATCCTCATTGAAGCATACCTCGTACTGGGTGGCAAAACGGGAGCCGCTCAGCTCGAAGCCCACCTTGATCAGGGTGGTGCCGCCGTTGCAACTGGAGCCGGACTTCTTGCCGACGAAGGCTGGCCAGGACGTGCACTTGATGGCCGAGATGTCGTGCTCCTTGTCTCCAACCTTAAAGGTCGTACCGCCCACACACTTGGCCGTCACAGATTTGCCCGAGAGCGGCGAGTCCAGGCTGCTGGTGCAATGGAACTCAATGGTCTTGTCGTGCTCGACATCCACGTATCCTTCAGCCGAGAAGGGAAAGAATTCCATGGTGCCAGGCTTAATAAGCAGCGGTTGTGGATTTTTCATCTCGGTGCTTCGTATCTTAATGGAGCAGCCAGCTAAGAGGAATAGACAACTTCCAGTTCATCATCGTCCTGTCTAGGATTCGGGCTTAGGTCTTACCCGCTCTATTCGTCGGCTCCAGGATCTGCGGGACTTCGATCATATCTGCCTCCCACAGCTGTTCGTTTTGGATAGGAAGGAGACGGGCCTGACTGCTGGCTAGCAGCAGGAGCACGCTGAGAGCAATCATTTCCGGACTCCACATGTTTCTCTACTGTTGGACCTTCTGAAAAACCCAAGCGCTTTTAAATCTAATGCCCCAAACTGATTAGATCTGAAATTTCCCACTATGGTGAGTCCCAATTTTCATTATCATTGCAAGTACTTTCGGGTACTTGAACTCGCTCCGAGTCAATTCATATACATATTGGAGTACGCCCGGCGGTTGTGATTATTTTGATTATATCACGTGTTGCGCGTGTCGTGCGAACGCGTTTTGCGTTTTACCCCTTATCATTTAATTAGCAGGGGCTAGCACTCTGTCGTCACAAAGTTTGCGTTTTAATGCCCCGTCACATCAATAAGGGCAGTTGACGACATCTTCGTTAGCATTAAGTACTCATGAATATAATATTGATTGGAGAAAGAGGGAGACTATAGAAGCGCAAAACTGTATAGAATAGAATATACCACTAATAAGATACCCTTTCGACTAATTGGAATGCCATTAATAATGTCCGCAAACTTCAGAGAGTTCGTCAAATAAACACGGAGGTTTGGATTACATACTCCATAGGGCTTATCTCAAAAATTATATGTGAGTACTAGAGGATATTTACTAGTTGAGCATACCCAACTAGTGCATTCAGGCCGCGTTTACACGACACACTTTTCATTTAGTCATGCAAAAAAATCCGCCACGAAAAAACCCGCGTCTCAAAACCCATCGTGTGGAAAACCATAAAAAAAAGTCCCGCACCTCTAGAGATAAACTTCATAAAACCATGTTAACGATGCCGGGGTCGACATTCCTCAAGTGCCAGGTCGATAATGGGTGGGGAGAAAAAAAAATGATTGTGATATCGGGGAATGGTTCACGTGCTCCACACGTTTGTGTTCTATTTTTGCACAAATATCAAGTGTTTATTCAGTTTTTGGTTTGATTTCGGGTATACATTAACTCACATTCAATGATTAGCTTTTGTTTTTGGCGCAACTGTACTTTTAGCAAGTATTTACTTAAATATATATATATATATTTATATAGACTTATGTACAATAATAATACAATTAGCGATATGAATATTGTTGTTTTTTGTTTTTGTTTCTCCTTTTTTTTTTGATAATAATTATGAACGGGCTGATTTGTTTTTCTTTTTTATTTTGTTTGTTTATTTACAATTAATATTTTCAACGCACTTAAGCATTCAAAAATATTTATTATTAGCTTTGCCTTATCCTTTCGGATATCTATGTTTTACTTTTTAAAGCTTTGTTTCTAGCTAGCCCAAAAAAAAAAACTAAAGATTGCCAGAATAAAGCTTTACCTGGTTTTTGTACATGACTCTAGGATAAGAGCCAAATGTGCGATAATTAAGTTTTGGGTATTTTCTTTAACGAGTTTCATTCGATCTTTACTTCGCAAATACACTTATATATATATGTATACTTATTTTTATAGAGAAAAGGGAGCTTAACTTATTTGATGCAATAGATATTCTACCGATCTTCACTCCATCAAATAATTATGAATAATTTGCGTGTCTCAGTTATGAGAGTTTTGAAGACTTTATTGTTATGGTTCAACATGGAAATAATCTTTAGATAATGGAGTTATTTTAGTAAATCGGTTCCGCTTCACTTTTCCTTAACCCTTTTACATTTTGATATAGTTTCTTTCCGCTTAAATCGAGAGTTTGCCTTAATACGAAAGTTTGCAATACTTGAGATCCCTGTCTACTTCCTACTTACTCACATATCTTTATTCTTAATAATCTTATGGTTTATTTTTGTTAAAGAAATCTTATAATTTATTTGTTATATCTTATATGTATATCAAGGCTGCAACTCCAGTATTAATTATTTAAAGCAAACGAACCGAAACCCAATTTGGAAAAATAAATTACTTTTGAGGTAGACCCAATTATTGGATTTATCTGAAAATATATTTGCTAGATGCCAATTTTGGGAAAATATCTAATTTAGCCCGCATTTTGTTTAAGAAAATATTTAAAGCTTGCAATATTTTCAGCACGACGGGCAGTTGGAAATGAAAAACTGAGTTGTTTTAAGTTCGAAAATGTTTGATAAACCAAATTCATTTTCAACCCCTTTTCACTGTCGCAGGAAGCTGGTTCAAACCGTGAATTAAACTAATCCTTTTATGCCTTTGCAGCCTTGTTACATAGTTTTAGCTTAGATTGGACTAGATCTTGGACTATGTAGAGAATAACGGGAAATTGGCTACACTTTAATTCTCTTTTGTAACTTTGTTTTTCTCCGCTCGCTGTCTTTATTTAATAAAGGTTAAGTCTGCTGTTAATTTGCATCTTTTCAAATATTTTTTTGTTTGTGTTTATTTTTTTAAGGTTTTTTCTTATATATATATATTTGAAGTTTGATTCCTATTACATTTATTTGTCACGTGCTGATCGCTCTGTCTTCTTTGTTGGCTCGACCTCAAGCAATCGGATCTACCTACAGAAATATGGCCAGCTGTGCGTATATCTCGACGGCCACCAATATACCCATTATGGACACATTTACAGCGCAGTAGACGCGTCGCAGTGAACGTCGGCGTTTACGCTGACGCTGACCACAACCTTTGCCAGAGAGCCGCGCTCCAGGCTGCAGATGCTGGCGACTGTCGTCGTCCTCGCTGCTGCTGCTGCTGCTGCTGCTGGTATCGCTTCCGCTCCCGCTCCCGCTGCTGTCGTCAGCTGGTGGCATTGCCTGGCTCCGGCTCCCATTTGCTGCAGCTCCATTGTGGCATGGCGGCCAATGTCAAACCGACGCCAGCGACGAGCTGCTGTCATAAGCCACCAGCAGGGAGTCGTTCTCGTCGCTGCCGCTGCCCGCGCTGCGCTCCGACTCGTTGATGACCTCCAGCTGTGTCTGGGGCCGGCTAATCTTGTATTTGTTGTGCCGCTTATTGATCAGCACGCTGCGTATGTTGTTGTTGTTGCGTCTCTGGCGCTGACCTTTCACTCGGACTGTTGCCGTTCGAGCGCGTGACTTGGATGCACTCGCGCCCAGCATGCTGCAGTCCGCATCCTCCTGCTGCTCCAGCTCCAGCTCCAGCTGCTGTTCATCCTCGTCCTCATAGTAGTCATAGTAGTCGTCATAATCGTAGCCCACCGCATCATCCTCCGCATCCTCCTCATCATCGTCGTCATCGTAGTCAAAGTCAAAGTCGAAGATGGCGCAACAGCCGCTCTCCGCCTCGACGCTGTAGCGACGCTGTCGCTGGCGCTGCTTGGCGCGCTTACCCTCCAAATGGACCACCGAGGATTTGCTGTGGGTGCTCACGCTCTTGTACATGGGCGCGAAGATCGCGGTCTTGGCCTGGTTTCGTTTGGAAAGAGCAACGACAAATGGGCGATAAATATTTAAATCATTTGTGTAGGGGATTTATCAATTTTTGTCAAGGAATAAAGAAGACAACTCCGATAAAGACCATAAAATGCGCATACTCCTGATTAGCAACAACTAACAGACCGTTTCCTGTCCTTTTTCCTAATGGCTTCAAAACTATGCATTGATGCGTCCTGCTGTTGCGGCAGCTCATATATTGAAATCAGCTGGATCGGACCACTTTATCATAAATCACCTATATCTGTAGACTTATTCTACATATAGAATCGGTCGAAAACCGAGTTTAGTATACCTTTCCCCTCAACAAGATATCTTGAGCCAGTATGAACCTTATTCTCCTTATTGCCATAGTGTAGGGCATCGAATCTTCGTCTTGCCGACATAGCCTCAGTTAATTGATTTTTTCATACTTGCTTTTTTCCATTTCCCACTTATTGAGAAAAATGAATTGTACCGCACTTGCCTCCGGTTTGCACCTGGTGATGCCCGACACATGGTTGAGGATTTTATAATTTTGTAAAGGATATCGATAGCATAAAGTATACACAATCCTGATCAGCAAGAAGTCGCAGCTCGGCATGGTTTTCAAATCACTCAGAAACTTTGCATTGATTTGTATTTCTGTTGGCCGGATCAGACTACTATATAATAAGCCATCGATATATACCTTTGTATACTTTTCCCTTTATCAAGATATCTTGTGCACTATTCTCCTCACATAAGCTTCAGCTATATTCCAGGGTATTGAATCTTCGGCTTGCCGAATTGGCCTTAATACTTTACTTTATGAAAAACAACAAGCCACACAACGTTAAACGATTTTTTGGTTTTTCGCTCTTTTCTGTTTCATTTCCCATTTACTGAGAAAAATGAATTGTATCGCACTTACCTCCGGTCCGCGCCAGGTGATGCCCGAACGCACCAGATTATAGAAACGCAGCACGCCCCACATGGCAAGCACCTGTTTGATTTAGATATGAGAGAGAGGCAAGGAGAGAGGGGAGAGAGACGGGAGAGAGAGAATGGGTTTTAATTGAGTCACATAAATTCCACTTAGTACTTACACATACACACACACACACACCCACACACACTCTAAATGGCCAGAAAACCATTTTTATGTTTATACTCTGTTGCCAAAGCCAGAAAGAAAAGGTATATTGGTTTTGAAGTCCCAATTTTGTACCTTTATAAACTACTCTATAGTCTTCAGGCATTTTGCAGTTAGAGTATTGCAAAGTCGTTGTTTTACGAGCTAATGGAGCTACAATCAAATTATTTATGGCTTTTGTTGTACATTCGCCTAAACGAACGCATAAATCAATAAACTCATGCCGATTATTCCGAAATGGAGATCAATTTGTACTGTTTGTTTACTTGAATGGGAGAATTCCTATAAATATAAAACTTGAATATTATAGGAAGCCAGGTAAAATATGTAAATAGTTGAATTTGAAGAAAGATTTTGTAATCAGATTGTATTATTTAAAAAAAAAATATATTAAAAAATAGATTTCAAAATTGTGTATTGTGTTTAGCGATATTTGAAATTGTCATTTGTAATGTTCCAGCTGATACCATACGATGAACAAATTAAATTTATGGCCCGCGGCCATAAACTTAAGATGGATGCAAGTAGAGAGTCTATGGAAATGTTGAATTTACCCAACAATTATTTTTTCATAATGCATCGGATACTGATATTAATGTGTTTACATGGCGTGGTATGACATAAGATCCCAAGATCTCTAGCTATCAATCTATCTATCTCTCTGTCTATCTCTACCTATCTCTCTACCTATCTCTCTATCTATCTCTCTATCTATCTATCTATCTGTATCTCTATCTATCTATCTTTCTATCTAACTTTCTATCTTTCTATCTCGCTATCTATCTATCTCTCTATCTATCTATCTATCTATCTATCTATCTATCTCTCTATCTATCTATCTATCTGTCTATCTATCTATCTATCTATCTATCTATCTATCTCTCTATCTAACTTTCTATCTCTCTATCTAACTTTCTATCTTTATATCTATCTATCTATCTCTATCTATATATATTCCTTTAAATCCCCGAACAGCTGGAAAGTCTGTATATCTTTACGTGCAACTTTTGCACCCCGGTAATCAAGCGTTCGACTTTGTGGCATAATCATCGATTTCTGATACTTCCGCCCGAGCTAACTCGACAAATGCGTTGTGGCTTTGGTTTCTTACACATAAATGCCTGGTTAAGTCTGACCTATGCTGCCATTGCCGTAAGAATTTGTTTGTTTACGCTGCTTTTGTGCTTAGTTTGGATTAATTTGTCTCTTTGAACAGTTCGCGCCGGCACTTATGATACCCTGGCTGATATATTACTACGGCGTCTTAGGCTTATGCCTGCTGAAGCTCTTCATCCGAGTGGCGGGCAAAAGCATGCAGGGCGGGGGCATGCAAACGTCTTTTGAACTGATGGGCTTGTCGCTGAAAATTGCCTTTGTCATTCTATGCAAAAAAAACTATGAAGCAATACTCAAGTCGATGGCGATATAGAATTTTATTTCATCTATTGCTTATTGCCAAGGTGTATTCGAAATTTTAAATGTGCGGAAATAAAAAAAAAAAGAAGATAATTAAACAAACAAGTGGAGTTAAAAGCTGTGTCTTGGTCAAATTTTTTACTGACTCTCTAGTTGACGTAGCTCGAAGGAAGTTTATATTTTCTGATATTCTATTCAATTGGCTTTAAATTCATTTACTAAGTTCGCGTTTTCAAACATTCAAGTCGTATTCGTAGAAAATAAACCTCATTTTCAGAGTTGCACATAATTAACTTATGCAAGACTTTGGTAAATCCACGTCCAAGATTAGGAGTTGGCGGAAAACTATTTCAAGCTTTTTTCTCTTGATAGAGCTTTTTAGATTTGCTTTAAACTCAATTTAATAGCTGTATCACACATCTATTAATTTACTTTGATTTATTTTTTTTTTGTTTAAGATAGGGTTCAGTTACACACACACACACACACACACACACACACACACACACACATTCACCGAAAATTTGAATTATTACTCACATTGATAAAAGCGCGTGCGATAAAAAACGCGACTTCTGCCTTGCACATGGCATCGAATTGCTGTAAAATGAATAGAAATGTATTAAAAACAATTAATCAAAAATTAATAATATTTAAAATACTTAAGAACTTGAACTATTTGGAAGCAAGCGAATTTCAGCTCTAGTTACTTAGATATGCTTTAAATAAAAGCTGCAAGAAACCAGGCAAGATTATAAGCATTCGCTTGCCTAAAAGATACCCTGTAAAAAATAGGTTATGCATTTACTTATTTGTTAAATGAAAATCCTGACAAATTCGACTTTAAATTCTTTAATATTGACGGTTTCATAATATATACACGCTTTCCCATAGCCTATTACACAATTTTCCGTTTGTTTTTTTTTTGGGGCTGCAGGGCATTAAAAAAAGGGGCACAAAACTTTAACGGCGCAAATATTTTTTTCAGCGTTGAAAAGAGAAAAGAAAAAACACGAGTTTTTACCTCCACAATTGCAATAAATTATGCATGAGGCGGCAATTTTGTAACGCTTTGGTGGAAAACAAGCAACAATTGCAACAAAAAAGCGGGCGCGTCGGGGCACGTTCGTAATAGAAGCAGCCGCAAAAACAAATGTCGAAGACAAATAAAAATGGCGGCGGGGACAAAGCGGAGAGCAGCAAAAGTTGGCGTGCAAAAATGCCCAACTCACAGTGTCTATTTGCCTGTGTGTGTGTGAGCGAGAGCGAGAGCGAGAGTGTGAATGCATGTGTGTAATAAGCCTATGGCATGCCACGGCGCCCGCTTCGGGTTAGGTAAAGGAGTAAGCGAGAGCGTGAGAGAGCGAGAGAGAGAGGGGAGAGAGGAGCAGGGTGTGTGGGAGTAAGTGAATGAACCCTGTTGTCAGCTTTGAGCTTTGCGGCTTCGCTTTGCTACTACTTTTAAGTGTGCGCTTAAGCTTTTATTTTTTTTTTTTGCACACGACTCTGCGCTTCACTGGGTTAATCAGGCACTTCACTTTCAGTGTGAAGCCTGCGACAAAAACAACATTCAAAGGTAAAGCGTTCGCTCTAACGAAAGGGTTTCGCTCTAACAAAATAACCTGAAAGTTCTTAACTGAAGATTTAAGCCATCTTACTGTTAATTTTTTGTGTTACTTGATATTTTTTCATAGTTATTCAAGTCAATTCAATAAATCTTCTTTCACATATAAAAGAATTTATAATAATTTTCTTTAATTTTCTAGAAATTGATATACGAATTCTGGGATATTTTTAGAGTAAGATATCTAAAAATAATAATAATATAAATTTAATTAGATATTGTTTTCTTGGTGATCTACCTTGAATTAGTTTTGATAATTTTTCTGTTCGCAAAATCTGATTGCACTAAAATATCAAATTTTACATTATGGCTTGTCTACATAGTCAACCACACTCTTTACCTTAACTAAACGCATATCAAAACAAATATTGCTGAGCATTATCAATTTATCATTAGTCTATATGCCTTACGCTAACATTTGGAAAACATATTTTCCACGTACATTAAAAAGTATTCCTAAAACTAAATAAATGCTGCTTGTTGCTAGCAAAACTCTCTCGATAACCGGGCAAAGGGCCAAGCGTCATTGGGAACATGCAAACATGTCACAACAAGCAATACAAAGGCAGCATATGCTTTGTGTTTAGATATCAATTTCATTGTCTCTGGTTTGTAGTGCATTTAACTGTCGTTAGCATTCGACCATAACCTAAATTCTTTGTTTGATTTTAGCATAAAAAAGCAACTTTTACATATGTAACGGATTTTGCCCTGGTCTTTTGTTATTGTCGTTGATTCCATTGTTGTAGTTGTTGTTGTTGTTCTCGTTATTGTTATTTTCTAGCATTGAGTCCTTGCAATTTATTTGTTTGTTTTGCCAGATCTTTGTGCTTTGGCTCGAATTGATTTATGCCAACGCGGCATTCAAGAACTCTCATTGATATCATTCACAAGCAGCTCCCGCTGCGCCGAGCCTTTTGTTGGACTGCTGCCTGAGCACAAAGCTCGCGGGAGGGAGGGGGGGGTGGGAGGTTTCATTAAATAAATGGACCACCAGCTACGCAGCTTAGATATGCATTAAAAGCGTTTGTCTGGCGCGCCCAATTCCCACACCTGTCGGCTTGCGGGTCGCCCCACAGGATTCGACTTACCTTATTCACATGATCACGCAATACATTCGAATAAACCATGGCGACAGCTTCTAAGGCCATAAACGTAATATAGCCAATTATCCAGGGTACAATTAGGCCGGGGTTTTCCTGTGTGGCAAACAGAACAGAACGGGTACACGAATATTATATCCCTCTGTGAGCAGAGTCTGTGAAGGTTGGGATGGGCAGGTCATCAAAGTCATTTGCACACCTTTAGCTGGCATCAAATTGAACGCATTGATTTTCTGCCCGCCCACACTCCAACAAATAATTTATATCCCATATGGGCCTGTGTGTGTGTGTGCGTGCGTGTGTGTGCTGTCATATATCTCACTAGGGTGCAAAACCTCTGATTGCATTTTTTGGCACTTTTTCGCGTGTAGCATTTTGAGGTTTATTTATTAAATTTATTCCCCAGTCACGGCCTTCGCTGTTGCTGACAGTTTTAGCCGCGCATTTTACATATACGATGTGAATATAACAATATTCACATTTTTCATATTTAGTTACAAGATTTTTTTTAGCTTTAATAAAGTGTGCTAATATTACTATTATAATAGTTTCCGAACGTATAAAAGTTATATATGATGACTTGGCTTTAGTATAGTTATTATCCTACTAAATTGAACTCTCTAGCAAAGTTTTCCCCTTATTTTCATCCCACTTAAGCAATGCTTCGAAATACATAAATCGCTTAGCTGCCGAATGCCTGCAAGGGTATATCACATTCGGCAGCCTGCAACAGTTCTTTCTCATTTTAATTGAGTTTCTGCCAAGCTCCTCTCAATCCTCACACACACACACACACACACACAGAGCTAAAAATGTGTGCACTTTCATGGAATTGTTTTCCATACAAATTGTTGTCAAAATAAGCAGCCAGCTTTAATTAATGCCAATGGTCTATGCATTATTTAAACGCAACGGGTACAGGCTACCTACCATTCAGCCAGGTTGCTGGCGCCTAAGAGCAAATTGCAATTAATTTGGCCAACATACAGAGCTCTGTTTTCCCACACACACACACACGCACACACACGTGTGCTGTGCACACATCGAGCTTTACAAATAAGTGTAGCATACATTTTAGGGCAATTCGTTGGCGTCCGTCTCGCATTTGTTGTTACTCTGGTTGTGTTTTTTTTTGTTTTAGTTGTTAGGTCGAAATTAAAAAATTCCACACAATGCGCCACGCAATGCTCCCTTCAACTGGATATATAATCTTTGTCATGTGTCGCCGCCAGTCGTCAGCCAACCGACAGCTGGTTTTGTGTACCCAATTGTGTGACAAATTGTCTACATTTTCAACCATTTTGGCATTCTATTTTTCCCTATTTCTTTTTTCGGCAACCCTTTTAAATGTGTTGGGCGGGTTCGTTCGCCTTTATTTACATCTCTCTTTTTTTGTTTTTTATGCGATGACTCCATCATAAATTCTTCTTACACAGGAAGTTCAAGCCATTGTCAGTTTTTACTCGAATAACTTCTTCAATATGTTTAGATCTCTTATGCTATAGAGCATTAAGTTGCGTTTGAATATGTTTATTTCAGCAGCTTCAGCTTAAGAACCAAAATATATATATTTAACTTTCGTTCGATTCATAGTTAAGCTATGGAAGCTAGAACAATGTAACAATATTTGGAAATTGAGTTTTTATTAATTTATGGGCATAAATTAAAATTTCTGTTTGCTTAACTTTGTTCTAATAAATATTCAATTGTAATCCAATTTATGTCAGAAGCGAATTATAAAACGAATGGTCTAATTAAAAGTGCAAATAGTTTAGTTAAAGTTATTTCGATAAACTTGAATGCATTCAAAAAAAACGTATCTAATATTTTAAATAAATTGTCAATATGTTTATCAGAAAATTGATTTATTTCACACACTGAAATCTTTAATAAAAGGACAATTGAAATTCAAAATGTCGCTAATGTGCTTTTATTTTGGTTCTTTCATACATTCATCATTTGACGCACTTCGATAGACACAAGGGGAGTGGCACATACGCCTACGGGTGCACAAGTTTGTAATTTACATTTGAATGCGCCTTATTTGTTTATGGCCTGCAAACAGCTCGGTCACAGGCACAAAATGTGCATAATTTGCATATATTCGGTTTGAAGTTATTTGATTTACCAGTCCGTGTGTGTGTGCGCGTGTGTGTGTGTGTGTGTGTGTGTGTGTGTGTGTGTGTGTGTGTGTGTGTGTGTGTGTGTGTGTGTGTGTGTGTGTGTGTTTGCTTGTCTGACAAGCTATTGTTGAGTTTTGTAAAATGGGAAAAAGCTTTTTAGCAAACAACGAAACTTACCCGACAGATGCCAAATATCAACACAATGCTTAACAATATCATCGACATTTGTGTGCCAATTATGGCAAAATATGCAATTTGCACACCTGCAAGATAAGAAGACGAAAATAAAACTAAGTCCACAAATGCTCTTAAGATACAAACAACTAAGGTAGAGGAAACTATGTCTATGCAAGACTAATAAATACACATGTATATATATATATATATAGTTTTATATATTTTATATTTATATATATATATATATACATGTGTATTTATTAGTCTTGCATAGACATAGTTTCCTCTACCTTAGTTGTTTGTATCTTAAGAGATATATATATATATATATAAATATAAAATATATAAAACTATATATATATATATATATATAAATATATTTTAAATTATTATATTGATTATTATTATGGTCTATTTTATTTGTTTTGGCGTGCCAGTTGCTGGAGACACTCCACATTTTGCATATTTATGCTCAGCTTGAGGCCAGCCGGGACATATTCTCGTGTATTTGCATATGTACAGGTGCTTAATGGCTTAAATGAATAACGCATGTGCTTACCGTAGTAGACATCCTGGAGCTCGGCAGATTTGTGCATGTTAACATTGATGCGCCACGAATAGATCAGGACGATTAAGAGCGATATATTCTAAAATGACAGAGAAATGTGAACAAAATGAAAAGGACGTTATTAGCACACATATTACGCATACGCAATGCGAGCCGGCAATTCAAAAGGTGACAAATGCGAAACCCTTTTTTGTTTGTACACAAAACATGTCTTTGCTCTTAATATGGCTGCGTGCAAGAGGAAGAGGCCATAAATTGATGTGCTGCAATTTAACAGCGCAATTAATATTTAAATACAAAGTTTTACACTTTGCGGAGACATTCATTACGTTCCGTGACTATCCTTACAATTTAACCCGGTGGAGTACAACAAAGCGTGCCACTAATTGCACGTGGCAGCAAAAAAAAACAAGTAAGAGGTTCTAGTCGGGAGCTCCCGACTAGGGAATACCCTGAACCCTCTTTGAGGTGGTAGCGGGGAGGTGGCGATATGTATAAAATGAAAGATACTTGACATATATATAATATTCTAGAAGCAACATATCATGTTTGGTGACTCTAGCTCTAATTATTTACCCAATTTGCTCAAAAAACAGGATGTCGATATCGATTTTTATTGCTTGGAAACGGAGTAAGTTATCGATTATCGGAAACAAACTCGATCTGCGCAGGCCCTAGGAGCACCTGCATCTAAAATTTCAAGTCTCTAGCTCTTATAGCTTCTGAGATCCTTGCGTTCATACATACGGACGGACGGACGGACGGACAGACACACAGACGGACATGGCTAGATCGACTCGGCTATTGATGCTGATCAAGAATATATATACTTTATGGGGTCGGAGATGCATCCTTCTGCCTCTTACATACATTTGCATTTTGCACAAATACAATATACCCTTTTGACCCATTTTTAATGGGTTCAGGGTATAAAAAAGGAGAAGAAGAAAAACAGGTACTTAAAATGCAACAACAAATTTGACTCGCAGGTTCCATGCACATAATTTGTATACGCAAATTGCAGTTGTTATTGTTGCCATTTTGCCTTTGGTTCCTTGGCTCGGCTGTTGCATTTGGCAGTACATAGAAAAATCCCATGCACGATTCGGCCATTAACATAAATTAAATGGCATAATGAGCGTCATGTAATTGTAATTTATAAGGCACAAGATGAAGAAAAAGCGAGTGCACAACGTGGCGCAAAGCTGGTATCTATTTGGCCATAGTTCTTATAGGGCGGGTGTATATAGAGTTTAGGTAGAGTCCGGGCGGTAAATTAAGAAATATTGTTAACAATCTTGTTTAAATTAAGCTTTGCATTAAATGAACTTGTGGCTGATACTTTGCAAGAGATTGCCTCTGAATATATTTTTATATAAAGATAAAATACTATTTTATTAAAAGTCCAACTTATCTATCAACTTGTTTGATTTGTATTACAAGCTACCTTAATAAAAGTATGCATAGATTCGCATTGATAATGTTGGCATACTATAAACTATAACCGCCATATAAAATATCTTTTGAAAAAAGAAAATTCAAATTCTCCACAAATAATTAAAAAAGCTATATAGTTATATAGTTCATGTTAAATTAAAAACTTAATTAAACGCTATATTTTGAACTGAAAAAGTTAACTTTTCATTTATAATTGATATATATACTTGATACATTGCCGTAGGTATTAATACTCTTGTCGGTTGCCTGTCAATTTAATGAGGTTTTCCCAATTGCATTAAAGATAAAAAGGAATTATCATAAAAGTTGTGCAGCACTTGTGTTAATTACGTGCAAGAATTGAGAAATTTTGCCACTGGGACAGTTTACGAACAGTTGAGAACGACATTGCGCATACGCCCGGCGGGACGTGGTGGCAATGTGATGTTAACAGAGTTTTAATAATAACAAGAACAGTTGCTGCACTTACAATTGTGTAAATTGCGCTTGTTATGGCCAAATTTTTGGCATGCAACATGCGACAGCAGCGAGCGCCACCCGTTAGCGGTCCATATGGGTAAAGGATGACGGACTTCATTTTTTCACTATGCGCGTTGGCAGCGGCAACGGAAATGCAAGTTTTGTGTTTTGTTTTCATTACGTTGACATCGTAACAAGTTGGCGGTGCCTCCTGCTACCGCAGCTCCTGCTCCTGCTGCTGTTATTGTGGCCAGTTGTTGTTGTTGTTGTTGTTGGTTGCGCAATCGCCCATTAGCGTTGCCTCCCTGACTGACGTTCTCTGTTGTTGCCCGTTGGTGCTGGCCTGCAAAAATACAAGATAAAAATCGAATTTTAAATATTGCATTAAATCGTTGCCATTAAGTGTATGCACGCGTGTACGTGAGTGTGTTTGTGTGCTTGTATCTGCATACTTGTAGTTTGTTTTGTTTGCATTCGCTCAAATACAATCAATATACTCAAAACAAATGCTCTTTATGATTGCCTCGATTTGTTCGCGTCGCACACATTTTGCCGCCTCGTTCAGACAAATATGTGATGACTATTCGAATGCATTGAGTGTTGCTTCGCATATACCTGACATACATTTACTTTTCGCACAATGTTTTCCGGTTTACAATCAAAATTCAATACTTTTTTTAATTTATGCTTTTAGCTGACATTCAACCCAATCATTCGGCCACGTAATCCGCTTAGAAACAAGCCGGCAACAACTCGAAAAAGTCATCTCCGTGCTCTGATATAGGCTCGCATTCTGATCAGCTTATGCCACGCCCACGCTCATGCATATGGAGCACAGTCATGGCAATGTCGCTTACGAGCAGAGGATGTCATCAAAAAAAGAAGACGAAAACTTAGCGTGTTCTAGTTGGGGGTGCTCGACTAAGGCATACCCTTTACCGAACTTCTATACACACAAGAAAACACACACACATGCGCACAGTTTACCCTGTGCTTCTTCTTACCTTTGCCTCGGGCCATGGATTGTTGAAGTCTAGAATAACTACGGTATTTATAGCCCAATCCTTTGGCAATTTTCTGGGCTTAAATATGGCACCTAAATATATGTATATGCCTAGACCCAATTCTCTAGCTTAATGAATTAGGTTTTTTCTTCTAATTTTTGTGGAATGCTAGAAGTTATCAAAAAGGCTAGATATATTCTTTATCATATTTTCTGACAGACAGGTATCATTAGATCGACTCAGCTCGTCAATCTTTGAATATGTTTTTTGGGCTTGCAATTGCTTTTTTTTTCGGCTGTTACATACATTTGCGCAAAGCCATTATACTCTTTCTCCCATTTTTGATGGGTTCAGGGTATAAAAACGTGAAATTGGTGCAGGCCATGTGAGAGGCGCTTATTGAATCGAATTTGTTGACTGGCAATTCGTGAGGCTCTTTGATGGCAGCTGCTCCACGTTGCCACATGTCAACGCTGCGATTGCAATTTGTATCGGCTGCCGGCGCCTTTAGTTATGCAACGTTTTTGTGCCTAGTCACCGTGGACGACTTGTCAGTGCCTGCGCCTGTGCCTTTGCGCCCCAAAATCAATCATACGCCAGCGTGGCCGCCAAAATCGAAATCGACACAAAGCACATATACAATAAAAGCACAAAAAAAAAAAAAAAAATGCTGCATGAAACCGAAAACAAAGCGGGTAAAGTGTGTAATGCGATATTTTTTATTGATTTTCATGTTGAGCTCTCGTAGGACTTGTGTGTCAGTTTGCGGGCGTGTACATATTCGAGTGTGAGTGGGTGTTGAATGGCACATTGTATTTTAGTCAGATGATTTTGCCTGATATGAAAGCACTTGATGTTTGCAATATGCATTTGCCACTTGACTCCGAGGAAATCCCCGCAAGAGCTGCACACCAACCTTTAACAGAAATGTTGAAATAGAACAAGCCAGAAGAGAAATTAATCTTCTCCTTCTGTAGATAAGGAATATCAGTAGTATTTAGCTAGAGTGCCATTAGAATTGACGAATATGGTGGGAAATATGTCAAAACAAGTTCAATGGAGAGAGGAGAGATGACCATGATGAGTGCCAGAAGATTGCCCGAAGAGAGAACAGAAATTTTCTAGCATGCTAGATAATTGCTGGAAGAATGTTTGGTTAAGGAATTTCAGAATTAATAAGGATTAGAATTAGACTTCGCTGAGTAGAAAACAGAATGTCAGAAGAATATCCAAGAAATGATAAGAAATTGCTTAAAATATGCACAAAGAAGCAGCCAACTTTTTTGACTTTTCACGTTTGTCACGAGCTTTCAGCTTTTAAATAGTATTTATAGAATTGATAAACTTTGCTACTTGGACTTGATTTAAAGGCAGTTCTAGTTCTTCTTCATCTAGTTTCGGGGGCAAGTTCTGTTTTGGCGAGTCAACACATAGGCACTAAACATTTGCTTTCATCTGATATTTTTCCGATGACAGCTTTCAACATTTTCTTATTTGTCTAACGCGCTGGGCTCTGCGCTCTGCGCTCTTTTTTTTCGCTTTTGTTTGTTCTGGTTTCGCATTTGTTGTTGATATTTTTATGACACTGTAAACATTTTATATTGTGAATGGGTATTCATGGTGGCCTACAGTTGGCTTGTTGGCCGCTGGGTCCTTTCACTCTGACCAGCAGAGCGTGCCAGTAATAGCAAAAGAGTCCTTCACAGTACTGACTATGTGTGTGTGTGTGTGTGTGTGTGTGTGTGTGCCTTGGCAGATGCGGGCCAACTTGTGCTTCCTGCACGAGTTATCTATTGAAATGGGCTCTGCTTGCTTGCCCCCTTTCCTCTCCATGGCCATCAATCAGGCGGCACAAGTTTTTGCATTAGACATAATTACTTAAGCGCCAACTAATTGAAAGCTTCTTGGAGATTTGTCTGGTCTTGATTAAGTGCCACAGACTTAGACACTAGTCCATCAAGCGATACTTGTCAAAAACTGACAATTTCGTGGCCATCATTAATTACGCATTACGCATACGCCCGAGTGCCAGTCAGACAGTTGGCCTGGCCAACGTTTCCACGAATCACATGAAAAGTGAAAAGCCCGTCGATTGCAATTTTGCTGCGCAGTAACAACTGCCACCTAAGTGCCATTGTGTGGCAGCGAGCGAAAAAATATCATTAAAATCCATGGGCAGATTGCTGTTAAATGGAAAACCTTGAATTTAAACAGTTTAAGGCAAACGAATACCAGCACAGCAACACATTATGTGAAAGCACGCAGCTGTCTTAATCAGTAATTTAATTGGAAGTCGGAATTTCTTTAAAGAGAGTTCCACAGATGTAGGTAAATAAAAGAAAAACTGTCTAGTGTGGTGCACATTTCTTGGCAATAAAACCTCGATACTTTTTACATAATTTAATTCAGTTTTTCATATTTTTAATATTTAACTCAACGGAATTTCGGGCTTATTCGGGAGTTTCATTAAAATCTCTAGAGATTTTGAGTTGAGCTGGTTTTTATTTTGACCCAAATAAAACAACCTTTTTTTTTTGCTTCAATCTTCTTGGCGATTTACACCCTGGACCGCTCAAAAATAGATGAGAAAGGGTATATTAAACAAAAGAAATGAGAGTAAAGGATTTCTTCGGCACACCGATGACTTAATACCCTTGTAAACAATTCCCTTTTGCGGATATATGAGGAAAGTGAAGCTCGAAAATCTTTGAAAATTTTACTTTTCGACCGATCGTGATTTTGCATACATATAGAAAGCATAGAACAACATACAAACGCCGAATTTGGGTAAGAAAGCTTGTTAAACAAACAAGTTTTCCCTACAAGTACTCAATGTTCGACCAATGGCAACTTTATGACTTAGTGATCCCATCCGGCTGGTTCCCACCTGCAAAAAAGACGGAACTATGCAAAGTTGCACTGCGATAACCTCAAAACTTAGAGACACGTTCGCATGGAAACAGACAGACGGACAGATGGGCAGACGGACATGGCCATATCAACGTGGCTGTCGATGCTGATCAAGATATATATATACACTTTATGGGGTCGAAGATGTCTCCTTCTATGCGTTACACATGTCATGACAAAATTATATTAGCCTCTACCAGCGTAGAATACAAATTTTGTGCAGCAAAAAATAATTATTGTTGGCGCACGCTAATTTCTAGTTATATATTTCATGCCATTTCAGACTGGGGTACAGGGTATCTCCTCGAGCATTATGGCTTAAGGTTTGTTGAGTTCATGTTTTTTGCAAATTAAATTCATCAACAATAACAAAATAAAGCCTCCTTCAAGGTCCTTGTAAAGAAGCACTCTTTAATTTAATTTATTTTCTTTATTTTTCTTTCTCTTTTCGCGAAATTTTTTGGAATAACATTGAAGCTGCCGACAGCTAGTTGATTATTAGTCAGAATCGTGGGCAGTCTGTTGGGCGAAAGTGAGGTCCATGTCCATCGTGTGTTGGGGCAATCGTCAAAGCTGTGTGGCAAATTGCCATTCGAGGGCCAAAGGGCAAAAATGAATGAGAAAGATGGCCACAAAGCAAATGTGCAAAATCTCATTTACAGTTGAGCTTAAAAATGGCAAACAAACCGAAAGCCCGCAGCTCGACAGCCCGACTAGCCGCAGATAGTTGGATAAATATTGGCTAGCTGCCAGCCAGGACACATCAGCTACAACTACACGGCATGTCGAAGGATTCCCTTTTTTTTTTTTTGACTTTTTGCTGCTAGACTTTTGCCGGCTTGCGAAAAACTTGACTTGATGTTATTAACTTTTTCACTTCGAGCGCACAATTTGATGAGCTCCGTTATGAATGTATGAAATAATTTTTTTTTAAATATAAATGAGTATGCTCGGGCTGGGCTTAGCTTTTGCAAAACAAAATTGAATTAAAGGCAGCTCAATGTCAGGGATATAAACTCATGATGTAGTTTAAGATGCTTTTCGAGCAGAGGCTTAAGAAATATTGACAGCTGCTTGATAAGAAATTTAAGTTTAATAACAGCTGCTTGATTCACGACTGACAATGGAGATAATCAGCTGAAACTAAAAGCGGCTTTTGATTTAAGCCCCAAAGCCAGTCAGCAAATGCTGCTATTGGCAACCATTTCGAGCTGCTTACCAAATCTCTGCCACACATAGTATTTATGACACATGTATATCAGTTCATATACACAAGTATGTGTGTGTGTGTGTGTGTGTGTATGTGAGTGTGGGTGTGTGTTGGTTAAAGCCGCATGCCGGTTAATTGCACAGTGGAGCCGGTTATGTTCAGATAATCGGCACATAAAGACATTTTATTATTGTCCCATCGGTTATGGTTTATGTGTGCGAGTCTATATGTGTGTGTGTTTCTTTTTTTTTTACTAATGTAACGCACAGCAACCAACACAGCAACACAGCAACACAACAACAACAATAATAATAACAATAACAACCATGTTACGCAAGTTGTGGGCTCCGAAAAGCCGAGCTGTTTGGCCTGCCCCCAGGCTCTGTTCTGGCCTTGACTTTGTGTTGGGCCTAGCAAAACATTAAAGTTTTGTGTTTTGCTTTGTTTGTTAGCCGCCTGCTTATTTGGCTAATTTATGCTACGCTTTATTGCCGCCTGCCTTCTCGACACGCCATAACATTAGGAGTTCGCCACAAGTTGTTGTGCCTCCAGGTGGTTGCATGTGCCACGGGGCGTATGAGTGTGCCCCCGTCCTGATATTGTATTTGGCTCGAAGGTGTTTGCCATGCTTGCGCATTATGATTCATTGTTCGTTGCTTGGGCATACAGTCAAAAGGTAGCCAATTCAAAAGATTTATTAGGCCCACATAATGAAGTTCTTTAGCCAAGTTAATGTTTCTGCAGTTAAACGAACGCAGGCAGCAGCTGCTTCTTCTGCCGTTGTCAGCGTTTATTAATGAATGGGCAAGGCAGCAAAATGATGTGTAGACTAACACAAATAGATCAGCACACGACAAGAGCACATAAATGAATAAAGAAGTGATGAAATACTGTTCACAACATAATTAAATGTTTCATTACAGTTTGATTGAGTCAAAGATACCCATTCACATCTGACCGGAAACTGATTGACAGACCTGGCGTGCACAGACTTGTGAGCAATCCTTTCAGTCAGCAGATGGTTTGTGTTGTCTAAGCCTTACTAAGTACCTGTTGCTGCAACTCATTCCATTTTGGGAACAAGCGTTTTATCCTCTCAAGCAGCTCTATTCATTTACCAGACCCTTTGCCTGTTTGCGCACATCGGAGGCTCAATTTGTCAGCAAGTGCGCGTCAGGCACTGCAACAGACACTTAACACCGACCCAGCCAAATCAGCTAAGGCAGGCCTTAACAATGCTTTTTATACCCTGTGCACATCAAGCATTGATAGAAAGCGGGTATAACGAAGTAGACAAAGTGCATGTAACACCCAGCAACGTATAAAGCCTAGTATCCATCAGAATCATCATTTGGCTAGATAAATTGCACATTATAATATACATCTAAACACGATTATGCATACATAGCTGAAGTCTGCTTACAAGGTATCTGCTAGACGTGCATTCAGCCCACTCGAGCATTGTTGCTACCTTTGGCTTAAGCCCCAAGCCCCAAATGGGACTGCGGTATACGAGGCGTATGTGCAATTTACTAACTCAGACAGCTCGGCTGGCTAAATGATGGCAATGTGTGTACTGCAAGAAGCAAGTGTGTGTGTGTGCGTGTGTGTCTGTGGGTGTTTTATGTGTGTGGGGGGCTGGCAGACAAATTATGCAAATATGCGTGGCATATGAGCAGGCAATATTACGCATACGCCGAGTGCGCCATTAACCTCCCATGTGGGCGTCGTGGGTTGTGTTTCTGTGCCTAATCAAAAATGCTCTAAGAAAATCGCACACACTCTGATTATAAGTCGTTACTGCTGCTATTTGAATACACGAGATTGCAACACTTTTTGAGGGCATGAACCTGTAACGAGGACAGTCTGAAAAGTAGAAAATTTCTTTGAATTTCAATTCCTACGTTTTTTTGTAAGCTATTCTTGTTTGGATTTTATTTAAATATATTAGAATTATATAACATCAAAATAAATATAAGTAAGAGTAGCAGAAGGAATTGAATTAATGAGAATCGAATAGTAGGGCGATATTTAAATACGTTTTTCTGCTTTAAGCTTTGTCTATGTTTGGTAGAGGAGAACAGACATGCAGGGTATTTTCTATCTTGCCCGATTCATGATCTTGTCAGTAAATTTCCAGCATCATTTTCAAAATCGAAACACATCAACTAAAGATCGTGGGTATATCTTTCGAAAAGCTCGCAGCACGATCAAAATATATTCATGCCGTTTTCCAATGTGTAAAGATTGACGGAATTGAAGACCGGAATGCGTCTTGGGAACTAACCGTAATCGTAACGTGTAAGGGAGGCGTGTACGAGCATTTCGTCGTGTTGTTTATTTTATTTGGCTCATGCGAGAAATTCAAAAATTGTCGGATTTCCTGTTACCAACACATATCACACGCTCACACACACGAGTGCCTCTGTCGGCGTGTGTGTGTGTGTGTGTGTGTGTGTGTGTTTACTAGTCAAGTGGCTTGGGACTGAGTTGGTTTTTCGGGTCTTGGATACGCTACTGTTAGCCGCCGTGTCGCTCGTTTGGCGCGTGTTTACAAATTTAAAAATTTGTTTGTGTTTACTTGCCCTTGCGCCGGGGAATCTGTGGCACGGTGGGCGGCACGGTCTGGCACGAGACGATGTCGTGGCATTAAACGCGAATTGTCATAACTCAGCGTGTGCTCGTGACTTTTAAAGAAATTGTTTTATGCCCCAGCTCGAGCCGCACTCAACCGGTAAAGAGGTGTCATGACATTGTCTTTACCTACGTAATAAATGGATTCATTTAATCAAAGACTTTTATGGGTCGCGCTTCTAGGATCTATGCAAAGCACAGCCATTTCTGGCGCGGTTAAGTAAACTTTATCCTGCGGTTGACATAAATCAACATTAAAATAGGCTCAGGCTGATGAAAGGCACTTTCACTTCGTACTGAGCTGAACATTTTCAAGAGTCGTAAAAGTTAGTTAAGTTTCTTTGCCAAAATAGAATTTGCATGGATGAGCGTTAAGCACCGCGCTGAGTCATGCTAATTGGAATATGCCGCAGATTGCTCGCAGCTCAAGGCAAATGTTAAATGGCCTAAAATGAGTCGAGTCATTTAACAACTAAAAATTCACTCGAGAACACTTTAGCAAAACATCAATTTTTCATTCAAATGCATTGTCTATTTTAAGGGCTGGACCAACCACAACCAAAAGAAAATCACCTGCCACATTGGGGCGGGCGAATCAAATTTATCTAACCACAAGTTCAACTTAAACAAAAGACCTCAGAAATAGGCAAAGCAAACAAAGATGCCAACGATTTGATACCCTAGACAAACAAGCCTTTTTCTGACAGCTAAATATTATACAGGAGAGACTGTTTTGCATGGAATAGCGCGTATATATACCCCGCTTGTGCGCCCTGCTAGGGAATCAAAAGAAACAACTTTGCGACAACACAAACTTTATCTATCTGTGTCGCAGTCTAAGCTCTAACACAGAGGATGAGACACAAAATAATTTGCCACAAACTAAATTGCATCATAGCTGAGCAAGGGGTAAAAACACAAGGACAATAGCGTATGTCAGTCTTAACTGAAACTGTCAACTAACGTCTGCCCCATCTAGCAGTCCCTCCTCCCCCTCGCCGTCGCCCCTCTCTCTCGTTCTCTCGGTATTTACCCCCCTTGGGTTTTTGAGCAAGTTTTGGGCAAATGCAAAGTTTGGTTGTAGGCAACTTTTTGGTAACCGCTAAAATGACTTGCAGCGTCTTTTTAGGTTTTCGCTTGCTGAGCAACGGACAGGGGGAGGGGAAAATGCAACACACAGCACTCTGTGCCACATTAAAGTCCACTTAGCCTAATTGCAGTAGCAAAGCAGAAACTTTTGGCTGTCAGCTTTAAGACTTGCAACGCGAATTTAATAACATATTATTATGTGCCCGTCGTCCAAAAACTAAAAGCAATTAAAGCCCCTTGTCAACAGCTGCTTCCAGCGTATTTTTCTTCCACTTCCACTCCCACTCCCCCAGGCAGTTTCCTCTCTGTCATACTTTGCACTCTTGACTTTCTCTGGCTCTCTATTTGCGCAACGCATAAAATTTGACTGATTAAGTGCCGGGAGGAAGTCAAGTGGGCTTTACTGGGACTTGAGCTTGAGCTGAAGCAGCAATGTCTGCGAGATGGGCGACTTTCAGTGCAGCTGCAGGCAATTGTCGACTAACAAAAAGTTTTCTTTGCCATCTGCTTGTCTTTTACCCTGCAGTCCAAAAGCTGGCAAGGTATGTGCACCAAAGGTGTCAAACAGTTCTTATGAATATAGGCTGTCTTAGCCAGGAGTAGTCCGAGAGGGACAAGAATTTTTTAAAATTGACTAACAGATATATATTTATGGCATTTAATATAAAAAGTTTCTAGACAGAGTTCGTGAGAAGCTAGAGTGTAAGAAAAAATACAGTTATTCCATACTCAAATAAGAAAAGAAAACAGTAGTAAAAAAAAAGGAATGCTTTCCCTGTGTCTGATAAAAAATTGCATTGTTAATCCTCGATAACCAAGGACAAGATTAATGTCCATTCTATTAAACTGAATGTATTCCGGAAGTTATAAAGAATAAAGTGCCCTCAAAAAATATGTAGATCGTAAAATATCACTTAGTATTTCTTTATCTTTGCAGAGTTGAGTCGAATATTCAAGTCAGGCATGAGTACAAAAGAGAAAAAATATTATACATGTAATATAATAGCTTAATATTGATAATTGGTACTCCGCACTCTGAGGTAACTCATAGTCAAGCACTGTGAGGTATTGCCGACTTGGTGGGGGGTTTCTTGGTATTCATGTAGGCCACGTGATATTCGCTTTTTGTTTTAGCCTCATTTCGTTTTATAGCCGATGCCTGGGCGGGCATCGTTTGGACAGCTGTTGAGGCCATTTGATGTTGCCGCCAACAATTGCGGGTTCAATGTGTCTCGTCCTGTCATTTGATGACCTCCTCCTCCTCCTCCTCCTCCTCCTCCTCCACGATGAGCATCTTTTACGACCGTGCGGGGAGTATAGCTAAAGATGCAGTGCGTATTGAAAGATAATGAAATCAATCAAATTCAACATCTTCGACGGAATTCCTTTGGGATACTATCCAATTTTGACTCTGTGTAAATATTATACAGCAGAGTACAAAATGACATTAAAGTAGATGTTAATATTCAATTCTTTGCTTTTTCCTGATTTAACGAAGAGCAAAACTGAGCACAGTTGCATGGGTATTGTGGATCGAGATTAAAATCCGAAAGTCAGGCCAACAGCACATAATAAAACACAGCCCAAAACTTCGACCGAAATGTAATTTCTCACAGATTGGAAGATTATTTATTTTTCCTTTATTTACGTACAAGCCCTGCAGATGGTGGCATAACATCTTCCAAGTTCTCCTCTCCTGCGAATACGCCCACTGCGAAGGCAAAGATTAAGAGCATGAAATATTTCATATTTAACAAAGACAACGAAATGTGTTCTAAGTCTCAATTCTTTGTTGAGTTGATATTTAAAGCCCAGTTGAGAAGTGAGCCAAGCGGCAAACACTTTTAGCTATAGTTGCATAATAATACATGTCAAATCGTTAATTTAAAATTGTTTTATCTTCGATTTGTTCAGCTGACATTTGAGTCGGATAACGCAATTTCCGCACATGGCTAAAACTAATTAAATTAATTATATTATAAAACTATGCCACAGCCTGTAATAGCCATATCAAGTATATCAAGACCAGCATCAATATCATATCAATATGATGAGCTGTGGGTAGCTCAGCTCGACTTGGTTGGTAAGAAGAACATCTCAATTGCAACCGCTAGCTATCGTCATTGAATGCCGCGTGCCATACAAAAATTAACATATATTATGAAATTCCTGCACAAATACCCAATCAATAATGTAGTGTACCTTTGCTGGGATCAGGCGACCGGCAAGAGCCAGAGCCGGAGTCAGAGTCGGAGCCGAAGTCGGAGCCGTAGCCAAAGCCGTGGCCAAAGCCGTAGCCAAAGCCGTGGCAAATTAAGTATGCATACGTATTCAAATTACACAGCGCGCGAGGCTCAGGCACAAATATTTACACACACACACACACGCACTGGGATGGATATTGGGTATGCCCAGGAGAGAGATTTTTGGTTTTTCCAGGCCAGCGCTCGTTGCTTGGTATTGGTTAAGGCGCATCATTAAAGCCCCTGCTTGGATATATTCCCTGGCAGCGCTGCGTGTCTGGCCGCGCTTTTGTTTTTGTTCCAATTTTTGCCAAAGAAACTGAAAACAAATATTGCCACTGCGATAACAACAACAACAACAGCAGCAAGAAAATAGAAGAAATTATGGTAAGCATAAAAATAAATTAATGGCTCTGCGTGTGGTGAGCAAGGACAAAGCGACGCCTAATAGACCCAATGTTTCAATGGGGGGGTTTTAATTAGTTCGAGCCACCCACCTCCGTCCGCCCCCCCTTCTCTAATGTCATGCTAACCAATCGCCGGATTCCGTTGCCACATTTATTTGGCTTTTATAATTTAGTATGCGTAATTTCCTCGCCTCGCTTTTTCATACGTGAATATTTAATTTCCTTTTCCATCTCGCTCGTTCGCCTATTTTTGTCTTTTTCTGCTGTTTGGAATTTGATTTTTGTCCTGCTCGCATTTTATTTTATTATTTATTGTTTGGCATTTCATTGCCAAGACTTTTATGTTTATGACTTGAGTTGAGCTGCGTTGAGTTGAGTGCAGATTGTTATAAAGTGCTGCCACAGCTCGAGGCGCTCGAGGCGGTCGAGGCGCTCGAAAGGGCGCTAAGAGGTTATACAAATGCAAAAAAGTAGACTTTATGTTCCTTTTGTTATTGTGCTCTATATGGCATAAATATAAAGCGGCTGCTTATAGGCCAGGTTATTTTGTAGGCTAAGTGAACATTGGCAAACACATTTCACGCAAAATTGGCATATTATAATTCTGTAAATATTCCGATTTTTACGTTTATGTATTGAGAGTTTTATATCTCAAAGACTTCGAAGGCTACGCCAAATAATTTGTTAGTTCTCTCTTTAACATCTCGAGTTTGTAGTTTAAATATATTCAAAGATTAAGATAATTCATCTTTTTCCACTGCTTATCAATTTAGATCTTATTTTATACATAATTTTTTGCACATCTCTTTATCTAAGTTTATATCTTGATTTCACGGACACAAAGAAGGAAACTTTAGAACTTTCTAAAAGGTTTTCCCTAGTCAGGAACTAAGACTAACAGAGATTTAGCATTCGCCAATAATTAATTCTCATTCAAATCGTTTTAAGTTTGAAGAGCCTCTTTCTCAGTTCGTGCAGTTTGTTTGTTGTAATCCTTTAAGGATTTCACCCATTGACAGAGCAAAAGTTTTTCGGTTGGATTTTTATTGGCAGCAGAACTGCGTACAAAGTGCCACGATTTCCATTCTAAAGTTGAACGCATTGGCAACATTTCGAGGCCACAGAGGTTTATGGCCGCAGGAGAAACTTAAATAAAGTGGCATTACTTGTTGGACTGCCAGCTGCATGGCTGCAGTCGGGGTGGATCTCAGCACTTAGCTGGGGCAGTCAATCTTCGTGCCATTTGCATATTCATTTTGCATTACTTTGTCACCAGTTTCGAGAGGAGTGCTTCGGCTTGCCCCGCTGCCCGCTGTTGGATGGGCAGCTGGGGCAACTCGAGTGGAAAAGTTAACCCGAAATGCAGCAGATATTGGCTTTCAGTTTTATGATTCGCCTCGAAACATTTTCGGCATGGAAATTCGCCAGCATGGTTAATGCCCAATCTGAATAATTAAAACGAACGACTTGGAAAAGGGGGCGCGCTGCTGTGCTGCTGCCTTAGGCCAGTTTCTGGCACTTACAACTTAATTGCCAGCAAAGTTTCCCGAAACAAAAATATTATTTTATGTGTGCCCCCCATTCGAAATTAAGAAAACTTTGCTTAGCGTTTGACGTCGCCAGCTTAGGAGGCAATGGCTACAACAGGAGGCCTAAAATGAGGCGATTTCGACAACTAATGAGCGTATTGTTTGCCAGATAAACGTCATGGGTGGGCGTGGCCGGATGTGCGCGGGGTAACTGAACAGCGGAACAGGAAATAGCTGTTGTTGTCGAGGGCAGTTCGGGTATTTGTAAAAGGGTTGAAAAGCCTTGAAAACTTTTGCCAGCGTTTTCTGCTTATGGGCATGGATTATGGATTGCTTGGGTTCTCTTTTTTTTGGTACTTGTTGTTGTTGTGATTTCAAATATTGCTTTACATAAATACAAATGAGATATTGCTTGAAATAAATGAAATTTAAGCCAAGTGCATTCAACTGAGACATAACTAAAGCCAGCATAGCAAGTGCTTAGCCAAAGAGAAAAAAAAATTATAATTCCCAAATGGTTTTGGCACAAAAGCTATATTGTATGATCTTCAGCCACTAGATTAGATTGGAAGTCGCTGGTTCAAATCACAGATTGTGTTCGTGCTTTAAGAATATCTGAATATTTGCTATGTTTGTGTACCTGATATTTTCTCCTTATATATTTATTTATTTTAGAATGCACATCTAAATTAAAAAGGTCAAACTTTCCACTTTCTTCAACTTCATTTTCTACATTTATTTAAAAAATGCTTTAATATAAGATTTTTATCGCGAATTTCGCAAGTATTTAAGAGCTTTGCTTTGCGTTTGCTTTAAAGTGCAACAAAATGGAATGTAATTAAATTTTTGGCAATTCGTTTAATTGAGTTTTAAGCCGCAACTTGTGGGCCGAAAATGAAAATTGCCGACGATTCCAGTGCGCCGCCCTCAGCTCTATCTCTGTCTCTATCACATTATCTATCTGCCTCTCGGTCGCCCTCGCTTGGTTTGAGTCCGCCTCAAGTTGGCTTCAATTCATTTAATTTTTTTTTTGCGGCTTAAGCGTTTTCATCGCACATTTTACGGCCACTCCCGACGACTGTTTGCGCTGTAATTAAGTGCGTCTAATTTGTGTTAAGCGCTGCGCCACTTGAGCATTGCCATTTTTGTTGCTGCTCCTCTGCTCCTCGCAGTCGCGCTCGTCCTGTGCCTGAGCACATTTCCACGTGTAGGCTTTAAAGGATGCGACTGTCGTTGGCAAAGTCAAACTGCCGTAAAATTGCCGACTTCGCGTAATGCCGTTGGGATTTTTTTTGTCAACATTTTTGTGAGTGATTTCTGTGCATGTTTTGGGCAGTTTTCCGTTACCTCGGCAGGAGTTACACGGTCGAAGAAATGCTTAAAAATATTTGATTGAACACGGTACTCAATTCAAGTAAAATCCGCAAATGGAATTCACATTGGTTGAGCTGGAAGAAACATCAAAACTGTTGCAGACAAAACTTTGAATACTTTACTTGTCACACAATTATTATTTCAACTCGATTTGAATGAATTGGCCACAATTTAATTGCCTTTCATTTGATTGCAATAGCCCAAAAACATATTTGCTTATTGTCTAACACAAGCTTTTATTTAACCAATTTGCAAGTCAAGTAATAACAATAAAGTTCATTTTTGAATAGCTTAAAACTTAGTCAGATGAAAATTAAAATGTCTGGAAGTTTTATGATATGGCTTAGTTGAGAATGACAGTTAAATTCTTGCTTGCGATTGGACTGAGGCCAATCCTAGTCGAAAGCCTTGTTATATTCTCTTTAAAACTCATAAACTGAATGAATTTTGCATAATCTTGTATTATCACAGGTTAATGGACCGCCTTAATAGGGATTCAGTACATATTCATCCATTAAGTCGAGCCAAAGGCGTGCCATCCTCTTCTGAATTTTCTTTTTATTACAACGTCCTGGTTAATTACATAAATCCCCTGTGAAGCATAAGCACTAATTAACGCTTAAGCTAGAGCTACTTACCCAGGTCTTTGGCAATTGTATTTAAAACTAAAATTTTCTTTCACTGTGCTCTTTCACCTTGCACTTGTGGTTCACCTTTGGCATCAACCCGTATCATGCATGCACCGTTATGCACTTTGCCGGCAATCGTATGCCGTACCGTTAGATCTGAACTTTTTACTTGGCGCTCAAAAGTAGGCAACGGTTTTTATATGATTTTACGTTCTATCTTGTTCTCTCTTACCAACACTCACAGACACAAACACACACACACCGATAGCTGCTGCTGCTGCTGCGTTGGCAACGCGTACGAAACGGCAACTGCTTTGGGTTTTATCAGCGCGCCAGTATTTAAGGCGAGACTGCGAAAGCTTTCGGCGTGGAGCTTTCACGAGAGCGCACTCGTCAGTTTTCGACCAATTTTGGCATCCGTTTCGACCAATTTGCTATTGGCCATTTGGCCACTTGATTCTTGTTTGCCGCCAATTGTTTTGAAGGCAACAAATCGAAGCCACAGCGAAACCAACACATGGTTTATTTCCAGCTTCAGTCTGGACATGCTTGCCTCTATTTTGTGGCCTTTTTCATGTCCATACGCGAAGGAAGGTGGCATAAAAACTGCATGCAAATTATTTGGCTCTCATAATTTATGGGCCCCTGTCAGCTAAACGAATAAATTACAATTTATCTTGGAGTTGCCGTTCGGTTGGTCCAGCTTCTTGGAAGTTGCAAGTGCACTTGCGCTACTTTTTTTTTGGGCAGAGTATTTTGTGTGCTTAGGTTTGTGTGTTCCCCATGCGCCAAATTTGATCATTTCTTATATTTATATATTCAGTTTTTACCAAGTCTCTAGAACCAAATATCATGTACTAATAAATCCCGCACTCTAAGCAGTCAGTGAACTAGTTAAGAAAGTGCATATAAATGTCTGCGCAAAAGTCAACGTCTGACTTTGTACAGTTTTTTTTTTTAAAAACGGAAACGGAAATGCCAGCAGTAGTGCTTGCACAAAAAAGGCATGCCAATGGGGCTGCCGGGCACTTGGGGGACTCGAGCGTGGACCATGTTGCTCAGAGCGGTGTTTTCCTACTTTCGACTATTTGCTGTATGTAAATTGCAGAAACCTTTTACAAAGAGCAAATACAAATATCGATTAGACAATCTCCAACTACTATCTGACAGGCTGACAAGGACTCAAAGACGGCATTGAACTTGTCTACACACAATAACCAAACTCTTGCCCCTCCGCAGCTGACGTCCAACTTGCATGTCGTGTTCAAAAGTTGCGCTAACCTTTGCATGATTTAATTAATTGTAGCACACTTTTGTGCGCCGACCAAAAACTTCACACCTGAATGCACAATAGCAGCCCCCGAGCATTTGCTGAGTGCTGTGAAACGTTTGCCACTTTTGCATTCACAGCTTTGTGCGCTTCTGTGTGAGTGTGTGTTTGAGTGTGTGTGTGTGTTGAGTGTCTATGAGTGTGCATGTGTTTTAATGGCCGTAGTGGCTGACTAGTTTGTTGGAAAAGTTTGCAAGGGTTCTCAGCTTGCGGTTTTTTTGTTTTTTGTTTCTTTTTTTTCGGTTTTTTTTTTGGGTTCGAAATGAATGTCTCAATTCATTTTACGCTACAGTGCGTCCCAAGTGGAGCGAGCCATGCAAAAAGGACTGCGGGCTTGGGTTAACATTCAGATTCAGCTCAGGAGGCGTAGGGGCCAATTTGCGGGGGCAGGGCGTGGCGAAAAGTGCAAGCGTCGCAGAACAGTCTTCGCCGCCCGGCATCATTACAATTTGTTGATTTGCTTCGTTAAACAGCAAACAACAGTCGAAAAAAAAAAAACAAAAAAGAAAAGGCACGCGAAAGGATAAAGTTGAAATAAAGACGACGACAACAGCGTTGACGACTTGGAAGAGGAAGCAGCAGCAGCAGAAGCAGCAGCAGTATAAGAACAAGCAGCAGCAGTCAGCCTCAGGCAATGCCGGCTGCGGCCACTGGCTGCTCTTTGTAGTTATTGCTCACTGTTTCTTTTATATACCCTTGAGCAAAGCTCTCGTGCAAATGGGTGGAACAGACTTACGGTAGATTACGTTATCTCTGTCTGTCAGCATTCATCTATGGATCTCTGAGAATATAAGAGCTGGAGACGCAGGTTATCTACAGATCACGAAATTTCTCTAAAATATATATGTGTCGATTTTAAGATTGAATAAGTGTGAAAATGAATGCCACTTTAAAATCGCACTTTCAAGTAGCAGCTGGGCGCTACAGGGTATCTTCTGTTCGGCCACAGTCGACTAGTACTCTCTTACTTGTTCATTTCGGCATTTAAAAAGCATTGCATGGCTCCTTATTTGCTCAGAAAATAAAAACTGACATGGGATGCTGCCGCTGTGGCAAGGCGTTGATGTCGGCGACATTGAAGACGCCAGCTTCAAAGGCAGCGCCGCGAGCCCCTAAAATCCGCGTCGCGCCACAAAGCGATGCTAGCTGATGTAGCCACTGGCTATATCCAAAGAGGGGAGCAGAAAGAGAGAGAGAGAGGGAGAGGGAGAGGGGGAAGGAAACAGCAGATTGGTGGCAGTTTGCCAAAGCAATCATGACTGTTAGACGACAACAAGAGAAATGTAGGAAGGAGGATGGCAAAGTGGCGATGGCTACTCTGGGAGGGCATTGCGTGAGCAAAGACAATTTGGTAATATTTTTTGGCCAGCTGAAAGTATTTTGTGTTAAAGTAAATTTCTGAACACAGATACGAGATTGCATTTGAGCGCACAGTTGATTTTAAATGCAATTTTTCTGTCCCTTTAGAGCTATATCAACAACTGCTTTCGCTTGGACAGGCATCATTCGAAAATATCAACTATTTGATGCTTGTTTTGTAGACACAGCTCGTCCTCGTCCTGTGCGGAAACAAAGAGCAATGTCCACATGACATCTATCCTACACCAACAAGCGCCACTTTGCTCCCTTCAACATAATTGAATTTAAATTAATTCTATTTTTGGTTTACTCGCCTCTCGCTTCTTATTTCATTCTAATATTCTAATTCTCTATCAATTTAAGAACTGTGCAGCCTTTTGCTTGGCTTACTTTTACTTTTGTTTTAAATTGCTTTCGTTATTTTTTATCGTCGCGTGCGTTGACCCTCTGCCACACACAATTAGATTTATTTGCAAATTATAACTTAAATTGCCACATGGCCAAACAGATTTTTTTTTTCAGGCCGAGTTGTTGGCGCCGCAGTTTGTGCCACGAAAAAGATGCAAGTTGCCAGTTGCCCTGCGGCCATAATTCAAAGCATACTTTTGGGCGGCCCGCAAAGCAAGCGCTTTATAATTGGCATTTAATGTCAGTCGACTTCATACTTTTTTATCAGGCAAAAAAGGCTCATTGGTCGGCTCATTAAGTTAGTTAGCGGATGTGCGGCTGATCATAATTATGTGTATGTGAGTTAATAGCCTTTTTCGAGTTAGGTCTGCAATTTCGGGCGTGCCATAATCACAGTTCATTTTAAATATAAATTACCCGATATACAAGTATGTGAATTTATGAACTTCATCGCATCTGTTCGACAATTATTCACTGCTGTCTCAGATAAACATTTGGGTTGATTGATGCGCAATTACAAATTACATTCCATGGCTTTAAATGTCACGACCGTCCGTGTATTTCAGATCGGAGTGCCTAATGTTGACCGTTGCCAGGTGTATCAAGCGCACGGACAGGGACAGACATGTTAATTGGTTTGTCGTGGAGCAAAAGCTTTTAGAACTGAGGAGAAAATCCAAGCTCATCTCTGCATGGGAGGGGCCTGCAACCGGAAGAAACACAGCTGCTCCACTTTGCAATCAATCGAAAGTTTTAACACAAAGTGTTGATCATGAGTAAGTAATCTACAACCTTTTCCTCTTTACTATGTGATAAAAGCAATTCATTAAATATTAGTTGATAGCTCTACAATGCTTTGTAACAAAGTATCCACAATGTACAGAGATAAACTTTTGGTATGCGGCATGCCGAAGACTTAATACCCTCCTTGTAGACATATGAGATGCTACCATTCCACCGATCTTTCCAATAGCAGCTATATGATACAATGGTCCGATGTTGATAAGATTTTGCATATATATGAGGATCATAATGGTCATAATCATAATCAGTATCAATTTTTCGACGGAGCGTTCCTATGGCAGCTATATGATATAGTTCTAGGATCCAGCTGGTCTCGACATACGCAAGAGAAAGACGGACCTAGGCTGAGTATGGTAACAGACAGACGGACAGATGGACAGACGGACATGGCCATATCAGCTCGAATGTTAATGCTCATCTAGAATATATATATACTTTTTGGGAGCGAAGATGTCTCCTTCTATGTGTTACATACTTCATGACAAAATTATGATATCCTTTATGGGCGTTCAAATATAATAATCGATTTAATGTTCGTTTTTCAAATTATGCAACGTTCTCCACAATTATTATTAATTTTTATTTATTATCAATTACTTTTTATTTTTGTCACTTTTGAGGGTTATAATCAGTGTCTGCCACTGGCAACACATTTTACTTGAAATTTGCTAGCCTTATCTGCGCTTCGAACCCGAAGCTATTACTAGAGCATTAATGGGTCAACACTTCTTTTTATCACTTCCAAGCGAAGATTGCGTTAAAGTTTTTGGTTTGACAAAATGTTAGATACATGAATTCATACATTACATATGCCAAAGTTTTGGATTGTGCCTTGCGGAATCTGTCACGTAAATAAAAAACGATTTAACAGCGATTTGTGAGATTTTACACCCATTCACAAAACTCTAGACGAGTTGCAGCCAAATCCATTTATGAACAAGTCAGGTTCATGCTCAGTTTTTCCACTTTTCATCTTCCGGATTTTCGTGCAATGGCAACAACTTTTCTCGTAGACCTGGCGATTAGCACATATGTATATCTCTCCGAAGTCTGCAACATTTCGTCAGTTTGTAATTTCGACGGTGCGTCAATTCGCCAATTCGACAGTTAACCAATTCGGTGCTGTAACAACGTCAGCGGCAAGTGCTATTATTATTAATAATGTTGTTGTTGTTGTTGTTGTTGCTGTGGCTGTTTTGGCCGGGCGCATAATATTTTGTTTCGTTCGTGATCGGCATTGGGGCTGAGCAAAATTTGAGTTCAGTTTGTGGCCAGCGCGCGAGCGAACGACACACGGCGCGGAAAAAAGCGACAGCTAGAGCGAGACGGTGCTGCATTAGTGAGAGTGAGAGCGGAAATGGCATTCGAAATTATTTCAAATCAAAATCAATTCGGGTTCGAGCAGAGTCATAGGCCGGCGGGGCGGCGGTTATTGGCTAATAAACAGTTTGTCAATAAACAAATCATTTGCATTTTCGCACTATTCAATTAAATGAAATTAATTGTTGCTACTGGAAATTTATTTTTAGCAAACACAGTAGATAAATCTGTGGCTTTTGTTTATGTGAAAGTTATCAATTTTTTTTTTTTTAAATTAATTGCAATTTGCCTGGCTTATGCCTTTCGTTAAAGGCCAATACAAAATTATTTCGCTGTGAACTCAACTCTTGATGGTCAAGGTCGCGAATTTTATGCGAAATGCGTGCTTTTTGGCTTGGCCATTGAGAGTTGTGAATTATGCAATGGCCAAGAAAAAAGTTGACAAACTTAATTGAGCATTTAAATGTAATTGTTAGAAATAGCAGCTGCCTTTTGTCAATGTTGATGAATTTGCAATTTTTTCTGTTGTTTTTTTTTTTTTTTATATATAGCACTTAGATATAGCTGAGCATTGATTGTTGGGCATGAAAGTGTTCAATGCGATCTGTGAGATCGTAAATTTAGAAATGCTTCTGGCTCAGATTTATCTGAATATAATATAAACACAGCAATTGATTTATTTCTAGTGTAATTACACTCGTGTTGGCTTGTGAAAAAATGTTAGTTAGCAGCTGCCAGTAATGAGAGTTATTTTCCTATTATTTATTTTCTTAGCCTCAAGCAAGCCGAGCTGAATGGCATTTGTTTTTTTGGAATGCAGCTCAAATAGGACCCTTTTCTGATTCTATAAGCGTAAAGCCAATGGATGCTTCGCTGTTGTATTTAGCACATTTTTGCGCACAATCACCTGCTGGGGCCAGTTTGATATAAGATTACCTTGAATTTTCCTTTAAATTCCCAAATTTGTCTGAGAGGTCGAGAGGGCGAGTTGTGGCCACACAATAATCGAGATTCGATTTTGTGGAATGTTTTGCGTTTTCGATTACCGCTGCGAACAACTTTTGCTCAAGTTCGAAGAAAATTGCCAAACATTTTACTTCAGTTTGAGTAAGCGCATTTGTAATTTCATTTGATTTTCTGTATTTTTTTTTTATTTTTTTGGCACTGTGTGAGGTCGTGTATCGTTTTGCTTTGCTGTGCTTTTCATTATTTACTCTTTCAGCCTTCTACATTTTTTGTGTGTTTGTTTTGTCTCTTGTCGTGTGTGTGTCATTTGAAATATTCGAAAGCCCCAAGCAGAGCGCAAAAAGTTGCAACATGTCGAGGGGCAGCAACCGCAGCGAGGCACAAAGCTGCGACTGCTGAAGACGACGCTGATGAAGACTTGTCATGGGTTTTTTTTTTTTTTTTTTGTTAATCTCGCATAGTCGGGGAAATAAAGGTGTATTCCAACTGTCAGACATAGTAATACCGAGCAGGCAAGGCAAATAAGTACTTCACGGCATTAAAACTTGTTGGCTTATTTCATTTGCCCGTTAAGTGGGCCAAAAGCGCGTTGCAAAACTTTTGCATCTTGGCAAATAAATATTTTTTAAATTTTCAACCAGCTTTTAAGGCGTTCATTGTTGCCCAAAAGTTGCTCAATGTCTAAAAGGGACTATTTTTTCAGCTTTCATGTTTTTGTGCTCTATTTGACTGTAAATAATGAATTTATGTGCAATTTTTGACGGCATCTAAACATTTTAAGGTCGGCTTGGCACGTCATGCTCCAGTTAAGATATTCAATAAATTTCTATCCACTTAAGTGTTGGGCTTTGCGGTTTTAAGCACTCATCAATTTATTAGCATTAAATAAATTTATAAAATTTGTTTTTATATGAAATGTGATGAAGCGTTTTAGATGCCGAGTTGACGAGTTGGCAGATCTGCACAAATAGGTCGTTTTATTGTCAATTAAAACATATAAAGAATATTAGTTATCTTTGTTTTGAGTATTTAAAATAAAAAATAAAAATATTATCATTCATTTTCTTGAACATTTCATTGTCTTAAAACTCCAATGATCAAAAATGGACCTTTCATTAGATCTAAATTGTTGAATTTTGTGTTATTTATTACCAAAATGTCTTCTTATAATTCAAATGATTTCACAATTTTCGCCAAGAGCTGAGCTAGTCCGTCCCTGTTCACGACTTGGCTTTAATCTATCGATTATAGACGTTTAATCAAGTCAATGGAGACTGCCACAATATATTCAAAACTTTTTGCAAACTTAGCACTTTGTCTGGTTTTACATAGCCCCGCTTAAGTTCTCTAATGATTCTTATTTGTATTTGTTGTTGTTGTTGTTGTTGTTGTTGTTGTTGTGCTGGTTGCGTGCGTTGGCCATTTGCAAGTTGTTAACAAATATGTGAATCAAAAAAAATGATTTTTATGACGTGTATTGGGGACGCTTCGTTTACGCATCAAAAGCCAAAAAAATAAGGTGCTAAATGCCCAAATCGAGTTCTGTGCTAATTGTGCAACAAAAGCAAATCAAATATTTTGTGGAGTTGCTGTAAATTAATCATAGAAAATTATTGGGCAACTGGTGAAATAAAGATTTGTTTAACTGACTTTATACTTAGTGGGAAGCCCGAGTACATTTCGTAGATGTCACAAATCTCGAACGACTCGAAGCGCGTTTCGGCACGTTTTCTGCCAGCTGCTCGTGAAGGTCGCAGACTGGGTGAAAATAACCGATTTTTCGTGTTGTTGTTTGCTTCTTTCTCTTTCTTTTTTATTTTTATTTTTTTTTTATTTTTGCGGTGGTTATAAGGCTACTGCAACAGTTGGATATTTTAATTACAGTGACTGTCTTTACTGTCGGCTTGCAAACGGACGACAAAAAATGAAGAGAAGAGAAACAACAACAACTCATTACATAACCAGCGCAATAAGACAGACAGATACTCAAACCGCATGCTACACACATACAAGCATATGCACACGCATACACATGTTCCCGCATTCATATGTACACGCACACATACATACAGACAATGTTTAAGTATGCCCGGTCGCTTGTTGATTATGTTTTGAAACCTGTTTTTGGGGTGCCATCAGCCAGACAGAGACAGAGATAGCCATTCAGTTGTAGAGTGAGTGGCGCAGACTGAGCTGCTCTTCTCCCTCCCCCCTCTTCCTCACTCTCTTTCTTTCTCTGGCTTAGTAGGTTGCCCTAGGCCAAGTCACGTGCCTTCTTCTCGACCGGCTTGTTAAAAGCTCTTCAACAATTTCAGGTTCGTTTATGATTTGCATTTTTTGCCCCCCGCCCGAAATTTGATGAAGGTATTATGCATATTGTTGTTGCGTTTGGAACGCCTGATCTGTTTCGGCTAAGGGGTTCAGTGTTGTAATATTTCATATATATATTAACGAGTCGTTTTGCATCACTTAAGTGATGAAAGATGCGAATCTCTTCAAACATGATATGAAACATTGAATTAATAAACCTTCAATTGGTTCCTTGTAAAGATAATAATTAGCTCTATGATCGGCAATTGCTGGATGAAAAATTTCTGTCCATATTCATTTAGATCTTGCAGGCACGTGAGCAAATTGATCTCGACACTTGGACTCGGGCAGCTGATAGCATTTCAGACAAATGACTTCCGAAAAATTATGAATCTTATCAACTTTTTTGCTCTACTTGGGATCCGAAAAGTAAAAAGTATGAGGTATCATACATGAAATTTAGTGAAACTTTGGAACTAATGAAATTCTGAACCTCGAGCACCTTGTTCAACAAAATATAATCTATTCAAGTAGATAAGATTTAAGTTTAGCAATTGTCTTTAATTTTAGCTCTAATACTCATTCACAAAGTGACTTGTGATTCACATTTTTACATTATTTACTCATCGTTTAATTTTGTGCGCCTCTTTTATTTTTGGGATTTCTACTAACCTTATGCTTTTAAATAGAGCTTGTTTCCTGGCTGGCTGTTAATCTGCATTCATAGGGCATTTCTTAGTCTGACAAGTTCCATCGAAAGGGCGAGCTAGTCTAAGATTGTCTATTTGTGCCAGTCTGCTGGGCTGTCTTAAATTATTTAAATGCAAAGTCAATGAATAGCTTTGTAATTTATTATGTATGCTCCTCGCTCTCCTGTCCCTATGCTTTGCGACATTATAAAGATCACATGACTATTTCAAATAAAACCGAACTGAAACGTGGACCAGTTTCTCAGTCGGCAGCAGCAATTCGCGTGGTTCGCACGGCAATCAGCAAATCGAACAGAAAATGGGCTTAGATAAGGATGTAGGAACAGTTGGTTAACTGGCTAATTAGCAACAGAGTTGCCACATTAAGAAATTTAAAAACGAGGATTTCTGTTAAAAGAAAGGAACTTTTTCTATACAGATGAAAGCTGAAAGTTAAGGATACTTGCTAAGCTGTTTGCCTAAGGGTCATTGCTTTGCATTTGATTATCGCCATTGTCTAGACTTTTGTTTAGCATCATTTAACCAAATTAATTATTAATTGCCAAATAGCCGCAAAGCCGAGCCGCTGTCTGCAGCTCGAACTCCTCACGCGATCTTCGGTGGCTAAATTAACCAGTTCCTTGTGAAATTCGTGTGTTTCTCTTTAGGTAATTGGCATTGCAGTCTCTGGTTTTGCGACGATTTCTCCGGCACACAGCAGCGCTTGCGGGTGTATAAGATATTGTGCAAACTTTGAGATACATTTATGAGTGCTAACAAAAAGGCAGCCGCACGCCGGATAAGTAGACGCATCTGTTAACACGCAGACTCGCCCAGTTTGTACAGTGATAAAATGTGAAGTGCGGTTAACTGAAGTGAAACAAGGCAAACGTAAAACATCCGCAAAAGTCAGCAACAAAGGCGCCAGCTTAAAACTTGCCCTAGTTCGAATTTACCATAAGTATAAACTCACACACACACACACCCACATACCCGCACACACACTCATACAGTGATAGAAATATGAGTTCCCGCGAGGACTTTGAGCGACTGCGACTGCAGGAGCAGCAGGAGCAAGTCGCTCTGGAACTGGAACTGGAGCGAAATCGCACAATCAGTATGCACAGCCATCCAAAGCTCTCCGAGTATTATACACGTGAGTAAAACTAAAAAGCTGAGCGCAAATGAGTTCTCATTTGCATACAAAATATGTGTATTTAGTTGAAAAGTCACGCGGGATGTGAACAAATAGGCTTCATGCTTCAAATGCTTGGGAATGGCATAGAAGTTGTTAAAACTTGACCTATTAGCAAATAAGTTAGTGCTTTTTATACCCTGAACCCATTAAAAATGGGTAAAAGGGGTATTATGTTTTTGTGCAAAATCCAAATGTATGTAACAGGCAGAAAGAAGCGTCTCCGACCCCATAAAGTATATATATTCTTGATCAGCATTAATAGCCGAGTCGATCTAGCCATGTCCGTCTGTCTGTCCGTCCGTATGTATGAACGCAAGGATCTCAGAACCTATAAGAGCTAGAGACTTGAAAGATGTAGGTGCTCCTAGTGCCTGCGCAGATCGAGTTTGTTTCCGATAAACGATAACTTGCCCCGTTTCCAAGTAATCGATAAAAATGTGTATCGAAATCCCGATTTTTAAGCAATTTTGGTAAATAATAAGAGCTAGAGTCACCAAACTTGACATGTAGCTTCTAGAAAAGTATATATATTGTAATAGTTTGATTTTCTTTATTGATTTAACTTATTTTTTGGGTTGCCTTTTTTTTTAACAACACGTCTTCTTACTGCTAGTACTGTAGAGAGACTGCCTTCCACTTCTTCTCCGCAGCCGCTTTTCTTTATCGATATTCCATTTGCTTCATTATCGATATATACTTATCGTACTGTTATAATTAACATAGATAGTGACACTATAATACCCTGGCTAGGGTTACCAATGATGCGCTTATCCTATTACAATATATCGATTATCTTTCATTTTATACCTATCGCCACCTTCCCACTACTCTCTATCTATAAGCGCGCGCTGCATTTGGTGTTGGAATATGAGGGTTCAGGGTATCCCCTAGTCGGGAGCTCCCGACTAGAACCTCTTACTTGTTTTAGTTTTTAGAAAGGTCAGCCTATGCCAGCATTTCGAATCCAGGACAACAAAACTATCAAGTTATACGTATGAATGAGATACATTTAATAAAGATATTTTTATATTACGAGGTCATTTAGTCTGTCTGTCAAATTTTTTAAAAAGTTTGAGTATGTTGCAGACAATGGAAACATATGTATATATGGGGCAGAAATTAAGTTCTGGGTAACAATATTTATCTTTTGCTAGGTATTTAGTTTGCATTGTCATCAAGTTATTGACTCAGCTGATGCCTAATATCATAGAATTATTTAAAAAATATGTGGTATGAGTTATATTTTGACAAGCACTGTTATTTAATTGTCAGTTATTTGGCTTGCTGTCTGGCCTGTTAATATCTAGTTAACAAAGGCGCAATCAGTCCGAAAATAGCTTAGATTTGTTAAAAGTACAAACCTCTTATGCATGCCGGATAATCTCACTTTTTGATTATCAAATGTTAATATTGGAATAAAATATTTTCTTTAGCAAGCAAAGCGAAGTGCTGCATTTAAGTTAAAGATAAGCTAAAGCTGATAAAAGTAGTTGGCTAATGGTTAAACTCCGCACGTATTTCCCCTTCACCCGTGAGCTGAAGCTAATTGAATAACCTGTTTTATTATCTCTCATAGACATGACGGCCTTTCTCTCGCTGGCCATCTTCATAGCCGCATTGCTGACCATACTCAACATTTCCATATACCTGACGACCGTGTCGCGGTTGCGTCGTCATTTGAACAAACCGCTCAGGATTCCCTCCATAGTGATGGTCAGTCTTTATCCGATCATATCGGTGGCTGCCCTGGTCACCATACTGGTGCCGTACTCCTGGTTCATGTGCCACACGGTGATGCACGTCATGTTCATGATAGGCGGTCCAGTTTTTCGCACGCTGCTCTTTCGCTACGTCGACTCGGAGCAGAACTATTTGAAGGAAACATCCGGCGAGCCGGTTACGCTGGCCACGCCCCCGTGCTGCTGTTGCTGCCTTTGCCTGCCCATGGTGGTGCCGACGAAGGCGAAGCTGTGCATCTCCCGGTACATGGTCTGGCAGATGCCCTTCTGGCAGGGCAGCATAATGCTGATCATGAATATACTCTATTATCGTGATCGGGATCTGTACCGCCAGGTGGTGTTCTTTTTCATACCCTTCATCATAATGTCGATCGTATTGGGCGCCTGGTCTCTGCAAATCACGGTGC